>OX336373.1:49684324-50429324 GCA_946902895.1 Fragum fragum | reverse complement strand
GTAAGGCCACCGTGGTTAACAAGGAGCGACCTGGCTCTTTGGAAATAAAAGTAGTTCCCGTTTTTTTAGTGAAAGTTGCTGGTGATGATTTCAACATTTATTACACTGTGAAATCCGAAGATTTCACTGCTAGGAATAAAGTAAAATCCAATTTTCCATCGTCACAAAGTAACGTCATTTTTGCAGAGTTTTTCTGAAAAATAATTTAATTATTTAGTTTCGTCTAGCAAAAGCAGGCGTTCTGATTGGTCGAAAACAATTATTCATAACTCCAAGAACAAAATTTTGAGCACGCAACGATTTTGTATGCTTCCGCACAAAATAGTCCCATACGAAAAAGTATCAAAATTTGAAATTTGTTTTTTATTGCTCGGTGCTATTAAATCATAAGAAATGAAGAGACTATTTTTTTGTTTTCATGGAGGTATGAACCGAAAAACCTAATCACACAATGTATGAATCCGCTTCGCGTATTCATACAATGTGATTAGGTTTCGCGTATTCATACAATGTGATTAGGTTTTTCGGTTCATACATCCATGAAAACAAAAAATAGTCTCTTCATCTTTTAAATGAAACATATCTTTTTTTTTCAGCGATACATTGACATTCTAAAAGTAGATATAGAGGCCTCAGAATGGAAGTTCCTGGAGAATGTCTTAAATGGAAATATACTTACACGCCAAGTCAAACAGATCACAATAGAAATGCATTTCCCAAGTCAAAAAGGCATAGATCCAAAGTTCAGCTACATCCTTAAATTACTGAGACGTCTTAATCAGAGTGGATTCCTAACGTTTAGCCGAGAACGAAACACATTTTGTCCAGGCTGTACGTTTTATGTTCCAGAGCTTAAATTGAAATTTACTGCTGTAACAGAGTTTAGTCTTCTTAATGATAGATTTTTTAATGTGTAATTTTCAATTCTACTTGTTTTCAAAAATCCACTTCAATACTTAGACTGCGGGCTACTAAAATGCATGTTCCCTATTGAGGAATTGTGGACACTAAAATAATTCTGAAAAGAAATTGAATTATAATATTTTTAATATTTGTTAGTAATCTGGCAAGCTGGGCGGTTTGAAACTCGTTGCTTTAAAATACCCTATCGACTGGCTTAAATTGTTCAACAAGATTTTGGAGCTAGATTTCAAAATAAGGTCGTATTTCATGTTTGAATTCTGTTTTGAAAATTAAGCACAGACTGAGCCGTGTATTGATGATGATGCAGTACAATTTCATAGAGTCAAATATGAAGAATAATTACATGTATGTATTTACCAAATGGCAAACTAATGCAAAATAAGTACAAGGCTAGACTATCAATGAATGTGAATTTTACCGCATGCCAAAAAAACTTGTGTTGCTCTACTAAAAGCTTTTTCCAGATTTTCAACAAAGTTGTTTAAATGTTATGCTAAAATTTGAGGTGTTGGACTTCAACAAATACTTGGACAATTGTGCGGTCGAGTACTCGATCGAGACCAACGCAGCGAAGTTCGAACATTGCAATATTTCTCCTGATGTTGAAATAGTAAATGAAAAAATTATCTGGAACAGTGAGAATGCTGTAACTTTTCAACAATTATTGTCGGACAATGAAAACATTTTCGAAAACATTTCTTCGAAAACTACAACAGGGGAAACTACGATTTATCAAAACAGGTTTTTGGTATAACATTTAGAAAATCATACAAATGTAATAAACAGCAGCTATCAAAAAATCATTGGTTCAATAAAGACCGCAGAAATACATGCAAGGGCTGAATTTCTTGAAAAGAAAAAGCAGTTTATAACAACGAAAACTAATAATGACAAAACAGATTTTTTGAATGCTAGAAATCATTACGCTTATAAAAGAAGAAAAGCAAAAATTAATGTACTAAAGGAAAGAAGGTGATAGAATATGTCAATTAAGTACTAGGAACACCCAGGATTTTGGGAAAAAAGTTAAAAGGTTGAATAAAAATTCTGCGACTGACATCCCGGTGTCAGCACAGAAATTTGTTCAACATTTTAATAATATATCGAATAATTTTGGGACAGTATCGGAAACTATAAACGAAAGTATTGATTTACCTGATATAAACATTGAGGAACTAGATCGACCCTTTACTGCAGAGGAAATTTCTAAAACTTTATCCGAACTAAATCGCAATAAAAGTCCTGGATTTAACAATATTTTACCTGAATGTTTTATAGATAGCAAGCATTTCATTGCACCGTATTTATGTTACATATCTAATATCCCGAGGCATGCACAAAAGGGATCATTGTTCCCATCTTTAAGAAGGGTGAGAGAAATTATCCTTCAAATTACCGTGGGATAACACTTGTAAGTTACCTGGCAAAATTTTTCTTATTGTGCCTTAGAAATAGACTAAATAAATATTGTGAGAATAATGAAATTTTAACAGACTTGCAATTTGGTTTTAGAGATAAGAAAAGTACCGTTGATTGTATTTATATTCCCCATTGTTTGATCCAGAAGGTTTTATCATTTAACAAACAATTATTTTGTGCTTTTATTGACTAGGAAATTTTTTTGACACAATCAACAGAGAGTATTTGATACAAATATCAATCTCATCTGGTTTAAGTTGTAAGTTAATTCGAATGGTCAAATCACTATATGACAAGATGAAAGCGTGTATCAGAGTATCTTATAACTCAATCTCTCTGAATACATAGATATAGCGGTTGGGTTGAAACAGGGAGAGCCATTATCGCCCCTGCTCTTCACCCTATTTGTGAATGATATTAGCAGTTCTTTGAATTTAGAAAACCTTAGCCAAAATGATATAAATAATCTATCAATTTATTTACTTATGTTTGCAGACGACATGGTTCTCTTTACAGCGGATAAAAACAGTTTGGAACATAAGCTAAACGAACTTTTTAATTATGCTAAACAGTGGGGATTGAAAATAAATGTTGACAAAAATAAAATTTGCATTTTGAAAAACGAAGGAGAAATCATGATTTTGTTGGGAAAATTAATGATGAAGAGTTAGAAATTGTTGATAAGTTTTGCTACCTAGGTATAACATTTTCAAGAAATGGACTATTTAAGGATGCTATATCAGCACTCCACGATCAAGCAAATAAAGCAATGTTGAACCTTTTCAAAATATTTAAGAAAACGAAATTTGACATTAAAACTAAATTACTTTTATTTGATAGATTGGTGACTCCTATCTTACTATATGCTACGGAGGTTTTGGGAATGCAGGTCGATAAATTACATCTAACATTTTGTAAGAACATTCTTGGTGTATGAACGCAAACCCCAAACTTTGCCGTGTATGGTGAATTAGGCAGATATCCTCTATATATTACAGCAAAAGAGCGGGAAATGAAATATTGGATTAAAGTTAAAAGTAGTAATGAAAGTCTTATGTCTCATATATATAATGAACAAAACTTGATAGCTAATAGATCGAATTGTTTTTAGGTAAACAAGATCTCTGGGACTTTGAATAATGCCGGTTTAACATATCTGTCACAGAAAAACAATTTAAGTAACGCGGATTTTAAAAATAATACGAAGTCAATTAAGGGATCAATTTAAACAGGAACGGAAAAGTTTTATTTGTAACTCTTCTAAGTTAGAATACTATTGTAAATTTAAAGAACTTTGAGTCTCATCTACAAATTTTGAAAAATGATGAGTTAAGTAAGAATCTTACTAAATTTAGATTAGGATCACACAAACTTGAAATTCAAGTTGGAAGAATTAATAGAATTGATAGAAACCAAAGAATATGTAAATTCTGTGACATCTCTGTTATAGAAACAGAATATCATGTTTTTTATATATTTGCAGTGGATTTAGTGATATCAGGTCGAGGTACATTCCATGCACTTGACCTGATGTCAATAAATTCACTCGCACAATAGCTTCAAAAAACAAAAAAGTACAAATTAATACAGCAAAGTATTTGAAGGAATCCTTCAGATTCCTATCACGAATGTTTAACCAGTCCATAATGTACTAAAATGAATATTTCGATAAATGTATATATCTTTACTTTCATAATGAATGTTTGAATTTTTATGTTGTTGGTAAAACACTTCTATGTATGCATATTGCGTCCTTGCCATATTTCCATGCTAATATTGTAAATGGCATATAGAATATTTTTTTGCCGAAGCCTTTCAATAAAGTTTTTGGGTTGAGTTGAGTTAGGATAAAATATATTACATATTCTATAAAAAAGAATTCACCTACAATGAATATGCTGTTAAACATTCTCATTGAGGGATTCATTATTTTTGCTACCTGAAACAGAGAGCCATTCACGGTAATTTGATCAAAATGTTTTTCTAGAAGATGACCATTTTTAAAAGGCATATACTTCATGAATTGCTGTCAATCTCTTAGCTCATAGATTAGAATACCGTGCATAATTATGCAAATTGTTTAGGAATATTAAACGGGCATCACACTTTTCAAGAGCAAATTCGGAGTACTAATATACGACACAGAAAGAAAATCTTATTCCAAAAATCTTTCTGGTCAAAGCACTGTCACAGCAAACTTAGACTGGTAGCAACCAGGGTTACTATATATGTCCGCCTCCACCCTCCATCCCTCTAACACTTTTTAGGGAGTATACAGAAGTCAGCTTATCAGTGGGTCCGTTGGTTGTTCGATCGGTTTATTTGTTGGTCTGTGAAATTGTTGGTTGATCCGTCTGTTTCCTTGTTCGCTAATTTCTCGGCAACTTCCACATAAGGTTTTTTATTCAAACTTTATATGTGATTTCTGTATCAAGTACAGATGTGCATATCCTATTTTGGTTATAGTCCTTTGTTGAAATGTATTGTGCGCTCAGTGTATCTAAATCGTATCAATGGATTTAATTCACACTTCATAGACAGATTCAGTATCAAGCAGTGATATGCATGGTCTATTTGAGTTACAGTCCATTGACTTTTAACAGTGTTTTTGACTTCTAATGAAAATTCTTGTCTGCCCATTTTCTCTGAAACTAAACAATGGATTTCATTAAAACTTAGCATGTGGACTCAATATGAAGCAAAGAGTGGTATATCCTAGATTTGATGGCTCTACTGAGTAAGAATTTTTCGAGGCTACGCTAATTTCGTCAAGTATGGAGTCGTAAGATTTCATGCAGACTATTGGAAATCGACAATGAATTTGTCATTATTCAAAGACAATCAACGAATGATCAAATATGAACAAAAGGATGTTATGTAAGTTTTGACTCTAGATCATCAGATTATAAATAGTATTTGATAATCAATGAATGGTTAAACAAGATAAACGTCATGTTTTCTATCACACATTTCAAACGATGCCAATAGTACGTTTCGAAACGTTTTGAAACCTAAGTAGCCAGTTTGAGTACTAACTGAATCTTATGATCACAAAGGCAACCATTTCATATGCAGTTTTAAAAGATACTTCACCGGCTTGGGTACGTTTTAAGATATTTAAATAAAGACTATGAACAGAAACGAAAATAGTATTAAATCTTTAATCTATCATACTTTGTATGGTAATAATGCTAAGAGTTTCATTTATGCATCTTTATAAAATCAAAATCATTGTGCAGGGAATTTTAACATACTTCATTGGTCAGTTTCCGAAGAGAATTGGCCAATTGCTGGCCCCGCCCACTTACTTCGTTAGCCCTGCCCATTGACCCATACCGGAAGTCCCGCTTCGATTTTAAGCGGTGTTGTTTTGCAAATCCATAGCCAGGATTATTTAAAAAGAAATTGAAATTGTTGGTTAGTAACCTAATCGTCGTAACAACAGCTTGAACAAGCTGTAGTTACGACGTTTATGTCGCCAATACAACAAAAAATAAATCACATAAATGGCGGCCATTGTCGAAGTTCAAATCTGAATTCTGGACTGAATGAATTATTTGATTGGTCCATTGGTTCCTTGATTGTCAGCGGCAATTGGTCAATAATATCAGTCTTCGCATTATTCTTAACATAAATAATTTAATTCTTAGTTTCGTCTATCAAAAGCAAGCGTTCTGATTGGTCGAAAAACGTAATTCTTAACTCCATGAACAAAATTTTGAGCACGCAGCAATTTTGTATGCTTCCGCTCAAAATAGTCCCATACACAAAAATGTATCAAAATTTATAAAGCTTTTGGTTTTTTTTCGCTCGATGCTATTTAATTATAAGAAATGAAGAGACTATTTTTTGTTTTGATGGAGGTATGAACCGAAAAACCTAATCACCCAATGTATGAATCCGCTTCGCGTATTCATACAGTGTGATTAGTTTTTTCGGTTCATACCTCCATCAAAACAAAAAATATTCTCTTCATCTCTTAAATGATTTTATAACATCTATATCCTAATTTATAATTTTGACTGGAATCCACACTTAGAAGAAGCGCATCTTACAAACACATTAACAAGTCTCATAATATTGCAGAAAGCATGTGCTTTCTGATTTTAATGTCCTCGTTAGGTGATTTTTTTAAACTGCTACATCCACACAGCTGTAACAAGGACTTATCCATTGTGCTTGGAGCATTTGCGCTCAATGTCAAGAATCAAAATGCTTAAAGCGGCTCTTGAACAGAATTTTGAAGAAAATTTGATGTTGGAAAATTGTCGGCTTTTTTCAAAATCTTACTATGTCTTTTTCACAACAAATATTCTTTCTCAGTGTTAAATCTAATAAATTCACTATAAATCTAATTGAATGTGATATGTTCTCTATGTGGTTCTTTGAAAAATCGGAATCTATCGGAAGAGATCGTTTTCTCGTAATAGAGAAATGAGAGAAGATTAATTGAACAAATTTTTGTTCGGTTAATCGAACGAATGTTCTACACGACCAAAACATGCTAATCTGCCGCATATAGCCGCAATTTGAGCACCTCAAAATCTGCTGCAAGTTTTCCCCTGAAATAGACCTGGATCGCTAAAGCAGATCTCCATCTAGGTCTCTAGCTATGTGTAGTATCTGGGAAAAATCGTATTTTTGAGATATTGAAGTTTGAAAGTGACTTCGGCAAGTTTACCTATACCGGATGGGATAAAGTTGTCGGGTGTGTTATTAGGTTAAAATAGATCCTTGATTAAAAAGTA
The DNA here is from genome assembly GCA_946902895.1 of Fragum fragum. Lineage (NCBI taxonomy): Eukaryota > Metazoa > Mollusca > Bivalvia > Cardiida > Cardiidae > Fragum > Fragum fragum. Next base: position 50,422,233 of record OX336373.1, on the reverse strand, counting down.
AAAACAAACTCAAAAAGAGATATTTGGTAGAAATAACATAATGAATATCCTTAAATTATCGAGTGTATTAGTTACATCCGATTTAATCTGTATAAATACTCTGACCTTGTAAATGCGCATGCAAAAAGGCGGGTAGAAATTACGTCACGCTAGCGTTCCGCCATATTATATTGACACATTTTGAAAACCGGAGAACTGGATTTATTTCGCTAAATTTGGTAAGATGTTTGCACTTATTCAATGTAATAACATTCTAAACATGCCGAAGAAGCAGCTAAATTTTCGTTTTCCATGGTTGATTGATTCTACCCGATACGGCCGAGTAATGCGAGTGCTGTTTCAAGTTTTCTCGATTCCATGCTCCACGTTCACAATTTTAAATCATATAAGAAAACCGGTTTAGGAGATCCTGTAAGATCGTTTTTACTGATTGTATGAAGTTTATTTTCGCTTCAACGCATTTTACTTTCGTCTCCCTCTTTTTTCTTGACAATTTGTTTTTCGGCCCCGGCCAATTTCGTCTAAGCTTAACCCTTTCCTGTTTTTCAAAATTTTAGATTTCTTATTTGACAGAAATTCCAGTCAACAAGTAAAAGTGAGTGCAATTAGAAAAGTAAACAACCTAGAGGGTGGGAAATATCGTGTAAAAATAAGAATTTGCTTGTTACAAGCTATTTTCTGCTTTTCCAAAATGCTGTTTATGTATAAAATCAAAGGGAAATAAAAACTAGGTGTTAAAACACCTTTAGAAAAGGGTCTCCACTCCATTATCTGTAATATATCTACATACTTCCAACAGAAACCAGAACCAGAAACCTGATCCTTAATTTCAGAACCAGAAACCTGATCCTTAATTTCGACAGTTCAGTCTAAAATGCATACAACTACACAATCATGAAATATTGAAAGCTACCATGCCTACCCATCCCACCCTCTTTTTGTTTAATCCATTCCCACACAACAAAATTTTAGACTTATCAAAATTGAAAGGATTGCAGACGACAATCTAAAACTTATTGAATTTAGGATTGATTTTACCTTTTGGGTATAAACATTGTGGATAATGAAGAAATTGCATTTAACAGTTTTTTCATTTTCCTCAAGGTTTTCCAAAGCTTTATTTCATGGGCGCATGTAAATGTGTCTATGTGTGGATATGGGCTAATAAATTGTATATCATAAAATCCTTGCCGATATTTGGCCCTGTTATGTCCTATTGTAGGCGGGGGTCGGGGGCGCCGCCCCTGACATTTTTTATCTTTTACTGTTAATAGTGCAAGTCATTTAGAGTAAAAGACAAGCGTTATTTTGTTGTTTTTGTCATTATAGTTTAGGTATAATTTCCATTGCAAGCAGGGGTTCGGGGGCGCAGCCCCCGACATATTTTTAAAACACCTTTCTTGAATGGCAGATTTTTTTAAATCATGTTAGTAGGGTGAACTGTTTAGGCCACTCCAAAGTCAAAGAAGTTGCAGATGACAATTTAGAATTATGAAACCATTAGAATCATTGTCTTTTAGGGTGGAAAACATTGTGGATAATGAAGAAATTGCTTGTAAAGAAAAACAGTTGGGGAAAACGTGTAAAATGCTGGGATCATTCTGGTTCAGCACTTTTATGAGAGAAAAGGTCCCATCTGTTTACCCTTGCAGGGTGCCCATTCACGTGCTGCAGTACATAATTCACGTACAATTACATTGCTTCATGTACAAATCTTACACCAAGACATGCATGAACGTATAGAAAAATAAATGAATGCAGAAACAAAAATGCCACAGGGACTTGTCACAATTGATGTTATTGTAATACTATATACATAAATATAGACAAGGGATTGAACTTGACAAAGAGTACGACCATACCTTCAACGAATGAAGTCGCAGATCTGAAATCAAATTTGGATATTTAATGCTAAACATCGCTTCAATTTAAACGTAAATGAATAATCATTATCTACATGGGAAAACAACGATTTTGAGTAAAAGTGATATCAAACGTTAGTTACGGAGATGATTGTCGAGCAAATTGATGTCATTTTTCTTGGTCGGACAAAATTGTGCACATTGACCTCTTAGCCTTTGGCTAACAGCCAATTTCTTTGGACATTAATTTTATGGTGGCGCTGTTTCGCGGTTTATGTCAAATTCGATTTTCAACCAGTCAAACGTCTTCTTTCACATGAAACGAAAGTGTGACGTAATTGTGACTTAAGATTCGTACCTTTCAATAATCTTTAAAATATTCAGCTGAGTACCCTGTATTATCGATATTTTACACATTATTTGCTATCAAATGAATATTCTAAATGCAAGGGGTGTGAAACAGGTTGATGTTCGATTTGACGGTGATATTTAGCCTTGTAAGGTGAAGTGAAACCCCATATGCAGCTGTGCACAGTTTTGACCGACTAACAAAAGTAGATCGATTTGCCCGATTATCCAGTTTGTATTTCAATATTTTTATCATCGTAGTTCTAAAATGTTTATTTATCAGGTAGATTATTCATTTTCCTTCAAATTTATGCATCATTCAACACAAAATGACACAAATCGACGTCAGAAAGGGGACTTCATTCGTACTAAGTATGTTCGTACTTTTTGTCAAGTTCAACCCCTTGTCTATATTTATGTATACAGTATTAAAAAATCAATTTCGACAAGTCCCTGTGAAAAATGCCATTACGTGGTTGTGCATTTAAAATTATTAGCGATTAAAACTATACATGCTTATTTTTTCCTAAAAACCAAAAAAATTGCAAGCAATGAAGAACAAAATCAGATCGGGAGCAAGTGACTTTCCTTACATGCGACAGGAACCATGGCTTCTTTCTGGTCTGTTTTCATCTATATAGAGAATTTGGGAACCAGCAGTTGGAAAAGGTTGTATAATGGGGATCCTGATGGCCTCACCAGTTTGTTTTAAAATAAGTCCAAAGTCACACTATTTTTCAAACAAAATGCAAGATATTTACGTATTTTTGGCATGAGACTGACAAGATTTCATACTATAGAATTTGATTTTGAAATAAGTTTCTCTTGTGAATTCTGTTGTACATGTAAGTTGGGCGTGACAAAATGGAGCCGTTTATTTGATGTTGTAGTTTTGTTTTAGCTACGTAATTTGCTGTCTGCAAAATGTCGTAGCAAAACCTATTCTATTTCTCCACAAATGGTGACTTTTGGACAGTAATAAGGCCATTTGATATTTTCTGTACCAGAATCGTTTTAATACCAGAGTTTGAGCTAACAATAAGCTGACATGCCAGGTATGGCCTGCTCAAAAATGCAATTCCCCACCCTCATTATAAACTTGTTAGAGTTATTTAGCCATCGCTCTCATATCCCATTCAACCCCTTCAAAATCCAATGATTAAGAGAAAGTGAATTGTCAAGTCAGCTTAGAAAAATTGCTATCCTTCGCTCTTAATTTAATTGACACTTGCACATGACGTGTGGCACTTATTTACTGATTATTAACAAATCATATAGCAAAATTTGGGGCCACTTGGTGCCAATTGGAGACAAAAGTGGAGCCATTATGAATAAGTGAATGGAAGAAATCTACTATATTTAAACAAATGAACTGTTATCTACATTTATTATGTTGAATAAATTGGGAATGGATTAGAAGGTGCGAAAGGAGAAAATCGACATTTGAAAATAAAGAGCACCTCTATGGTTGACGACAGGCTAAACATTTGGTAACCCACAGTACTTTGAATACTAACGACTGCAGTACTTTGATTACTAATTCCATGTTTCTCGGAAATTCACTTGACTTTGCTACCTAATTCATTAATAGAAAAGCAAAATTTTGTCTTTGCTTTTTATTCGGCACTCTAATGAATCTTAAAAAGTAATTTGGGAATAAAGATAGTTATTTTTTTCAAAAGCGATGTGACTCTCCGCCATCTTGGTTTACATAATGGTTACCGGCGGGGTAGTGGGAAAACCCCAATGACTCAAGTGATGTTAGAATCAATTAGGTCAGCGATGCATAACTATTCTATCTTGATTGACACGGATATGCAATGGATTTTAATAGTCGCATGTCTCCCAAACAAGTAAGCAGATGTGTGAATGTAAAAGTTGCGTATAGGTTATCGTTTCAATGGACTCAAAATCCCTTTGCCTTATTTTGAAAGTTGTCGCCAGTAAAATCGCCAATTCGCGGATTTTGAGCCAGAATTTTTATTTTGTCACATTTGGCCCCATTAGCGATCGGCAGCAGGAGCCCTGATTTGGTAAAGGGTTGAGATTCGTATGGTGTACTTTAAACTCTGAAAGAAAAGGGTACACTCTACCCCCAGATTTGTCTTTTTACCCCCATTTCAAAACCTAAGGGGTACATGTACCCCCAAAGTGAAAACCCAGTGGGCATGCTGCCTTGTCATGCTGAACCTGGAATATTCAGGTTTTAGCAGGAGGTATAGACAAAGATCTGACTGCACATAAGTGCAGTCTGATCTTAGTCTTTATCTCCTGGCTGTCCTTTTGAAACCAGTATTATGCATAAAAATTAATTTACAAAAGAAGTATTGACAACTGAACAACAAGTACTACCAGTGCTTTCAGCGCTTTGAATTCTTTACAATTCTGAAAAGGATTTTATTCAGCATGACAAGGGTTAAGAAATTATAAGAGATTCTAAAACTCCGTGGTTTTTTTCAGGAATGTTACTTTTCAAGCCACAAATGCAAAACCTCTTGAACGATGGCTTAAATCATATTTTCCTGAGAATTTTATAAAATGATATAGTTTTTAAGAAGCAGGGCATGATGGATTCTCTCTCATTGGAAAGCATGCATTCTTCTTGTGAACAAGAATGTGTATAAATTGAGAAAAGGCTTAATTTACCATAACAATAAAGGTATTGATATACAATGCTTTTCAGCATTTTGAAAGGAAAGTTCATAAAACTGAAAATTTATTAATTGAAGCGCAAAAACATTGTCCAAAATCTGTTGAAAGCCATCTCTCGCAAAAAAATTATTCAATTACTACTTTCTATGAAATAAAAGAAAACAATGTTGGAAAATGACAAACTGGCATTCATAATACTAGCTGCATCAATGCCTTTGGGTGAAGATAGGGCTGCTATTGCTGTTTTGTGACCAAGGGATGAAATGTGATATTGAAGTGTGGTTGTAGGAAAATTTTCAATTTCGATAGTTATTTCATTTGACATCTTTAAATCTCGACAATGATGACTGCATTTTGATTTTTTGAACTTTGCACAGTATCAAAGTGCAACCACCCTAGCTGAAAGAAATCTACGATATCGCAGCTACAACCTCCCATGTAACTGAAGCCACTTTTCGTTAACTTGACTAGTTTCGTCTATTTTGGGGCTCCGGGGGATAAAAATTAGATGTGGCATCATTGTTAGTCTTTTTCAGCAACTTAGATCTTCCGAAACCTTACATTCAACTGCAGGCGAAGTCAAAACAATGTGTCCATTCGCAGCATCATGGTCTCTGCTTATGATAAGGAAAAACTCTGAACAGGCTGAATCTTGAAAATGGTTGTCAGGGTTTTCGTTTGACCCGAAGAAATTCAAAAAAAATGCACTTTCGACGCTTGAAAATTTGTCACTGTGCGTCATTTTGACTCTCGAAAATTATCAGCCATGCGTCGAGGGTCATCATAAGTGTGCCAAAATTATTGGATAATGGTTAATTGATTAAAAAAATATACACCCCATCAAGTTTAACACCAAGCTTGATAGGCAATTAGCCGTCATAGCGCAGTTGGTAGCGCGTCGGACTGTCAATCTAGAGGTCCCGGGTTCGATTCCCGACGGCGGCACTCATCCTTTCCGACTATTTGTCTCTCACCAATGTGTCGATAATCGTAGACCTATGTGGGATAGCAGCTGGAGGCTAGGAAGGGATGTAATGGTAGTACTGGTGTGAGAAATACCAGGAATCCATTGTTAGGTGCTCCAGCCGCCGCGATATAACTGAGAGATTGTTGAAAGCGGCGTAAAACCCCATTCAAACAAAAAATTGATAGGCAATTAGCACTTCCCAGGGATGAACATGCATCGGCGATCGTCATTGACAGGTACTTGACACCTGTGAAATTAATGAAACCCATTTTCAGAGTTCTAATCCTACTGAAATTTACTTATTTGCTTTTTCTTTAATAAAAAGCTCACAGAATATAATCAAGAAGTAACGTGAAACCAAAGAAAATATTGCCCAAGAAATGTCATAGGTTTTCGTGCATAAAATCTGCACTTCTTTTTATAAGAAATTAAAATAATTTGATCCTCTTAGTACTCTTAACCCTTGTCATACTGTATAAATTACTAAACTGACTTGCTGTCAAATCAAAGGGCTGAAAGCACTGATGGAACTTGATGTTCAAAAATTAATATTTTTTTAAGAATTCAACTTCACAAACAACTCTGGCAGGATAAGTACAAGCAGGAGGTATAGACTAAGATCAGCCTGCACATAAGTGCTGTCTGATCTTAGTCTGCACCTCCTGCCAAAACCGGAATATTCCGTGTTCAGCATGACAAGGGTTAAGATTTTCTAAAACTGATTCAAACTAATAATATGTATAAATACTAAACTTTCCCTAAAATTTAACTTATATTGAAAATAGAATACTGTCAGATTGGAGAAATGTTTCAATCTGAGACAGAGTTTATTCTAAGGCACCATTGCTGAAAAAAAACCATACAATCACTTTTAAGGCACCATTGCTAACAAGGTTTTAAGCTTTTTTTTCTAAATTGCTCGGGGGGGAAATATCGCATTTTGACTCTGGGGATTTCAATTTTGACTTGGAAATTTTGGCCCAAGGGTCAATGACTCTTGACTTTTGGGTACTAATGAAAACCCTGGTTGTCTGCTTGGCTCTTATATTTAGATGCAACACAGGGAACAAGTGTATAAAATAGTTTATCATGGGGATTTTTTGTTATGTTTGGAATGGACTAACCACGAGAAAAAATTGTCTGATCTTTGTCTACATCTCCTGCTCAAAGGTTAATTTAGGATGTGCAAAAGTACCAACACTTTTTTTTTAACTTCAAGATTTTCATTACAACTTATTCATATCTCATCAGGCAGCGTATACCCATTTATTTTAACTATGATTCCATAAAATAAAAGTCTTTCTAAACATTGAATTTATTGTATACTTCACAGGGCATAAATTGTCACTTGTTTTCAAACAAAATCCTTTAAAATCACAATATTGGTAATTGCTGTTATAAGTTATAACACATTAACCCATTCCCATACAGTGACGCTTTTAAATGCCCCTCATTTTGAAAGCTTTGGAAAACAATTGTGGAAAATGAAGAAATTGCTTGTTAAAAGCAATTTCTTCATTATCCACAATGCTTTCTACCCCAAAAGACAAAGATTTCAGCAACGTAAAAATGTCGTCTGCAACTTCTTTGAATTTGGAGTGGTCTTAAATCTTATCATGTGGGAATGGGTTAACATCCTTCAGTCACTGAGTATGTGTTCTTCAGGGAAAAAGACTGTGAATTTCAACCTAGGGGCCCAGCCTGCAAAATTCAATATTTAATATTAGAGGTATAGGCATCTTCTCAAAAGGTCTAGGGGCCCAGCCCAAAATCTAGGGGCCATGGGCGACTGGGCCCCTGCTAGTCTTTTTCCCTGGTTCTTGCTTTTTCAACTATAAACCTGTATCATCTGCATTATGTTACCGCAGACACATATTATCACTGTTGGTCTGCAGCTGCATGGGAAAATTATGGCATTTATTTATTTATTTATTTGTATTCCTCCTTATACATGTTCCCTTCTTAGCAGTGGACATTTTTCTTTACTTAACCCATTCCCAGACGGAAAAAAATTAGACTGGTCCAAATTGAAAGGAGTTGCAGACGACAATTTAAAGTTGATGCAATTTCAGGTTTTTTCCACTTACTTGGTAGAAAACATTGTGTAAAATGAAGAAATTGCTTGTACAAGCAATTTCTTCATTTTACACAATGTTTTCCGAATGTTTTTCTTTAAAAAACAAAAGCATCCTAGAATTTAAGGGAAAAAGAAGAAAAGGTTTGACTTTATGAGAATATACAGGTAATATACAGGGTGCAAAAGAAAAGCTCCCTGGGGGCCTTAACCCTTGAGCAGATGACAAAATTTTAAACTGGTCCAAATTCAAAGAAGTTGCAGACAACATTTTAAAGCTAATGAAATTTTACAAATATTTGTCTGATATAGTAGAAAATTAGAAATTACACATGAGTAATTACTTCATTGTGCACAATATTTTCCAAAGCTTTTTGATGAGGGGCGACAAAAAGTGCCACTGTGGGAATGGGTTAAACCTACTACCAGACAATGAGTTCAGACTCGGTCCAAAATTAAAGATGACGCCAATGTCAAATTGACAGAAATTCAAATATCTTTGTATTTCCGATTATAGAAAAACAATGTAGAAAATGAAGAAATTACCCCTAACAAGCATTTTCTACATTTTCCACATTGTTTTCTTGAACTCTTTTGAATGGCATAAAAAAACTAAATTATCGGGGAATGGGTGTATTCTTTTTCCTTTAAAATTATTCAGTCAATTCATTTGCAGGGCTGAGGCTAATCTTGGTCACAAGTGTGTCTGCCAACCCGCATGTTTGTTTACTTTAATCTTTTTAAAATTGAAGTTCCATAATTATCATGGAATTATAAATAGATTGGGGGCAAATTTCACAGATTATTTGTCATAAAGTGATCTTTCCAAAATTGTTTGAGTTATTTTTTTTCACTCCATCACAGAAAACTATCTTGTTAACTTCTCTTACTGGTCCTGCTGGTTAACTCATAATGCTGGAATCATGAATTCAAACCCCATTTCAGCAAACATTCTTTCTGACATATTATGACAAAAGTCATCCTGCAAAACACTCTTACCAGTGATAAATAGTGCCCCTAAGTGGTATGAGCATGTGGTGGCTCAGATTGAATCCAGGTATGGTATTGGTAATTTAAATGACAAGAATCCATGTTTGGTTCACCAGCATCTGTGATATAACTGAGATGTGATCTTTTCATCCAGATGGAAAATCTCGCTACATAAAATTTTAGAAGCTCTCTAAGGTACAATTTTTGTTATTTTGAATGAAAACATTTGACGTCTCCAAGGCTACTTGTTAAAGCCAATGCTAAGTATGTTTTAATTCCTCATTTAAATTCTTAACCCTTGTCATGCTGTATAAATAACCTTACTGAATTGCTGTACAATCAAAGGGCTGTAAGCACTGACAAAACTTGTGGTTCATAAATCAATATTTCTTTTAGAAATCAATTTTATAAACAACTCTTACAGGAAAAGTACAAACGGGAAGTGTAGACCAAGATCAGACTGCACCTTTGTGTAGGTTGATCTTGGTCTACACCTCCTGCCAAAACCAAAATATTCTGGGTTTCAGCATGACAAGGGTTAATCTAAAGAAATTTGATTGCTTTATCTTTAAAATCTAAATAAAAATCTTAAGTATCTCAATGAGAAGAACGTACCTCTGAAATACTGTTCAAGAGGCTTTAAACCTCATGAAAAAAATTAATCAATTTTACTTATCCTGATATGATGATGGTTTTGGATTAAATTTATATAATCAACTGGCCTTTTGGAACAGTTTTTAGCTCCAAAGGCCTATGCAAAGCAAGCTATTGGCATTGCAAAGTGTCTGTTGTGTGTCTGTGCATCCATCAATGCCCTTTTCCCTTACTCCTTTAACTTTTTCTTAACAAATCTTCTCATAAACTCCTGGTCAGATCTCAACCAAACTTTACAGTATGGTTCCCTAGATGGTCCTCTTTCAGATTACTTCAAATATTAATAATAATCCATGAAGAACTCGGGGTAGCCATGGCAACAGAGAGAACATCTTAAAAAAATCTTCTCTTCCCAAATAGAAAGGCTTAGAGCTTTGTAATTTGGCATGTGACATTGCCTAATGACCCTCTACCAAAAACCTTCAAATAACTGCTCTTTTATCAGGAAAAAAGACTAACTGGGGCCCAGTTGCCCATGGCCGCTTACTTTTAAGCTGGTCCCATGAATGTTTAGAGAAATGCCCATTACACTAATGTTAAATATTAAATATTTTGTTATCTGGGCCCTTAGATTAAAAGTGTAAGTCTTGTCCCTTGCCTATATTTTGTGATCACCAATTTTACATAGAAATAAAAAAAAAAATCTTGAAAAATCTTCTACTCCAAACCAAAAAGGCCTAGAGATTTGATATTTACCATGGAACATGGCATAATGGCCCTCCCTCCAAATACTTCAAAATCTAGCTCTTACTGGAAAATTAGCCCTATATTGTGCCATCCCTATTTTACAAGGAAATAAAGAAAGAAAGCCTTTAAAAATCTCATGTTCCTCAACTAAATGTCCTACGGCTTTGTGACATAGCCTAAAGCTCCCTTACTGAAATACTTCAAAATATTGCCATACTTGAAAATTAGCCCTTTATTATACCATTCTTAGATTACAAAGAAATAAAGAAGGAAGTCTTGAAAAATATTCTTTTCCCAAACCGGAAGGACGATTTGGGTTATGACTGTCATTTATCCTAATTGACAGTTCCTCAACAAGGCCAACTGAGCTCCGAAAGAAAGTTTCACTTGGATTTAAAACAGCCTCATTTTGCAAAAGTTATGGTCAGTAACTTGTAAACAGATAGATAGAATGGTTGTTTGGTGACCTAAGTTGTAGTTATGTCGTTTAAGTTGCCAAATTGACAATAATGCTTCACATAAATGGCAGCCATGGTGACATGGCCTAATGGTCCTCTACCAAAATACTTCAAAATATTGCTCTTTCTTGACAATAAGCCCTAAATTGTGCCATACATATATTAAAAAGATATAAGGAAGGAAGTCTTGAAAAATCTCCTAATCCCAAACCGGGAGGCCTAGAGCTTTAATATTTGGCATGTGACATCACCTAATGATCCTCTACCATAGAATTTCAAATGGTTGCTCCTAACTTGAAAAATAGCCCTAGCAATGATTGAGGAAATCGCCCTCTTCCAAAATGGTCATTTTGTATTGTAAACTACATTCTGTTGATAGACATATTTCAGCCATTGGAGTGACACAGGCCCTTTTGAGCCTCCTGTTTGGATACGAATTGCCTTATCCACTCCTACATTGGTAAACTGAAGTGATTGAAATTATTAGAATAACTTGTAGAAAAAGGAAAGATATTGCTTGTTGTAATTAAGGTTGCAATCCATTCCATTTCAAATGATATGGCGTGATGAAGTTCGAATTTAGAATGTCAACAATTACAAACTGCTTTCGTTCTGATATATAAATAATGAATTCAATTAATCTTCTCTCATTTCTCTCCCGTGACACCCTTCAGGTGTCGCCTATCTAGTATCGTTAACGACTGAATTGCTAGCGGAAGCCAATGACGTCATCCATACGTGTTTGAAACAATAACTAGCGCAATGTTGGGTTCAATATGTGTGGTAACGTATTTATCCGATGAATTCCGGTTTAATCCGAGTTGTACTTTGTTATAGAGAATAGATGGTTGGTGTCTTGATATGGAAAAGTTTATCAGGCAAGGCGTAGGAATTTATCTGGTGAGCCGAAGGCGAACCGGATAAATTCCGAAGCCGAGCCTGATAAACTTTTTCTTATCAAGACACCACCCATCTATTCTATTTATCCTGTTACCATCTTTAAAAATGAATTCGACTGAAAAAATTTCCAAGATAAGTAAATGTAAGTTAACCTCTTTCCACCAAATATGGTGATTTGACCCAGCTGAGGTGAGGGCATCGGGGTCGACATTTGAAAAACTCGCACAATTTAATTTACATTAGACATAATAAGAACGAATTAACAAGAAAATCTATAACTTATACCTTAAACAACAAAGACATACCTTGATCACCGAATATGATTTGCCTAGATTTGTCGATCTTATCGATCACTCAACTAGCGTGTGGAAGATTTTCTAACGATTCGTTGTTAAGCAGCAAAAACCAAACCCAAAGTCATTGCCGCCCTGATAGAAAATCACAGGATGGACAAAGCTTGAGATTAGTTGCCTAGCCGCGACTTCTAAAAGTATCCTCACTCAAGTTATATCAATGCTTAATCCCCTAAATCCTTTTATGTTTTAAATTCCTGCTTTCTGAAGTCGTGTGTATGCTTCCATGAAATAAACAATGCCTGCGTCATGTATTGCGTCATCTCTACGTCACCGATGTATAATTCGATCGATGAAAGTTGAGAGTCGAGTAAAATGTTTTTATTTGGACATAACTTTTAGCCGAAGTTTTATATATTTATTGCTTAAAGGTTAGCTTTAGAAAGCACCCCATCTACTGCAAAAATAGTTCAGGTCGGTCACGTGATCAAGTGACATGATAAAGCTTATCACGTGACCATGTGACCTGATATCAACAAGTTTATCATACCCCCCTTTATAAGGCAGTATTTATAGCAAGTGACAGGATAAAACTTATTTTGCGTCTAGTAAACATTTTTTTCATAATTTCTTTCTTTCTCTAATGAATTTAATGAACTGTCATTTTCACTACAAAATCAGCTTTATTAACATTCATAGCCAGTAACATGTAACAAAATAATGATGTGGTTAGGTTGCGACCTAAACGTCGTAGCTACAGTTTGAACAAAGAGCCTAACAAAAATGGCAGCCAATGTCGGAATTCAAAGCTCGATTTCGGGCTAAATGAATTATTTGATTGATCGGTTGATTCCTTAATTGACAGCCGAGATTGGTCAATTTGAAATGTGCTCGCAGCTGGTGGCTGATTCTCCGACATTGTGCTGTCTTAATTATTTTAAAGTTAAATTTCAGTCAAATGTTTGTATTTTCATTATGTAGGCGATTTATCATCCATTTAACTGTCGCTCTGTCCGACCGTATGTCTATATATGATAAAATATATGATTAATATGGCAAGTTTCTTATATAATTCCACATACACTTATTCACTTCCATTCGCAGTTTTGTGAAAAGCAAAAAAAAAAGCTTTTAAAGGTCAAAACCACAGTTCAAGGCTATTGGCCAATTACCAACGCACCTACTTAATTGGAAAAGATATCTGTAACTACGTGGAAGATCTTGTTGTAATTTCACATAAGTCAAGGTTATTCAGGTTACAACGATATAGAAGACAATTGACCAATCGCCACATCAATCGGCCAATCAAATCATTCATTTAGCTCGGTATTAGGCTTGACATTGACCGCCATTTGTATGAAACATTTTTGTTGGTTTAGCGACTTTAACGTCGTAACTACAGCTCACATAAGCTATAGTTGTGACCTTAGGTCGCTTATCAAACATTGTACTTTTTTGTTACATGCTACTTACCATAAATTTTGCAAAGTAACGCCTGTTTAACTCGAAGCGGACCTTCCTTTCGGAGTAAATGGGCGTGGCCAATGGAGTAAGTGGGCGTGGCCAGGGATTTGTCAGTTGTTTGTTTCAGTGTATATTAAAATGGTTCTTCATCTAATCAATGGAACAATGAACAATTTATAAAAGCTACGAGTGAAAAGATATGAAATGAAAGGAATATCAATTTTCTACACAAACAAAAACGATTTATCGTAAAAAAAATTTACTTAATCATATTTCATACACAACTTCATGCGGTTGCAGACTTAAACTGAATGACCTTGATATTGACCTAGGACCTACATGAAATATACATTCAATTCATCTTAAGCCGCCGTCTTTATACAGTCGGTATCGCATCTGACTACCAATCTTCAATCATGGGGTGTCATTGGTTCAATCCGCGGGGCGGCACATATTCTTTCTGACATTTGTCTCTCACCAATAGGTGGATAATCGTTGTGGGATATCAGCTGGAGGCTAGGAAAGATGTAGTGGTAGTACTAGTGTGAGAAATACCAGGAATTCATCGTTAGGTTCTCAAGCCGTCGCGATATGACTGAAATAATGTTAAAAGTGTCGTTAAACCCCATTCAACCAATCAATTCGTCTTAATCTCACACATAACTCCACTAGGGAAATGACTTTCCATTTTCACTTGGTATGAACTTAACCGTTTACCTTGTTATTAAACGGAAATTATTTCATTTTAACATTTGTTAAAGGTAGGTATCGATGTTTTTTTCGTCTCAGATTTTGATTACTCTTATTCCCTCTCATATACCATTTCAACACAATATTCTGAAAAGTAGTTTTGCGAAAATCAGAGGTCATTTATGAGAATAAACCAGAATATTTCCTACGCTGTTAATCTATTTTAAATTAAGCCGAGGCAGGTGAGATGAACATTGGGTAATTCACACGGTTCGTATACCCGCTGGAATCCTTATTCGTTCAAACTAACGTCATCGTTACGTCATCAGGAGTTATGTTCGCTAGCCGTTCTTCAATTCTGTAGTTTTGGTGTGACATGATTAAGGACGTTGGTTGTTTCGCTTGTCAATTTGTTACCTTACGTTGACTTTTGATCAAATGCAAATGAGGTCATGCGGTTTCTGAACTTTTGCTAAACCTTTTCTATATAACTAAAAAAAGCCACTTTAAGCCAATCAGATTACCACGAAGATAATATCTGACTCAAAGAGTCAAGCGCTCGTTTGATAGTATTTAAGCCAAATGGCAAATTTTTCGTATCAAGGTTTCAGAAACATCAATAGCTCCCTTTAATTGATTACTTATACCACTAACAAAACTACGTCAGGCTGTTAGATTTCACTTTTTGACCTTGACCTTTATTCTTATACAAGGAAATTGATTGATATACGATATTATATTAAATGATTATATCTTGAATAGGCTTTTTTAGCTGACAGACCTAATTAGGTTACCGGAACCTTAATCTATGGTCATTGTAAAATACAGTAGTTAAGGTGAGCAATGTAGTCCTCGGACCTCTCCTTTTTCATATGTAATAGCGCAGATATTTTCGACCCTCTTTAATGTCAGAGTACCTCGCCTTAGAACCCTAAATAGGCATCGCGCCCTGACTAATCAAATAATCAGTCGACCAATGAAATCATTCAATTAGACTAAATATTAAGTTTGGCCGCTATTTACGTGATGTGTTTTCGTTGGTTTTGGGACTTTGGGGACATTGTAACCATAGCCTTTTCAAGATATACCGACAACGTATAGGTCGCCAACAAACTATTCTACTTTTTATTACTACAAATGTCCATATTTTCTTTAATTACTCCGTATACAATTAGAGTGGAACTTCCTGTTGGAGTCAATGGGCGGGGTCACCGTTGAAAGTGGGCGATTGGTCAACTCCATGCATGAAAGCATTTTTTCAGATCTAAAAGTTTTGAAACAAACCCTTCCCACACCGCTTTACAATATGGACAGCCTATTTTTGAAACTTGTAAGTGTAGGGTTTCTTTGGTTGTATTCGACGTTAATCATTTTGTATGATCTAAGTGAGACCATGACGTGACCAACAGTTGCCCCGCCCACAGACCTCAATTAAGTCCTCTGACTGAAAAAGCAGACATTGGTAGTTTAATTCATTAATAGGAACATAAAACAAATGGAAAACCGTTGCATGAAGACCTAGACATTTTGTTAAGCTGAAAGTCGCGACGTTTAGGTCGCCACACCAACAAATGGCTTAACATAAGTTTCGAGGGTCAGCATCAAATTTCGGTCTGGATGAGTGATTTCATTGGTCAACCTATGTTTTTGATCTACAGTAGCGGTTCGTCATTGATGTGTGAAGCGATAACAACAAAAACAGTGACCGGTGTAGACATACACAACTCTACATTTAGAATTCCTTCGGTGGGGAAGCGAATTATTCGCCTGTGGTCCAAGTAAGCTTTGATTCCATATCTATGAACAGAACGTATAGTTATGAATAATTTTGGTATTACAACCGCGCCAATACAAAAAAATTAAACCGACTAATAGAAACAAAAAAGGCCCTTTTCAAGACTTTTGAATAAATATCTTGAAGACGCTAAAGTCCCATGTCAAAGGAAAGAGTCAATCATAAATCCAAAATTTAAAAAAGGCGACAAATCTCTTGTCAGCAATTACCGCTCCATCTGTTAGGAAAACTCAATGAGATGCGTATGTTAACATGTGTATTACAATTTATGGTGCAAGCGTTTGATATATGAAAGACAGTCTGGCGATTTAAAAGGTCAAGCAACTGTCCATCAACTGTTTGAGATGTATAAACAAGATGTGTAGTCCATTAACTTCAGATAATTAACTGTGTGGTAACGATGATCTATCACTAGACGATAACAAACTACTATTTGCCGATGTCCAGCGATTCATTCAATAGCTATAAAAAGGTTTTCTTCCTTATAACATTTATATTCTAACTCTCGAGACAAAGGGTCGCCAGCACACCGACCATAATCGAAATATAATAATTTGGTTTATCGATAATTTAGATAATAGTTAGCCCTCGAATGACACCTTACACTTGTTAATAATGTGTCTTTGTATATATTCTCGGGAACGGAATTAAAATTAGCAACAAGCAAATAGTCCGGGACAGGTGCACTGTGCGCGAAAAGAAAGAATCGAAAAAATACAAAATGAAGCTTAAGGATAGTTACAGGTATAATGAGATCAGTACCCACAAGGAAATCGGGTAGGTTTTGAAGATGACGCAAAAATCACAAACTCATATGTATCTTTAATATCATGAACGGGCTGTCGACTAGCTATTTGTAGGATATTCTTCCAACTAGTGTCACTTGGTAACACTTTGAAAAACGCCTATGGTATTAATTTATTTAGGTGTCGTACCGAGCTATTCGTTAGTTCATATAATCCATCGGCAGTCTCCCTCTGGAACGAACTACCTGAAGGAATAAAACCCTTTTTAGATACTAAAACTTAAGAAGATCAAATTTTGCACATCCACGTATGGAAAGGTTTCGAGTATCAGGTCGTTTTCATCCAGTATTCTTAAAACTACTCTTATTTCGATATGATTGCCTGAATTGGCAAATCGTTGGCAGGCCCGTCCGTCTTACTCCTTTGGCCACGCATATTAACTCCAAAGGGAAATCCCGCTTTGATTTTAAACCGCGTTGTTTTGCAAAATCTATGGCCAGTAGCATGTAACAAAACAGTACACTGTTTGGATGGCGACCTAAACGTCGAAACTACAGCTTGAATAAGCTGTAGTGACGACGTTTAAGTCGCCACTCCAACAACAATAATGTTTCACACAATTTGCGGCTAATGCCAGAGTTCAAATCTCAATTCAGAGCTGAATGAATGATTTGATTGGGAGATATATTGCTTAATTGACTGTTGTGAATGGTCAACTGTGAATATAACACGTATATCTTTCTCACCATACAAAAATGAATCGAGGAAACGAAATAATACAAGCTGCAGACAAAAAATTCAAGTTGATTAAATTTTAGATTTTATAGCCTTTTCGGGTAGAAAGCATTGTGGATAATGAAGAAATTGCTTGATAAAAGCAATTTCTTCACTTTTCAAAAATGTTTTCCAAATGAGAGGTGTAAAAAGGAGAAATTTTATTGGAATGGGAAAACTGAGTGCTATTCCACGATTAAACCTTGCTAATCCAATTATCCTATATAAGGTATTACGTGAACATTTGGGTTCAAGCAATTTCCCCCTTTTCAACAATTCCTATGTTATAGGATTGGTTCTCACTTTATAATGTTGTCTGCTACCTCCTAGAATTTGGATAAGTCAGATCTTTTGAAAAATAAAAGTAAAGAGTTTACTCGCACATAGAGTAAATCATGACCGTGAAGAACATGCGTTTTCTTAAAGTTGCTTGTTAAAGAGTAAAATTTTAAATGTAATGGTTAGAGACATTTATAAGAAGGTGATAAGGCTTATTTTCAAAAGAAATGGGTGAAAAAAAAAGCAAAAATATATCTCGTTTCTAGACTCAAAATAAGTCAGCGAAGTACAACACGAGTTGAACAGGATCTGCAACGAAGATGAATGTTCTTATGGTATCCACGACGTTTCAATTGCTTTATTGGCTTCCGCTGGTAATACAGTGGTTATCGACATCACATGAAGACTAACGATCTAACTCTATAAGATCCAATGTTCCAATGTTTCAAAGTAGAGGATAGGAAATACATCATATTGAATTATTAAATTTGTATTGAATTTGGCACGAGTAGATTAAGTATATTCAAAACGAAGAAATGATATTTATCGAGAAAATGACATTAATTACTATTGGAAGAAAAACGAAAAAAGCAGATATTTTCGTATTTCAGTTTTCAGAAAATCTTTTCGAGGGCCGATTTAACGGATACCAACACTTTTCAAGCTTTCAAATTTAATTTGGCTATTTGCTGAAAAGTCTTCAATTCGTATTAATTTCAGCTAGACGTTGTTCAATATGACATGATTTATTTCAACGTCCGTTCGTCAAGATTCAACCTTTGTGATTGGCTGCCTCTTTTATTATCATTATTTCCATGAACAAAATTCTGAGCACGCAACTAGTTTGCATGCTTGCGCACAAAGTAGATAAAAAAGAAGACTTTATTCAAAACTGGTAAATAATTGCTATATTTTGCTTGATGGCAACAAGTTATGAGAAATTAAGTTAATTTCTGTTGTTGTCATTTAGGTATGAACCTGAAACCTTAACCTCACTAATGTATGAATCTGCTTCACGTATTTCAACAGTGCAATTTTTAAAGGTTTTAGGTTAAGTCCCCAATTACAACAAAAATGTACTGTATTTTCAATTCTGACAAGGGTGAATTAGATTTTCAACTAACCTGACAAAGGTAATTTCGGTTTGTTTGGTTTTTTGTTGTTGTTGTTGTTTCTTTCGTTTATTTATTCATTTTGGTTTTTTTTTTTTTTTTTTTTTTTTTTTTTTTTTGTTTTTTGTTTTTTGTTGTTTTTCTTTTTTTTTGGTTTTGTTTATGGTTTGTTTGTGTGGTATTGTGTTTTTTGTCTGTTTGTTTGGGGGTTCTTTTGTTTGTTTGGGTTTTTTATGTTGTTGTTGTTCTTTTTTATGGGTGTTGTTGTTGTCGATGGTGTTTTTCAACATGATAAGGCTACGCTGCCGTCAAAAACGTTAATCAAGAATTATTTGGAAGGTAAACCCTGCTGTTCAATTGACGAATCGTTGGCTCCACCCAGAGACTTCTTTGGTCCTGCCCTTTGACTCGGACAGGAAGTTCCACTACGATTTTAACGGCGTTATTTTGCAAAATGTTTGGCCAGAAGTATGTTACATATGAGTAATATGGTTGGTTGGCGACCTAAACGTCGTAACTAAAGCTTATTCAAGCATCGCGTATTCATACAGTGTGATTAGTTTTTTCGGTTCATACCTCCATAAAAAAATCTCTTTATCTCTTAAATGACCATAGAATTTTCGAAATGTTTGATGTCTCAGTAAAACTAACTGACGTCGCATGCGATCTGTCCAACAGGGTTTTTACTACATACTTTTAAATATTTATAGTAAAACAATCCACACAGACAAAATTGGACACGTCAGAAAAAAATGTATCTGACAGTGTCAAATACGGTTCCATATAAGGTCTTGTATAATTTTGTCCTCGCTGCAAAAGGAAATTGGACATCAAAATTTTCCTCCGCATGAGTATTTACTATTTAGGAAATCTAAAAGAGGCGAAAAGCTTTAACAAGTGTGGTATTACAAATACCAAAACATAATTCACTCCTTTTAATGTCCTTTTACAAGCTTGCAGCTATTCCTTGCCTCCAAAGATACTAAAACAAACGTTTGTAAGCAAATATGGAAAACACTATAAAAACACGTACGCATCCAAAGATACTAAAGCAAACGTTTGTAAACAAATATGGAAACTCTACAAAAAAACATACGCCTCCAAAGATACTAAAACAAACGGTTGTAAGAAAATATGGAAAACACTATAAAAGCACGAAATGCATTTCTATGACAACCTTGAACTACTTTTTTAAAAAAAATTTGTCATGTTTTACTTTGCTTTTGTGGGGACCCTAATTTTCAGAAATCGACCATATCAAAGTTTCTTTATCGACTGCATTACTTCTCCAAGTCCTCGGTAGTGGAGACAATCGTTGGCCAAGGTTAATCTTCTGAGATTGAAGTTACCTCCCTTGTAAAATGTCTCCTCGCAGTGTCCTCCACCAAATTTTGATTAGCCCTTTCCTGTTTTGAAAAATTTTAGACCTGTCCAAATTCATAGGTTTTGCAGACGAAATTTTCAAATGGAATTATTTTGAAAAATAATCATTCAGTAGGGTAAAAAATATTGTTGAAAAAGAAGAAATTGCTTGTTTCAAGCAATTTCTCCTTTATCCACAATGTTTTCTCAAGTGTAAAATCACAGCAACGTAAAATCCCGGAATAAACAGGAAATGGTTGAAATGATTAAAAAATACTATAAATTCTGTTCCTTAATTTTACGACACATGGCTTTATAAATCAATAAAATAATGATCCTTACAAAAAGTTTGTTGATTTCTATCGTGAAGGTCGACAGTACAATGACGTGTGAGTACGGGAGTGCGAAGGTAGTAACTCGAAAGTATGATATCGCTGAGGATAACGTGACAGTACAAAGCTAAACGAAGCCGAGTACATCAGCATCACAATATCGTGGTCTTACCATTGTATTCTCAAACTGACGCGTAATCACAATCGAATTTCCATAATATCACGATAACGTCATCATACTCTCAAGACATATTTATCGTTTATTAGTATTGTTATTGTTCTCTCTCGCTAACGTCATGTTCGATCGCGTTTTCCTAATCCTACACTCATGATATATCACCACGCCGTCGCTACAACGATATCGTACCGTCTTGTCAAAGTCATCGAAATGTCGCTGTTTCATCATCGTTCTATCGCTCTTTCGTTATCAGAGTCTCGGGATATTGTCATCTGTATGTCGCGATTTTGTCCGTATCGTTTCTCGCACTCCGATGCACACGATTGAACTTATTTCCAGATAACAAAATTGTTCTAATTTGAAAGAAGCTATAGACGACATTATAAATTGCTCTAAAATTAAGGTAAAATCCATTGTGAGAAAATTATTACAAAACAATTTCCTTTTCTCACAGACGTTTTCATAACCATATTACTGAAGGGCGTCAACTAGCGTTATTTTTTGGTAATGGATTATGGACTCTGAGTGACAAGTTATAATTCGATTTCCTAGCGAAAGATATCAGAAAGATATCAACTTTGACAAGAAGAATGATGATTTTACGACGGATCACGATATCGCGAAGGTACGACGGGTTTCTTAGTTATTACAATGACGATTTCGCGATAGTACAACGGAGATAACTTTATAGTATAATAACGATTTCGCGATAGTACGACGGCGATAATTTTGAAGCATAATGACAATTTTGCGATAGTACGGCGGCGATAACTTTAAAGCATACTGACAATTTCGCGATAGTGCGACGACGACAACTTTTTAGTACAATGACGATTTCCCGATGGTAAAACGGCGATGACTTAAATGAAGATTAGCGATAGTACGACGGTAATAACTTTATAGTACAATTACGGTTTCGGGATAGTACGACGACGATAATTTTATAGAACAATGACGATTTGCCGATGGTACAATGGCGATAATTTTATAGTTAAATGATGATTCACGATAGTACGACAGTGATACTTTATAGTACAATGACGATTTTGCCATAGTTTGACGGTGATAACTTTATAGTACAATGACGATTTCGCGATAGATCGACGGCAAAAACTTTATAGTACAAATACGATTTCGCGATAGTACGACGGCGATACTTTTATAGTACAAATACGATTTCGCGATAGTGTGGCGGCGATTATAGCATTATGACAATTTCGCGATAGTACGACGGCGAAAACTTTATAGCATAATGACAATTTCGCAATAGTGTGTTGGCGATTACCCGATAGTACAATGACCATATCAAGAGAGTTCGATAGCGATCATAAAATTAGATCATATGTTAGTATGATTAATTATTACATACCTATAGATATTCTAATAATAAATCATACCGGTACATTCCCCATACTCGTCAAAGTAAATACAAGATGTCATGTAGCTATCGTGAAATAATATTCCCTATTTATCGACGAAAACGCGATACCACTATGACGAAAACGCGAGACTACAATGCTGTTATTGCAAAAGAACGATGACGGCATCGCTAAAATACGGTGGATATAGATATTCCTTTAATACGAAAACACGATTATGATAAGACACGAGTGCGATCGTGTCGCGTTCTCATCATCTTTATACCATACCATACACTCGCGTTATCGGCATCATAATTTCGCGATATTCTCTTTTGTTAGATAAATTCGGACAAAAGATTAAATTACAGATGTAGTAATGGTTAAATTTCAAACATTTCCCCCAAATGTCATAACTAAAGATAGTATGCAAGATAAAAACAACAACTTTTTATTATGACTTGTCATGCGTGGCAAATTGATCAACAATGAAAATGTAACTGCAGTGGAAGACTTTTGCACTATAAGATAAATGACCAATCGATGGCCCCGCCTTCTTACTCCGTTGGCACATCCCATTGACTTCAACCGGAAGTCCCGTTTCGATATTAAACGGCATTATTTTGCAAAATTCATGGCCAGTAGCATACGAGAGAAAAGTAAAATGGTTAGTTGGCGACCTTAACGTAATAAATTAAGCTTGAATAAGCTATGGTTACGACGAGTAAGTCACCAAACGAATAAAAAGGTTAATAAAAATGGTGACTGATGTCGTAGTTCAAAACTCATATCTGGTCTAGCTGAATGATTTCTCTGGTCGACTAAATATTTGATCTGTCGAACGAGACCTAGTTGGAAGGGCAAAAGTTTACAACAATTAATTCGTTGTTAATCAAAATGTGACAAATTATAGCTGATAACTAAATATTGTTTAAACTTTTGATCTGGTTTATAAAACAAGGTGTATTTGAAGTGAAAAGCAACGAACACGTGCATAACTTCTGAAAATCGCGTGTAATGGACAGGCAAGTAAACCCTTAGTATAAGAGTTATTAATTAGTGGCGTAAATCAAGTTTTCTTCATAATCGATGTGCTAAATTCAAGTCTTACGGTAAAGTCACAAATTCAACAGTAACTTTGGCGAAGTAAAAACTTAAATGCGGTGCTTTGGCTTCTCTTTGGTTGCTGTTGAAACTAGTTCATGACCGAATACAAATCTTTGAAGAAATCTAAAAGAGTTATATCTAGAGGACATTCTTGAGATGTGCGGTTGAAACACAACCAGTAGTTTTCTTGGAAGAACGGGAAAGAAATAAAATGTGAACGGACGCACGAACCGACCTACAGATGGCGGAACCATGGCCATTGCATGGCAAACTTTCTTCCGCGGAACAAACTACGAAACAAGAGACTGAGTGTTTGTATGATCTTGTGTTGCCACGTGTACACATCTTACAATGCGAATAAACAAAAAAGAATTTGTAAACAAACGTCAGGTTTTATGTGTGGTATTTATTATAGGACTTTTGTGGCCCGCTGATGAAGGGCAAGTAGAAACTTGAGTCGACTTGTTGTTTAATACATTTACCATTCAGTGTCAGTGTGCCGAAAATTTCGTGTCATATCCTTTAAAAAAATGCATAAAATATATTTGATTTATATCTATTACCATTAATAATTTCGTTTCACGTAAAATAAATAGTTTTATCATTAAGTTCTAAAAAGAGGATTTCCTTGGGTTGTTGTAAAAACGATCTTTGAACAGAAAGATTGTTGCATTAAGTTTAAGGCCGCCTGACGGAAGGTCATTGTTACCTATTGCGATCGGGTTTCGTTCGTCGTTGTCGGTCGTGCGTCAACTTTTTACATTTTCGACTTCTTTTACCATTGGACGGATTTCAACCAAATGTGACAGGAAGCATCCCCATGTGAAGGCACTCAAGATTTGTACATGTCATGGAGTTATCTCCCCTTGTGGCCCCATAAGGTTGCATCTTAAAAATCCTATTGTCATTAACAGCTAGTTGGATTGGATTCACATTTGGTATCTTGAGTCTTTAGGGTAAGGCCTACAAATTTATATACAAGAACAAAAATATAATAGGGGAGGGGAATGGGAGGGGGCATAAGCTTACATAGTAACTATGAAATCTTTTCTATCATGCCCAAAGACCTACAGCTCTGATATTTTGTATGTGGCATCATCAAGTAGACCTCTACCAAGATTTTCAAAGTAGGCCGCCGGGTCAAAATTGGCCTGACCCCGGACGTCACAAGGCCACCAAAGCTCCATCAGACGATGCTGTATACCAAATATCAAAGCTCTAGGCCCTCCTGTTTGGGAGAAAATCTCGTAAGTTTCACTATAAAAGTCCTACGTCCGGGGGCATTTGACTAACTTAAGTTTATTTAAAATCTATTTAGGTCTATATGACAGCATTAGTTTAAGAGTTATATATAAAATAATAATAAAGCAAAGGGTAGTGAAACCGATTCCAGTTTTTCTTTGGGGGCTTCAAAAACGTCATTGTTTAAGAATGGGCTAAACATCTTCATCTAAAACAGTAGTCCAATGGTAATGGGCCCCAAAATTAAGTACCTGCGATCAAGCTCTACTAAAGATGTTCAGTTAGTTGAATCCACCCATAACTCGGGTTGTTACGGCAACAAAAATGGCGGAAATGATAAAATCTTTACCTCTTTTCTCTGAAACCGAAAGGCTTCAAGCTGTTGGTGTTTATTGTTGTTGTTTGAATGTTTGATTTATAACCAAGTAGACCTTTACCAGATTAGTTCATATGATGACCCTAGTGTGATATTCTCAAATGTGGGAGCCGGGCGGAAACAAAATATCTCCTCAGGGTCATAAAATAGGAAATCTTTAACACCTTTTTATCTGAAACCAAAATGCCTCGAGCGTTGGTACATGGTGTCTGGCATCTCTTTGTAGATCTCTCCTAACTGTCTTCATATGATGAATACATCATTCTAGGGCCATATTTGGGCTCTGCTTGGTCTCAACCTATTTATCATAGATATAAACTAGAGGTGCTTGATCGCCTGTATCGCTCCACAGGCTTAATTGTACTGATAAAGCAAATGGTGTTTTCAGGAATTTAATATAAACCGAATCATATTCACCATGTGTGGCAAATAAATCTCGCTAAGGAAAACATTTAATGTTTCAAACGTTTCCTTGCTTTGCAAAAGTCAATTCAATTAATGAGTCAAATGAAAAGGGTATTAAGAATTATATTAAAAAAATCACAGTATACCAAATATGGACATAAGCCATGATCATTAAAGCTATGTTTTCAACGAATCAAAATTAACTGGTGGAATCTTAAATGAGTCACCAGAGGATTATTATTGTGAAATTTGGTTGAAATCCATCCAATGGTTTTTGAGAAGAAGATTTTCAAAGCTTTCACCCCATACGAAAGTTAGCCCCGCCTATTAAAGCAATGTTTATCATCAGGTCAAAATTCTTGAAAGGAATCTGATAACGGGAAATCAAGGGATCAATCCTGTGAAATTTGGTTGAAATCCATTCACTGGTTTCTGAGAAGAAGATTCTCAAAGCTTTCACCATATACGAAAATTAGCCCAGTCCATGAAAGCCATGTTTGTCAACAGATCAAAATTCTTGAAAGGAATCTGATAATTGGTCATCAAAGGATCGTTCCCGTAAAATTTGGTTAAAATCCATCCACTTGTATCTGAAAAGAAGATTTTTAAAAGTTTCACAATATATGGAAATCAGCCCCGAGCATTAAAGCCATGTTTTTCATCTGCTCAAAATGCTGTAAATAAATTTGGTAAAGCGTCACAAGGATCGTATCTGTGAAATTTGGTTGATTATGTTCAGTACTTTTTGAGAAGATTTTTAATGTAAAAGTTAACGGACAGACGGACGCACGCACGCATGCACGGCGGACACAACGCCATGACAATAGTTCGCCTGCTTTCAGCCACTTGAGCTTAAAAAGAAACCTTTCTAAATCTTATCTTAATCTGAACTGCATAGAGCTAACATATTTTGTATGTATCTAAACTAAAACATCTTCCAAGTTTGTCCGTATGACGACCCCGGGGTCATATGGGGCTGTGCCCAAGATAGTCCAATATCATAAAGGAACAATGAATGAATTATTCTAAAGTTATTCTTCTCTGAAACCAAAGGCCTGTAGCTTTGATACGTGCCAAGTCCCCGTAGCCTTCGTTTAAGAAAACTTTTTTCTCCGAAGCCTGAAGGCCTCGAGTTTTGGCATTTAGTAGGGATGGCAACCGTTAGTAAATCACTGGTGGGTTAATTATACATCATATTTCATTAGCCCATTATAAGACGGAAAAATTTTAGACTAGTCCAAATTGAAATGAGTTGCAGAAGACAATTCAAAGTTCATGAAATTTTAGATTTTTTTTTTTTTTTTTTTTTTTCAATTTTCTTGATAGAAATAATTGTACAAAATAAAAAAATTGCTTGATCCAAGCTATTTCTTCATTTCATACAATATTTGCCTGCTTGTTCTTTTCTTGGGGGATGTCCAAAACCGTTACTTTGCGGAAATGGGTTTCATGGACCAAGCCGTAGCGATATGACTGAAATACCGTTAAAAATGGAGTTAAACCGATTCAAGCAAACAAACAAACCATTCTTTGTTGAGCAAGATTCTGTAGATAAGTAGTCTTTACAAGATTTCGGATTTTCGGAGCGACAAAGGGGAAAAAAGAGTTCATTAGTACCTACAATCTCAGATTGACTGAGCACTTTAATGTCGTACCGTGGTCAAAACCAGTCTTTTGGTACAAAATGCTGTAACTTAAAGTTGTAAAATAGGCATTGAAGAATATAAATTTTCATATCCTAAACCCGGGTAAACTATGTTAGATGTATGGTTTCAGTTCTTAAATGTTTTGTTAAAATACCATCGTAAGTATGTAAACTGCGTGTAACTTAAAACTATCTTAAGTTTAAGTAAATTGATTAAGCATTAAACAATTCTAATGTAATTTGTACGAGTTATTCGAGTAAATATTCCGAAAACGTATCACCAATTACCAAATAGGCTGTTTATTATGGTAATCTGCCATCGTTAAATATTAGCTCAAACCTGTCAACTCACGACCAGACCTACATGCACCCAGATGGCATTGATATCTCTTAAAATACACGCAACGTATTTTAAAACGATTTTGAACACACACTTTGCTCTCGTTCGACGGGTATCTTTTTCCGGGTATCCAGTATCTGATTTTTTACCGTTTAATGGGTCTTTCGGTTGGTTACTCGGTTAATCGTCACCGTAACTAGTAAAACGTATGTAATATATAATAAATCTCCATCAACTTTGTCCGTATTATAACTGAGGGGTTATACTCAGCTCTATCTGCCTGAACCTTATTTTATCCCATTCCCACACTATAAGATTTTAGATCAATCCAAAATCAAAGACGTTGCAGACGACTTTTTAGGTTTATGAAATCTTAATGATTATTTTATTTTATCATTTCTTTCATTGCTATAAGCATCAGCATCATAATTATTAATTATCATTTTAGTTATTATTATCATTATCATCAATTTTGCTATTATCATTTTTGTTAATGTTTTCATGATTATTCCTGTTGTTATTATAATTAGCATTACCAGCATTATCATCAATTTTTACTTTTTATTACTTTGTTCATTGTTATAAGCACTATTATTCATTATTATTGCTTTAAATATTATAAGTATCGTCTAGATATTGATATAGTCATTAAAATTATTTCTATACGGGAGTTGAAAGTTCGTAGATAGCCTATTGTTACCAGCTGGTATTTTGTTTTTTTAATACAAAACACCACAATGAGTTAGCCCATTCAAACGTGATCCCTTCTCTTACTCCCCTCAACAAAATGTTTTTTGAAAACATTGTGGGAAAAACTTCTTTATCAAGCAATTTCTTCATTCTCCACATTTTTCTACTCCCGCAGACAAAAATTCATCAACTAAAATCTACAGCTTCCTTAAATTTGGACAAGTCTAAAATTTTGCCATGTAGTAACGGGTAATTGTGAAATATATCAGCACACATATGACTGTATAGAAGATGTCCGGAGTACGTTGAAATTTCATACTTAAACCGAAACCCCTTGACTTCTTCCGTGACATTTACCACTGGTTGATTTTTAGGAACGACCACATACTGCTTATTTACACGAGTCTCTGTATTTGCTTCGTCTAGTTTCACTCAAACGTGATCAACTGGAATATATTTTTTTCAAGAATACCAACACCAGTACACCGTGTGAGAAATTGAACGAAATAAGAGCATAAAAGGTTGTTGTAAGTTAGTGACTACTTTCGATATTTTCTTTTAACTAGGAACGCTAAGAAATATACCATCGATTACATAATTCGCAAATACTTCCCTAACAAATGGAAGTAAATCTAAAAATAATGATCGGTTTCAGGAAAATAAAACACAATCAAAATTAAAAATTCAGTAGGGAACGTATTTAATTAATTATCAAAATGTCGTTTTGTATGTAAGGACTTGGAAAAAGACATTTCATCAAATGTTGAATTTGAAAAGTTTTGTAAAATTTTGCTGCATATTTGATGAATTTAGGGAGAAGTTATTTTCAGAGAATGAGATCAGGAGTTAATTCCAGCGACGCTTAAATTCATATAAGTCATTTTTAACAGAACAGAAAGAAAGAACGAAGCACAGATAGTTGCACGTTTATGATGAGAATCTTAACAAAAGGCTAACTCAAAAGAAACATAAACTGGCCCTAACTTTATGTAAAAAACAGGTACTGTTAGGCGAATTAAAGGCAGTTTTCATCCCGAATTTATCGTGAATTATTCAAGAACACCACGAAACTCAGACGTCATGGCATGAAATAAATTAATGTTATTAAGATATTCTGTCTTCTTTTTTAGATGATATGTAATTATTTTTTCACAGTGATATTTGTGCGAGGATATCTGTAATCTTTACAAACCATTGTTATTTAGTATTATATTCACGCAAATGTTTGTACGAGTTTTCCAGACAACCCTCGTAATTCATTATCTCAGACTCCACTGTACGTTGTCCTTAACTATATATGTACACATCGAACCATGCAGAAATTCTTCCATAATCTAGTTTTGCTGGTGGTGTTTGTTTTGATCCTGTTTGCGGTTTATAACAAAGATGTAGTTTTTAAAGCCCAGACGGACCAGTTAACTCCAAAAACGCAAGGTAATGTATTTGTTTTGAAATATTGATGTAAAGTTCATTGCAGTTTTTCTGACATTAGGAATTTAAATCTGACAGTTTGAAGTTTGGACTATCGTAAAGTATATTCATTTATCTGTCTAGATCTAGTTTCCTTTGCAAGTACGTGTCACATATGATTACCTGTTTTGACCATATATGGCCATCTCGGATTTACGGCTAATAAAGATGAGTTATTCGAAATCTTCATGTTGAAAACGACCATTATAATTGTTATAAGGACATTATTTGTTTATCTATTTATAATCCATGGAAGTATAAATGAATTCGAGGAAATCGAAATTCAAAGGGTGATGACTATAAATAGTAACAAAACAAGTTGGGTATCTCTTGGAAGGGAATTCCCAATATCGGAAATCCCTGACCTTGTTTTGTTTCTATTTTTATCGAAAACAGTTCTGTCTTTTATCAAGGTATAAAGTGCAATTGATTTGATCACGTGATACGATTTAGGCCAATGAAAATACTCTATTTTGAAGTATTGCAATTATTCATCGTTTGTCCGTCGTCGTCCGTCGTCCGTCGTCCGTTAACTTTTAAACATTTTCATCTTCTTCTCAAGAACTACTGGGGGGTTTTCAACCAAACTTGGTAGAAAGCATCATTGGGGGATGCCCATTCAAGTTTGTGAAAATAGGGGTTCTGGGGGTCATAGGGGCCCAAATAGGGGGCAAAAAGGGGTAATTTTGGGTACTTCTTTAAAAATCTTCTTCTAATAAACCGTTAATGCCAGAGCTTAAATATTTTGTGTGCATAACAACTAGGACAGGTATATTATAAATTGTGAAATTCATGCCCCTGGGGTCATGTATGGGGCCACACCCAGAGGTCAAAGTTCATCATGTTAAAAAATTCACATTTTCATCATCTTTTGATGAAGTACAAAGCCAATTTTCAAACAAACTTGGTGAAAAGCATCATTTGGTAATGGTTATTCGGATTTGTGAAAATAAAAAGGCTTGGGGGCCAGGGAACCCTAAAATGGGGACCAAAAGGTGGTAATTTTTGGTAAAATTTGAATTTTTCATCTTCTTCTCAAGAACTACTGGGCGGATTTCAACCAAACTTGGCAGAAAGCATCATCTGGGGATGCCAATTCAAGTTTGTGAAAAAAGGGGTTCTTGGGGTCATAGGGGCCCAAAGAGGGGGCAAAAGGGGGCAATTTTTGGTACTTCTTTAAAAATCTTCTTCTAATAAACCGTTAATGCCAGAGCTTAAATATTTTGTGTGCCTAACAACTAGGACAGGTATATTATAAATTGTGAAATTCATTTCCCGGGGGTCATGTATGGGGCCACACCCAGAGGTCAAAGTTCATCATGTTAAAAAATTCACATTTTCATCTTCTTCTGATGAAGTACAAAGCCAATTTCAAACAAACTTGGTGAAAAGCATCATTTGGTAATGGTTATTCGGATTTGTGAAAATAAAAAGGCTGGGGGGTCAGGGGGCCATAATATGGGGACCAAAAGGGGGTAATTTTTGGCAACTTTTAAATATTTCATCTTCTTCTCAAGAACTACTGGGCGGATTTCAACCAAACTTGATAGAAAGCATCATTGGAGGATGCCAATTCAAGTTTTCGAAAATATGGGTTCTGGGGGTCATAGGGGCCCAAATAGGGGGCAAAAAGGGGTAATTTTTGGTACTTCTTTAAAAATCTTCTTCTAATAAACAGTTAATGCCAGAGCTTAAATATTTTGTGGGCATAACAACTAGGACAGGTATATTATAAATTGTGAAATTTATGCCCCTGGGGTCATGCAATGGGCCACACCCAGAGGTCAAAGTTCATAATGTTAAAAAATTCACATTTTCATCTTCTTCTGATGAAGTACAAAGCCAATTTCAAACAAACTTGGTGAAAAGCATCATTTGGTAATGGTTATTCGGATTTGTGAAAATAAAAAGGCTGGGGGGTCAGGGGGCCATAATATGGGGACCAAAAGGGGGGTAATTTTTGGTAACATTTAAATTTTTCATCTTCTTCTCAAGAACTACTGGGGGGATTTCAACCAAACTTGGTAGAAAGCATCATTGGGGGATGCCAATTCAAGTTTGTGAAAATAGGGGTTCTGGGGGTCATAGGGGCCCAAATAGGGGGCAAAAAGGGGTAATTTTTGGTACTTCTTTAAAAATCTTCTTCTAATAAACCGTTAAAGCCAGAGGTTAAATATTTTGTAAGCATGACAACTAGGACAGGTATATTATAAATTGTGAAATTCATGCCCCTGGGGTCATGTATGGGGCCACACCCAGAGGTCAAAGTTCATCATGTTAAAAAATTCACATTTTCATCATCTTTTGATGAAGTACAAAGCCAATTTCAAACAAACTTGGTGAAAAGCATCATTGGGTACTGATTATACAGTTTTGTGAAAATAAAAAGGCTGGGGGGTCAGGGGGCTCTAAAATGGGGACCAAAAGGGGGTAATTTTTGGTAACATTTAAATATTTCATCTTCTTCTCAAGAACTACTGGGGGGATTTCATTAAACTTGGTAGAAAGCATCATCTGGGGATGCCAATTCAAGTTTGTGAAAATAGGGGTTCTGGGGGTCATAGGGGCCCAAATAGGGGGCAAAAAGGGGCAATTTTTGGTACTTCTTTAAAAATCTTCTTCTAATAAACCGTTAATGCCAGAGCTTAAATATTTTGTGTGCATAACAACTAGGACAGGCATATTATAAATTGTGAAATTCATGCCCCTGGGGCAATGTATGGGGCCACACCCAGAGGTCAAAGTTCATCATGTTAAAAAATTCACATTTTCATCTTCTTCTGATGAAGTACAAAGCCAATTTCAAACAAACTTGGTGAAAAGCATCATTTGGTAATGGTTATTCGGATTTGTGAAAATAAAAAGGCTGGGGTTCAGGGGGCCCTAAAATGGGGACCAAAAGGGGGTTAATTTTTGGCAACTTTTAAATATTTCATCTTCTTCTCAAGAACTACTGGGCGGATTTCAACCAAACTTGGTAGAAAGCATCATTGGGGGATGCCAATTTAAGTTTGTGAAAAAAGGGGTTCTGGGGGTCATAGGGGCCCAAATAGGGGGCAAAAAGGGGTAATTTTTGGTACTTCTTTAAAAATCTTCTTCTAATAAACCGTTAATGCCAGAGCTTAAATATTTTGTGTGCCTAACAACTAGGACAGGTATATTATAAATTGTGAAATTCATGCCCCTGAGGTCATGTATGGGGCCACACCCAGAGGTCAAAGTTCATCATGTTAAAAAATTCACATTTTCATCATCTTTTGATGAAGTACTAAGCCAATTTCAAACAAACTTGGTGAAAAGCATCATTGGGTACTGATAATACAGATTTGTGAAAATTAAAAGGCTGGAGGTCAGGGGGGGCTAAAATGGGGATCAAAAGGGGGTCATTTTTGGTAACTTTTAAACATTTTCATCTTCTTCTCAAGAACTACTGAGGGTATTTCAACCAAACCTTTTTCTAATTCTTTCAAACAAAATCACTTGTCTTGATGCTCTTTTACTCAGGTGACCGTTAAGGCCCACTGGGCCTCTTGTTTAATTTCTAAAAGCAATTTAATTTAAAAACATTTTTTCTATATTTTCAACGCAAAAATAGACAAAAGGTGTTTCTTTGGGGTTGGGTGGAATATCCTAAAGGGCGTCATTTTGCACGTGCACAGCATGGCGACTTGAATACGCCGGCAGTGTTTCGGGCCCCGCATAGACGATGTTCTCCAGGAATGGAAGCAGACCTGAATCTAGGAGACCAGTGAGTTTCTCATTTTGATAATTTCAGCTTTTTCTCTTTCTTTGGCGGGGGGGGGATGGGGCGGTCGTTGTAGTTATCGTTTGATAATCTACCGAGAAATCTCGATAATCTAGCGGAAAGCATTACATAGAGATTTTTCTTTGTTTTTACATTGTACAGAATTTTTACATTTTTTCGAGGGCCTGTCGTTCGCGATGTACATCGAGAATAAAACATTTGTTAAAACTTTAAAAATAAAAAACAAAGAAAAAACGTTAACCTATCAACATGGCTTATACCATTAACGGAAGACAACTATTCTGGCTTACTAAGAATGAAACAGTTTGAAGACAAGTATTTCATCCGTTATCCGGAAAAACCTGTCTATATACTTTTTTTATAAGCGTTGGAAAATTTCAGAGGACAAGGTTCCCCAACCGTCGAAAACGGCAAAATTTATGCTTTCTGAATTTGTGTATCTTATAATTTTTACGATCATTTGTTGTGATATATATATATACACACATAATATACGCCGCCACATTAAAGTTCCTTTTTCAGTGACATAGCTTAGAATTGTAAAAATCTGATAAACATGTACAAGATCAAGTGACTAGGAACATTTTGTGTAAATTCGTCCATGAAATTATGAAGAGATGTGTAATGAAGATGTGAACGTACGGGCGGACGGACCGCCACACAGCCGGACGGACGGATATCGGGACGGACAGAAAGAAAACATAATACCAATGTACGCCCACCAGATAAAAAAAACACGTAATTTCACCGGAAAATAATCTTTCCTTTTGCGCAATATTTTAGAAATTGTTCATTTCTATGAACGTGTGAGCATCAATTATTGAGAATAATCCTATTTTTCTGATGAAACGTATAGCGTATGACTCAACCAAGTTATTAAAGCTTCAAATAGACAAAGAGTTTCTAGATGGATTATCCTGTGTTTATGTTGTTTTGATCGTTGGCTACGTTTTTATCTCAGAAGTTTTATCAAATTTCATTAATCATCAAAGTTTTAAAAAGCGTAAAAGACACATAGACACCCCCCTATGAGACCTAAATAGGTACGTAAAACGGCGAAAAAGACATTCTCGACGGTTTTGAAATCCACATGGGTTTTTACATGTAATTACTGGGCGCTTTTTTTTCACAAAATGAAATAAATGAAGTCAACCATGTTTTTTAATGAGTTGCAAACCACAATTATGAGTTGTTAATTCTTTAAAATCTGCCTTTTGAGAGTTTTGTTGTTGTTGTTGAGAATGGAGTTTAAAAAATGCTTGAAACATGAAACATTATTTTCCAACGCCTATATGGGAATGGGTAAAATAAGTCAGACTCTACAAACCGAATCAGATGATTTATCTACAATTCATGTAATATCGTTGCAGTTGTATGAGAAAGCTACATGTGATATAAGTAGACAAAATATTCTCCAAATCTTCACATAACCTTTATCAAATCACGTTACTTTTTGACGTTTGAAAAATCCAATTTTTTGTCCACGTCACAAGTTTTGTTATTGATTTCGAAAGTTAGTAATTTCCATCGATCATAGGTGGATTTTCCTTGATAACCAGTCTAATAGGCACCATTCAATATGATGGATTTAATTTTCATTATAAATCTTAACCATCGAAATCTATTATAATTCAGTTTTTAGCTTCGTCTATCAAAAAACGAGCGTTCTGATTGGTCAAAATATTATTCATAACTCCATGAACAAATTTTTGATCATCGAGTAGAAAAATATACACTTTAGCATTTTCTTCATTTGCATATTTGCGAGAAGAAGAAACAAGAGAATCTTGATTGTCCTAAATAGCTCACTTGAATCATATGCTGTTAAAATATGCAACTGGGTCCAAATTATTGTTACCAGTTTCGTAAAGATTGAGCCAAGTGTGCCTTTGAGGCCTCTGGAGAGTAAACAAAGAAACTGCTACTTCGAGCCCTCTTCCAATGTTTTTTCTAAAAGAACCTTTCCATTTCCAATAGGGTTAACCGTTAAGATCTAAAAATTATTCTGACCAAGTTTCCAAAGATTGAGCCAAAATCGTGGTCTCTAAAGTGTAAACAAAGAAATTGTCATTAAGGGACATTATCTGTTGTCAATTCTCCAATAATCAACAGTGTTCATCCTTGTGACCTTGTAATTATTTTGACAAATAATAATTTCGGAAATAAGAAAGAAGTCGATGAAGATATGCTTCATGCTAAAAATCAAAGCTGAGAACAACAGGGTTAGGAGTAGAAGATTTTGAAAAAAAAATATGCTTCAAATGCAGATACAGTTCTTCTACTAGATTTGAATAATTTATCCTTTTGTGAAAGAGGACCACCTAAATTTGGTTCACATTGGCCTATTGGTTGGGAGGAGATATCATTTAAAACACTTTCTTTATTTTAATATATCCCAATCCCCCCATGGGCAACGCCCCTGGGACCCAGGGGGGCCATGATTTTAGCATTTTTTAAAAGAGGTCAATATACTGATATTTCGTGCAAATTATCAAGGCTCTACGTCTTTTTGGTTAGGGGGAGAAGATTTTTAAAGATTATTTCAAAATAACTTTTGTTACCATGGCTACTAGAAATGGGACCACATAAAGAAATTTTCAACCGAATTCGGTTCTAATTGACCCAGTGGTTTGGGAGGAGGTTCTGTTTAAAGAAATTGTTGACGGACGGCTGACAAAGCACGACGGACGGTCGCCGGACAAAAGATGATCACAAAGGCACACTTGAGCATTCGTGCTTATTTGAGCTAATGAATCGTTTTGGGTAATGATGAAACGATGAAGTGATTCCGTAGAATATTTCATTTTTGAATCTGCGTAAAAGACCACAAAGGCATTCTATAAGATTCTCAATTAATTGTATGAATCATCTCCCAAACAGGGGGTGTATTTTATGTAGAATGAAAGTCGTGACCCCTTTCAAATTTCATTAAACCAATCAAATCATACGTTCAGACCGGAATTAAACTTTGAACGCCGACACTGGTCGTCATTTATATGAATTGTTTGTGTTAGTATGGCGTCTTAAACGTCATACGTACAGCTTTTATAAGCTCTAGTTACCATGTTTATGTCGTCATTCAATCATTGCAATTATCGTCATGTATAACTGACCCTTAATTCTGTAAAAATGACGCCATTCAATGTCTACGTCGAACTTGCTTTTAGAGTCCGTGGACGGATTAGTGATCCAGATTAGTGATCCGAGAAAAGTCTACCTTTCAGTTGAAGACAGCATTTCTCTTAATCTCCCGTAAAAAGCCAGAAATCAAACGAAGTATCAAATACACAATACTCCAAAATATATACTCCCACTGAATAATAACACGCACAAGCACTCGCGCAGTCAAACAAGCACACTCACACACACACACTCGCGCGCGCGCAAACAAAAAAGCTGTAAACCACTGGAATGATAAGTTATATACAAATGATACTTAAGACGAACATATAAATTGAAATGAATATAGAGACACAATTCTCATTTAACCGCTTATAAACGTTTACCTTTCGAAATTTGGGAAAAGAACCATGATAAGATATAAAATTAATGATGTCTATAGAAACCGCATTTGCTAAGACTTTTATTACCATTTCTTTCCTAGATTAGTGCAGTTTTGAAATAACCATAAGAGTTTAGAAAAAAAAATTAACAGACTAACGGTCAGTGGGCTACCAAACTATTGTAATTACGGCTTGGTGGAGTTGTCATCATATTTTGGTAGTCGATTTGACATCATATATCATCGCAGTAATATATTACAAACAAAAAACATCAACATAGCAGGTGCGGTTAAAGAAATACAATAATAATAGTTGTGTCATATTAATGTTTAATTATGTCACTTACAACTTTACTAACATATCGATTGTACGGTGTGTAGAGGGATGCCCACGCCCATCAAATACCGATGAACGTGGAAAATAAAGCTTACAAAAATCCGTCAAAAAATTGATTTTAGTTTCGTCTATCAAAAAACGGGCGTCCTGATTGGTCGAAAAAATTATTCATAGCTCCATGAACAAAATTTGAGCATGCAGCTATTTTGTATGATTCCGCACAAAATAGTCAAATTCAAAAATGTATCAAATTTTTTTTTTTTTTTTTTTTTTTTTTGCCGTTTTAGCTCGATGCTACTTAATTATAAGAAACGAAGAGAATATTTTTTTTGTTATCATGGAGGTTTGAACCGAAAAACATAATCACTCTTATGTATGAATCCGCTTCGCATATTCAAACAGTGTGATTAGTCTTTTCAGTTCAAACCTCCATGAAAACAAAGATATTTTCTTCGTCTCTTAAATATTATAGAAAATGGGTCTATACAGTAGGTATGTTTGTAAAATCATGAGAAACAGCTGTCTCTCGGTATATTCATTTTTGTTTCACTTTGAATTAATGTTCAAAACATATCGACTAAAAAGAGAAATTCTCAAAACATGTTGTGAAGGTCTTGTCGATAAGTGTTCAATACACACAAGCTCAATCCTTTTTTTCTTTGGAGGAATGAGATTTAAAGCTGTTTTCGATTTTAAAAATATTCAAATTACACCACGACGAAGTTCGCTTATTCACGTCTTTTCTGCTTGTCAACAGGATTAATTTGGGCAATGAGTACGTTGTCAAAGGATATACCTAAATAGGCAGCGGCGCATCCGGGTCTCGAACTCGCTAATATTAACGGTATATAAGTCCGCTTTACTGTAAAACCTACTCCTTGTCAAACCGGCCCGGCCAAACCGGTCCTAAACGAAGAAATACAGAGTGCAATTCAAAAACTTGATAAAATAATAAAAAGAAAAAAAATATTTCAGTTCAATCATTTTTGCTACCATTTTATTTTTTTTTTTTTTTTTTTTTTTTTTTTTTTTTTGTAAACTTCATGAGATTCATTAAACTTTTTTTTCTCTTTTTTATTTTATTTTCAGACTACTTAAAAGAGCTTTCTCGATCCTTGTGTGATGGTATCAATTTATTAAGCAAAGCTGTTTATAATATACAATAACGTATACGCAACTCGTAACGCGTAGAGAATCATTTATACATACAGACTGTGAAAAATATCGAAAAACTATGCATGCATTTTTCCGGAATCTGTTTTAGAATGGTGATCTTCTACCTTACTTTACATTAATTTTGAAGTAACAACACTCTCTTTACTTTTTAATGTATTTACTAACATTAAATTCTATCATGGCACTCGAATATTGCCCTATGAACACAATGCAATTTTATAGTGATTAAATCTTCTCTTGCAATATGAGCGTGATCAAATCTTCGTGGAACTTTTTCATTTTAAATACATTTGTTATTTAGAATCTTTAGGCCAAGGGCTATAAAGTTTGTATAAGAAAAAATATGTCAAGAAATGGCCGTGCTGGTTTGAGCAAAGGTGGGGGGCATAAGCTTACATAGTGACGATTTTGAAAATCTTTTCCTCCCAAACCAAATGACGTACAGCTCTAATATTAGGTACGTGTCATTTTCTGGTGGACCTCTATTAAGATTGTATAAATTATGGCCCTTGGTCAGAATAAGCCCGTTTCCGGACGTCACAAGTTTAACATAGGCTTATGTATTGTTAACTTAAAAATGTGCTTCTCTCAACAGAATATATTCGGTATTTAGCATCATCTGATGGAATTTTATCTGTTTCGTGCTCTTTGTAACCAAGTGACTGATAGTTCCCTATGGGCCTCTTGTATTAATAGAGAAAGAGAGATGGGGACAGAAAGACGCCCTGCAAGAGAGATGAAATAGTGTTGTGAATGTTTCCAAATATGTTTAATTTAATCTAAGTTTTTCTCTGCGAAACCAAAGAACCCCCCTCGCCCCCTTTCATCCTGTTTTTTCATAGTCAAATAATTGCAGGATCTGGTGTATTGATACTTATATTTCGAGAGTTAATAACAACAGTAACCTATTGATTTTGAGATTGAAAACTTTCTTTAATGCATGCTTTCCAAAGTAATTACCAACTAAAACGGCGCGATTTGAAAAAAATACCTCTTTTTTATTAAAGAATGAGAATAATCGTTTGTTTATTGTGTGAGATGTCGTAAACAATAAAGCATAATTTAAATCGTGATCCCGTAGCAATGTAGATTATGTTGTTTACTCATTGAATGGAACTAGATAGTTATAAGGAATGGAAAAATTACTTACGAAAATGGTAATTTCTTTAATAGCAAAAGAATTACTAACATAATCAGCAGGATTAAATGGTTAAGAAATATTTCAAAAGCACTGATGGTGTTCTAATTATGTTTGTATACCATCAAAGGACTTCGGACATATCCGCTCACGAATTGTTGTACAACAACTTCTATAAAAACCTGCCAAAACCAGGAAAGTCATCGGCTGCTTTTCATTAATTTCACTTTTGCAGATATTGGTTCAGCTTTACCTTGTCCCACCACATGTCCTGAAAAGTTACAGATCGGTAAGTATATTCAAAGAGAATCAAATTAGCGGGAGAGCGCGCTATCAAATAATAATGTAAAAATAATATCAATATATAGGCCAATTCAAAATATATTAAAATTGATGAGATAATGAAAAAGTAGCATTATAACTTTTCATCCGAAATGGCATAACTTTATAAACGAAAAGCAACTGTATTTTGCGTAAAAAGCGACATTTCCAATAAAAGAATGTGCTAAAGTCCTTTCAATGAATCAAAACTACTATCAGTTTTTCGAACTAATATATACGGTGATCACAACTCACTTTTTAAAGGTTCTATTCAGTCATTTGTCCAATGATATTTTGTTTCTACTCTTTTTCCTTGATGTTTTACAAGATTAGAACGATTTTTTTTATTTCTATATGTATTTTTAATTAGGCATCACCATTGTCTACATCATGGGACATTATCTGTTCTATATATTCATTTATAAGGTTGGGGGTATTTAGTTTCTTTGTTTTTGTTTCGTTTTTTATATGTGTGTTTATGTTGTTGATGTTTTCCTTTTGTTTTCCCTTAAGGAAACATCTGAATACACAAGTTTCGACGTAGTTGCGTATTCTTAAGCCGATCAGATGACAATACAAATTGAAAACTAATTTTATCTTAAGATTCATATGTACCCGGATACCAGATTATAGATGTTTTCCTAACCTGTTCCGCTGTCTGAAAAGATCTTGATTATCCATCATACCTTTAAGAGTGAACTGATTTTAAATTCTTCTTACACAGTTTCAAAGCCTTATCCAATTTACATCCGAAGTTTGAACATAGTTTAAAAGATTGGGGGATGTGTAATCTTCAGACAAAGCTTTTTCTTTCTCAATTTTTAAAGTACTCCGATCAGAGCTACAAAACAATAATAAAAAAGGGTTTGGCCAAAGTCTTAACACAGTCCTAAAATCAAAAAATATTAGATGAACACCCTCATCACATTCTTTACATCTTTGTTGACAATTGGTCTTGATAATGTTCTTAAGTTTTGGTGAAACAGCTCTATGGCTCCATTATATCCAGAATAATAAGCTGAAGCCGTTTGTTGGTGTATGTCCAAGGATCAATAATTTGAAAACCCCAAGAAAATAAATTAGGTCTTGATGAATCGACAGTGATTTAATAAAAAGTAAGAGGGCTTTGATAAAAGTATTTGCTCTTGGTTTTTAAGGAATTGCTTCAGGTCATGGAAATGCCATCTAATTCACTAAAATGCTCTCAAAGAGCCTATTATAAAATTAATGGATTATTTAGGTACACTTTGGTAAGGGTTTTCAAAAGCCTGACAATTATGACAGAGCGAGAATATTTTGAAACATTCATTTTCATACATGACCAAGGAAATGATAGAAACACAAAGAGGATAGGCTAAACGTTTTCGGGGCCAAAGAAGGTATCCCTGACCTAAAAGCTTTTTGGTTAAACTGATCTGAAATTTTACACAACATCATCTTTAGGCTAACTTTGCACAAGTCCACCATTTTCATCAAAGCGCTGAAAGCGCTGAAAGCCTGAGATATGAATACAGGAGATATATAATCTGGGCAGAAAAAAGTTTGATGGTCGAATTATCGGAGGTGCCACTTTTTACCCAAATCTACTGTCGATTATGCGCAGATCTGCCAATTTGTGCGCTAGGGGACACAACCTGCCCGCAATAATTTTCAACCCGTTGAGGTATTGTAACGATATATTTACATGCATATATCGTTAAATATTTTTCACCCGATCAAAATGCTTTGAAGGGATCTGATAAAGGCCACCCAAGGATCCTTCCTGTGAATTGTGGTTGAGTTTGGTTGAATTATGTTCAGTACTTTCTGAGAAGTTTTTTAAAGTAAAAGTTGACGGACGGACGGACGGACGACGGAAACCATATCATCACAAAAGCTCGTTGGCTTTCAACCACTGGAGCTAGCGAGAGAGAGCTAGAGAGTGAGAGAGATGGGGGAATGGAGCGTGTAGCCAGGTTCGAACTAGGAGGCTCTTGCGTGCGATGTGAGTATTCCACCACACAGACCAATTTCGTTATGTAAATATTCGCTTTATATTCTCCAGATAAAGAGCGAGAAGTCCGAGCACGACCAAACTGTTTTCAGACAGTGCGAATGTGATCCTATGAATGACCAATTAATTTTTTAAACAAAACATTCCAATCGTGCGTAAAACCGATAGCTTCGCTTATCAGCTTTCTACAGCAACTTCGTATAACCGGAACGTTTTAACATTGTTACTCTAGAATAAGTAATATTATTTTGGTATGAAACAAACACCTTATTTTTTCTTAACAATATGTTATTATTATATATGTTTAATAATTTCCAATATATTATATATATCTCCTTTCTTTCTTTCCATTCACTCGTCAAGTTTTGATAATTTTGCCAAATTCAGAACACTCACAGGAAAGTACTGTACATCAAGCCGACAGCTTTCAATGAGTCATATCTCGCCTTCGTCCTTCTCGCCTCAAACGGGCGTATTAATTTATGGTCAGATCTGATCTACTTTTCATGCGACAGAATATTACATTGATTGCGGTAGATGTTTTTACATTATGTTTTCACATTAAACTCTGCATGGGTTTAAATTTTAGCATTGTAACTTTAGCCTCAGATTGCTCACGCAATCTCAGGCTAAAAATGATATCCAATAAGAACCGAGCAAAAATCATCATTTAGGAAAGCTCTTTCAAAAAGGTCTATGATGCATGAAGACTTCTTACCCTTTTCAAATAATACTTCCTCAAGTAAAAGGGTAAAAACAATTTAAGGCTTCATTACAATAATTGCACTAGGT
Source organism: Fragum fragum (assembly GCA_946902895.1). NCBI lineage: Eukaryota > Metazoa > Mollusca > Bivalvia > Cardiida > Cardiidae > Fragum > Fragum fragum. The sequence goes on along the minus strand of OX336373.1, from coordinate 50,379,958 downwards.
TAACTTTGTTTTAATTCTGAAAACTGAAAAGGTCTTACATTAATGATTTCTTTATTTGCATCACAGAAAATTTTTAAAGCTAAAGTACTAGACAGATAGCATTCAGAAGAGGGGGAAACTATTCCCAAGTTTTACACGATTTTGCATTTAAGCCATAACACGAGTTACAACGCACAACCGATAGAAATGTGGTATTTCTTTTAGAATACATTTGTTTGAATTGGTTATCCATAGCAATGGGACTGGGTATTAATGTCGATCGTGCTTATTTATTTCCTTATAACAAATGAAGTCACTGAAAGGATGAAGAAGAATGAATACACATAGTTCTAGGGTCAGTAATTAAAACCTGACCTTAGTAAGACAGTGCGGCAGGGAACAGATAGTATGCCGCAGTCTCTTTTTTGAAGTAACATTTTCGCCAAATGAAGGCCAAAAAAGGCTAACTGCTAATACAACAGACCGAGAAGCAGCCACATCACTCATAATTCAAATGGACGCTTAACGAGACACAAAGGCATGAAATATTGAAAAACAAAGAATCCTAATAAAACAGGCATACGATCTCCACCAACAGCGAAAAATCCTAACGAACTGGCTTAAAATCCTGCCAAACAGACTTGGAATCAGGATAAACCGGGGTAGAATTTCCTTTACGTGGAAAAGGTCCCAGTTTAATAGAACTGAATCGACTGGGAATTAGATAACATTCTGATATCAAGATTTGAAAGTTTTGATAAGGTGATTTTTTTTCATACTTTCATGGGCAGAGACCTGAACACGCAAATAGTATGTTTGGTTGCTCATAAAGTAGATCCACGAAATCACTCAAAGCTATTAAATAATTGATTATTTTGCTTGATGACATTAAATTATGAGAAATGAAGGAAATATTTTGTTTCATTGACATAAAAGCCTTAAAACTTAATCACACTAATGTATAAATGTGCCTTGTGCATTCATACTGTGTGATTAAGTTTGTAGGTCCATACCTCAATGAAAGCAACAAATATTATCTTCATTTCTTTAATCCTTTCCTGTTAAAACCTGTTTTTACGTCCCTGTGATTTTATACTTGAGAAAATACTGTACTAGATTTTCTACTCTATAGGTTGGTTACTTTTTAAATTGCACTGACTTTTAGTTGTTGTCTGCAGTTTCTTTCAAGTTGAACTGGTCTTAATATTTTCCAAACGGGAAAGTGTGAAATAAATAAAAAGATGACGATTTACTTAAATGCAGAAATCACAGTGGTTAAATTAAAGCATGTTTTTCACCTGTCAAAACCACTTCTGACCAGAGACTACGTTATGTAAGAGACTAGAAATAAACATTTCTTTCTGTCCCTCAACCGTAAAGATTCCAGGTATTTCTTAAACCATTACTACCACTACATCCTTTCCTAGCATCCAGCTGCTATCCTAATTAGGTTAACAATTATCCACCCATTGGTGAGAGACAAATGTCGGAAAGAATATATGCCGCTGCCGGGGTTAGAACCTATGACATCCAATGGTTGAAGATTGGGAGTCTGATGCACTACAGACTGCGCTATGACGGTGATTTAAACCGGAAATAAGTAAAGAACTAAGTTATATAATGATAAGAATATAGATAAGCTCGAAGCATAAAAACTATTTCAACCCAATCTGTGTAAACGAATTTTTAAATTATTGGCTCACTCGATCTTTATTCGTTGAGCATTTTCTTATTTGTAGGTATGAATGACTTTCCGACAGAAAAAGACAAACATCATCTTTCACTTACAGGGAAGGATAAAATACGCGCCGCAACGCTTCTCTTTTTAGATGCCTGAATTGCCTACAACATCATTGTCAAAAAAAGATACAATTGACCACACTAAAGTCTGGCTTTTTAGAGTATTTCCGCTAGGGTATAATAAAATTCGGCATTTGAACGAACCATTCACACTTCAATCAAGCAGAGAATGTTTATACGCATTTTTTTATGGAAACTGTCTATGTTTTAATCTAAGAATTATCAGCCCCTTGTTTAAAGTACTTTCATTGAAAAGTAGTGGAGTAGTTTTAAAATCTATTGGAAGTTTGTAAATGAAAACCATGTTAAATGGTTTTTTTTCTTATATTGTAAACCTATTTTCATACAGGATTAAATGACTTTTTTAACCTTTAATAAGGCCTAAATTTGAATATGATATTTTAAAGCTAAACAAAGTTGATTTAAGTTTAGTGGGTATTTTTAATTCTTTTAAAAAAACAATATTAAGTTTTTTTTATTTTTCAATACATTTCAGTTATTGCCCTATATTATGGTATATTATCTTAACTTACCCGCATTAAACAAAAACATAACTTTTTCTGCATATTTATATCGAAATGAGGGTTTTTATATCACGTCATTGATAGTTGTGTATCTACTTTTTTAAACATATTAAACAGTATTTACATTTATATGAATCGCTTTCTATTTCGGTACTATTATTATTTTTCTTCTTTTTTATATAAATAGTTGGATAAACATGCTGTGCCAATTAACAGTCCCTCCTGTTAAAAGTTATTTTATTACTCAACTGTTTTTGTTTTTGTGTGTGTGTGTATGGATGTCTTTTTGCCATAGAGTCTCGTAGGCTCTGAAGTCCTTGCCTTCAAAAATACAGAACACTTGTGATTCTGTATACATTTCGGCGTTAGACTTTATTTCTTAGATATGGTTTTGTTTTTTAACTAAACAGTCTCTATACTTAGAAAGATTAGCAGTTTAGATTATCAATCGAAGTTGATCCGACCATAGATTTGACGGGCGAGCCTGTCCTAATCTGACGATACAATCAATATCGGAGAGCAGCGTAGATGGGACAGGTTCACCAGTCTAACCATAGAGCTGTGTTAAAAAAAAAACACGGGTAAAAAAGGAGACAAACAGACAGACCTACGATAAATTATTGATTCAATGCCATCGCAATTTCCGTCAAATGTTTATTGATATAATTTGAAAATTCAAAATTCAAATTACTGGTAGGCTTAACTGTTTTGCTAATTTCTAATACTTGGAATGAATGTGAATGGGCAATTTTGAACAATTCAATATAATCGAAGACGGCGAAAAATCTGTTATCTTTCGTTTATTTATTCTTATTTCTCTTTCTTGTGTAAATGTTTTTTTCAAGGTTGTGCTTCAGTAGAATCAGAATATCATAAATTTGAGGAGGAAATGCATTTTTTCATTATTATTATTTTATTTTCTTGTTGAGACAATACTGCAAGCAAATTATCTTAAAGAGCATTGATCTTGATCTTTTATTCAAAGTACTCTATCTTGCAACATATAACAATTTTTGAAGAATTTTGAAAAGATGGCCATGAATATAAAGGCCTCGTAGCTTGAATATTTCTAAGCATTCTCCTTTGTATGTCCATGATAAATCCGGGATCCTACAGCATTTAGGGATGCGTTGGGTTTAGTTGTTTTGGTTTTTTGTTGTTGTTGTTTGTTTTTGTTTTTTGTTGTTTTTGTTTGTTTTTTGTTGTTTTTTGTTTGTTTTTTGTTTGTTTGTTTGTTTGTTTGTTTGTTTGTTTGTTTGTTTGTTTGTTTGTTTGTAAAGAATGAACTACGGACCGTTTCTGTGTAGTTTGCTAAATTCCATGGTTACTTTTTTGAATTAGGATCGGAAAGATGGCCAGATGGACCGCCGGACGTTGGCCGATCATAATAACTCATCCTGAGTTCCAATTTTATTCGAGTTGTAAATCATATTTGACAATCATCCTGAGTTCTGATTCTATTCGAGTTGTAAATCACATTTGACGTCTCGTAACCTGAAATATTTTGTTTCTATCCTTTCTTTAAGTTATATACAGCCATCTTCTTCACAAAATCAGCTTAATCACCTGCTTTCAAATGCCTGAAATTTAAAATTTTGAGATTCAAAATTGTTCTTTCATAATCTTTGCAAGAGCCGTTCTGAAAAATGATCTTTCCAAATTTTACTGGGAATCGCGTTTTAATTACCAAATTTTGATAAGATACTTTGCTACAGCATCTCCCCCAAAAATGCAAAAAAAAAACGAAAAAAATATGAAATTATGAATATCTGGATTTTTTGGATTAATACATGTAACGTGTTCATTCATAGGCCCTCACTTACAAACAAAGTATTAAGTGAAAGCCCTCTCTGAAACTTAACTGTAAGCACTAGATGATTACACAGAAAAAACTTACAATCAATTTGTTTTTGGTGGCATGTGTTACACTAGACCATCGTGAAAATGAGAAATATATATTAAACCTTAAAAACTCTTGTTAACAAGAAGAACGGTGAACGGAAATTCACGTCTGCCGACAGTGTATTGATTGCAATAATTGATCAATTTTTTCATTCATTTTCTGTAAAGTCATATTCAAAATAGCAATACCTAATTTAGAAATATATTGGGCGATGCAATATGAAAATGTACTTTCTTCTTATATGAACGGGGCTTTTTTGTCATGACTTTACTTCGAATTACAAATTAAATGTAGAATGTACATTATATTGATGATAGTGTAATTTACTGGAAATTGCCTTTTTTCCCATCTTTCCTCTCCACTGCTTTGAACTCATCTGCGAATCGTCGTGTAAATAACATGGCAAAATTTTGTAGGAAAAGTAGCAGTCATATAGGGGGCATAAATGTTTAAGTTTAACTTTGATATCTAATTGTAGTAAAGACAATAGTTGAAGTTTAAAGAATATGAAGAAATGAAATCACCTATCTGAATTTTAATAAATAATACAGTGCAGCTGACGTTTTTCTTCTGTTTACTTATAAATAATTGTATTTTTAATAATGCTTGATGGTGGCCGAGTTATATGCAAAAGGTAAAATCCGAGGTCAGACCCCGATTTTGTTTTGCATATAAATCCTCCTCATCAAGCATTATTCAACACACATAACCTGATAATACTGTTACATCCATTTTAACACGATCATCATCCAAAACATAGCTTTATTTTTATTTTGTCCGTAAAAATAATGAAAAAAGTAATGATTTTTACATTTGGAGAATTTTTCCTATTCAAGAATATTAATGATACGTTGCTTAGGGAATTCTTGATAATAATGAGGTGACCATCTCATGAAGACGTGTGATCAATTTGCACCACACTCTCGGCATACTATTTCACACGGTATCTCGGGGATGTGTAATGAATTGGCTTTAAGCTTAAACGCTGGTAAATGATAAAATTGTTTTATTTTTTCTCAAAACACGAAACTGTGAAACATACAATAAAGCCACGATTCTGTTTATAATAATATCTATATATGAATGAGATCGAACGCTACTATGTCTCGTAATGTTGTCACTATCTTGGTCATTCTATGCGAAACTTTAATTCGATTATTTGAAGACACGGTATTTAAGAGAACAGATTTGCATGCACTGTTTGTGGTTTGGTGGTTTTCTTACTATTTAAATGCTTAACGGTTATGTCCCAGTCGACGGTATTGTCGATTATGGCGTCCGGTAGTGTTAACAAGAAGTCAAGCATATATGAAGGTCAAGTCAGCCCTAAGAGACTTTTTTAATATTTTACAGTTACGAAATGACAACCAATAACATGTATATCTCAACCTTTACCCTCATTTACACGCTTATTACCTGGCATTTGAAGGAAAAACATGTATATGTGTATTTCCTCATTATAATGCATTCTTGGAGAGGAGCTGAGTTTTCTCACAAACATTGTCTTTATACACGGCATAGAGCTGTTATGCATGAAGTGAGTTTCTAGCTTAAAGCTAGTTTCCATTGAACTTGCCATAAAATTGCTGCGGCTAGGCACAAGCAAGAGAGGCTTGAATTAATTGAGTATAACGTATGTAATTAATACTATTCCATTAAGCTATGACTTTCAAGTCTACTTTGTTGGTTGTTTCTGTATAGAGAAATAATAATGTCCCAGACTCCCTATATATATAGTTGATATAGTGGTAGTATTGGCGGGAAAATCCCAAAACCATGGTTGTTGCTCCGTCCCCCGTATAATGACTCAAATACTATTACAAGTGACGTTACAACCTATTCAAGCAAACAATCAAACAATGAATTGCAAGACGACTATTATACAGCATGCTATTTCTTGCCATTTAAATTGGCTGTTCAAAAGAAATATGTAGATTGATTTCGCAATAGAGTTATAGTTGATGTTCTTCTTCTTAACCCATTACAACTCAATCCCTCCTTTTTACGCCTCTCAAGAAAAAAGCTTTTGAAAACATTGTGGAAAATGAAGAAATTGCTTGTATCAAGCAATTTCTTCATTATCCACGATGTTTTCTACCCAAAATGATGAAAAAATTCAAAATTCTATCAATTTTAAATTGTCGTCTGCAGCTCCTTTCAATTTGGACCAGTCTAAAATTCCACTGTGTTGGAATGGGTTAACTCAGCTGCTAATCATAATACTGCTATTATTGTCATCACTGTTGTGATAAAAAAAAAATAATTGTTTCCCTCTGTCAGTTTTGACCTCCGTTTAAGATTTTGCCCGTTTTAAATTAGTCAGTGTCTGTGTTGCTAATAATTGGATACATGTGGCATTATATCTGCATCCTAGTTATGCTGTTAAGTAGCACTACGAAAATTATCTTTACTTGTTTCTCTTTTAATGATATATTGATTTATAATTTAATTCCATCTATCAAAAACGAGCTTTCTGATTGGCCGAAAAAAATATTCATAACTCCATGAACAAAATTTTGAGCACGCAGCGATTTTGTATGCTTCCGCACAAAATAGTTCCATATAAAAAGGTATCGGAATTTGATTTTTTTTTCTTTATTCGCTCGATGCTATTAAATTATAAGAAATGAAGAGAATCTTTTTTTGTTTTCATGGAGGTATGAACCGAAAAACTAATCACACTGTGTTACTTCCTGTCTCCAGTATTTGAATTTATCTCGATCATTTTTTTGTTTGGCTTTATTTCGCATATTAATAGCTTTAGTACATGTGTACATGTGACTTTGAATTTGGTGATTTGTTGGTAAACCCTTGTTGGACTATCACTGTACTCAGAAATAAGGCTTGACAAAGTCGTTTATGATCATCTTTCTTTCTTCGATTATGGTCCAGGTGTTTTTGACCTTAAAATCAATGATATAAAAACCAAAAATATTGTTTTTAGGGAAAATGACACGGAATAAGTGTACGATTGCAAAATTTGATCCACGTATTCGTCTCGATTTAAGGATGATGGCTATTTATATTGTTTGTTTATGTTTTTTTTATTATTTTTATTTTATTTTAATGTCAATTTCGCAATTTAACTTTATGAAGTAAATACTTGACTGGGTGGTAACTCAACAGAGTTTTTTGTAAAGTATTTATCTCATGAATAATATATTAATACATAATACTACCTGATAATAATAACCTCACCTTTAGTTAACATAATCACTTCCCGAAACTAGCATTTATTTTCCTGTTTCAATGCGTCATTAGGGGACCAATATGGTTAACAAATAAACCTTTCTTTGAATTTATATTTTTAGAAAATAAGGAAGAAGTCAGCTATGTTATTCCATCCGATGAGGAGCTTGCCAAGTTGAACTTAACGGAGTCGCTCAAAATATTTCACAGGTATTATCTGTTCTTTTCAATCTGATCTTAGGAATTAAAGAGCCCCTTCATTTCTAATGTATTACCACAATACAAATTTTGGACCGGTCCAAAACGAAAGGATTTTGAAGACGACAATGCAAAATGTGTGGGAGTTAAGGAACTACGTAGGGTAGAAATATTAAAAGAAAAAGAGAGACAGTGTGTTAAAAGCAAATTATTCTTTACGTTTCCTGCTAATTTTTATCTTACTCAGTGAATAACATTGTAATGTGTTAATTGGGGTGAAGCTTCTTTTATGATGATCAAATTCAAACGAACCCTTTCAATTGTCTGTTTCAAATGATCTATTCGACACGTCCTGTCAACGAATTTTGGATAGAGTTATTGCATATAGCTGAAAATCGCTTTCCTAAAACTTTGTTAACTAATTTGGATTAAATTTGTAGGCGAAATTGGACCTCAAATATGAAACATTTATTAGCTAGCAAAGCGTAAGCTTTGATAGCTTAAATTAACAGACACAATTTTGAGATCGTCTCAAAGTTCAACGGGTGCAAACTGCCACTGGAAGCTTAACAACTAAATGCGTTAAATGCCTACGCCATAAAAAGTAGCTCTTAGGTATTTCAGGAATATTGCAAACTCTGCATGCATGTTCATCTCCTGGGTATTTTAGCTCACTTGAGCACATCGTGTTTAAAATGACTCTGATTAGAGTCTTCAAAGAAGTTGCAGAACGACATTTCAAATTGCTGAAAATTCTGAAACATCTGTTTAGGTAGAAAACATTGTGGAAAATAAAGACATTGTTTTCAACGACTACATTCTTGAGGGTCGTGAAATGGAGGGATTATTTGGGAATGGTAGAATCTCAGTGATCAACATATAAGTTCCTAAATCTATGCTTATTCCAAAAAATATTTTATTATCAATTTATCCACACCCTTCTAAAGATCACTAGCACAATTTATTTCCTGAAATTATAAATTCGATGTTGAAATTGGCAGACATACAGGTATAAAGAGAAATAAAAGAATATGTCGAAACGATAATTTTGCAGTGTATAGAAGATGAAAATCGTGTGTTTTTCCACTGTTTTCAATACAATTTCGAAAGAAAACAATATTTGTTTAACTGATAGGATGGTAAAACCAGTGTTGATTGTTTCTAAAGTCTGATGAAAACCCCAAGAGAGTCTACTATCCATAAATTGGCCATTATATAAATGCTATTATGAAAGTAAAAGCTTCCGAAATATCATAAAATATTAAATGTTCCGGGTCAGCATGATAAGGGTGAAAACGGTTGCATAAGGCTTATTAGGGGCAAAACGAGAAAAAGTCATTGATAAAGATAAATCTGTGTTTTGGGGGGATTTTTACAAACCTATGATAACAAAAAAAGGTAAATAGCTTTAAAGTATCCATAACAATACAAGGAAAACAATCCTGTCAAGTTTTATCCTCAGAAATTTGTAGTGGTAATGCCAGAGAAAATGAAAACTCATTACCGACTTCGTACATGCTTAAGACAATTTTAAGAAAGAAGATGATTGAACAATCTTAATGTCAATTTATAAATAGTGAATGTCATATCTTGATGCATTTAGATATATTTGCGATTTGATTATAAGACAATTGTATTTTCATGTTCTCTCTCTCTTTCTCTTTCTACCCCCCCTCTCTCTCTCCCTCTCTCTCTCTCTCTCTCTCTCTCTCTCTCTCTCTCCCTCTCTCTCTATCTGTCAGTCTATCTTTCGATCCTATCTATCTTTCTCTCCCTCATTCTCTGTCACTCTCTTGCCCATCCTGACAACCATGAGACAGCGATCTTTTTGAGGAGTTGCTTTTTGATACATGTATTCCAAGTTTAAATAATCTTTGTAGGTATACTGATTACACGGACGTTCTATGTAGACAACAGATTCGATTGGGGTCCGTATTTGCCGGTGGAAAACACGTGTGTGTGGATAATTCGTTCAATCTCAAGGCCAATAATTGTCTGATCTACTCATTTGGGTGAGTCTTACATAGATTCATTTATTGTCATCTCGTAATTGATTGCACGCTGGTAACACCATCTGACCTACGATAATAAAATTTATTCGGTAAATTGATAGGCGTTAGTGGTGAATTTGAGAACTAGCAATGGAATGATAAATCGTTGATGGGAGTCTTAGCAGTCGTAACTACAGCTTGAATAAGTTTTTTATGCTGTGATCACTATGATTATTTCACTAAGTTCAATGAAAACGTATTAACCCTTTCTCGTTCAAATACGGGATTTTACGTTTCTGTGATTTTATACTCGAGAAAACTTTGTGGAAAAAGAAGAAATTGCTTGTAACAAGCAATTTCTCCTTTTTCCACAATATTGTTTACCATATAGGATGGTTTCATTTCAAATTGCATCAAATTTTCATTGTCGTCTGCAACCTCTTTCAATTTGGACCAGTCTAAAATTTCCAAAAACGGGAAAGGGTTAAACAGTTGTTGAAGGTCAACATTTCAGTTTCATCATTATTTACGAGACAGCTAAACTAACAGCCTCATCTGATAAATAGGGAATATTACCACAGTGTCTTTTTCTATGCGTTGTTATCGTGTTCGAGAATCGTGTGTTGGTATTTTTTATTGGATGAGACCGTAGGTGGAATCCAATAAAAATACCTACACACGATTCGAGAACACGATAACAACAAATAAAAAAACACACTGTTGTAATATTCCTTTTATTATATACCTTTTAGGAAATGACATTTAAATGGCTAAGAAATAACCAACTTTCCGAAAAACCCGGAACGTCAATACACAAAAAAGAAGTCAGTGTTTAACGGTACACGACGAATACGGTTATTTGCTACACGCCGAATATTGATTTTTTTTCTGTCGAGTTGTATTTGACAGCCAGGTTTTACTCCATATCAGTTGGTAGCGCGTCGGACTGTCAATCTAGGGGTCCCGGGTTCGATCCCCGACGGAGGCACTCATCCTTTCCGACTATTTGTCTCTCACCAATGGGTCGATAATCGTAGACCTATGTGGGATAGCTGCTGGAGGCTAGGAAAGGATGTAATGGTAGTACTGGTGTGAGAAATACCAGGATTCCATTGTTAGGTGCTCCAGCCACCGCGATATAATTGAAAGATTGTTGAAAGCGGCGTAAAACCCCATTCAAACAAACAAATACTCCATGTCTTTTATAGGTATGTAATAAACTCTGTTATTTTAAAGTAAGGCATAGGGAATCTATCGCATTTAATAACATTAATCTATCTATCTATCTATCTATCTATCTATCTATCTATCTATCTACCTATCTATCTGTTCAAGACGTGCTTTGAAGGCTGTAAGGCTTCTGGTCATCTAAATCAAGACCCTTAATCTGCTGAAACTTGTCTTCAGGTTGAGAGACCGATGATTCAACCAAGCCAGTATGTTTTCAAAGCCTATTGACCAATCGCGACTGTCAATCGAATAACCAGTCGACCGATGAAATCAATTATTAAGACCAGAAATTAGTTTTGATCTCTGACATCGGTAGCACTTTTTGTTAACCTTCTTTTGATTTGTTGCTGGTTTGGCGACTTAAACGTCGTAACTATAGCTTAATCAAGCTGTAGTTACCCTGTCTCGAATCAACTAAATTATCGATTGATAGATTAATTGATTAATTGATTGATTAATCGATTGATTGATTGATTGATTGATTGATTGATTGGGGTTTAACGCGACATTCAACAGTTTTTCAGTCATATCGCGGCAGCTGGAGCATCTAACAATGGATTTCTGGTATTTCTCACACCGGTACTATACCACTACGTCCTTTCCTAGCCTCAAGCTGCTATCCCACGTAGGTTAACGATTATCTACCCATTGGTGAGAGAGGAATGTACATGCTACTGGCCATGATTTTAACAAAATTACGCCGTTTAAAATCGAAGCGGGCGTTACATCGGAGTCAATTGGCGGGGCTAAGGAAGCAAGTGGGCGGGGCAAACGAAAGATTGCTAGGTAACCAGGCAATCGTAGCTTTCTTCAGTCCCCCAAACTATGTCAGGGTGGTGTATACAGTAAGCGGGTTGTTCGTCAACTGAGGGGTCAATTGGCCAAACGCTGGCCCCACCCATTTACTCCTTTGGCCACGCCCACTGACTCCAACAGGCAGTCTCGCTTCGTAAAACGGCGTTATTTTGTAAAGTTCATGGTAAGCACACATATAATGAAATGTAGAATGGTTGGTTGGCTACCTAAACGCTGTAATTACAGCTTGAATAAGCTCCAGTTACGACGTGTAAGTCGCAAAACCAAAAAGATATTTCAAACTTATGGCGGAGAGCATAAAAACTGGAGTATGTAGTTATCTTTTATTTTCATGATCCTGAAAGCTAGATATATTAACCCTTGTCATGCTGTATGAATTACCTTACTGAATTGCTGTAAAAATCAAAGGGCTGAAAGTACTGATAGAACTTGTTTAATAATACATATTTCATTTAGAAATCGATTTCATAAATAACTCTGGAAGGAAAACTACAAGCAGGAGGTTAATACCAAGATCAGACTGCACTTATGTGCAGGCTGATCTAGGTCTACACCTCCTGTCAAAACCGGAATATTCCGGGTTCAGTATGACAAGGGTTAAACTCAGACCATCTGTGTGTCCTTTTATACGTATGTAAGAGTTCACATTTGCCCAATAACTTTTTACGATGACGGTTTGTCCTTTAGAGTCAGTGCTTCTTCTTGTGACTTTAAATTATACAATTGTCGATGTATAAATCACTTTGACTTAATTGGTCCCCAACTAGACAAAGCTCATTAAATCCGACAGGAATTCAGCTTCGATTTTTTAAAAGATTGGTCGCCATTTTCGTTAACCTTTTTGTTTATTTGGCGACTTAAACGTTTTTACTACAGCTTATTCAAGCTGTAGTTACGACGTATAGGTTGCCAACTATCTAACTTTTTGTTTCATGCTACTGGTCATAAATTTTTCAAAAAAAAAAACACCGTTAACAATCGAATCGGAACTTCCTGTTGGAGTTAATGGGAGGGGCCAAGGGATTAAGTAGGCGGGACCAGCGATTGGTCATTTACATGTATCCTCCAAGTATCTTAATACTCGTAATAAATGTGTCGTAGGAAAAACGGAAATTACTCATTTTTCAGGTCTCAGAACGACTTTTCATTCGAAGAACATGCTATCCGGCTGTATGGTTGTGAAGTTCACACATTTGATCCTTTGTAAGTAGTGTTTAGCTCATCTAGGCATCAAGTGTTCATGGGATGAGCTTTTGAGATCTAGCTACGTCCGGCGTCTGTCCTCTTTCGTCCGTCGACCATCAACATCTCATGTAAAGTATAGATACACAATTTGAGCAGAAATGTCTTCAATCTAGTACAAGTTTAATGTTGTGTCATGTGTGTGCGAGTAGGGGGGGGGGGGGGACTATGTCACTAAGTCATATCTTAGAAAAGTATTTAATGCACGCTAGAGGTCACTTTTTTGCCTCCAATGTCATGATAATTGATCAGACTGTTGTCTCCGTAAAAACTTGGTCATTAGATATTTGGGTCATATGGATCAACAGACTATGTCACTTGGTCAAATCTAGGAAAAAACTTGTTTCAATTCTAGAAGTCAAATTTATATTTCAATTGTTTTAATATTTGGTCAGATTGTTTGTCCCAATTATATCTCGGCTAAGTAAATATTTGGTCAGATTGTTTGTCCCAATTATATCTCGGCCAAGTAAATATTTGGTCAGATTGTTTGTCCCAATTATATCTCGGCCAAGTAAATATTTGGTCAGATTGTTTGTCCCAATTATATCTCGGCCAAGTAAATATTTGGTCAGATTGTTTGTCCCAATTATATCTCGGCCAAGTAAATATTTGGTCAGATTGTTTGTCCCAATTATATCTCGGCCAAGTAAATATTTGGTCATAGACTAGGTCACTTAGTCAAATCTCAGGAAACCACTTTGTCAATGTCGATATTGATTCACGTGGGGTCAAAAACTGGGTTACTGAGTCAAAATTTAGAAAAAGTGTGCACTATATACCTCCATGCAAACAAAAAAAATTATATTCATTTCTTAAAATTTAATAGCATCGAGCGAAAAATGCAACAACTTAACAAATTTTGATACCTTTTTGTAGTGAACTATTTTGTGCGGAAGCATTCAAAATGGCTGCGTGCTCAAAATCGTGTTCATGGAGGTATGAATTAAATTTTTCGACCAATCAGAACGCTCGTTTTTGATAGACGAAACTAACAATTAAATTATTAAGCCATGTCTTTCCTCCGAGGAAGGAAAACATTTTTAAAATTCTATCGTTTGTTAGGCCACTAAAGCAAATGAATGCCTTCTTAATATCAATATACAAAAGGAGGATACTTGAGATGCTCTATAGAAAGAGAATTTTGTGTTGTTCTAATCGATTTCAACTAGTGTTTGTTTACATTTTGAGATTGATACGAACGCACCCGATAATATGCCGGAAATGTTCGCTTACCTTCGGCATTGACTGTAACAATCTCTATTGCTGATGACAAACTTTAAGGACGATTTCGTGAATTTCCCAAGGTGTGATTGATAGTTTCATTCATTGAATGATTGGGGTTTAACGCCACTTTTAATAGTATTTCAATCATATCGCGGCGGCCGGAGCACCCAACAATGGATTCCTGGAATTTCTCACACCAGTACTACCACTGCATCCTTCCCTAGCTTCCAATTGCTATCCCAATTAAATTTATGTTTATCCACTCATGGGCGAGAGACAAATGTCGGAAAGGATATCTGCCGTCGCCGGGGAATAGTAGATCAGTAATATTATCGACCAATCGTGGCTGTCTATCAAAAAGCTGTCGTCAAATGAAATCATTCATGTAGACCGAAAGTTAGTTTAGAAGTCCAACATTGGTCGCCATTTTAGTGAAGCTTTTTGATAGGTTTTTGTGACTTATTCAAGCTGTAGTTACGACATTTATGTCGCCAAACAATTATTTTCATTATTTGTTGCATTGTTCTGGATATAATGTTTGCAAAATAACATCGTTAAAATTCGAAGCGGAATTTTCTGTTGGGGTCAATGGGCTGGCTCAACGGAGTCAGTATGTGGGGTCGGGGATTGGTCTATAGTACCGCTATAGTTTTTGCAACCAATAGATTGGACACATAATATATGTAATGAAGGCGTTTTGAAATCTGCCTTATATGGTGATATTCGGAATACTTTCGGTCGACAATTTTAAAAAGTTCCGTTGATGTATTTTTCACTCTTGTTTTAAGTTTCATGTCAGTTAATTTCAAAAAAATTCAAATTCAATCTGAAATTTCAAAAACTCGCATAAGCCTCGCAATGGACGACTCGTTCAATAAATCATGTATTTCTTCACTACTTATTTAATATCCCCCATATGTCTACAAGGACGGTTTAGTAATCTGAGTTACACTTGAAACCCCTCGCTATTGAATTAATTAATTAGTACTAACCGAAGATATTGACAATTTTTCACGGCTTTTCATCACGGCAACTGATAGTGTATTGCATATAACCTTGTTGTGTATCAAAAATAGCCATTGACAAATGTCATCTCATATAGAGCTCGATAGTTTGCTTTTGTAGCAAAAATCAAAATTTTCTTTCGAGGACGTTGCACTGTTAACTAATCACAGATAAACACTGGTGTACCACTTGGATTGACTTTTGTTACAAGATGTCATACAATTTTCTAAGGCAGATCTACAGCTTATCTCATTGATGGTGACGTTACTGATCGTTTTTATGCTCCCCGAAAAAATTTTCGGGGGGAGCATATAGTCGCCTGCCTGTTCGGCCGTCCGTCCGTCCGAAGTCATATCTCAGCAACCCCCGGGCCTAATTTGACGAAACTTCATATATAATCTTCCTAGGAAATTTCCAAGACCCGTTTTTTTTTTTAAATTTTCTTATTTCAAGGCTGCGTCATGGGAAAAAGGGCCTTAATGTAAAAACTAGGTTTTTGCCAATTTCTACAAGACTAATTGTTAGAATTTCATGAAATTTCATGTTTGAGTAGCAAATCAGATCCCCTTGACCTTAAACTAACGAAAATTTTCGTTTAAAAAATGCGTCATGGGAAAAGGGGCCTTATTGTTATTACCTTTACGTTAACTGTCTTTTTTCCCCGCAAAAACTAGAATTGGCAATAACTTTTGATTGGTTACAGATGAAGTCTTCATATTTCACATGTGCATTACTTGTGACAAACCCTTTCTGTTGGTACCAAACTCAAGGTCACCATTCAAGGTCAAGGTCATTTCTCAAGATCAAAATTTAGAAAATCTTAACTTAAACATTGTCTTTGAGTTTACAATGTTAAGTGATATAACTTTCATATTTCACATGTGCATTGTTTTTGACATGGACCTTCTGTTGGTACTAAGTTCAAGGTCAAGTGAAATAGCCTTCATATTTGACATGTGCATTGCTAATGACATGACTTTTCTGTCGGAATTAAGTTCAAGGTCATCTGTCAAGGTCAAGGTCATTTCTCAAGGTGAAAATTTGAAAAAAATAACTTTGACAGAGCCCAAAAGTATACAATTGTAAGTGATATAGCCTTCATATTTTACATGTGCATTGCTTATGACATGGACTTTCTGATGGTACTAAGTTCAAGGTCATCTGTCAAGTTCAAGGTCATTTCTCAAGGTCAAAATTTCGAAAAGCTTAACTTTAACTTTGTCTTTAAGTTTTCAATGGTAAGTGACACACTCTTCATATTTACATGTGCATTGCTTATGACATGACTTTTCTGTTGGCATGAGGTTCAAGGTCATCTGTAAAGGTCAAGATCATTTCTCTATGTCAAAATGTCGAAAATTTTAACTTTAACATCTCCCATAAGTAAACAATGGTAAGTGATATAGCCTTCATATTTTACATGTGCATTGCTTATGACATGGACTTTCTGTTGGTACTAAGTTCAAGGTCATTTGTCAAGGTCAATGTCAAATCGTCAAGGTCATTTATTTTCAAATATTCCTCCTTTACTAATTGCCAAAATTTCTTGTTACTTTACATAAATGTTGTTCATTAAAAGCCCTAGGTTATTTTTATTTCATTTTTTGACCCAATGAGCCTTACCATGCTAAAAGGGGGCTTAATGTCATGTAGCTTCTACATTTTGTATATATCCTATTCTAAAATAAATCAGTCTATTGTTTCTGCAAGACTACTCAAGTTAGAGTTTTCATTTTTTGTATGGAGACAACTTGGATAGTGAAGGTAAAATATTTAACCCTTTACCATATAATGATATTGAATTTTACTAGAATCAGGCCTGTGAAGCCAAACAGCTTCCTTCAATGTTTGTCAAACTTCCAAATTTCTTGTGAACTGAACTCTCAAACTATAGTTGCATTCAATAAAAAGTTTTTTGTCCAATAATGGCATATAGTTCTGTGACAAAAACCTTATTCGGGGAGCATAATCCGTCTCCGACGGCTCTTGTTTAGCGTGGATGTTTGGTTTAGAACCAATGAAGATAAAGAATTTGGAGATCAAGATCAGAGTTGATTGTTTGGTAGATTGGCTGAGGAGGGTTTTGTTGCGCCATTTACTTGTTTTCTTGCAAATAATAATTGATTAACTGGCTTAATTTTTGTATATTTTCAGTGCAACAGGCTCCAATGCGCCGAAAGGATGTACGTATCACAGAATCGGAATTGGAGCAAAAGACGAAATTAAAAACGAGAAGAAATTTCAGACCCTCGGAAGTTTTATAAAAGATTTGAAACATGGAAAGGTAAGACTTAGACAGGCAATAATAATTAATAATCTTGCCAAAGCGATCATCTCTATTAAGCTACCACTTTTATTAAGCGGTCGTAATCAAATTTCCCTTTAGAAAAACGACAGGCTTTAGAGAATTTAAATAATTTGTCATTGTTTCAGTGAGACGATTCTAAGTTCGAACATGGGCTTGCTGAGAAATCTGCATTTTTTTATGTATGCAAGCAAATTGATCAGTCATGATCGTGTCAAAAATATCTTAAGCGTTCATTCTTTTCGGCGAGAAATTTTGGGCCGTCCCTTAAGTGGTCTCTAAATACAAGTTTGACTGTATTATTTTGTCAGCATTACTTACCCTGAACGGCTACATTGGCATTTATATTAGTTCTTTTCGGGGGATTTTTGAGATTTCTGAGTGGATTTCACCGTAAAAAAAGTGTTATTATCAAAATGATTAAAGTCACTGCTTTGATTTATTTCATTTTTTTAACGTCATCTACGAGGGACCAAAGTCATAATGACGTCATTAGATTGCCATGTACTTCACGTGCGAAATGACATGCCTATTGAAATTTCCCAACCCAAAAATAACTTTTTGTATCAAAGTATTAGGATAATCGGGTAGGGGGAGGGTTTCTTCGTGAAAGAACGAATTATGTTTCATTTTGTGAACAACTATAGTATAATTCACTCGTGCTCTCCGCCAGCTTTAGTTGTTCACTCAATGAAACATAAATTGATCTTACACTGAGACAAGCGATTATCCTTGATATGTTGGATATTTCTTTGCATAAATGATTTTGGCGTAATTCCATATTTATTACATTGCATATTCAAGCTAAACATTCCGGTATAAATGAATGATTTGATTCGTCGGTTGATTCTTTGATTGATAGATGGGATCCGTCAATTGACCAATCGCGGTTGTCAATCAAATAACTAGTCGACCAATGAAGTTATACATTTTTGTTGGTTTGGCGATTTAAACGTCCTAGCTACAGCTTATCCCAGCTGTAGTTACGACATTTCAGTTTGCAACCAACAACTTCCTTCTTTTGTTTATTGCTACTAGCTACTACGGGTCTTCCTGCCGGATTCAATGGGCAGGGCTAACGAAGAAAATCGGTGGGGTCAGCGATTGGTTAATCATTTATGACGAAAATTACAACGATTACGGACGAAAAAAAGTTCATAAGTTCATAAGGATGAGCTGCAAAGTCATAACCATAACGACGAAAGTGGCGTCATATATTCACGTCACAAAATTTTGAATATTGATAATATAATCTATCGTGACAAGTGGATGTACGGTGGTATAGGGGTGACATGTATGTGGTTTTGGGTTTTTTTTTACTTTATTTTATTTAGACCAAGAAAAACTCCCAACACATTTTCCGTTTCATTTTATATATATATATATATATATATATATATATATATATATATATATATATATATATATATATATATATAATTATTTAAAGAACTGTTCCTGCGTGGTTTTTTTTTTTTTTTTTTTTTTTTGTTTGTTTGTTTGTTTGTTTGTTTTTTGTTTTTTGTTGTTGTTTTGTTGTTGTTGTTTGTTTGTTTTGATTTGGGTTTTTTTAGACCTAAAAGAAAAAAATGTGGAAAGAATCTCGTAGGGACGAGATCAACCAATCAAAGTCGGTCTTTATTTATTTGAGCTATATATAATTTTAAAATAGATGACTCGTAAGAGAAGTAACCTAGTCGGATTATTATCTCTTGGGAACGACTTACTAACTCATGCGCACACCATAGAGACCGATTTTGATTTGCTGTGTATCTCGTTCCTACGAGATAGCAATTTGTTTGTTGTTTTTTTTTTTTCATATTATTTATAAAAAAGAAAAACGTGTTATAACCGTTCTTTAAATCGATTTTTTCACTAAAAAGGGAGATAAACTATAAAACGAAAAATATTTTGGGATTTTTTTTTTGTTCTTTTTTTTTTTCTTTTTTATAGGTCTTAAAAATACGCACATGTCACCTCTATGGATCTTAAGGTCTAAGTAAAGAAATCCAGAACATGTCACCTCCATCCATTGTATGAGTGAAGCCTTATATACACAATGTAATTCGAGCGTGGTTAAATCTTTTTAACCGCACCTTAAAAGTAGATGAGGCGTAGAACTTTTCCATTTAAAGAAAAGTTTCAATACTTGTAATCGGTCATATTTTTCTTTGGGCATAAAAATATGTGTATCGAAGTTACCACCTTTTGCATTTATTGTATTTAGAATAACCCAATAACAATGAATATCCAGGCATGGAAGAAAATCTCCGTTTTTCTATCGTTGTTTTCCATCGGAATAGAAAGTTACCAAAATTCCCAGCAGCGTCCAAATTATTTAAAACAAGATCAGATAGACTATTTCAATACTAAGTGTAAATTTATGTGTTATCAATTTGATATCTTTCTATATGGAGAAAAATGTTTACACATGAAAATGGTGTTGAAAATGAACTTAAGCCGGTGAGTTTGGTACCATTCGGTATTCAGTATGTCCTTCAACTGTTACGGTTGCCTTTACATCGCTTCGACATTTCAATATTCAATTATAACCGCGGTGCTTATCTAATCCTATCAGCACGAGTGTTTTTTCAAAAACATTATATTAATAGTTAATTACCACATTTTCTTCCAGTAGTAAGCTTTGCTTAGGTTGGCCAAATCAGATTTGTTTCTGTATTTATCGACAGACAGTAGGGATTCGTTTACATCAATAAACGGAAGCGCGCACGTTATCAAGGGAACTAATACGCACTTCATATTGCTTTGGCGTTTGTTTCCCATGGTTAAGTACAAGCTCATGATAGAATTATAACAACAAATTATTTCCGATGGTTATTGAAAATTAACCACTTTTCGGGGTTATAACGCACAATGAATAATCAACTCTAGCTAACGCTCTTGTGGATTATTTTTTTAGCCTTATAACTCAGAAGCGTTGTTAAACTTCCAATAATCAACGTACGAATTTGTTATTCTATAAATATATCATTTTACGTGTAGGAAACATTATGCTAATCATAAAATCATTTTAACATAATTTGTTCCCATCTCAAACGGCAAACTGCAAACATATAACCTTGATATTATTTATGGAATATATACAAATTATCACCAATCATTTAAAAGATGAAGAGAATACATTTTGTCTTCATGGAGGTACAATTTATGAAGCACAAAAACTTATCACACTGTATGAATCCGCAAATGTAATTAGGGTTTTCGTTCATACCTCCATAAAAACAAACATTCTCTAAATTTCTGATAATTTTAATGACATCTGGTGAAATAAACCAAATATTTAACAAATGTTGATTAATTTTATGGACATATTTTGTGCACAATCATACAAAATGACTGCGTGCTCACACTTTTTTTCGAAGAGGTAAGAATAATTTCGGGTGAGCAATTAAAATGCTCATTTTTGATAGACAAAATTTATGATTAAATCATAACTATGAAATTGATTTATTCGATAGAATATCCCAATAACTCATTTTTCTTACAGTATAAACAAGGTTACATCATAATAACAGGCTATCATTTCTATCTTATTCAAAGACGTTTGTGGCACTTGTAATAATTCTTCTTTCTCGTAATGTTATCTTTACTACATATTCCTAGGGTCACTAAAGCAAGTATTTTGGTTGTAATTGATAATTAATTGAAAATGATATTTAGTCTTCTTTGAGATAAAAAAATAATCACAATTTTGGAATCTATAAGGTACAAATATAAGCTTTACAACACACAAGTCACCATGATAATAGAGGACAACACGGAAGAAGAAATGAAAAGAAACGAGGAAAAAAGAAAATAATAACAATAATCAAATTGTTGAAGAAATGTCAGCCATATTTTTTTTCTCTTTTTTTAATTTAGGTGTCCACCAGGTGTCGGATAAATATATCTATATATAAAAAATATATCGCTATTTTGCGTTCAGCCTCTATCCAAGCAATGTAAATAAACCGTGCGACATTTTTTGAACTAGATCCTGTAGGTCAGCGTGTTGGCATGAGATGTGGCGCGATATTATGGACAGTTTGGTCTAAGGGTTGATAGGAAATTGAACTCTATGAAATAGTGTCTCTGACCCAAAAAATATCCAAATAAAAACATTACATGGCCAAAACTTATAGACTAGGTTAAAACTAGTTGTAAATAATGCAAATTATATGGGTAGGGTAATAAAAAAATAAACAGAATTTAAACGATAAATTTTTACTTACACACACATATTTGCAGTTAACTTAGGTTACCGCCGCATCATGAAAAAATAAATTCATTTGTATATGTAGAGGAAGTCCTGAAGAACAATAAAATAGCCTTGAACTAAGCGAATACATATCATACAATACACATTTTCGATTTGAAATTGGCCAATTTCTGTAAGGTGTTTGTTTGTTTACATTTACTATTCCCATCAGAAACAATGTTTCATTGATTATTGAAAATAAGACGGGCTATAAGATATGGTGGCCAAAGCTTTATCACAAAGGAAACAATTTGTTTTAAATTTTACATTTTACAAACGAGGAAAAATATGAAAAACTCTATGCTCAACACTTAATAATCGCCACGTTATTTCAAATAAAATACCTAAACGGGTAGAAACTTTCAAAAAATAAGTATGGTATCTTTTGACCACCATACGTAACAAAATGCCAAACAGATATCTTGTGAAACTTCCGGAAACGTGTGCGTCTACTGTAAATGCACCACAAAGAGCATCATTTCACGGTTTAATGTAAATTGTACAAGATTCCCTTGTCGGAATGTATTTACATTATTAAAATAGACGGATATTCAACCAGAAATACATCGATCTGTCTTTACATCAAGGAGTTTTCTTCATTCAGTTTGATCTCGTAACTTCCGGTATTGCCTTAGAACATCCAAAAGTGTATTCACTATGAACAATGTAGGTCAATATT
This sequence comes from Fragum fragum, assembly GCA_946902895.1. Lineage (NCBI taxonomy): Eukaryota > Metazoa > Mollusca > Bivalvia > Cardiida > Cardiidae > Fragum > Fragum fragum. Next base: position 50,357,612 of record OX336373.1, on the reverse strand, counting down.
TATTACTTAAGGAATATTTCTTTCATAATTCAAGCTAAAAAACTTTTTGACAGTATTGTAAAACTAAAGTCTTCACAAAAAAGCAGATAATTAGCTTTAAATAACACTTAAAAAATAGATAGACTGGGAACTTACAACTACTTAAAGTCGTATTTTGTTCGGGTAGCTCGGCCCCTTTATCAGTGATTAAATAATACACGTGTATTAGATTTTGACGATGGCTTCGTAACAAATACTTTCAACAACAAATTTATGACACATTTCCTATAAAATGCAAAGCTTTCAATCAAGTTATAATGTACGAAGCACATAAAGTATTTCCCTTTCCAAATATGAATTAATTTCGGTAAAAATCGTTCTTGAAAAGAAGGAAAGAATATGATGTGATATCTCTCGATTTCATCGTATTTTCCCGATATATCATTTGCCCTCTCGAGTAAACGATCTCAAATTGTCCCGATCCCTTGAAAAAAATTAAGGTGAATAAAAACGGTAGTCAAAGTGATTGCAAAAAATGAGGAAGTAAATTTCATTATAGTTTACTTAACTGCTACGGCCATCAAAAATTACACTAAAGACTAATTTGCGATGGCCTTCTCCATTAGTTGAGCGACTTATTGAACATCTCGGAAGTAAGGTCATTGCATATAATGATTTCTGTGGTCGGTCTTAATGGACAATTGTAGTTTTACAAAGGTCAAATAATTGGGCCAAGTTGCAATTATCAAAAGCCTTTACTTTAGACCATGCATAGTCCCATAAGCAGCTCCTTTAGGAACCTATATCATAACACTAAGTTTGATAGATTTTTTTTTCTTCTGTAATAATGAAATAATAAATTCGAGTTTTATCTATACTTGAAGGAGAATGAATGAGTGAATGAATAAATGAATGAATGAATGGCGCATCGAGAGCTGAGGTCATCTTGTGCGCTGAGTACTTAAAAATTTTCTAGGTTATGGTAAATTCAAAATGATAAAACTTAAAAGCAACAAAAACAAGTTTCGGGGTTGCTCGTCCGCTGAAATCGACATTCTTATCTCCTATAATATAACAATAAATAACTATTACATATAATTTTGCAGTCAACTGTTAAATTGAATGCGAGCATGTTGTTGCAGTTCTTAGGTAATTGCGGAAGCTTGCAAATTTCAACAACAGAAGAGATAACCAATGCTAAAATAGGTTCGGCATGGTAATATCCAAGTTTGCAAAATAAGAATGTGTTTATTTTGCAATTGTATTCAAAATACTGAGTGTACTCTACGCGCACTAAAATGTTTGTCATGATTTAAAAGTGTACATGACAAATTTAGTCAATGGATGTAAGGGTTTGGATTAGGTTCCGCAAACTCCAGTTTAGGCTTCGCTTCCTACCCTCTTTCAATTTGTTTCTCTTTTTCAATATAAACATTATGTCTACATTTAAAAAAATAACAGAACTTTATAAAGGGAAATACAATGCATTAGTAAAATATTGTCGGAAAATGATATATATCTTATCTCAAGCCATTTTGTCTGCTTACAATACTCTTACATATTTGTTAGATTGATTAGATTGTTTAAGATATTGTATAATATATTAAATATCACATGTGCGGAGTATGAGAGTGTGAGTGTTCTGAAGAGAAAATTGAATTAAAGATAGGCAATTAATATTCCTAATGCGAATTGAAACATTCTTGTGTTTAACCTTTGCGCCAAAAATCTACCATAAGAAAACATTTATGTGTTAATTCCTCTTTTGCTTGTATAATTTGGCAGTTATACCTATTAATATTTTTCTTTTGTTTTGCACTTTTACCAATATATGCGGCAAATTCCATCCTACCTTTTATTCCATAAATTGATTTCATTGTCGGTCTGTTATATTACGGCGAAGTTCACTAGTTCGTCCGGGAATCCTCTGTATTTGGCTGGGGCTCCTGAATGTATTGCTCGAGGCTATTTTGACGACCAATTCTAGTACTGGTAATATCCAAGTTGCGCATCAATAAAATTAAGTGAACTTGGCAATTAAATGAAAGTTTTGTTAAAACTATGAAGCTTTTCTGAAATCAAATTTGAACAATCTAAATTGGTGAATAAGTAATATTTGGTTCTAAACTCTAGTAAGTATTTTTGCAAGGTAAGACATTTTTTATATATTTCCCGGCGATCGTCTTTCACTACAGGTCGAGAAGACCGACAGGTTGAGATGACCACTAACAAATAATGTCTTCTACTCTGATTCTGACGCATTGTGATATGTTAATTCCAAAGTGGCGAAAATAAAAATTGTCGCGACTACAACTCGCATAAATCCCGATTTCGTTGCTATTTTTACAGATGAAGAAAATAGGCCCAAGGTATTTGTTGTTATCAATGAAGTCTAAAAACTCTCGAACGTTTTGCAAGTTACATTTGTACTTTTTTGGTTGTCAACGAATACGATCGTTGCAGTCAGCACAAACGTTTTAGTTTACATATTTTGTTGCTGTCAAACATGATAGTCATGCCTCATTGGAAAAGGACAGTTGGTTTTGAAATTCAATATTTCGGAACACCATGGCATTTAACTAAAACCATGTCTCGTACATTGTACTCTAGATATCTAAATCGGTGTTTGCCTTTTTGGGGCTCAAATGCATCGGTACATTTTTCGAACCGATGTAAATAGAAAATAGTACATGTTCCTTCATATAATTATCATAATAACTCTATTTACTTAACTTCAAATAGTGAAAGCTTTTTTAGTACTTTTGAATCTTTTTCAATGTTTTGTTACAAGTTTTTTTTTTTGTTTTTTTTTTTGTTTTTTGTTTTTTTCAAAATAAACATTTTCACAAATTTCGGCCATTTTTATTTACCGTTAACAGTGAACAGTATTTTGAAGTATTAGATAAATTTCTAGGGATAAGATTGTTTTGTGATAAATATTTATTTAAATATTCTGGTTACACACACATACATATGTATAAACATGTGAGTGTGTGTGTATATATGTATATACACCTAAATATCTATATATCCATACACACATTCAAATACATATGTGTGTGTGTGCACGTGCACACATACGCGGTTTTTTTTTATCATGTGAGAGACTGTGAAACCAGATTCTGAGCTTAGAATACGTTTAAATGTATAACAATTTACCACCACGATACAATATAGAATTAATACGTGTACATTGCGAAAAGTTTCTACCTTGTTAATAGGTTCTTAGATTAAGGTAGGATATCAGGTTTAAAAATTACTTAAACCCGTTTTCTAAATGTAAAACACCAAAGACTTGAGCACTCTACTAATCATATTTCAATAATATTTATACTTATCTGCATGAATATTTGTATGCACAAGTAGATTTGCAAACATGAAGACTAAGGTTAATAGTAATAAACAGGTGGATAAATTGCGAGAAGTGTTTTCACGTAGGTGAACGAATCACACTGTATGAATACGCGAAGCGGATTCGTACAGTGTGATTAGGGGTTTTCGTTTCATACATCCATGAAAACAAAAAAAATCTCTTCATATATCATAATTCAAAGACGTCCAGCGAAAAAAATACTAAAATTGTACTGATCTTGATACATTTTTATGGAACTATTTTGTGCTCAATCATCCAAAAAACTTCGTTAGAAGTCTTTTGTATGAATATTTTTTCAGCCAACCAGAACGCTCGTTTTACATAGACGAAATGAACAATTAGATTTTATATGAATATAAACACACCACAAAACCGTATGTCAAATAATAGGATCCTTTTTACGCTTTTCGTCTCTCATTCTTGTTTTTTTCTTCAAGCGAGTTATTGACATTCTAAAAATCGACGTTGAGGGTGCTGAATGGCGGGTCTTTGAGGAAGTTCTAGAAGGAAACATACTACAGCTCCAAGTCAAACAGATACAAATCGAAATGCATTTCCCGTATAGAAGGCACGAGGTTTCGTATTCTTGCTACGTTCTTAAATTATTGAGACGTCTACACGAGATTGGATTCTTGATGTTCGGCCGAGAACGTAATGTGTTCTGTCGAGTTTGCACGGTTAACATTCCTGGGCTTGATTTTCAGTTTACTTTTGATACGGAGTTTTGTCTTCTCAATAAAAGATTTTTGACCATCTAGGAAAAAAAGAGAAACGGTTTATAAACTCACCTTAGCACGAATCACCTTTTGTCCGGCGTCCGTCCGTCGTGCGTCGTCCGCAAACAATTTCTTTAAACGAAATCTCCTCCAAAAACCCTGCCCTGGGCCAATTTGAACCAAATTTGGCAGAAATGTTCCTTAGGTGGTCCCCTCTAAAGCAGCTTAAAGAATTGAAATTTGTTAAAAACTCCCATTACCATTGCGAAAGTAAGATTTTAAGATAATCTTTTAAAATCTTCTCCTCCTGATCCAGAAGGCGTAGAGCCTTAATATTTTGCACGATACATCAGTATATTGACCTTTCAAAAAAGCTAAAATTATGATCCTTTGGTCCCAAGGAGCGGAGCCCCAATGGGGTGGAGTTAATAAAGATATAAAGAACAATTTCCTCATCTCCTAAACCACTGGGCCAATTTGAACCAAATTTGACAGAAACGTTCATCGGCTGTACCCCTCTGACAATTGCTAGAAGAATTTAAATCTTCTAAAAACTTTGCCATGGCAACAAAAATGAAATTAAAGATTAATCTTACAAAAATCTTCTCCTCCTGACCTAGAAAGCGTAGCCTTGATATTTTGCATGAAGCATCAGTGAATTGACCTTTTTCAAAATAGCAAAAATCATAATCCTTAGGTCCCCGGGGAGATATATGCATGAAGCATCAGTTCACTGACTTATTTCTGAAATTATTACCAATGGATCAAGAGGGGGGGGGGGCTCCTTCTTTCACATTTGTACTAAAGCCTTTGAATTTGTAATTTAGATTTTTGGATCCCAATGTCCATTGTCTATATCTGTATAAAGTATGACCCACATTTATCGTTATCCTAACCTTGAATTGAAATTAGACTGTTGAAAGAAAAGGAGCTTTTATCTCAGGTGAGCGCCACAGGGCCAACAGCCCTCTTGTTTTAATTGTGGTATGAATCTAAAAATTTAATCACACTGTATGAATTCGCAAAGACCCTTCCCCTGTCACAATGATAAATGTAGGGAGCGCATCTGTAATGTAGTGCCCACTCTGTATATTAGTTTACATAATATTGGTGAATAAATGTGTATTACATAGTTTTACAAAAATAAATTAAAAACAGAACCATTTCTGGTGTTGTTATATGAAATCGATCCAATTCGAATAGTACAACAAATCCTCCCATCATTAAGCGTGTATAACTCGCTCTAAAACGACTGCTGGTTTAACCCAATCCCACACATTAGAATTTAAGACTGGTCAAAATTGAGATGGTCGCATACGACTAATTCAAGTCATAGAAGTTTTTATTGGAAATATTGTGGGAAATGAAGAAATTGCTTTTGCCAAGCAATATCTTCATTTCCCACAATGTTTTCCAAAGCTTTTTTTCTTCTCGCGTAACTACATTCTAATATATTTGATGTAAAAATCAATTAGCTTAATTGTTATTTCTTAATCACAAATCCCACAAAGACTGAATGTCTCAACAGAAAAGTAAACTTATTTGAACGACCTCTACTGGAATTTTCTCAATAATTTACTTTAATGATGCGCCCCGTTGCCATTTTATACAGGATATGTAATAAAGAATGCTCGTTTCCCCAGGGCGAGCGTACCGGGGCTGTATTCTTCGCGGAAAACCAAAAATTATGCAAAAAGGTGTCAGTTGTTGACGAACAGTTGTGAAAAAGCAACATCGTGTTCGAACTTTTAAAAACAACTCAGCGGAAATTATTTCGGTTTAAACCGCAGTTTTGGGCCGTATGTGTCGAGAAGTCATCTTTACACGACACAGTATTGCCATAATTATCCATTTTTCGCTAGAAACTTATAAAAAATGAAAAGAACCACCGACACCTACCTTTGTTTACCTGTTTCTAGCCTTTGGACCAACCTCGCGAGTTCCCGGATGTGCGATTGGAACAGAAATTCACTACCTCTTTTTGGAGGTCGTTCCAAACTTTACCACCCGTGTAGTTTGTACTGACTTTAAAAAAGTGTAGAAGAATTAGGCAATCGTCAATCATAAAATTGGCTGAACAGTCAAATCATGCAAATTAACCATTTGCGACTGAAGCGTCTTAACTACAGCCTATTCAAGCTATAGGTACGACTTTTAGGTCGACAATAAATGATTTGTATTTTGATCTTTGTCCTAGGTGACATATTTCACAAATCATTCTTGTTTATTACCTACGTCTAACTGTCATATCGGAGGTGAGTGGGCGTTACCAGCGATCTGTCATTTTCAAAGTGTTCCTTTTACACGCAGAGATCTTCAAAAGATGACTGTCTGTAGATAATGATCAATAACAATAGCTGATTTATCTGGATGATAATTCAAAGATCGACACTGTCAATGAATTATTTGATCGACCAATCAGATTATTCACATAGACCGGAAATGAACTTTGACATGTCACTGAAACCTCGTAACTAAAGTCTATTGAAACTGTAGCTACACGGTTTAAGTCTTAAACCAACGACTTGCCTTATCATTAGATTTGAATTCGAAATAAGTGTATGGGACTAGCGATCTTCATTCACTTTATAATTGCAACAACGACAGTGTTTTCTTTCTTACTCATTTATTATTTGTATCATACACCAGGCTTTTCTTGATAATTTTGCGAATAATTCGTTGATAATTATCTTCTCTCACATATCGAAGAAACACAGAAAATATTACGTGCATGGTGTTTGACATGAAAATTATTGAAGAGAGTTTAACTCATTACCGCACAACAAAATTCTAGACTGGTCTCAATTGAAAACAGCTGCAGATGACAATTCACAAATGATGAAAATCTAAAAATCTTTATCTCTTGGGATAGAAAACAGTGTGTAAAATGAAGAAATTACTTGTAAAAAGCACTTTTTTTTTCATTTTTCACCTTTTCTAAGGATTTTTTCTAAAAAGGCTTCAAAAGCGTCATCGTGTTGGAAAGGATTAATTAAGTGACACGAATTAAATATACGCTATAAACTCAGCATTAGAAAGAAACATGTGTTTATATCCAATCTTTCAGATACATTCGACAATGTTTGTTTGTTATGTAATAAGAAAAGACAAATATATAATACTATGAAACATTATAGATATCTTTCTTTGGTAAATAACACTTTTAGCAGTTAAAAATTCTAACGAATTTTGTCTGCTCGTTGAGTACTTAAAGTGGCAGAAACGGCAAGATAAAACAGATGCATGAAAGTTAATTGTTTTCCTCATCAATGAATAATTATTATCAAAAACAATTTATTAATAAGATTTATACTTTATGCACAGTAGACATTTGGGCACGAGTGAAACATATTACAAATGACACAAACAAACGTCATAACCCTTACATTACCTAAAAGTTCAAATACGCTATGTACGTTATAAATAATGAAAGTGTATCAAGAATTTGCTGCTGAAAAATACGACAACATTCTGTTACAATGTCTGGCGGTAAACAGACAAACCTCCTTAAAAGCGAGCATGAAACATGGGATATAAAAAGATCTACAATTCAAAGAAAGAAGTAATATTTGATATGAGATAAATGCAAGCAGAAATAGGATAATGGATAAAGGAGGCGATTAACCGGACAATGGACTTAAGAACCCCTTTATAAGTAAAATACGGTTGATAAGAAAAACGATTCAAACTCAAAGAGGAAAGTTATGTACATTTGATACCTAAGTCTCATAAACACGTATTAAACAATTACGTTTCATTGTCATTAGCTTAACAAAAAGCAATAAGACAAAATTGTAGACTGGTCCAAATTCAAAGGAGTTGCAGACGACAATTTAAAGCTTATGAATTTTTAGATGTTTTCAACTTCTTGGCTAAAACATTGTGTAATGTGAAGAAATTGCTTGTGACAAGCAATTTCTTCATTTTTCCACAATGTTTTCTCAATTGTTTTTCTTGGGGGCGTCAAAATGTATCATTCTGTGGAAATGATTAAATGTTATTTTACAAAGTCGATCTGTATCATTGTTGAAATAGATTTCGCCATATTTCTACGGATAAAATAGGGGTCTATTTCTATTATTAGTCTTATCTGAGTTCTTTGCATGGGACCTTGGGCATCACAATGAGTTCTTTACATGGGACCTTGGAGTTTCACAATCTTATTAGGAATGTTTATATATGGGCATGTTATTCAATGTTACAAGATAATTGTAACTAGAAAAAGAAACCAGCAAGCCTGCAACAACCTTTACAATTAAAAAGAATTATATTTATGATTTACAGGTCCCACAGGATATCCTAGAAATGTAAATATAGCATGACAAAACCAGACTTTGAAAGATCCACAGTTAATTTTGCCTCACTTATTCGATCGAAGAACGCCCTGGTTCTCTGTATGTGGTCGCTCTATGTGTCTGTCTTAATGATGACATCATCAATATACGCACCACAGCCATCAAACCTATCTATAACCATTTTGTTTAGTCGTACATTTTTATCCCACATGAAATAAGCGTTGTACTGATACTGATAGACCACTTGGAGTATGACAGGCTGACACGTCTTTATTCCTCTCAGTCACTTGAACTTGCAAGAGTCTTTTTAGGAGGTCAACATTATGTAAATGCCACTGGATTTGGGAACTAACATCATGGTGTACTATAATAACATTGGCTAGGACCAATGAAATCTTTTTTTTTCAAATAATCTTGAACGTATTTCTGTTACATGGGATTCAGTCTATGGGAATGTTTCACAAGTTTAGAATCGTCCGCAATAGCAGCAAAATAAATTTTGTAGGGATGTCAGGAAATAATATTTTATAGATCAACTATTTCAGCTCTTACTGTTGAGGTAGCTCCGAGTGAGAAAGTTTGTTGTCGATGTTCTTCTGAGCTGTCAAAGTACATTTTCATCGTTCTTTACATGATACATATTTTGTTTTTTACCGCACTGATCACATTATTTCTTTGAAATCGTTTTCTGACCAGTTTATGCAAGTTGTAGCACTTTTGATCATGCAAAATTTGACGTATTTTATGCAAAACGATGTCGGAGTTTCCTTTCGGATTTCACCCCTTTGTAGAGCTTTTGCAGTTAAGCGAATCCTTAGACACGTTAAGATCATTATAAATATAATTTGAAAAACTTTTCCGAGAAGCCATGTTCAATGTACAAGTTTCACAACACTAATAATTAACATCCGCTAAAGAGTATTGCTTTTTTAGCTTTTAAGAGTCTTTTTCTTCGTCACTAATGTCATCACCATCGGATTCTCCTTCTTCATCATCAGAAAAGTTCATATCAAATAGTTCTTAGAATGTCCTCTTATGTTTTCTCGTGACTTTTTTACAGCCGAAGTTGTATGTCGGCCTTTGAATATCATTTAATCTATTTGAGACATGTTTTGTTAATGTATTCTATTTATTGAGTTGTAGAATGTAATTATCTATTCATGTTTGATAATTGCCAAAAAATCTTTTCGTCGTAATGTTTTATGAGCTGTTAGGCCATATCCTGTCCAGGCTCACAACCTTATCCGTTATGTCTTAATACATTATATTTATAAAATTTAGTACTGTTACTTTCTCGGGGTTTTTGCCATTATTGTATGTAAGCCAAATTATCTTCAACGGAATCGTCTTCCGAATCGTTATCGTTTAAGTTCTCATATGTTCGATTTTTTTAGTCCCTATGTTCGGGACATCACCCGTTTTTGACATGTCTTTGCATGTCGTGAACAGAGTCAAATAACTGACCGCAATTATCACAAGGTTGTCCTTTATTTTCCATTATTTCTTCAGACTTATTTTCTATAATATTTTTCAAAGTTCTCCAGCTTTGAGTACTTCTTGATGTTATCCGTTTGGGTTCCATCTGCAGAATGATTAAAGTCTACCACAACTCCGTCTTTTATAGGTGCTGGAGGAGTCGCGAGACTTGTGGATCTTAAGTTATTTTGACTGACACATTTTAACCTTTACTCTTCTGGTGTTGCTGATTTCCAATGCACCAATAACTGCCAATAAGAATGGTTTTTAGCTTCTGTAACTTGTCTTAAAAGTATGTCACTTTGCCCAGCAATTATTTGTCTAGCCAGGTCATCACCGATTGTTTATCTACTTGGATATTAAATTATACAAGGTAGTGACAGTTTCTTTTTTTATCCTTAGTACCAAATAAATTCTAAAACAATAAAAATAACACATTAGGATCTTTGAAGGGAACCCTCGATAAACAGATCTGTGACCCATTTGTCTTTGAACAACTCAAAGAATAAATCGTCTGGTATCAATGGATTGTTGATTCTAGAATAAAATTATCATCGTCAACCAAGTCTAGGGAAATGCCTTTATTGAATTCTACCTTTGAAGCAACTGTCTTTTGTATTTCTTTGTACAAGGGTTGCCATCGTTTCAACCATACGATCCTTTGGATACCGGGCTGATGTTTTGAGGTTTGATTCTGTAATAACTGTTTCCCCATCGTTGTCTTTCCACACGCTGAAAAGGATTTGACAAGCTTAGCATCTTTGATATGCTACAAAATACTTTAATATTTAAAAACAAAATAAGGATAAACTCTTTAGTTAAACAGCTTTGGTTTAAATACCTTGATTTTGTAAGAAAAAAGATAAGACATTCCCGATTCGGAATAATAGATTATTCAAAATATGGAGGTTGGCAAAAAATTGAAATATCTATGGAACTTGAAAATAAAAGTACCTGTTGGACCTGATATCATCATAGTAAATGGGTGATGAAACACCATAAATTCTTCTGGTGGTAGTAACGGCGGCGAAGGCTTGGCATAGACTTAACTGCCCCGCGGCGGCAGATACGCTTCACTGCCCTGTGGCGGCGGTGGTGGCGGCGGCGTATACGCTTCACTGCCCAGTGGCTGCTGTAGTGGCGGCGGCGGATACGCTTCTCTTCCCTGAAGCGGCGCCGGATTCGTTTCACAGCCCTATGGATACACTTGGTAGTTCCATTATGTTTGTACCTCTGATAACTTAACATGACATCTCTACATGAAAAAACATGCAAACAGTCTGGACACTTTACAGAGTACATGTCGACTCTCTGATGGTCGGCAACTAGACAGCGAGATATGATTTGGTTCTTCATTATAAGACATACTTGCGTCGTTTCAACCAATCAAAACCATTGAATATAAACCAAGGGCGCATGCGTGAAATATTGAGTATATAAATTAAGAGATCAATTACCTAATTTCATTTTCATGTTTGATACCGTGCTGATTGGATATTGCTATAATTATCACTCGGGTCATAACATATAGTAATGTAGGAATTACCGTAGTATCGCCTGACCTTAAAAAACACCTGACATTTTAATCTCGCCTGAGTTCTTGAAACAATCTTACAGGATAGCGTTTTCTTTTAATCTAATTTCAGAGACGTAGGTTCGACACATATTTATTAAGGACATAGCATTGTGCAATACGCTACGGTTATAAACATACCGTTTTAATTCTATTTAAGAGAATTTGGCAGTAACTTTACTTTCATTGTTGTATATTGATATAAAACCGAGACTAAAACAATATTGTTCCTCAGAACTTAAGATGGCTATTTACAAATGTGAAGAGTGTGGGACTGGCTTCCATAAATTAAGTCAGCTGCTACACCACCGTTGAATTTAAAACCATTGAAAGTGTTTAATAGAAAAAAAATCTGGAACGTCATATGAAAAGGCATGCAGATAAACCAACACTATTTCGAATGTCTCAGTGTGTTCACTAGGGAAGATGCCCTGAACGAACATCTTCATCGGGAACATGCCTGGAGATCTCCAAAACGTTCTTCCGACGATTAGACTTGGGTGGGTGTAATGAGAAAATAACAAAAGGATGACCCTACTCAGTCTTACACTATAAAAAGATGTTGGAAAGACAGATAGAAACATTTAAAACACAGGCCATCTATTATGAAATTGGCGTTAAAGATGTAGACGTAAAGGATATACAAACAATTTCAAAGTCACTGAAGATCCGTTTTCAATTCATCTTAACAAACATAAATGGTAACATACCATCTACTGATCTAGTTGGTGTCACCTTTGATAATCCTCCAGAACTGGATTACCCTTTCACGCTACCCTTTATGAGAAGAAGTAAATTGACCTTAGAAAGGATGTTATCAGAAATTGAACGTGTACTTCAATCATTTAACAAGAGGCCCATCAGGGCCTGAGACGCTCTACTGGTTATCAAGTTTTCCGTTAAAGAAATCTGATATTTAAGGAAGTTTATTGCTCAAAGAAGATTGCATAAAGAAAAAAGGGCTTTATCCCCTGTATCATTTTAAGCAATAATCCTCAAGGCCCCTTTTCCCATGCTTCATGGCGGTTCCACTCCATTTCCAAAAGAAAGTTATATTTCATCAGAATCTGACAATAATTGTGAACTTTATCACATAAACAGGATTGTTTTGAATGAAAATCAATAAGGCCCCTTTCCTGTGTTTTCTGATGGATCAATTTCATTCCAAAAGGAACTTTCCTTACAACCCTACAATTTTCCTGTGAAATTTAAAAGACAATTTGATAATTATTGTGATCTTCATCACATACACAAGAATGTTTTGAATGATAATCTGTAAGGCCCCTTTTCCTGTGTTTCGAATGCCACAATTATTCCATGCATCTTTGAAGACAATCCAATAAAACTGTTGACTTTATTGTGTTAACAAAGATATTAAATTCAAGTTCTCATAAGGCCTCTTTTCCCGTGATATTGTACTGTTGGTTTTATCATTCTGTGAAAGTTAAAAGTTAAAAATCCGATGAAATATTGGGAATTCATTATGTTTACTAGAATATTTAAAAAAAATCATATGGGCCCTTTTTACATGATACTTGAAGGATTGTACCCAGTTCTGAAAAGAACAATTTAAGTGATTGTACAATCATTCTGTGAAAATTTGAAGTGAATCCGTTGAAATCAAGGGACATCATTGTGTTAACCAGAATATTTAAGAAAGTTTTTCATAAGGCCCCTTTTTATGTGACACTTGCCATAATCAGATCAATTGGAATGATGGTACAATCAATCTGTGTAATCCGTGGAATTTATTGTGTTAATGAGTTTATAGTGAAATCTTCATAGGGCCCCTTTCTCATGATACTTTACAGAACAAACCAAATTTCAAAAGGAACATTTCTAATGAAGGTACAATTATTCTTTAAAAAATAAAGAGAATCAATGAAAACTGTTGACTGAATTGTGTCCAGAAATTTTGTAACAAATTTTCATAAGGCCCCTTTTTACTTGAAACTTAACAAATCTGACCCTTTGTATAAAGGAACAATCCTAATGATAGTTTGAAGAAAATGATAAAGACTGAGGACTTTATTGTAATAAAGATTTTTTGTAATAAAATTTTTGTAAGGTCCCTTTTCTTCTGTCACTTAACCAATCAGACCTAATTTACAAAGGAAAAATTCAGATGATGGTACAACCATTCTATTAAAGTTTGAAGAGATTCTGATATTCTGATAAAGACTGAGGACACTGTTGTTTTTATGAGGATTTGGTAATAATTTTTCATACAGCCCCTTTTCCCATTATACTAGACAGATCAGGCCATATTTGGAAGAAACAATCCTAATGATGGTACAAATTCTGTGAAAGTTTGAACAGAATCTGATGAAAACTGCAGACTTTATCTTGGTGTAAATTTTTGAAAAATAAAATTTTCATAAGGCTCCTTTTCCTGTGATTCTTGAAGGATCAGGTCTCATGTCAGCATCAACAATCGTGATTATTGTACAATGATTCTTTGAAGGTTTGAATAAAATCCAATGAAAGCTCTGGACTTGGTTACACGGATTAAAGATAAAATTCTCAAAAGGCCCCTTTTCCCATGTCACTAGACAGATCACGCATTATTTGAAAAGAAAGAATTCTCATGATGGAATAATCATTCTGTGAAAGTTTTAACACAATCTGATGAAAACTGTTGACTTAATTGTGGTACAATGATTTTAAAGTTAAATTGCATAATGCTCCTTTTCCTGTGATACGTGACGGATCAGGTCTAGTGCAAACATCAACAATCATTATTATTGTACAATTATTCTGTGAATGTTTGAAGAAAATCCGATGAAAGCTCTGGACTTGGTAACAAGGATTTATCAATGAAATTTTCACAAGGCCCCTATCCTGTGTTTCTTGACAGTTCAAACCCTGTTATGAAAAGAATGATAGTTATGACCTTCCAATCATTCTGTGAAAGTTTCAACAAAATCTGATCAAAGCTGTGGGCTTCATTGTGTTAACCGGGTTTTATTAATTGAATTTTCATATAGCCCCTTTTCCCATGTTACTTGATGGATCTGAACCAATTCCAAAGGGAACTCTTCTTACAAAAGTATAATTATTCTGTTTGAGTATAAAGACAACCCCATCTCATCAATTGACTTACAAGCATAAATTAAGATTTTTTCAATTGAATTTTCCTAAGACCCCTTTTCCTATGTTTCTCAATAAATCAGACCCAATTTGAAAGGAACAATCCTTATGATGGTACAATCATGATATGAAAGTTTGAAGACAATCAGGTGAAATCTAGGGCCATGATGTGTTAACTAAGATTTTTTTAATTTTCATAGGGCCCCTTGTCCCATGAAACTTGATGGATCAAACCTACTTCCAAAAGGAACAATCCATTTAATGTAATTATCATACTGTGAATGTTTGAAGGGAATTTGTTGAAAACTATGGACTCTTTTGTGTTTACGAGGTCTTTTTCAATCCAGTTTTTAACGGGCCCCTTTTTTCCCGTGGTCCTGATCATACCAAATTTTGAAAGGAACAATTTTTATGATGGTACAATCATTCTGTAAAAGTTTAAGGGAATCCCATGAAAACTATTGACGCCACAGTGTTAAAGAGGATTTCTTAAAAGATTTTTCGATTAAATTTTCATAAGGCCCCTTTTCCCGTATTTCCTGATGGATCTGCCCAAATTCCCAAAGGAACAATAATTCTGTGAAAGTTATATACAATCTGATGAAAACTGAAGACTCTAGAGTGTTAACCAGGATTTTTTAATTAAATTTTCATTAGACCCCTTTTCCCGTGTTTCTTGACGGATCATACCCATTTCGATAGGAATGATCTTTTTGATGGTACAATAATTCCGAGAAAGTTTGAAGAGAATCCGATGAGAACTGTAGACTCTTTCGCGTAAACGAGGATTTTTAATGGAATTTTTAATTAAATTCCATAAGGCCCCTTTTCCCATGTTTCTTGACGGATCATACCAAATTTCGAAAGGAACGATTCTTATGATAGTACAATCATTCTTTGAAAGTTTGAAGAGAATCCGATGAATACTGTGAACTCTATCGCGTAAACGAGGATTTTTTAAGTTTTAACAAGGCCCCTTTTCCCATGTTTCTTGACGAATCATACCCATTTTCGAAAGGAACGATCCTTATGTTTGTACAATCATTTTTGTGAAATTTTGAATTGTATCTGATGTAAACTCTGGACTCAAGAGTGTTAACGAGGATTTTTAATTAAATTTTCATAACGCCCCTTACCCCGTGTTTCTTGACGGATCATACCCATTTTTGAAAGGAACGATCCTTATGATGATACAATCATTCTGAGAAAGTTTGAAGAGAATCCGGTGAAAACTGTGGACTCTTTCGCGTAAACGATGATTTTAATCGAATTTTTAATTAAATTTTCATAAGGCCCTTTTCCCATGTTTCTTGACGGATCTGACCCATTTTCGAAAGGAACGATCCTTATGATGATACAATAATTCTGTGAAAGATTGAAGATAATCCGATGAAAACTGTGGACTCTATCGCTTAAACGAGGATTTTTAAATTAAGTTTTTATTAGGCCTTTTCCAATGTTTCTAGACGGATCTGACCAAATTTCGAAAGGAACGATCCTTATGATGGTACAATCATTCTGTGAAAGTTTGAAGGGAATCCGGTGAAAACTGTGGACTTTATCGCGTAAACAAGGAAAATTTTAACGGACGGACGACGGACGCACGGACGGACGCACGAACGCCGGACGGGAAAAAGCCATCGCTATACCTCTAGTGGCCTTCGGACAGTAGAGCTTAAAACGAAGACGACTTATGCTGTGCTCGTGCGTTATTATCAGCCGTTGCACGTGTTGACAATGATCCTAGATTGAATAGCATTTCACAAGGACGAGATATTCAGTGGGAACTTGCGGTGAATCTTCATGAACGAGCTAATGTACCACTCGAGGAAGTTGTATGCGAAATACCTTCGATGAACAGCTTGCCAAAGGCTACTTCCCCCATCTGTCAAATAGAATTATAATCCAACAAGTTGTGCTTAAATATCTCCCAGACATAAAGAACTACAACTCTAAAGAAATGAAACCAAACAACAGGATTAAGTTGAGAAGTCTTGAGAAACATTGCGATGATCATTTCGATTTCCCAGCCGAGTTTATGTAATTATTCATAGGTTTAAGTAAAAACAGAGTAATGGTGGAATAGACCCGTCACTTTTGCATCGGCGTGTAACCTAGAGAACTCATTTTTTCGAAATAAAGACTTTTTTATCATACCAACTTATGGCTAAAAGACCAAAAGGAAAAAAGTCGGCTAAAGCTTACCAATGACTGTGTAATCTCGCCAATAAGGGATTTTCACATTCAACACGGTTAAGATAAAGGTGAAAAACAAATAGGCCTTAATAAACTGGGTGGATTTTAGGAAAATGGGGGACGGCAAACCGTGATAGAATTTCATTTGTGCTTTGGACATGGTTGTCCAAAATGCTACTCCAAGTCCAATCTTAATCCCGTGTTTGAAATGTCTATGGCTGATCTATATGTAAAGATTAATATTTAGAGTCTGAAGGGTTTTACGAGCCGTCGTCATAGCGCAGTTGGTAGCGCGTCGGACTGTCAATCTTCAGGCCCCGGGTTCGATCCCCGACGGCGGCACTCAACCTTTCCGACTATTTGTCTCTCACCAATGGGTCGATAATCGTAGACCTATGTGGGATAGCAGCTGGAGGCTAGGAAAGGATGTGATGGCGGTACTGGTGTGAGAAATACCAGGAATCCATTGTTAGGTGCTCCAGCCGCCGCGATATAACTGAAAGATTGTTGAAAGCGGCGTAAAACCCCATTCAAACAAACTGAAGGGTTTACCTACATATGTGTGTTGGCATGCGAATTAAAACAGCAATTGTCAGAGAACAAGACAACGAAAGATTTTGTGGACCCTCTAGAAATACCGTCACCTTTGGACCCTAGGGACGCCTTCTACGGTGGACGAACAGAGGCTTTTAAACTCTATAAAAAAAGCCGCAAATACCAAAAAAAATAAATTACTATGATGTGACACCATTTTACTCCTAGGTTAATAAAAACGGCAGTATACCTATTGGCAAACCTTACCGTCACGGAGAATTTCAAAGATTTAGATAATTACGAAGGCATTTTGGAAACAAAAGTTTTACCACCGCGAGTTTTTTTGGGGTTTTTTTACATTCCTGTCTCACCTGCAAAATATTACGGAAAGTTACTGTTTATTCTTTGTCGTACATGTGGTGAGACCTATTCATTTTGTCAATAAACTGTTCAAGAAAGGTCACTCACTGGAACATGGGTTACAGAGGTCCTAATATGGCTGTGAATCAAGGTTATAAATAAGAAATGTTCGAGGTCTGACATTTTGACAACATTTCTTAGTATGATCCCATAACTGATATAGATTGGCTGTTTAGCGATTGCGAAAACGTATTTCTTAAGGTCAAACAAGAAGCCAGTGCCTGGCCAGGCTGGTGTGAAAATGAAGAAACTAAACAGAAATACATGCAAGATTACAACACCAAGGAGGACATTCTACTTGACTTTGAGAAGATTATAGAAAAACAAGGATTAAGGTCTATAGCAAAACAAATAAAACAATTAAACACAAACAATTTTTGTTTGCAAAATTACCAGTACTTTGACATGATGATTATCGATGATCAATATAATAAGAAATGCGGTTTGTCAATGACAAATCCGTACACATTGACCGTGTCTATAACGATAATTTCATTCGAGTATCTTCCCGCACTAACGAGGTCATTATCGCCTATACGACGGCACAGATACGACTTAATTTGTTTGTTTGAATGGGGTTAACGCCGATATTAACGATTTTAAGTCATATCGCGGCGACTTGAGCACCTTATAAAAGATTCTTGGTATATCTCGCGCGACTTAAACTCTATAATTATCTTGAACCTCTAGGAAATGGTGTCTTGTATTGTGATATCGATTCAGTTGTATTTATCCAATCTTTTGGTCAATGGATGCCCCTTCTTTGACTACTTCGACTACTTAGGAGACCTTACGGATGAGACAAGAAAGCCGATAATACAATCACACAATTTTTAACGGGTGGTCCTAAGAAGTATAATTTGTCAAAATAAAATAAAAGGGGCAAAGATTCGAGGGATTACCTTAAATTTCAAAAAACACATTGGATATAAACTTAAGTACATTACATAAAATGGTCACAAGTAAGGACGAACAGCAAATCAAGGTCTTTGACGCAAAAAAAGATAAAAAGACATGCTAAAATATGTCAATATATTACCAAAAGTAAGACAATCAAGCCAAATATATGACCTCTAGAGAGAACAACATCATTTCTTGATGTTTAACCAAGTCACCTAGTTTTTGACCCACATATGATCAAATGTAAATTCTGACAAAATCCTAAAAAATATCAAGACATATGAGACAAAAATGTAGCATCTAAAGTACAAACAAGTTTTTATAAGATTTGACCTAATGACCTAGTTTTTTACCCTATGAGACACAATACCGAGCGTGACCAGGATATTACGAAGACAAACATTCTGACCAAATATTCAGACTTTTGTGCGCTAAGTTTGGCCTCTAGAGTGCACACAAGAGTTTAAAAAGATTTGACCTAGAGACCTTGTTTTGACCTTATGTAACCCAATATCGTACTTGATCAAGACAAAGATTCTGACTAAATGTCAAAACATTTCAGCAAAAAATGTAGCATCTAGAGTAACAAAGGGTCTTTCTCTTGTGCACTAGTTTTTTACTCTATATCTCAAAATATCAATTTTACTGAAATTTCATGGAATCGAATATTCTGACGAAATATCAAGACCTTTCTGCAAAGATTTGACCTCTAGTGTGCAAATAAGGTTTTACCTAGAGATCTTTATTTTTAACAATAATTGATCAAATGTCAATCTCGACCGAGATTTTATGAAGACAAATATTCTGACCATATATTAGGATATGTGAGCATAACATGTGGCCTCTAAAGTGCAAACTAGCATTTTCCAAGATTTAACCCAATTGCCTATTTTTTTACCCCATATGGCCCATTGTCAAACAATTCTTTAGACAAATGTTCTGACCTAATATCATGACATTTGACACAAAAATGTGGTCTTTAGAGTATACACAAGATTTCGACGGACGACACACGTCTGACACGGCATGATCACAATAGCTCATCATGATCTAGTTGTGCTCATGTGAGTACATAACTGTTCCCAAAAGGCATCAGATGATAAACATATTATGAAAATTTCATCCAAATCCATCATCATGTCAGGATAGATTGATTCATTCATTGATTGCATGAAGCAAACAGTGTTTCAGTTATAATACGATCACTAGTAAATCTACATGGATTCCTGTCATTTCTCAAACCTGAACAGCATAGAGATTCAATTTTAACCACCACATGCTCATTCCACTAAGAGTATCTACTGATCATTTTCTCTTTGGTGAAAGATTTGCCGTCGCCGGGGATCGAACCTATGACGTCCAATGGTTGAATTTTTAACGGGTGGTCCTAAGAAGTATAATTTTTCAAAATAAAATAAAAGGGGCAAAGATTCGAGGGATTACCTTAAATTTCAAAAAACACATTGGATATAAACTTCAGTACATTACATAAAATGGTCACAAGTAAGGACGAAGTACAGCAAATCAAGGTCTTTGACGCAAAAAAAAGATAAAAAGGCATGCTAAAATATGTCAATATATTACCAAAAGTAAGACCATATATCAAAATCGTCTTCGATTAACGCGTAATTACCAGTGACTTTAATACCCTACTCTTTGGACACTGCACATACACAATTCATCTCAATAATAGGCATATAAATTTTAGTATATAAATCTGTAATTAAACTCGTGAAATATATATTTTTATTGTGTTAAAGAGAAACTTAGTCCATTTATCAATTTCTGTAACACGGTGGTTATATAACGAATGTTGACGACTCTTGATTTACGCCATGGTAATTATAAGCGCACTGAATACCTTGTATCATATCGTAAAACGTTGTTCAGTAGCAATGATTAGTCGCCTTGCAAGGATAAATCAACAAATCTGAACAATTTAATAAAAATAAAATTATCTGCTACAGTGATTTACTATCTTGTCTACCAAGGCTATAAGCTTATACGGGTACACATATGTAGACTCTAATGCACCTTCGAACCATTGATGTAAATAGCAAAGCGTCGTCTGCAAGCCCCGCAACATTGCCGTGAAGATTGCCGATTATTCAAAAATTAAACTCCGTTTCGCACTGTATAGAGAAAAGTTCAAACTGATGCGTCATCAGCTACTTAAATCAATAATTGCGTCATGCCTACTTAATTCCGAAAATTTACTCGAAAGTCTGGGCTAGAGTCACAGCCTAAACTACTACACTACTCGCGGATCTCCTAGGCCGAATCTCAGGAAAAGAGTCCTCGGAGGGGTAAATATGTGATGGTTTCAGGGAAGTAAGTTGTAGTGGTGTGCAAATAAGACAACCCCCAGAGAGACGAGTGGCTTTTGTAGTTACATATAGACAAAGGTAACCCATTTAGAAGATCCTTTCCGAAATAATAAACAAACCAATTTATAGGACCTAAAGGGCTCACCTTAGTCGATGACCGCAGAAGTAATCAAAGCACCAGTGAGCCAATTGCGGTCAAAATTACCTGTGAGTAATGTCAGAAATACAAACACAGAATGTTTTTGCCCCTGGCTCAGATATGAGAAAAGCATGTTGATCTCATTTGACGACAATCAAGCCAAATATATGACCTCTAGAGAGAACAACATCATTTCTTGATGTTTAACCAAGTCACCTAGTTTTTGACCCCCATATGATCAAATGTAAATTCTGACAAAATCCTAAAAAATATCAAGACATATGAGACAAAAATGTAGCATCTAAAGTACAAACAAGTTTTTATAAGATTTGACCTAATGACCTAGTTTTTTACCCTATGAGACACAATACCGAGCGTGACCAGGATATTACGAAGACAAACATTCTGACCAAATATTCAGACTTTTGTGCGCTAAGTTTGGCCTCTAGAGTGCACACAAGAGTTTAAAAAGATTTGACCTTGAGACCTTGTTTTGACCTTATGTAACCCAATATCGTACTTGATCAAGATAAAGATTCTGATTAAATGTCAAAACATTTCAGCAAAAAATGTAGCATTTAGAGTAACAAAGGGTCTTTCTCTTGTGCACTAGTTTTTTACTCTATATCTCAAAATATCAATTTTTACTGAAATTTCATGGAATCGAATATTCTGACGAAATATCAAGGCCTTTCTGCAAAGATTTGACCTCTAGTGTGCAAATAAGGTTTTACCTAGAGACCTTTATTTTTAACAATAATTGATCAAATGTCAATCTCGACCGAGATTTTATGAAGACAAATATTCTGACCATATATTAGGATATGTGAGCATAACATGTGGCCTCTAAAGTGCAAACTAGCATTTTCCAAGATTTAACCCAATTGCCTATTTTTTTACCCCATATGGCCCATTGTCAAACAATTCTTTAGACAAATATTCTGAACTAATATCATGACATTTGAGACAAAAGTGTGGTCTTTAGAGTATACACAAGATTTCGACGGACGACACACGTCTGACACGGCATGATCACAATAGCTCATCATGATCTAGTTGTGCTCATGTGAGTACATAACTGTTCCCAAAAGGCATCAGATGATAAACATATTATGAAAATTTCATCCAAATCCATCATCATGTCAGGATAGATTGATTAATTCATTGATTGCATGAAGCAAACAGTGTTTCAGTTATAATACGATCACTAGTAAATCAAACATGGATTCCTGTCATTTCTCAAACCTGAACAGCATAGAGATTCAATTTTAGCCACCACATGCTCATTCCACTAAGAGTATCTACTGATCATTTTCTCTTTGGTGAAAGATTTGCCGTCGCCGGGGATCGAACCTATGACGTCCAATGGTTGAAGATCGTGAGTCTGACGCGCTACCGACTGCGCTATGACTAATAAGTAAACTCCAAAGTTTTCCCAAGATGCCTCTATAGACCGATTACAAGAATGTGTCACTAGATGAAGATGGATGTGCGTCACTGCTTACAAGTTGCAGGTTGAACTGATACGGTTTTACAGTTTAAAAATTGAGAACATGTAATAAGTCTCTGAGGGATGTACATTAATTATAGCAACACAGTCGCAAATATTGTGATTTTAAAGTTTTTGTATGTAAACAGGTGACGACTTATCCCCCGCGAAGTATACAATTAAAATGATGTCAAGAAAATGTTTAATCTTTATATGAATTCTTAATAGAAATAAGTGGATATAAGCTACCTGGGAAAAATAAATTGTAAGTTATATAACGAATTTGCTTTTCAGAAAATCTTGAAGTATAAACTTCTAGGTGTTTCATCTGACTAGTGTAAGACCTCTGTACTTCCTATGATTTCCTGCATAATTTATCAAATTAGTTATAAACTGTATAACTAAAGAAAGTAAGATGTGCTTGTCAAACACCATGCCCCCTTAACACCTTCATAAGTGACCTTGACTTCCGTATATGTGGATGCATATAATGAGATCTAGCATCATGCCAAATATGAGCAATTAATCTGAAATATGCTTGTGGAAAATGTTATTTTCTAAATAAGTTTTTGCAGATAATTGACCTTAATAAATGATCTTGACCTTGTCGGATGACATCAACCTTTGTATCTGCGGACGCATATCAATTTATTGTATCACTCAGAGTAAAACTAGAAAATATGCGATCATGATGCAAACTCTTGGCAACAAGACATTAATCAACTTTATTCACAGTCTTTATTTATCACCAAATGATTTATTCATGAAACTAGTGAACATACGATTCTGATGCCAATTTCTTCATCCCAATTAGGCCAATGACAGTCATTTTCATTCATTTTCTTGATTCCTTCAAGATTGCTAATTCAAACTTTTTGGGGACCACCGGACAATTTGCTCCTTCGTGCACCAGCCACTTATAACGACTGGGGAGTGAATCGAACCAAATAACATGATTTATAAAAAAGGATTGAATTGGTTGAATTGGGTTTAACGCAACTTTTAACAGTATTTCAATCATATCGCGGCGGCTTGAGCACCTTACAATGGATTCTTGGTAGTTCTCACATCACTACAACCTTTCCTAGCCCCCAGGTGCTATCCCACCTACGTTAACGATTATCCACCAATTGGTGAGAGATGAATGTTGGAAAGATATGTGCCGCCGCCGGGGGTCGAACCCATGATACCCCACAATAAAAGATTAGGAGTCTGAAGCGCAACCGTCTGCACTATGACGGCGGCTATTTAAATGGAACTGACTGAGTCATTGAATATTAAACAACATCAGTTTAAACCTTTTTTTAACAAAAACAAAAGTGATCGAGTAATGGTAGAAAATTATAACACTTTTGCCGATTTACGCATTCTGCAATTTATAATACAAAATCTAAAAAATCATTTTTTAAAAAGTTGATAACAACTCCAGACCATGGTAAGACTTGGTGTATAACTGGACGATCCCGTCATTTAGGAAGCGGTAAATAGATAAGGATTAGCAATTACTAGCTCAGTATGGAGAGTACTCCAGTCACAGGAAAACCACAATTAACATCAAGATCTAAATAGATATTCACCTACCTAAGGTTTAAGTTAAAAAAAAGAAAGAGGTGCCTGAGAGGACATGATCAGCAGCTTTTTAGCAGGGCTTTAATCTTTCACCACCAAGTAAGGCTCAGGTGTTTGCAGCTTTGAATCATACGGGTCATTGCTGAAATCATTGATACACAATTATGATTTTATGGCCGTGAAGTAATAAAGTTCAGAAACACTTAGTTGTAAACGAGAAATTGTTAAATAACTAACAGTTTCTCCTTTCTTCACAATGTTATCTACCTTTCTTGGCACTCATTTTCTAAATGTAGCTTACTTTGAAATGTTGGTTGCAACTTATTTCAGTTTAGATATATCTAACAATGGGTTCAGTTTGGAAGTCCTTCTGATATATCCAGCACCTTCTTTCAACTTGAAGCTGTCTAAAAATTTTGAAGTTATATTGTGTTAAGTTATAAATACATTACCAAATGAGAAACTTCAGACTGACCAAATTTGAACATGTTGCAGACGAAAATTAAAAGCTTCAAAATTTCAAAAATAAGTGTCAGATAATGTAGAAAACATTAATAGAAAAGATCAAACAAATATTCTTACAAGCAATAGGTTAAAACATTGATTCGAAGACTGAATGGGTTTAACATAAACAATATTCCGGTAATATCGTTGCGGCTAGAGCACCTTACAGTGGTTTCCTGGTATTTCTCACTCCAGTACTACCAATATATCCTTTTTGTGCCTCACGCTTTTCATCCCACTTATGTTATATAGGTGGTAGATAAATGTCAAAGAGGATATTTGTTGTGGGCAGGAATCAAATCTTGGACCCCTTGATTAGGAGTCCTACACCCTATCAACTGTGGTATGGCACAGTCTAAATCTCAAAACACTCAATTCAAAGCTCCGTAAACCAATTGACCGCTCTGGTCGTAGAAACCGTCAACAGTTCACAGTTCCTTTTTGAGGTTGAGGGAGAGTCTAAGAGGATCAATGGGACTGGCATCAGAAAGGTTGGAGAGTCCTCGCAACCAATTTGTGAGTCTTAGACTCGCAAAACATGTGCCCCGATATTCTCTGCCATCAGTGTCCCACTGTGATTTTGTACCCTCTGCTTTGTGAAAATGGTGGTCAAAGACAGGAAATGTGGATATAATTACTGGTTTAGCTTTAAAACAATTGTATCTTGAGTATCAATATCTTTCATGAGCAATGACACTCATTCAAAAAAAGCAGTCTGAACGGGTTCAAAATATTCGCAACAATATTAACAAATTAATGTGTTACAAGACCACAAAAGTTAGACTGGTCCATATCTAACCCTTTCCCGTTCTTTTTTTTTTTTTTTTTTTTTTTTTTTTTTTTTTTTTTTTTTTTTTTTTTTTTTTTTGTTGTTGTTGTTGTTGTTTTTTGTTTTTTTTTTTTTTTTTTTTTTTTTTTTTTTTTTGTTATGGTTTGGTTTTTTTTTCTGTTGTTGTTTTGTTGTTTTGTTGTTGTTGTTGTTTTGTTTTGTTTTATTTGTTGTTGTTTCGTTTTGTTGGGTTCTTTATGTTAGATTGGTTCAAAATGAATGGTTCGTTTTCTATTCAAAATTCCTGGATTGTGCATCATGTCCATGGTTATTTTCATCATTTCATCAATTTCTTGGAACCACACACACACACAAAAAAAGTAAAAAAGCAGCTAGGTTGGATTTATTGCCATCCATTTCAGAGGCAAAATCATATTTACTTTGTTGATGAATTGTGCATAGATTTGATCCCAAATCAATGTGATCGAAGACAATATCATCCTGGGTTCTAACGAAAAGTCCTTAATGGGTGGGATTAGTTTCACATTGTGTAAGTTAAGTAGAAGGTGGACAAGGAAATGATTAATCCAACTGATCGGTATTCCTATCTTGGAAAGTATTCTCAGGTAAGGAAGAAGTATGGATGATCTTACTTAATCTACGGTTAAGCGTAAAGTCTATACCAGTGACTTCCTGTTTCGTGAAATTTCTTCTGGTTGTGGCTTGCAGTAGTCCAATGGAAAGATTCCCCTTAGTTTCTCTAAAGTTCAAAATCAGGTAGGCGGAAGAAGGCAGTGTGTGAGGTTTTTTAACCAAGTCATCTCTACTCGCAAAATAAATAGCGATTGGCTTCAAAGTAGACATAGTTGACCTATCGCTTGCCCCGCCCACTTACTGCTTTGGCCCAGTCCATTAACTCCAACAGGAAGTTCCGCTTCTATTTTGAACGGCGTTATTTTGCAAAATAACTGGCAATTAACATGAAACCTAAACGTAAAATGGTTGTTTGACGACCTAAACGTCGTAGCTACAGCTTGAATGTGTTATGACAACCCTATATCGAACACACTTTAGACGAAATTTTAACTAAATCTTCAAAGAATTTCAGATAGTAGAAATAATTGAACCAGTTTGTTTATACATTGTATATTTGTCTTTATTGCATGCGTCCAGTTCGGCGAAAGGGAAATTGAGACAAACAAAATCTCCAGAATCTGGTACGATAAATTGGCCTTGCGATCAATTAAAAACACCACTACTGTGATTCAGTTCTATAATAACCAAACAAGAAGTTTATTTCTACAATTAGTGAGTTATCGATCATCGTCAAAATGATACAGAGGCACAGAATGAAACTATAATATAATAATTGGTTATCTAAGGACGGAAAAGTTGTTTATATAATAGGATTAATGTCTTTGCGAGGTTGGTGAATTGAATTATAAATGTAAGATACATGTACTATAAAAACTGTTTTACATGTAGATATTTGAGATATCCGAGGATAAACATCTGCTAGAGCATAAATGTATTTTTTTTATTAATCATATCATGCTATAGGATCTTGTGTGTACTGCTGAAATTTCGTGGAGGAACGAAAGTTTATGATGTTTCCCACTATTTTAAAAAAGTGTAAAGACTCTTTAGAGAATACTCGAGGTATTACCACTAATTACTACAGTTCAATTTCGATATAAAACGGGACTTTTTTTTAAATTTAGATAAGCTGTAGTTATGACTTTTAAGTCACAAACCCCGCAAAAATTCTTCAAATGAATGTCGTCAAGTGTAGGTGTTCAAAGTATATTTTCGACCTAAATTAGTTTGATTGGTCGATTATTCCTTGATATACAGAGGCAATTAGTCACTTAAATATAATGTGGCCGATAGCAAATATTTCTAGATTATTATCGTGATGGTCGACAGTACGATTATGCTGTATGAGTTGGATGGTACGCTGGTAAAAACCTAAAAAAACGTTGGTGGTATCGCAAAAGAACGGAAGTAAGAAGGCGAAGAATATCATCATCGCAAATGCTCTCTCTTGTTATCGTATGTCCCTACTCTCGCGTAAACACCATCGCATTCTTATACCACAGGAGATTGAAATTCTCTATAAGCTATGGTATAATTATTTTCCTCGGTTGTAAAAAACTATATACATCCCTATGTATATAAATAAACACAAGGAATGCAACGCCGCGCACGTCAAAAGGTGAAAATTTCAGTCCGAAAGTGATGTCTCTGAGTAATGTTAATCAAAGAATTACTGATTGTTCGAGGTACCTATTTACTCCGTCTCACGATATGGTTATTTGTATTTTGACCACTCAATGCTATGTTGGTGAAATCGGGCCGGATTGTCACTTTTGAGATTATCTATAACCTTTGTCTTGTAAGTGGCTTAAACTTGGCAAAAATGTTCCTCGGGTGACCCTTTTCAAAACTTGTGCTTATTGTTTTATTCTTAAAGAAATGTGGGCATTGCACGTATGGTCTTATCGGACTTAGAGAAATCATTCTCGGGTGAGCGGATTAAGACTGTTTTGGCACTCTTATCGTAAACAACTATTTATGGTCATCATGCACCCGTGAAGTCATCGTAATATCGCGTCATCGTTAACTTACTATCGCGTTTGCAACATCGTACACTAATGAAATCTTCTTTAATGCTTTCAGGTGGATTATCGAGAAATAACGGTGGATTATCAATTGATAAACTCACCGCCTATCCAGTGAAATTATCAAAAACTTATGCCCCGCTTTCGTTCATTTCCTCCTATCTGACGTTATCTAAGCAGAGCAAAATAAGTGACGTCATCATAAGCGTTGCATAGCAGTCACGTGCAAAATGACGCGCTTTAAGAAAAATTTTCATATAATATTCGCATTTTGTCTAATTTTTGCATTAAAGAGATAGAACAATCGTTTGTTTTTCGAGAAAGATCGATTGATATTTCTTTTCGTGAACAACAAAAGCTATATTTTCACTCGTGGCTTCGCCACTCGTGAAAATATAGCTTTTGTTGTTCACTCAATGAAATATAAAACGATCTTACACTGAAACAAAGGATTATCCTCTCTATCATCAATTTTACGCGTCATCGTAAGCGTACTATCGCGTTTCGTCATTATGCGCTCGTTAAATTGTCATCGTAATGTCGCGTCATCGTTATCGCATTGTCATCGTTTTCGTCATTGTACGCGCGTGATATCGTCGCTGTTGCCTCACCATATATATTAATCGTTAATTCTCATCGTACTTTCGCGTCATCTACATCATCGTGTTTTAATACACTCAGGATACTTTCACCGTTCTATCGAAATTTTATCAATATCGTTTCTCGTCTTCCGTTGCACATCTTTAACGAACGCTTCGAGTCACAATTTAAAATTATGAACTGCCAGCGTTAGATAGTGGGTAAAGCTATTGTAATAATGTAAACTTCGATTTTATTGAAAAAGGGACAAATTACTATTTGAGCATGCGCAATGAAACGCGGAACGAGAAAATACGATAGAACGCTAATGATTCCCAAGGGATGGATGACGATATTGCAATAATATGTCAATTACAAACCGATAGTAAAACGACGATATTAAGATTGTACGAACTGTGGAGACTAAAAGGTGAAAGTAATAGGCGTGTTCTAAATTTCGTAGACAATCGAAATAGATCAAAGCATGATTACAGAATCGCACACATTGAGCACCCTAGACAGCCATTAGAATATTCGCTGATTGTTTAAAGAAGCTTTGGATCAGTATCTATCTACAGAGCGCAGAGAGAAGACTCTGATCAGACTGTGCGGCTGCACAGGCTGATCTGAGTCTTTACTCGGCGCGCATGTGTAATGGTTGGAAATGTCAAACATGCGCTCATATGTTGATAATGCGACGGTGACGTTCGATACTGTCTAAGTAAATTCACAGTTAACCAAAACGGGGCATGATATAGATTATTCCATTCCAACACAATCCCTCCTTTTTACGCCCATCAAGAAAAAGTGTTTGGAAAACATTGTGTAAAATGAAGAAATTGCTTGTATCAAACAATGTCTTCATTATTCACAAAGTTTTTTATCCAAAAATACAAAAGAATTAAAATTCCATCAACTGGATATTGTCGTCTGCAGCTTCTTTCAATTTGGACCAGTCTAAAATTTTGTTGTTATACGATCAATCATAGCTGGTTAAACACATCTATCTTTTTTTATATTACATGATTTAATGGCAGTGTAGAGTATTGGCGAAACTATGCATATTATATGATTATAATTTTACGTATAGAAATATTTATTTATTTTGGAAACCAAGAAATTGTCATTATGAAAGACCGGTTTAAGTACCTAAGTGGCTTAAACTTAAAGAGGCAAAATTGACGAATCACTGGTTCTGCCCTCTAAGCTCCGAGGGGAAATTCAACTTCGATGTTAACTTGCAAGGTTTATTGCCAGACACTTATATACAAAAGGTAAAATGGTTGGATGGCGACCTTAACCTCGTAACTGCAGCTTGAAACAAACCGTAGTTTTGGCGTTTTAGTCACCAAAGCAATAAAAAACTTGACATATCGTACAATTGTTGGAGTCCAAAGGTTACTTCCGGTCTTACTTTGATGAACTACTGCGACCCGTCGAATTCTTATGTGTTAGCACCAATCACCATTTAAGCTTAGCCCTAATATAAATTTAAGTGGTATTGTTCTACTTTTGTTGCTTTGGCAGCCAGATTCCTTAACCGAACACATTTTTTTAAGCAGTCTGAAAGTGTTCTACCCAGTAAAAGATTTCAGGTTGAAACCCGAACAAGATATAAGGGAAAAATGATTGGACGCACAATCTGACGGACCCAGAGCACTTTTTTATACGCCCGTCGCAAGACAGGGCGTACTATGGGATCACCCGTGGCATTATGGCGTCTCGGCGGGCGGGTTCATTTTTTTTCCAGAACATAACTCTTATGTCCGATTGCCTTGAAACTTTGCATTTGTCAAATATTACGAAGTACAGCGCAAAAGAACCATAACTCTGCTATTTTTTTATTTCTTCAGCTATTGCCCTTTGTTTTTTTCGTTTATTTTTTCAGACTTGAATTTAGTCCGGGGCATATCTCTGAAATGTGAAGGGTATGATCATGAAATTTAATGTGTGGATAGCTCTCACTAAGGAGAAATACAGTGCTTAAGAACCATAACTCTACTCTTCTTAATTCTTAAGTTGTTTCCCTTTATTGTTCGAGGCATATCTCTAAAGGTAACAAAAGTATAATTCTGAAACTTTTTGGGGGGGTTGATCTCACCAAGGAGAAATGCTGTGCACAAAAACCATAACTCTATAGTACATTTACCAGTTATATCCCTTTGTTGTTTTTCAGACCTATGTTTTGTCCGGGGCATATCTCTGAAGTATTAAAGGTTTTATCAATAAACTTTATGGGTGGATAGCTCTCACAAAGAGGGAGGGTGCTAAGCACAAGAAAGATTACTCAACCCTAGTTACTTTTTAATCATTGCCCTTTGATGTTTGTCAGACTTTTATTTTGTAAAGAGCATACACTCATAACTCTTCCATGCTTATTTTTCCGCTATATCTCTTGTTCGGGGCATATTTTCTGAAAGTATGATAGGTAGGATCAATAAACTTTCTGTGTGGATAGATCTCACCCAGGAAAAATGCAGTGCGCAAAAACAATAACTTTATCGTACTTTTCTCAGATACATCTCTTTTTTGTTTGTCAGACTTTCATTTTGTCAAGGGCATATCTCTGAAGTATCAAAGGTATGGTCATGAAACTTTATGCGTGGATAGCTCTCACAAAGAAGGGGGGTTGCAATGCACAAGATCAATACCTCTGCCATGCTTATTTTCCCGCTATATCCCTTTGTTGTTTTCCAGACTTGAATTTCGTTCTTGGCACATTTCTGAAAGTATGATAGGTATGATTCTGAAACTTTTAGTGTGGATAGATCTCACCCAGGAAAAATGCAGTGCGCAAGAACAATATCTCTATCGAACTTCTTTCATTTTTTTCTTTGTTTTTTTTTTTTTTTTTTTTACAATACAAATTCTTTATTCAAAACCGCGTATGATATAAACATACAGTATAACAGAAGACAGTGCATAAATAAAAATGATTAGATCGAGGGAAGATGGATTAAAGAAGAAATAATGACTGGTCACAAGTTAAGTCGTTAAGTCGGGGAAACCAGATAATTAGAATTTCTGTTTGGTTCCAGTTGGCATGATTTTTTTTATTATTATTTATTGTTATTATTATTATTATTATTATTTGTGGTTAGAGTTAGTCTATGCAGAGATGGTGCTGACACAATCACTTTATGGCTGTATTTACAACAGTTCTGCATAAGTATTTTATGAAGTTATTTATAGCCGTGTGTATTGACCGGTGTTATGCCCATCACGTCTTTAATTTGACCTGACCCTATTTTTATTGCACGCTTTTTGCGTTCTTCTCACTCAACCCAGTTTATCAATAAAAATTCCGATCGTTTGTAAAAAGGGGATGGGCTTACGTCCACTTGATTTTACAGTGAATTATTGTCTGCAACAAAGAAAATGTTAGTAGATGTATTATCAACTATATATAGCCTTGAGCATATTGAAAGAAATTGAATTTGGGAATGTTGCATTTAAATATGGCGGCGATACTTCTATCAGCGCCGGTCATTTCAGCTGGCATTGAAAGTGCCACATGAAACAGCCCGGAGCTGACAATGAACGCTACAGATGATTAAAAGTGCAGCTCCAAACCGGGCAGCACGCAATCTGCCACCCGGTCAGGTGATTTAAAACACTATCAGTCGGCTTCTTGTTCATAATATTTAAAATCAAATGAATATGGTTAACGGAATAGACTAACGATGTCAACCAACACCTTTCTAAACCCCTCGGTAGAAGAATCTGTAAAACATTGTGGCAAGTGAAGGATCCGCTTGTAACAGCGAATTTCTTCGACCTCAACAATATTTTCACCCCATGATGTTTGAAAGAAAGACACTTCCAAAATTTTAACAACTGGTAATCGGTAACAGGTTGTGTAACGTAACATTCGGGTCGCACGCAAACTGCCACCCAGTATTGGGTTGTTCTGTCTTGGGAATAATAAAACAGAGAAAGTATAAACAGAAAACAATAGCAATACATAGGTGGAAAATCGTTAAAAAATCTTTAGAACATAAGCAGCAACGCTATAGCTCAGGTGGAACAAACCCCATCCCTGTTTTTATTGACATATATAGATCCATTTCTATTCAGTGGCGCTTTTTGATGCTATTACAAAATGTTAAACAATTGTTGAGATAGGAAAACTGCTTGTAATAAACAATTTCTCCTTTTCTCAAAATGTCATGTGTCTTATTTCTTCATTGTTTACTGTATCTGTATATTTTGTGTGGTAATGGGTTAAATCAGCACTCCTTACACCATTAGAGACAGTAAAGCACAGCACAAGCTTTTGCCATGGTTCAAAGTATGAACATATTAAGTGTTTGAGTGCTGGTTGTCACCGCTTGACAGTGCTCACTCAGTTCAGATGGCATAAAACATGCATGGACCGGTCAACACGGTCGACGAAATGAATACTTAAACAACATTGGGTTAGCAATTTTTAGCAAAGTTCATAAAATTTGGGATATGTATATATAAAACTTAGAACCGCAGATAAAGAATGCTGGTCCATATCAGTTAGCATGTGTCATACCCTCTGGTCAGAGGCTGATCTGTCACTTTAGTTTTGAGAAGACAGGTCAGTGTAAAAGTCATAGAATGAATTATTTGCAGCATAGTACATGATATTTGAAGATAGAATATCAATCTTAGTATCATGAATAAATACTGCTGTTTCTGATTAGGTGGCATACAGCATGCAATCTGGGTAGAGCAGCAATATCAAAAGAAGAAAATATTTTATATTGATATTGAATTAGTGATTTATTTTAGCTGAGTTCAGATTTTAAGTATTATGTGTATCAAACATACATTTTCGTTCAAATAGTGCTGCCTCAGATCAGGTGGCACTAAAATTGCCTTCTGGCTAGAAACGGCTCTATCAACATTGAAATGTAGATATTACATAACAGTATAGTGTTACAAGATGAGTTGTTTACATATTGTTGCATAGTACAGTACTTAGAGAAAATTACATAGTGTATCAATATTAGCATCGTAGTTGGTTGAAAGGTGCTGCTCCTGACCAGGTGGCACACGACATGCTTTCTGTGACAGCCCCATTAAATTTTCACAATAGTATGTAAAGTAAAGATAAAACATATCAGACTACGACATAAACAAACAGTGCTGTATCCGTTCAGGTTGCACACAGTATGCACTGTGACCAGGAATGGCTATATACATATATGAATACAGAAAGTGATAAATCTTAGTTATTTACATTCTAGAAAGTATAAGTAAGTATAAGGTAAGTATAGCAATTCAAACGTCATAACCGAGTGGTGCTGCTCCTGGACAGGCTGTACACAACATACTTCTTTACCAGGGGCAGCAACATTGGCATCAGCGTTAAAGAAAGCTCTTAACATAGGCAGACAAGTTAGCCATTTTCTGTTCAATCACTGGTTTTTACGTCTTTTTGAAATTATAAGTGAGAGAACACTGTAGATAAGGAATAAACTGCTTGTGACATGTTTGACTCAAGGTCAATTGGCATTGGTAATTTTTTCGCGGAGCTCGATAAACATGTCCGCCTCGATCCAATGACCGGAAATCATTCAATCAAGGGCATATCTCTGAAGTATTAAAGGTATGATCATGAAACTTTATGCGTGGATAGCTCTCACAAAGAGGGGTTGGGATGTAATGCACAAGATCAATAACTCTGGCATGCCTATTTTTCCATTATATCCCTTTGTTGTTTTTCAGACTTGAATTCTGTGCGGGGCATATGGTGCGTATACCTAATACCGGCGTATACGAAATACCGGTGATTGCCGAAATATCCAAATAACAAACGCCTGCGCAGATGAAACACGCTTACTTCCGCCAAGAGTTGTTTGTTTTGTTACGGACCGCTGAACAATGTCATTTCTACGGGTAAGTTCTAGTTTTTCTATGTAAAAACAAAATAATTATGAAGGAAAATGTACGGGACTTTCAAAAAATTTAGTAAACTAATGATTCTTACAATTTTCCTTGATAAAATAGCCGTACATAAATATGAAAACAACAAAAAATGACAGCGGTGACAGCTATCGTCTGCAGCATGACCTTTACCTTTTTCTTCACGCGTGACTTAATGTCACATGATTGCCTTATTTGGAATGCAATAATCTACTGGCTTAAACTTCCATATTTTGTTCTTTTCCTAAATGAAAAGTTATGAACAGCATTATGTTGATGTTTTTTAGGAATTTTTTTTTTCTATTTTCAGCTCCCAACCATTGGAAAATACAAGAAAAGACAGTATGATGTCAATTTGATAAGAAAAGCCTATGACCATGTTAAAACAGATAAAATGTCAGTCTGCAAAGCAGCCAAGCTGTATGGGATTCCTGTCAGCACTCTTAGGGACCGTACATTGGGAATACAGCCTCTCCCAGATGCCAAAGGAAGACCAACAAACCCTGGTCCAAGCCCTCTATTCAGCTTAGAAGAAGAGGAGCAGCTTATAGAGCATGTTACATACATGGCAGGTATAGGGTATGGCTACTCTAGAAAGGAATTTATCAACCTTGCCACTGATTTTGCCATCCAACTAAACAAAAGGAAAGGTTCAGAACCTGTATTAGCACAATCTTGGTTTGATGGCTTCAAAAAGAGAAACCCAGGTCTAACCAAAGGAAAAGCACGAAAGTTGTCTATGGTCAGGGCAAAGAGCACATCACCTACTGTTTTGGAGAATTATTTTAATGAACTGGAATCTGTCTATGAGAAATATGATTTTTGGAAAAGACCCGAGAATATATGGAATATGGATGAGACAGGATTAATGATGGAGCACACACCAACTAAGATTATCTGTCCAAAAGGTACCACACCACAAGCCATCACCTCGAATCGTGGAAAAAATGTCACAATTATTGCAATGGGAAGTGCTGCTGGTATGTGTATTCCACCTTTCTATGTTTTTCCCGGAAAGCGCTGGAATGCAGACCTTCTACAGGGAGCTAGTCCTGGTTCATCTGGCTCTGTTACTGAATCAGGGTGGTCTAATTCTAGTGTGATGTTAGAATATCTGGAGCAGCATTTCCTTAAGTTTGTCTCCACCCATGGAAAGCCAATATTAATTCTGTTTGATGGCCACAAGTCACATGTAAATCTTACTCTGACAGATTGGGGAAAAGCTCACAATGTTGTATTTTTTGTATTGCCTCCCCATACATCACATGTTACACAGCCACTGGATGTTGGATGTTTTGGACCACT
This sequence comes from Fragum fragum, assembly GCA_946902895.1. Taxonomy (NCBI): domain Eukaryota; kingdom Metazoa; phylum Mollusca; class Bivalvia; order Cardiida; family Cardiidae; genus Fragum; species Fragum fragum. Next base: position 50,321,860 of record OX336373.1, on the reverse strand, counting down.
AAAAAATTGCTATTACAGTGAATGCCAGGCCTTTCTTCGTAGAAATCCAGGAATCCATATCACCAGGAATAACATTGCTGCAATATCAGGAAAGGCTTACAATAAAGGACTTACACCAGACAATCTAATTTCTGCTTTCCGGAAGACAGGCATATACCCTTTTGACAGAACAAAAATAGCTGGACCTCAAACTGCCCCATCTGTAATATATTGGGACACAAATAAAGATTTGGATTTAAACCAAGGCAATGATGATGGACAATCACAAATTTCATTCTTAGACAGCAGGAAAATAACAAAAGCTGTAGAAAATTCTAAAAAAAAGGAAAAACCAACCCTCAGTAAATGGAAATCTCATGTCACCATCAAAAGCAGAAAAAATGAAACACCTTCTACCAGAATCTTCCAAAAAATCTAAACTGTCACTAAAACACACATTGGGACCAAATATAAAACAAAGGAAATCTAATGAACAAATAAAGAAGAGTGCAGCTGAAAATTTATCAACAAATCCCATTTCTAAACCTGCAAAACAACTGTCTCCTCGACCTGGACCTTCAGCAATCAACCTGATGTCTGATGATAGTGACAATCTATCCCTGGAAAGTGAAACACCCGACTCTGATAAGTGCTGTGTATGTAAGAAGATGACACCAGACGCTCTCAATTTATCCTATGTTCTTGAGATTGTTCACTTGGGGCAATGTGACATCTGCGAACACTGGACTCACCTGAAATTTTGTACCCCTGTTCGAGTTTTGAGAAGAGATTCCACATTCAGATGTCCTCACTGTGAATCATGTTAATGAAAATGGATTTTCTTTATCAAGTTTGATCCTAGTCATCCTCGGATACCCCGGGGTCTCCTTATTTGCTATGCTGATGTAGCGTAGCAAATAAGGAGACCCCGGGTATCCGAGGATGGACCCTAGCATGATTGTGTCAAATGTCAGTCTTGGGATTCCACATAGAAATATTTAAGGCTTTATCTTTAACAGATAAATTAGATTTTATACATTTTATTGCACTAGACTCAAATTATCTGTATTCACTTTGCCTGAACTTGAAATAATATTTCATGCATACTCAAATTTAACAATTTTCTTTTAAAACATCAGATATTTGTTCATTTGTTTAAATTTAACTCTTTGTTTGAATTTATACTGTTTTATATTGCTGGAAATTTAAAAGCTGGTTCGTTTGATGAGATAAAATGGACTATAATATATAATATATCAAAGTTTATCAGTTTTTCTTTGTCATATAAGCGAAGTCAATTAGCACCAAGAAGTTTAAGCCAGTAGCATATTGGATAAACTACCCGGGGTACATTTTATCAAATCACCGGTAATTTGATGTTTTCCGGAAAAAACAATGAGCCTCGCCTCACAAATAAAGATTCGTGTAAAAGGCAAGAAATCCTGTTTAACAAACTGAAAAGAACTTTTAATCGTCAAAAAGGTATTAAGTCATTTATTTCTACTCGAAATTTGACAGTGACTTTAGGTATAGTGAATATTTTACAGTTATTTCCGTTAGACCAACGGTATTACGTATTCCAAGCATACTTCTTAAAGTATTAAAGGTATGATCAATACACTTGATGTGTGGATAGATCTCAACAAGGAGAAATGAATGTATAATTGGTATGATCATGAACATTTATGGTCACAATAACATGCAAAAGAACAATTACTCTACTTCTTGAGTTATTGCAATATACATTTTTTTCACACTTATTTTCAAAATTCCCTTCCCTAGTGGACTTCTAACAGTGTGACGGGTGTTTCTTGTGTTAATTTGAAAAATTGTTTTCGCCCTGGGACAAGAAAAACAAAAATAATTCAACACATAAATTTACGTGTTTGAATAAACTTATACACATCGAATAATGAAACACAACAATTTGAGACAGCTGGCAGGGTTTTTGTTGAAGAAACGTGTGTGTGTTTATAAATGCAACAACGTTGCTTTGAGACCGAAATGATGTAACTATATCTTAAATGAAGCTGTATTTACATTACTGAGGCACGAACTGACGATAGTCGAGAGAAAGAAATGGTCGATTTGTAGTAAAATACATTCAAAAATGGGTATACCGCGTTTAGAGCTTGACGTGTCTGCAAGTATTCTTTTAACTTGTTGTTTTATGAAAATGTATTTCGTCGGCGGTCTGCAAGTATTCTTTTAACTTGTTGTTTTATGAAAATGTATTTCGTCGGCGGGCCAACAATATGTCGTAACTACAGCTTTATAGAAGCTGTAATTACGATATTTTGCTTGCTCACCGACAATTTAATTAAAATGATTCGTTATCAAGGAATGCCTGTCTAAATGTTTTATCTTGCTTTATCTAATTATTATTATTATTTTATTTCTATTTTCATTTTTACTTATTCATTTTATTTTTTTTTTTTTTTTTTTTTTTTTTTTTTTTTTCAAATTTTAGAAGAACCTTTCTGATTCGCATAAAATAAAATACGATGTTTATATCTTAAAAATTGTCAAAATTAAAGCTGTTTTTGTACATTTACCTATGACCAGACGACAATACTTAGACTGGTACGAATTTAAAGAATTAGCAGACGAAATCTTTATTTAAAGATAGTAAGCTAAATATGAAGGTTATATTTCGTCTCTGTTTGCAATAAATAAAAAGAATAATAATTTTAGTGTCTTGTAAGGTCGATTTATCTTTAATTTTTGTGCACAACTAAGGCCTATCTCAACCACTTGTGTAAATATAGCTTTCGTTTTTCACTCAATGAAAGATAAATCGATGTTTATTAAATTAATTGATTATAGTCCGTTAAACATTTTTTCATAAGACTGTTCGTTTATATGTATAACATATGCTGCACTGTGCTAGCTTAATCCTCTCCTATATAAACCAAGAATTTAACGTCACTTTGATTTAATAATTGAGAAAACATTTTGGAAAAAGAAGGAATTGCTTGTAACAAAAGTTTCTTCTTTTCCTACAACGTTTTCTACAACATATGATAGTTTCATTTTAAATTGCATCAAGTTTTCATTGATCACTTTCGATTTTGACCAGCCTAAATTTCTAAAAACGGAAAAGAGTTACAGATTGACCAAGCACACTTCGATTGTAAAAAGATCCAAAATATGATACGTTTATAGCCAGTAACATGTTACAAAAAAGCAAAATGGTTAATTGGCGACCTAGATACGTTAACTACAGCTTGAATAATTTTTAAGTCGCTAAACAAACAAATATGAAACACATAAATATGGACCAATGTCGGAGTTCAAAGTTCAATTCTCGTCTAAATGTGAGATTTGATTGGTCTACCGATTTTTATTGACTAACGCGACAAGTAAATTGCACAGCACATGTTACTGAACAATTTTAAAATCGATTCCTTGGGGGGGGGGGCTTAGAAGATATCATGAAAAAATAAGTTTGGTTCATTGAAAGAAAAAAGTTTAACTCATTCCAACGTAATCTCTCTTTTTTACGCCCCTAAAAAAAGTTCTGGAAAACAATGTGGAAAATGCATTTTCCACATTGTTTTCTTCCCTTAAAGACAAAGATTTTTAAACAAATAATCAAAAATTGACATCTTCGTCTGCATCTTCTGTCAGCTTTTCTTAAATTCCAATATGTTGGAATGGGTAAAGGGAACTGACATTCAAAAAAGGATATAAAGTAAAACCTCAGACGCAGGAAGGGCAAGTTTGAAGCACACCCTCTTACAGAAAGTCGCATGTCGGCGTCTTAAAAGTTGCAATGAAGAAATCGGACGTGGAGCAAAACTGCAGGATGGGTCTATAATAATGTATAGTAATATATTATTCCATATTATTTTTTTCTCTAAGACCTCGATATATCTTCCAAAACCGAAGAAATGTTCCAAGGCCGCAAGTCTCGATCCAAGCAAGACCTTCAGTGTTGCTACTAGAAAAATATTATCATCCTTATTTCTATTATCATTTCATCATTCTATTTTTAATGATGGTAATAACGGAAACGATAAAAAATATAATAATTATCGTCAGCATTATCACTTTTTTTTCAATTGACGCATCGTGACTGTCAATTGAATAATCAATCGACCAATCAAGTCCCTCATTCGACCGGAGGTGAAATCCGACATTGGCCAACATTTATGTGAAACATATTTCAATGATATATGAGCGCGTGCGTGATATTTCCAACCTTTCCTCATGTACGCCAAGTAAAGACTCAGATCAGCCAGTGCATCCGCACAGTCTGATCAGAGTCTTCACTCTGCGCTCTGTAGATAGATACTGACCCAAAACTTCTTTAAACAATCAGCGAATATTCTAATCGCCCCGAATGGCTGTCCAGAGTGCTGAGTGTGTGCGAGTCACGCACATGCGAAATGGTTGGAAATGTCACGCATAGGCTCATGTGTAACTGACCATAAATTTGGCGAAATAACGTCGTTTGATAGCGATGTGGAACTTCCTGTCGGAGCTCAGTTGGCATGATCAGCGATCCGTTTTTCATAATTATTCATCATTATTGCTGATATTATCACCATCTTCATTGTTGTTTTCACTCCAACATAAGTTACCTTTCGCGTAATTCGTGTCATATAGTTAATATGTTTTTCTCCATTTTCTCATCTCAGAATACACTTTAAGGTGGCGTGCACTAAGCATGCAGAACTCGTTCACAGTTCTAATTTTGTCGGTTGCGGTTGTTCTTACCCTTTTTATGGTTTATTCTGAAGACAAAAATGTGCCGGGCCTGTCATCTCCAAAAGCACCAGGTAAATTTGCTAAACCTTTACAAGACGACCAAAATTTAGACTGGTCCTAATTGAAAAGAGTTGCAGACGACAAATTAAAGTTAATGAAGTTTCTTATGTTTCAACTATCTTGGAAGACATTGTGTCAAATGAAGAAATTGCTTGTTAAAAGCGATTCCTTCATTTTTCACTATGTTTTTCCCATTTGCTTTTGTCGAGGGGCGTCCAAAAGCGGCACTGTGAAGGAATGGATATAGAAATTATTATAACACGTGTTTCTTTTTCTTTAAATGTTGTCGTTTTGTTTTTTTTAGAAGATACTTAGCCCTCGATGTGAATAAAGATATTTCAATGTAAATCGTACTTTAAATACATATTCTTAAATAGAGTTTGTATCTAGCAGAGGTAAACCAGAACAAGAGGTCGCATAGCTGTAGTAACTATAGTACATAGTAGATTGTTTTGTTTTGTTTGAATGGGGTTTTACGTCGCTTTCAACAATCTTTCAGTTATATCGCGGCGGCTGGAGCACCTAACAATGGATTCCTGGTATTTCTCACACCAGTACCACCATCACATCCTTTCCTAGCTTCCAGCTGCTATCCCACATAGGTCTACGATTATCGACCCATTGGTGGGAGACAAATAGTCGGAAAGGATGAGTGCCGCCGTCAGGGATCGAACCCGGGACCTCTGGAATGACAGTCCGACGCGCTACCAACTCCGCTATGACGGCGGCAGGTACATAGTAGAAGAGTCATTCTAGATTCGGGAAATCGTCAAAGGGCCATTGAGCAATCACCGCTGTCAATTAAAGAAACAAACGATCGATCAAATCATGTATTTCCAATTCGGGTGTTGAAACAAACAACCATAATTATCAAACCACGCTTTTATTTTTCATAAAGGTACAAAATCCAACTCCACAAATTGCAATTTCGAAGGATTGAGAAAAATCGGTCTGCGGGGAGCAAGTTTGGCCGCTCAACTAAAACAGTGTTACCCGTGTTTTGCAATACATTTTTAGAGACCGTAAGGCATACTATAGACAACCAATAATTCATTCTGAACCCTAGATTTTTCCGAATAGCAATCACCATCACGCCTAGGTACCCGAGACGTGAAATGTTCATTGTTATCACCCAAAATATTTTTTTTATTCAGCCACAAATTAATTTCTTAAATTCCTCTCCCAATGAAAAATAGAGTATCCTTTAGTGTAACCAATTACCAATGGACTGTAATAGTTTTTAGCATTCAATTTAGCCATCAGTGTAGATATCGTAATGTTTCCGGACTCATTTCCTAGGCACATGTTTCCTAACCAAATCTGAATATAATATAAATAAAACTCCAATCCTAAACAATTTAAATGAACCCCATTCGAAAGAAAGAAAGAAGGCAGTTTCCTTATCGATATCGGGTATAATTGTATCTGATTTACCTGATATGCCCACTCGCTAACGCTCGACTGCGGCACTGCCCCGCAAGGCATCCGTCCACGCCTGTCTCTGCAGGATATCAATCCAAACAATGGTTAATTGCGGGAAAGCCTCACGGAGGTACGACACTTCGGTGCGTATTGCATCCTTGATTTCTAGAATGATTTCTAGATTTCTAGATTTAAACAAATTATTGCCTCCTAAATTAACTATAATAAGAGATGGGGGCTAACAAGACAGCACTTTTGCCTCAATTGCTTTTCTCAATCCATTCCACCCGAGACCTCGTACTCCAAGCCAGTCGACCGTGCCCTTGGTTAAGTTGAAATCGGATATTCCCCTCTCTCTGGCATGGACGCCAGCCCAATAAGGGATTGAATCACTGAGAAAATACACATGGCTTAAAAATAAAATTGCATCATTTCGTTATTACATGTCATCACATGTATGTAGTTGTGAAAGCTTTGATATTTGAATGTAATTATTGAAACAGTTTGAGCTCCAACGTCCTAAATACGTGATTATTTCTGACGATACCCCTTGTATCGCCAAATCAGTTGCACTGCCTATCCTAAAACTATGCGGTCGGTATCGACCTGCCAATTCTAAACCAACCGCTGCCACACACTTTTTCATTATCGAAGAAAACTGAATTCTCGTGATAGGTGACCCGTTACGATGCATAAAGAAAAGACCACTAACTGACGGACGGATACTTATGAACTCACTTATAGTCCTTACCGGGCGTAATCCACCCACCTCTTTTGGCAATTTAAATGTATATGGTTTGCCGTATTGATTAGTTTTGAAATAACGAAGTTTCACAAAAACCTGGTTATTTGATATATACATCTGATGCTCTTGAACCACTGGGTTATGAGAATTTGACTTGCTAGCTATTACCAACTCGCTTACTCGGAACAGACCAAAGTACGCTTATACGAATATTGTACAAACAATACAGATTAGTACTGATCATATGCTATATGTGCAATAACTGAGCAAATGGGTTCTAACGAGGTATTTCTCGACGGCGAACGAGAATCTATACTTATGCGAGATCTCCGACATCCCTCTAATAACTTCCTTATTGTAAATACCTCGGCTTAATCGTAGTGGCCATTCAGCTTACCTAAAAAGATATTCAAACCCGCAATATACCTGGATGTTGCTCTAGCATTTTCCTCGTTTCGGAACAATACAGAATGAACCAAACTACGTGGGAATATGGTACCGGCATTATCTTACTTAAATTGATCAAAAGATCTTTGCGCCACCTCATATGTAAGCCTTGTATTTGGAGTTATACTCCAACGTAACAAACATCGAGATCTGAGCTGAAGATACGCCTGAGATAATCCGGAATAAGATGAGGTTTGTCTGAGTAGCTAGCTAACTGAACCTGGTTTCCTGAAAACGGGATAATGCGTCACAAATTTTGGTTCGTACCGTCTGAAATATGCTTAGCCTTAATGAGAATTTTATGTTTCAGACAATGCAGTCATTAACCGAACTAAGCGCCTGATTAGCTCCGCCTTTGATGTTAATTTATTGATTATTTCGTCAACTGCCATATTATCACAATTGAACAGAACTTGTTTTGTTTTTTAGCTCTAAACCCCAAATGAAAAAAGCTACTAGTATTGGAAATGACCCAAAACAAGTTATGTTTTCAATAAATCCCTATAAATGCCATGTTACCAGCCAATTAGCTTGTGCCCAGTGCCCCTTAAAATACATGCCAAAACACATATTCCAGCCCAATTGAATTCCGTCAAACATCCACATTTTTAATTTTTGAAGGACTTCCTGCTTTATACGGACCCGACTAAACGGTTTAGACAAATCGCGAGTCTAATTAATTAAACGCCGAATAAATGGTCGACCAATAACAATGGTTCTACAACAAAAATGGAAATATCCTATCAGTGACTGGAACATTTTGAGAGTTGCCCGTTTCCTTCCGAATATTTCCACGATTTTTGTAATAACGTCCTTGTTTTTTTATTATGAATTCTAATAACCATTTATTCGCGTCCAATTCTAATCCTAAAAAAAATCAAGACCTCTGTCGGACCTTCCGTTTTCTCGTCTGCTAATGGTAACCCTAATTCAGACATAATAATTTGAAAAAATGTAAAGCTTTGAGACAAGAATTGTAAGTTTTATCCCTTCCCAAAAAGACGTCCAATTGATGTAGCCGCCGAAACGTACTTAGATTCTAAACAAAACGTTCAAACGTGATTGAAAAAATTGAGGCCAAAAAGGGGGAGCGGTTTCTCAACGTAAAATTTGTCACTACAGCGAAAACCAAGTAATTCAAAGTCTGAAGATTTAATAGAATAAGACGGTAAGCACTTTTAATGTCCGTTTTAAACAATTTGCTTTTTTTCCTAAACGCTTAACCATCTTCACGCTTCGTCGAAACTTGTATACTGTACGGAGCATATTGCCAGATCAATGAAATCGTTAAAAGATTTTCCCGCTGGATAAGAAAGATGTTGTATCACCCTTAACTTGTCCGGCGTTTTCTTTGGATCCATCCAATCGGACTAACAATTAAATTTTGAAGAGGGCGGTCCTACAAGAGTCCTACAATGCCTCAGTATCCGACATTTCCTTGAGCTCCGGAGCTTTTCTAGTTCCTACTATTACAGCGGTACTGGTTTCTACCGCGAACCCCTTGCCCCTTCCCCGAAATGACGACTGACCCGGATTGCCATCTTGATTGTAGGGCTCTTCAGAGTTTTTGCCGGACAATTCACCTGGGCATTCGGGCTTGAGCATTGACACATTTATGCGCAAACTTAATATTTCTCCATGAGCATAGACCTCTGTTTAAATCGTGGAATGTAGATACGAAGAGGTTAAAGACGGCCTTATTTGATCGCAGCGCCACCATTAATCGTTATCAATATTCGACCTCGGAGACGGTTGTATCGCCTGTCACGGACGAAGTTGTTCGTCATAGTCCCTCAATACTAAACCCTCTTGGTGGCTAGCGCATGATCACTGGCAATAATCTGCAAGCTCTTTTAAAAGAAGTGTTAAATTGACAAACTCGCCCCTGCATATATTTTGCTAAATGACCGTCAGGTCATTCGCCGCAATGTCAACGTCTGCTAAACGGAAACCCGACGTTGCCTGCAGGCTCGACCGCGCATCGACCGTCCTAACACTAGCATTCAGAGCTGGCACAACTGACGTTTGAATAAGGGGAGAGCCTGTGTCCGTTGAAAAAAGAAGTTGTAAGCTATTTGCCACTCGCGGGTGCCCAGAAAGTGAGACATTTGACACTGCCGATTCATGAATTGCATTTTCTGTAAATTACTCCGTAATGAATTTGACTCGTGGGCCGTAATTGGAATAATATTAAAGTCTATCTCGTTTTATGACCTATCGGCTTCCGACGGTTCCATCATATCCTCGACCGTGTCCTGAAAATTGTCCGATACCTTTCTCTTTTTCCTCTACTGACGACGCTTTTGTTGGCGAGAAAACCTTGTGCAATCAAGTGCAACATACGCGAGAGGTTTATTCAATATTTGCTATATATATGATACTATTTCAAGCAGACGACTTTTTCTCCAATGGAAATAACCAATATTATTCCAATACTAAAGTTAATATAATCATTTAAACCGGAAGACAAATTTGAACTCCAACACTGGCCGCCAATTTTTTGAGGCATTTCTGTTGGTTCGGCAACTTAAACGACGACGTTTATGTCGCCAGCCAATTGTTATTCTTTTTTGTTACATGCTATTGTTCATAAATTTTGCAAAATAACGCTGTTAAAAGTCTAAGCGGAACTTACCGTCGGTGTAAGTGGGAGAGGCTAACGGCGTAAGTCGGTGGGGCCAGGGCTTGGTCAATTATTCGACTTGTGGGTCATATATTCAAATACATTTTACTAGCGAAATGATAATGTGCTATTTTTTTCTTTATCTCTTTTCTATATAGACACCCTATATTTATAGATTCAGTCGTTTACGATTTATAGAGAGAACACTTGTTTAACAAATTACCAAATGACAAAATATAGGCTGGTCCAAACTCAAATAAATTACAGACGAAAATTTTTCAGTGAATCTTTTTTTCTTTTTTTTTCCCCTATTTTTGTCTTTTGATATAGAAAACATTGTGGATAATGAAGAAATTGCTTGTAACGATCAATTTCTTCGCTTGGAGCGTCAAAAAAGGTTATTGTAAGGTAAAGGGTTAAAACATTTTAATAATAATGTTATAAAGAGACGGCTGTCTATATTGCTTCATTGCATATCATTGTCACGTAATACAAATATTTTTACTGACTCAAAATGGTTCTTTTAAAAGTCAAATTAAGGTATTTTGAAGAAAAAATCTAACACACTATAAAACAGCGTGCAGGAGAGTCTGAATATTTTTAGCAAAGCGTAAGCTTTGAAAGTTAACAGCCAAAATTTTGAGGTCCTTTCCTTTAGAAACAGTAATGTCTAAAACTTTAACTATTAATTCCCTAAGGGACAAACCCAGCTAGCAAATAATGAGACACGTTTACGACACATATGAAAACGTTTTGGTCTAATATTGTCATTTTGTCATTCAACCGGAGTTGTTATGGGGCCCATGAGGGTAATCTATGCGGGTCCCAACTGTGAGCTTATATTGGTTATACGTGATGTCCCATGGTCCCATATGATTCTCATATTACATGTATGAATCTCTTTATGGGCAACATCTGTGACCTACATTTGCAGTAGCGTGCCCAACATATCCCATATTTTTTCGATATAGGACCTATATTGACAATATGTGGGACATGCATATAAACATATCATAAGCAAAAATATCAACACGAATACTTTATTTTGAGAAATGACAGCTTTGACAGATAAACGAAATTAAGGGGTTTTTTGTTTGGTGCCTTTTAACCCTTTTCTGAGCAAACTCGGGTTTTTACGATGCTATGATTTTATATTTGAGAACACATTGTGGAAAAGAAAGAAAATTTGTATTGTTTCGACATATTCTATTGTGTCACCCTACAAACGTTTTGTACATGTCATGCTGATATATTGTAGGATATCGTAGGTTTTCGCACAAAATGTCGTTAATACAGCTTGAAAAAAGCTGTATTTTCGATATTTTGTTCGCCCAACGACGTTATGTTACTTCCCCGTCACGTTTCAATGTGGAAAGTGGATCTCTTGTTTATTCAAATTTTCAGTTAAAAGGAAGCAATATGTCAGGTACGTAATTCCACCAGATGAGGAGCTGAACAAGTTGAACTACACGGACTTAATTACATTATTTCACAGGTATTCTTTGTTAATTTCAACATGAAACGAACGTACCGTTTTATACTACCAACTAAAACGATTTAGGCCGGTCCAAATTGAAGAATTTACAGACGATAATTCAAAGTTTGTTAAAGAAAAAATAGGGTAGCACATTATAAGAGAGTTTTTTACAAACAATTCCTTCTTTTCCCTCATTATTTCATCAGCTTTTTATATCGCATCGAAATTCGTGAAAGCTAGGCACTGTCGATCTTACTCGAACGTTCATCTCTATGAAGCGACCACACTCAAATCCAATTTTTACAACCAAAACTTTCATAATAAAGTGGTCGTATTTGTAAAAAAATACATTATACATATCGAGGTGTTAGAGCAAAAACATAGTATGGGTCTATACGATGTATAGACCCATACTATGTTTTTGCTCTAACCCCTCGATATATAGATGCAAATTTGTTAGAACTCATTAGAATTTCACAAAAATGTTTTTAAGCGATCATTTTCTCAATCGAACATATTTTGATCGTCACACGAATAGAAGATTTACAGCAATATGTAAAGGAGTTTCTTCAGATATCCAACATTTTAACAAACTCTTGCATTTGCGTTTCATGGATTACTGTCCATCGGTATCAGAATGCGACAAGGAAGATAAGGTGATTAAACCCATTCCAACACACACACCCCATTTTGCTCCCCTTAAGAAAAAAGCTTTAGGGAAAATCGTGGAAAATGAAAAATAAGTGCCTGTATCGATCAATTTCTTCATTATCAACAATGTTATCTATCCAAAAAGACAAAAAGGTTTATGAATCCACCGACTCGAAATTATCGTCTGCAGCCCCTTTCAATTCGGACCAGTCTAAAATTTTGTTGCGTGGGAAAGGGTTGAAGACAGAAAAACGTGAAAGATGTCTCCAATCTTAATGGTGTATTTCAATAACTTCACTCACTTGCATATCGGTTGACTCTCCATCCACACCTCTGTGATTTAATTTTTAGTTTCGTCTATCAAAAACGAGCGATCTTATTGGTCGAAAAATTTAATTCATACCTCCATGAACAAAATTTTGAGCACGCAGCCATTTTGTATGCTTCCGCACAAAATAGTTCCATTAAAAAAGGTATCAAAATTCGTAAAGTTGTTGCATTTTTCGCTCGATGCTATTAAATTATAAGAAATGAAGAGAATATTTTTTTGTTTTCAGGGAGGTATGAACCGAAAAACCTAATCACACAATGTATGAATCCGCTTCGCGTATTCATACAGTGTGATTAGTTTTTTCGATTCATACCTCCATGAAAATGAAAAATATTCTCTTCATCTCTTAAGTGATTGACTCAGTAAATAATCCGTCAGTACGCCAAGACTTCGGCACAAGTATAGCTAATAGTGGTGCATCAATATGAGAGATTTTTCCGTTAGCAATCAAAACGATATTATTACAACATTATTTCGGTTGTTGAAAGGAACGTGATCAAGTTTTAAGGGATAGATATCCTTTATCTCGAATCATATTCATTTTGCCTTACACGTTTTATTTCTCGCGAAACAAGAGAAAAATAATATTTCTTCCAACCCTTGGTTTGACAAAAATGGTGTCATTTAGCCAATCGCAGAAACGTATGGTGTAAGTAATGACTAACCAATCGCGGCTGTTAATCAAGGAATATCTCGACCATTCAAATATTTATTCAGCCTGGAATTGAGATTTAAACTCCTACATTGGCCGCCGTTTGTTTGGAACAGCTTTGTTTTTTGGCGACTTAAACTTCGTAACTACAGCTTATTCAACGATTAGGTCGCCAACCAACGATTCTACTTCTTTGTTACATGCTACTGACCATAGTTTTTGCAAATTAATGCCGTTCAAAATCGAAGCGGGATTTCCTGTCGGAATCAACGGGCGTGGCTAAAGAAGTAAGTGGGCGGGGGCAGCGATTGGTCAACTACAACTGTGATTCGAGAGTGCGCCAGCATATGTATTTGTGAACAAACGACAGTCCAGTTAATGCTTCGCGCGACATTCCTGTTTGACCGAGACTTCTGACTGAATGTCGAGAAGAATGTTGTGCTTTGGAATCCACCCTCGAATTTTGTGAACATGCGTCAAAATTCCTCATCCTTTGTCTAACTGAGTGTAGCTGTTCTCCGCCGAATGAGCTCCAACAGGAAGTTTTACTTCAATATATTGCGAAGTGATATAACAAAGTTTATGTCCGGTGACATGAAACAAAAAGTGAAATAGTTACGTGGCGACCTTAACGTTGTAACTTCATCTTTAATAAGCTGCAATTACGTCATTTTAATCGCCTAACGAACATAAACTTAACACAAATGCAGGAGTACAGGATTCTCTTCCGGTGTAATTGAATAATATGATTGGTCGGCTAATTTTTTGATTGGCAGTCGGGATCCGTCAAATAATGATCTTTTGACGCAAATCTGTCAAGATCTTTTATTTGGTTTCGACTGTTAGTTCAGGATATCTATTTACAACATAAATCTATGGGCGCAAATCTGCCTGGTGTCGACAGTCAGTTCAAGATATCTATTTACAATATTGATCTATGGACGCAAAACTGCCTGGTGTTGATTGAAATTTTATGGTATCTTTTTACAACAGTGATCAATAGGTGCAAATCTGCTCAGATCTTTTACTTTGTGCCGACTGTCAGTTTAGGATATCTATTTACAACATTGATCTATGGATGCAAATCTTCCCAAATATTTTACTTCGTATCGTTGGTCAGTTCAGGAAATCTATTTACAACATTGATTGATGGACACAAATCTGCCTTTTGTCGACTGTAAGTTAAGGATATACATATACAACATTGATCTATGGACGCAAATCTGCCTGGTGTTGACTGTTAGTTCGGGATATCTATTTACAAATTCATTCTATGGACGCAAAACTGCCTGGTGTTGACTGATATTTTATGGTATCTTTTTACAACAGTGATCAATAGGTGCAAATCTGCTCAGATCTTTTACTTGGTGTCAACTGTCAGTTCAGGATATCTTTTTACAAGATTTATCTATTGCGCAAATCTGCTCAGACCCTTTTACTTGGTGTCGACTGTCAGTTCAGGATATATATAAACAACATTGATCTGTGGATGCAAATCTGCCCAAATCTTTTACTTTGTGTCGACTGTCAGTTCAGGATATCTATTTACAACATTGATCTATGGATGCAAATCTGCCCAAATCCTTTACTTTGTGTCGACTGTCAGTTCAGGATATCCATTTACAACATTGATCTATGGACGCAAATCTGCCAAAATATTTTACTAGGTGTCGACTGTCAGTTTAGGATATCCATTTACAACATTGATCTATGGACGCAAATCTGCCAAAATCTTTTACTTTGTGTCGACTTTCAGTACAATATATCTCATCATAGAGAGGAGGTGTCTTTGTAAAACAGTATATTGTCTTTTATATAATGATTACGTTTGAATGCATTTACTCTTTCCTATATAATGACTGTTTTTTTAAGTCTCTCTGATAATAAATTGAGAAAACTTGTTACAAACAATTTCCCCCTTTTTCCTCACTATTTTTTCTTCTCAATGAATGTTGTTGTTTTTTATTTTTTGTTTTTCTTTCGAAATAAATTTCAACTGAATCTTTGAATTTTGACAGGTGTAAAATTTTGCGAAACAGACAAAGGTTTCATATCTAGGTGGTTTTATATATCTAGGCTCAAATACAAATGTTGTTATAAAATCAGAAGAAAATTTTGTTATTTTAGAGATGAAGAGAATATTTTTTATTTTCATGGAGGTATGAACCGAAAAACCTAATCACACTGTATGAATACGCGAAGCGGATTCATACATTGGGTGATTAGGTTTTTCGGTTCATACCTTCATGAAAACAAAAAATATTCTCTTCTATTATCATATCTTTATAGCATCGTGCGAAAAAAGCAAATATTTTACAAGCTTTGATACCTTTTTTAATGGGACTATTTTGTCCGGAAGCATACAAAATCGCTGCGCGCACGAAATTTCGTTCATGTTTGACAATTAAAGTTGCATCTAGTTATATT
This sequence comes from Fragum fragum, assembly GCA_946902895.1. Lineage (NCBI taxonomy): Eukaryota > Metazoa > Mollusca > Bivalvia > Cardiida > Cardiidae > Fragum > Fragum fragum. The sequence goes on along the minus strand of OX336373.1, from coordinate 50,306,333 downwards.
AAGACATCTCAATTTAAAAGATGTATAAGTTGTTAGATTGTAATAGGAAATTTGTACTCTCTCCTCCACCCCCTCTCTCTCACTCTCTGTCTGTCTCTCTCTCTGTCTCTTTCTCTGTCTGTCTATCTCGCTCTCTCAAACACACACACACACATCCTCTTTCACCATCTCTTGTTGATAACAGTGAGACAGCGGTCGTTTTTAGTTTTCTTCCTTTCACATTTTTTCAATTCTTTTTGTAGGTACAGCGACCACATAGACGTACTGTGTAGCCAACAGATTCGAGTTGGGTCCGTATTTGATGGTGGAAAGCACGTGTGTATTGAAGATTCCATCAACCCAAGTTAAATCAATGCCTGGTCTACTCTGTCGGGTAAGGCTAATAAAGACGTATGAATAGACCAATTGACCAATTGCTGATGCCGCCTACTTACTCCTTTGGCACCGCCCATTGACTCTGACCGTAAGCGCTTCGATTTTAATGGCGTTATTTCGCAAAATGCATAGCCATTAGCATGTAACAAAATTATGATGTGGATGGTTGGCGAATTAAGCGTCGTCACAACAGCGTGAATTAAACTGTAGTTACTACGTTTAAGTCGGCAAACTAACAAAAATCTTAACAAAAAAAAACAGCGAATGTCGGAGTTTAGTTCAATTCCATGCTGAATGAATGATTTGATTTGTCGATTGATACCTTGTCTGACAGTCGCGATTGGTAAATTGCGGCTGTACATCAACTAATCAGTAGACCATTGTTTCTGTCATTCAGACTGGAAATTAACTTTGAACTGCATTATCAGCCGCAATTCATGTGAAGCTTTTTTATTGGTTAAGCGGCTAGAACGTAACAACTACAGCTTATTTAAACTGTGGATGCGATGTTTAGGTCGTCAACCAACCATTCTACCTTATTGCTTCATACTACTAGCCATCAATTTTATAAAATTACGCCGTTTAATATCGAATCGGAATTCGGAGTCAATGAGCGGAGCCAACAGAGGCTAAAAGGCGGGACCAGCGTATGGTCAATTGTGACCTAGTTCTTGATGTATTGTTGGTAACGCCACCTGACCTTCGTCTGAGATATTTGACGTTGGTTAAAAAAATATTTGGTCGGCAACTGAAACAAAGACGCAAATCATTGGTTGACGGCCTAACTGTCGTAACTACGTTAAAGCTGTTTAGTTTCTAATGGGTAAAAGTTTCCTCTCCCCTTGTGGCTTTATATTTCCACAATACAATGGTTCGAAATAGCAGAATTTTATCCCAAATTGAAACCGTCGATCACGTCTCGTTGTAGCCCAGAGCAAAAACACGCGCTTTATAAAAATACCAGCTTGGGTTTATCCTGTTTGGTGATGAACAATGTAAGTTTCAATAATTTTATTCCTCACGTGGAAGAAACAAAAATATGGGATCTCAAATTAAAAACAATATATTTTTACACAGAAGATCACTTGAACTCCATCTTGCTCTCCAAGTCAGGTTTTACTGTCAAGTTACTCCTTGGTAAGTTCTCTTAAACGGATTCTATCAGAATACGATTTTTTTTTTTTATCTTATTTACTAATTAATGAATTAAGGCCTAATATAACCATTTCGGTTGCACTAATTAAGCCAATCGAATACACTTTATAATCATTCTTTCGTCTAATGAAAAATCTTAACCCTTGTCATGCTGAACCCGGAATATTCCGGTATTGGCAGGAGGTGTAGACTAAGATCAGACTGCACTTATGTGCAGGCTGATCTTAGTCTATACCTCCTGCTTGTACTTTTCCTGCCAGAGTTGCTTATGAAGTTGATTTCTAAAGAAATATTGACTTTTGAACATCAAGTTCTATCAGTGCTTTCAGCCCTTTGATTTGACAGCAATTCACTAAGGTAATTTATACAGCATGACAAGGGTTAAGATCAACAAAAGAAACCAAACTATGGCAGTGATAATAAAAGTCTGCATGATTGACACGTAGATGAGAGGTCAGAGGTTATAGTTGTCGATGTGTTTCATGTTAGATCTTTTGTCTGTCTCTGTGTGTTGTAATTTGCGGTCCAGCCATGCATATCTCAGAGTTTGATCAAATAGGTTTTATAGAAACATTCAAGCATCTTAAAAATTAATTAAATTGATAAGATTAGCATAAATAACGTCTAAAGTACAATTACCTAATTACTCATTCTGGCTGTGCATTAAACAGAATTTTTTACAGCATAGCATAAGAATTATTATCACTTTGAAGCTTCAGTTGGACTTTTTCTCTCTCTGTTGTTTGACAGATTTTGATTCTCAAGCCTACTTGAAGGGTGGTATCGATGTTTCTGAAACCTGGATAAGAATATTTTCCCAATTGCCCCAAAATACGCACAAACGAATATTCAATACTCAAATATGAGTAAGCTATTGTCTTCACTATATTTTGATAGGCTTATCTACGAACGGTTTAGCGGAAATCCACGTCATATTTAGAAATCACGGCATTCGGCCGTCGACACCTTATGAACTCATTTGCATATGACCCTAATTCACTGAAATAACAAAGAGAGAGGGGAAACAACAAGCGTACTGAAATATTTGTCACACCAAGCGGTTAGCACAAAACTGCAGAAAGTGTCATTATACATGTTTAACTCTTACGACAGTTTTGGGCCGATTTTTACAGAATCGAAAACCGGCTTCAGAACAAAACTTCTGATGACATGACGGTGGCGTTTGTTTTAATATGTTAGTTTGCACGATTCCAAAGGTCATACATCTCAATATCCATTGCTAATATCTCTCCGTAATCTAAAAATAGCTTAAAAGCCTACGTAGGATATAAGGGAAATACCCTGGTTTATTTTGATGAAAGGGACCTCTGATTCTCGCAAAACTTCTTTTCATGAAATGATTAAAATCTGTATAAAATATACCCCCCTGTAATGTGAGTATTTGATATATATATTGAAATAGACATCATAGGTCATCTTTTGGAATTGCCCGAGGATTTGGTGTTATCATGTTGGTTAAATGCCCCCCCCCCCTGTTAAAGCACAGCGAAGAAAGGATCGCTGAATGTGAGTTCATGCGGTAGAGAGTCTAGAAGATGACCCCGTCCTAGCAAGCAAAGGGTAGGTATCTCACAGAAAAGAGCCCATGAAATTATCAATGATTTGCAAATGACAACGGCTTTTGCCAGTTAGATCACAAAGGTTCTAGTTTAGACCATAAACGCGCTCAGTGAAAAATGCCCGAAGAAGGCTTTGTCATATTTTAGTGGTATGCGGAGAAATTTCTCTAGCAGATTGTAACTGTTGATGAAAAATGGTTTCACCACCTCGAACCTGTGACAAAAATCTTTCAAACAGTAGCAACACTAAGGATAAACGCCACCGTAAAATTCCAAGTAAACAGCATCTGGGATTTCTAGGATTCAAAAGGTTTGCTGCTATTGGAATACATAGGAAAATGTATGTGAACATTATGATGTAGTCATGAGGCAGCTTTGTGGAAAAATCAGGGAGAAAAGCCATGGAAGCTGTCATGAGGTGTTTCTTCCATCAGGATCTGGCTGTAGCACACGAATTCACTATTGTCATCACTACTTTTCAAGTGTGTCCACCTCATTCACCTGGTTAAGTACCTACTGACTATTACCTACATTTTTAAGTACTTCACATGAAAAAGAACTCAGCGACCATTTTCGCACCAGTGATGATGTCAAATAAGTTATGGACACATATTTGGGTCACAAGATGCTGCCTCATTTAAGTAAAGGATCCAACTATAGAATACGTGGTCTTGTAGTAAGACGCGGATCTCGGGATAGGAGGATACTGGTAATGAATAACTCCCGGAAAGTGGGGACTTTTTTAACAAAAAACTTGCTCAACATAGCTCCTTTCCAACAAGTCGTATAAGTGAGTACCTGTTAGGGTTGAAGGCCAATGTGCTGTGGCTGCATGGTACGCCGTGTGTAAACAGTCGACTTGCAATTCAATGATTGGGGTTAAAATGTAAAGACGTTTGTATACGCTAGGCGTAGAAAAAGACTTAAAGACAAACTTTATATTTCACTTTAAGAAATGTTTCAACACCGTTGGAAAAATGTGTGTAAGCTTGCAAAGGTAATTACGTTGTAAAACAATTAAAAATGTTAAGGTAAAATACTTTTACTTGCCTTAGGCCACTAACTTTTGAACCACCTCTCTTATAGACAAACTGTTAGACTATAAAGGCTGCAATTTGACCTTGAACTTAAGCATGTGTCCTTCATTACAAGGATACTGTTGATTCTAGCAATCGAATCAAATGTTATTATTTCAACTTGAATTATCTTATAGAAATATAAACATAAAAAAGACAGAGTCAGAACCACATAAGATAAAATTACATGACACATATCCTCGGTTAGCAAAACAAAGCAATATCCAGTTAGAATATTGTGTGCATACTGTCTGAGGCTTTTAATAGACAACTTGATTTGTGACGTGTCAAGTAAGTATGACCATAGATGACGGAGATAATCATGAACAAGAGGACCATGATGATCTTATATCGCTCCCCTGAGTATGATTGCTCAAGGCTTTTATAATGTATAAAATAATATCAACGCTCTCCGCTTAATCATCTTGGATAAAAAGATTTGTAAAGAGTTTTTCCTTTTATCCAATGTATATATTTGATCCAACAATATTGTGCTAAATTCAAGAATACGGTAATTCTTTGGTAGAGGATCAAAAGGCATTGGTACATGTCCAATATTAAAGCTCTAGGCCTATGGATCGCACAGAAAATGGCTAAATTTTGGAGTAAGGTAATTCTTAGAAGTATTTTGGTAGAGGGTCAATAGATGATGATATTTATCAAGTGTCGAATCTATAGGCATGAAAGTTTGGGAGAAGATGATTTTTTTCTCTAGGTGGCCATGGCAACCATAGTTCTTCATGGATTTCAATTCTTTGAAGCATTTTAAAAGTGCAATTCCATGGTTAGTTTAGGATGAAAAGATTTTTCTAGTAGATTGTGCCCAGGTAAGCTGAAAGCCATATCTTCCCCCAAAATACACTATAAAATAAAAAAAACCATACTCCAGGCTCAAAAGCATAAATAAATATGACGATTGAAATTAGAAGATCAGCATAATTCTACGCAGTAAGCCTACAACGCATGAAAGGAGTTTCGATATTTTAAATTGTGACCTACCACAATTTAAGGTTTGTTTACATAAAACTATGACGTCAGTGATGACGTTTTTTCTTTCGCTAGTCATTCAAATAAATAGCTAGGTCACGGCGATTAACGAAATCGTCCGTAAAGTTTAGTCATCAGCTCCTGTGCGTATAACAATCAATGCCGAACAATAGCGAAGATTTTCCGTGAAGAATCGGGTGAATTCGTCTCGATTTCAAAATATAAAAAAAAAAAACAAATTAAAATCGACGAGAAAAATACAAAATACTCTTTCTAGAGAACATCACTCAAACCCTGCTTTTGCATATTGGCATTATGGAGGCCCTTGTTTGCTTTAGTGAACAAATAAGCGGTCGATTATTTCAACTATTTTCCCTTCCTGGGCGGATATGGCTTTAAACTTTACATCAACCAATTTCTTTATTTTTGACATCATACAATGGCTTACCGGACAGATTGGAAACCATGAAAATAAGCCTAGAATATCAAAATTTTCAAAAGGTTCGATGTTTTGAAAAGAAATTATTATTGCTACATATTAACTTTTGTTCCGTGGTATGAGACGATTTATTCACGGCTGCAAAAAATGATGTTATCCGAGCCGCATGCGAGGGTTGACATAGTTTTAACAAGCCGGGAATAAATCGTCAGATATTCTGGCAAGAAGCTATATAACGGATTTATTAAACAACAAAGATTGCAACTAAATTTTCATCACGATACCCACATAGGGCTTCCATAGATATCAATTCAAAGCAAATAACCATTCCCGCCTTTTGACACCTCTTAAGCAATTTCTTCAGTATCCACAATGTTTTCTGCCGCAAAAGACAGGTTTTTAAAATTTCAACTTAAATTTGGCTTAAGCAACTTCTTTAATTTCGACCAGTCATAGATTTCTATGATTTTTAATGTGGTAATAAGTTAAGATATTAACATGTGCTGTAGGAGCAACTAATACATGTATGTCTCTAATTCCATTTCAGATCAAGGAACGAGTTTTCATTCGAAACTCACGCCATCCGGCTGTTTGGTTGTGAAGTCCACACCTTCGATCCGTTGTAAGTTTTTTTAGATAGTAAAGCGTCAGCTTTGATAGCTTAAGTTAACAGACGAAATTTTGAGGTCTTCTCAGAGTGCAAACTGCCTCTGGAGGCTTAACCACAAAATCCACTGAATGTCTACGCCAAAAAAGTAGTTCTTGTGTATACTCAAGTATATTGTGTCAAAATGACTGGCCACACCTTCGTAGAGAACACCTTCGAAGAATGCTATACAACCATTTCCCATTCAATCCCGCTTTTTAAGAATCCCCACAAAAGGCTTTGGAAAAACATTGAGGACAATGAAGAAATTGCTTGTGACAAGCAATTTCTTCAGTGTCCACAATGTTTTTACCCTGCAAATGGCAAAGAAGATTACATTACAAAACAATGCTTTGCTAGCTTACAGTACTTTGATTTGTGTGTGTCAGTGTGTGTGTGCTTTATCCACCCTCCTTCAACATGGATTAGTTACAGTCCAATAGGCTTCTATTTGTTTAGTATGTACCTATAACTGTTTATACAAAGATATACACAGTCCGAACATTCAAAATCGGACACTTTAGAAAAAATCAGTATCTGATATTGTCAATAAAGTTCCATATAAGGTAGTCTTATATGACGTTATAATGCGAATAAACGTAATCAGAATGTTAAAGGGGGTTTATATACTTAGAGAATTGCATATTTCATTATTCTATCGATTCATTTATAATAAAGGTAGGTATGTAATAAATGGGATACAAAGTTACGATACTGATACAACATCATGTATTGGCTTCTCGTTGCGGATTCGGTCTCGAGTATCACTAAGGAACCATGATATTCCCTAATTCCCTAATCTGATCTACGACAAAATCGGACAATGAATAGTTTTGTTATTTTCATATTTTATATTTTTATATAAAAAACAACGGATTTTATTCTGTTTAGAACCTTACAGTTGATGTATTAATCATGTTATGAAATAAAACACTCTCATAAAATTCAAGTCCAGACATTATATTTGCAGGTAGAAATTGTCTCTCAATTTTCTCTGTTATTTTCTTCAACAAACCTCTTATACGCTCGTTTATATACAGGTCGTTGGATCTTATACAATAAAGGAAAAGTTTTACCCCCAAAAAAGTGAATTAAACAAAAAAATTCCTGTAACAAACAATTTTAGGCGACCTTTTGGCTGTAAAGGATCTACTTTGATTCGAGAAAGAGAAATTATCCAATTACAAGTATTCCTTTCTCAGTAGTATTAACCCGTTACCTCACAATGGCGTTTTTTATCTTTGGAACACATTTTTCAAAAAGGAAGAACTTGCTTGTTGCAAGCAATTGATTCGTTATCCGCTTTGTTTCCTGAACAAACAGTTATTAACAAAATTTTGAAAAATCAAGAACTTAAATTTGTTGTCAGAAACATCTTTGAAATTGGACCAGCCTAAATAAAATGTTGTCACCTTGTAATGGGCTCAACTTCCACTTTGCCACTAGCACACATTAACCATATCCGCTGAACTATTGTTAAACCCAGGTAAATTCTTAGACAAAGCACTTTTTATTCGCATAAAAATATTTTACAGGCCGGTCGGAAATACAGAGCGTTCCTTTTCATCTATACAGAATGAATGCTTAATTTCTATGGTTGCACTTACAAGATAAATAAACTCGAACTGTATGTAGGATATCAAGAACATATCAGTTGTACACAATACATGTACCGCATTATTACCACTTAATTAAGTTAACTCGAATTCTGTCGAGTCTGGAACTGTCAATTCTTACCACGAGGAAAAATGACGGATATCATGTAATTTGTTCATGATACCAAGTAGTTAAGTTAACGTGAATTTTGTTCAGTTAATTCTATGGAACTCGGGAATAAATTCATGATGACGTCATCGGATATCCATATACGCCAATGGGAAAATTGTGCGTTTTGAGAGATTTTGCAAGAACTTTGCCATATATGTAGTATTATCTCTGCCATTTTGCTTGTGAAACCATATTCTCCTTAACTATTCTATGCCAGGAGCATTTTATCTGCGTGTTCAATAACACAACAACTGATATTTGGCTTGTCTAACAGCAGATGAGCCTGCCACCGATAACGTAGGTATGGTTAATTTCGACGGAATGGTCGTTCTTACGAGAATAAATAAAAGCTAATGGAGTTCATAATCATTCGATAAAATTTGAAAGTTCTCGGTAAAGAATTATCCCTGAAAATATAATTCGATATACAGAACATAAAGTAACGAATGTTCGTATTGTAAACGTGTACTAAGTATTCTCTGCGTTCAGACATGGTATTCTCTGCGTACAGAGGAAGTATTCTCTGTGTATAGACTAAAAAAGGTAGAACTTATGATGAATCGAGAGGTCATTCAAAGGGATCAACCGACTAATCAAATCATTCGTTCAGACCGGAAGTGAACTTTCAACTGCGAAATTGGCCGACTTAATGTAAAATATTTTGTTTGGTTTGATTAAGCTGTTCTTACGCCTTTTAAGTCGCAAAATCAACAAAAATGCTTCACATAAAAGGCGTCCAATGTTGAAGTTCAAAGTTCACTTCCAGTCTGAATGAATGATTTCGTTGGTCGTCTGATTCTTTGACTGATAGTCATGAATAGTTAACTTGAATTGATTCGAATGATTTGAATACATATGTAAATCTACTATCGAATCAAAATGTTAAAAGGTTGAATAGTATAGATTTGTATATAAATTTATATTATATACTTATAAATGAGCGCGTGCGTGACATTTCCAACCATTACACATGTGCGCCAAGTAAAGACTCAGATCAGCCTGTGCATCCGCACAGTCTGATCAGAGTCTGAACTCTGCGATCTGTAGATAGATACTGACCCAAAGCTTCCTTAAACAATCAGCGAATGTTCTACTTGCCCCGAATGGCTGTCCAGGGTGCTCAATATTTGCGAGTCACGCACATGCGAAATGGTTGGAAATGTCACGCACAGACTCAAATATTTCAAGTAATATATATACAATCCGCGCATACAAAATCGGACACGTCAGGAAATAATCCGTATCTGATAGAGTCGAATACTGTTCCTTATGGGGCAGTCTAAGATAACGTCATTTTCATTCCTTAGATGACGTCATAATGTGAATATTGTACGGAAGAATAGAAATGCATGCTTACTATTTATTATTTCATCGATTGTATCAAAGAAAAAATGTATAATAAATGGAATGATAAATTTCGATAGCTTGTCAACATCTTATATTTGTTTCTCACTGCGAAGGAAATTTAATATTCCAACAGACCCTCGGTCGAGTGGAAAATATAAATATTCCTCCACAGCTATAAGCAATTACACTATCGTAACATAATATTCCCTATTTATCTTAATAAGAATAAAATTTCCAGATCATACCTTACATGTAACTCACCAAAAATTAATTGGCCTATCAAATTACTGATTTAGACATGTTACACTCCAACATTGATGTTAAGCTTTTGATATGATTTTGCGACTTAAACGTCGTAAAAATAGCTTAGTTGCGATTACCCAGCGCTTTGTTATAAGTTTTATCACTGGTCAAGGACAACGATCTGTGGACTGCACCGTAGAATTGTTTATAGTTTTGTGTGTTAAAAGGTTTTCTTACTTTACCTTCGCATCCCGAGGAACAATACATCTCAAGGACTTATCTTGATTAACCCATAACCAGACGACGATAATTTATACTTTACAACTGCAACTTATAGTGTATGGCTTATTATCTGGTAAAAGCCAGTCCTCATTGGGCTACCAAAATGTCGTAAATACAGCTTGAATAATAATTTCTAGGGAGTGATTTTATGAGCTTTAGTAACAAAACATCAAAGCTCTTTTTTCGGGGGAAGCTCTAATGTAAACTTGCAGTGTATAAACTTCGGCGTAACCGAGCGTTATGAGCGAGGTTGACTGTTTTACAACCAATGAATATGTAAAATAAAAAAATCAAGATCAGTGTTGTTTATTGGTGGTGGGTGGTTGTGGTAGTATTTTGTTGTTTTGTTTTTGGTTGGTTTTGTTTGTTTGTTTTGTTTTGGGAAGGTAGGTGGGGTTGTACTTTCTTGTATTTATGAAGATAATCATCTTGCTTAATTGATTGTATATTTTCAGCGCAAATGGCGAAAACGCCCCGAAAGGATGCACATTTCACAAACTCGGACTAGGAACGAAGAACGATACTAAAAGACGGTCGGACTTTAAGACCTTACAGGGTATAATGGACGTTTTAAAACATAGCAATGTAAGACATAGACAGGCGATTTTCTCTATGTAATTGTATCCATAATTGACAAATTGCAGATGTCAATCAAGAAATATACCGATCAATCAAATTATCTATTCAGCCCGGAATATAAATTTAAACTCCAACATTGACCACTATTTGTGAGAAGCAGTTTTGTTGGTTTGGCGACTGTAACGTCGTAACTAAAGCTTATTCCAGCTGTAGTAACGATGTCTACTTTTTCGTTGCATGCTCCTGGCCATAGATTTTGCAAAATAACGCTCTTTTCAATTGAAGCGGAACTTCCTGGCAAAGTCAATGGGCGTGACCAAAGAAGTAAGTGGGCGGGGCCAGCGATAAGTCATTTATTACCCAGAGAAAAGCTAGGTAATTCACAACAATAGATCTTTCTAACTATTAAAGGTTATGGCTTGATCCATTAATATATATTAATTGTATAGGAGGATTTAAGTCCTTAAAACTTCAATTAATCCCTCTCGTTTTTACTTCCTTAAGTATAGACCAATGCTCGCGACGAATGTGTGCGCCACTCTAAGACTAAAGATCGGTTCCGAATGTCGGTATTAGAGCTCTGAACCTCTTGGTCTTGAATTAATAGCTGTAGTTACATAAACAATTCTAAAGGCATCTATTTGCATTGGTATTATCATACTTGCGAGATACACATAACATCGAATAGCGTTGAAAAGGTATTGAATACTATAGTATAGATGTACAAGTTATAATGAGTGATCAAAGGACAGTTTTGTTATACAGGTAAAGGCCACATTTTACCCTAGATTAATTACTATAACCTATATATCTATATACAATATTATTGAGTTCTTTTCCACTCGTTACCAAGTAAAAGCCTGGCGGACACCAAGATATTTTTTTTGTTGGATAGAAGACGTTGTGTAAAATGAAGAAATTGCTTGAAACAAGCAATTTCTTCATATTCTACAATGATTTGAACAAATGTTTATCTTGAGGGGCGTCCAAAATCGTCATTGTATTGGAATAGGTTAAACTATTAAGAACAAGATTTGATTGTGATTCACCGTGCATCTGTAACAGCCTTTTCTAAGAAATGTGACCTTGATAAATGACCTTGGCCTTATCACATGACCTCGGCCTCGGCATCTACAGATACTTATCGATGAGATCTACCATCATGCCAAATATAAGAATCTTACTTTGAATAGGCTTTAAATAATTGTAAATGTTACTTTTGCGGTCACTTTATTGCATACGTTTGATAATGACGAATGACCTTGACCTTGTCGCATGAACTAGACCCTGATTCTTTTTGATGAAATTTATTTTCATGTCAAATATGAGCACTGTATCTTGAACAGGCGTAAAGTAATTATGAATGTTAAGTTTTTGGTTAAGTTTTTGCAGACGTTTGATCTTGACAAATGACCTTGACCTTGTAAAATGTTCTCAACTTTGGTTGGATCTATCATCATGCAACATGTGAGCATTGTATCTTCTGGCCTTTTGATGTCTTGACTGTGTTTATTAAACAATATATTCAAAAATTAACCGATTGGTATAAGCAAACTTGGTACGCGAAATGCTGTAACAATAATAAGTCGAGCTCATATGTTCAATCTAAATCTGATATAAAAATAGAAGCTTTTGAGACAAATATCAATGTTGATAAATTTAGTTTATATTTAGCACCTTTATGTTGTTCCAGTCGTAATTTGATGATAGATGAAGGCATATATAGACTTCTCTATAGGGAAGACAGTTTTGTGTTACGAAACCTACGTACAGAAGTTTTGACAGTTAATAAATATCATCTTCAGTTGTCAAATTAGAAATACTACAATTCATCAATAAATTTAGAATTTTGCAAATAAGATAAAAATCTATTGTAATTCTGAATCAATACAAACCTATCATCAAATCACTTGAAGAACATGTTGCGAAATATTCTTTTTTAATATATACTAATACCAAGATAAATCTGAATTAGTTCAAACTATTTGTAGTCCTTGGATTTGGTAGAATCGTTTAAAAGGAACTGTTGGTTAAAATGTGTGTCCCTATCAGTGAAAGTTATAAAAAATCCCTTATAATTAGATTCGTTGACCAATTTACTCTACCAGCTTCCTCTTCTTGCAATAACATGAAATAACATTGTTCTGGATATATTGTCGTTGGGGATCAAGATGTTACTACAACTTTATTCAAGCCGTATTTACGACATGTTGTTCCTACACAGACGATATATGTCACTGAAAATTTCTTAGCCAATACTTTATGCAGTTTTGGTTGTTTGTTTGATTGAATGGGGTTAAACGCCATTTTAGTCAAATCGCGGGGGCTGGGGCACCTAACATTAGATTCCTGGTATTTCTCCCACACGTACTACCACTACATCCTTTCCTAGCCTCCAGCTGCTGTCCCACTTAAGTTTACGATTATCCACCCATTGCTGGGAGACAAATTTCGGAAAGGATATGTGCCGCCATCGAACCCATGACATCCCATGATTGAAGATTGGGAATCTGGCGCGCTATCGACTGCGCTATGACGGCGACGGATATAGAAAGGTCAAAGAGGTAAAGGTCTGCATTCGCGAAAATATATTGAAAAAACGATGAAAACTGTTCATTAACACATAAAATCATTCATACTTTTTAGCTAATAACGCGTCGAATTCGATAGCTTATGATAACAGGTAAAATTTTGAGGTCTTTTCGGAATTCAACGAGTGCAAACTGCCACTGGAGGCTTAACCACTAAATGAATGGAACGCCTACGCCATAAAAAGTAGTTATTATGTATTTCAGGAACATTGCAAACTCTGATAGCAAGTTCATCTCTTAGGTATTTGAGCACACTTTAGCACATTGTGGTCAAAATGAGTCTGATCAGAGTTTTCACTGAGCGAATGGCCGTTTATGGCCAAATGAGTTAACTTTATTCAAATTGTAGAGAGCATGCTATTTAACCAATTCTCAATCAATCCCGCATTTTAAGCGTCTCAAGAAAAAAGCTTTGGAAAGGAAAAGATTTGGCTTGTAAAAAGCAATTTTTTAAATGTCACTAATGTTTTCTACTCTGCAATACGTCTGCAAATTGTTTCAATTTCAAATAGACTAAGATCATGTTGAAATGGGTTAACTCCTTGGTTTCTTTAACCTCGTTTATTTATCATGAAAACCTTAAACAAAGAAGATTACTTATCAAAACCATGCTTCGCTAGCTAACAGTACTTAATGTTCTTTGATTTTACTCATGTGTTTTTTTTTTTTTCAGCATTTTATTGACATTCTAAAGATTGACATTGAGGGCGACGAATGGCCGTTTTTTGAGGAAGTATTGGAAGAAAATATACTACTGCACCAAGTTAAACAGATTACAATCGAAATGCATTTTCCGTATGAAAAGAAAAAACTGTCGACTTCTCACAACATCCTTAAATTAATTAGACGTCTTTACCAGAGTGGTTTTTTGGTGTTTAGCCGAGAACGTAATATCATTTGTCGGGCTTGCACTACGTATGTACCCGAACTTGATTTGGCATTTACTTATGTGACAGAGTTTAGTCTTCTCAACAGTAGATTTTTCATCGTTCCATCTTGAATGGGCGTTTTTAACTAACTAAAGTCTCATGAGGGCATGATATGCTGAACTGGCTCTCCAATTTTTTTTTATTTATTTTTTTTTTTTGTCATAGTCAAAAGCTCTCTAAAATTCTCTAAACGGTTATGATTGGTGCATTTTATATTTTTAACAATTACAATTTCAACACGGAACGATTTTCCATGTTATTGAATTGAATTACTCTTTTCCAAAAGGAAAAATCCCTCTGCACCTGGTTGTGTGACCGATAGTTAACTAACCGATGTTAAAGATTTAATCTTGTTGAAAATTCAAACCAATTTGGTTATCTATCCAAGTTTGATAGCTATGGTACATAAAAACGACTTATATAAATGCGGGGGGTATACTTAACTGAAAATGGTTTTAACCCACTCCCACACAATGACGCTTTTGGACGCCCCTCCTGAAAGAAAAAACGTGAAAAACATTGCGTACAATAAAGAATTGCTTGTGGCAAGCATTTTCTTCATTTTACACGATGTTTCAAACCCAGAAGGTTGAAAATAAAAATTTCATAAACTTTAAAATGTCGTCTGCAACACCTTTCAATTTGGACCAGTCTGAAATTGTGCCGTCTGGTGATGAGTTTAGCTAACCAAAATAATTCAGTTCAAATATTCTAATCGTATATCATACGTTATCCCGTCATTTTTCAGTTGTTCAATATAAATAGCCGGTTGGGGATTTTTCGTCCGTATATGTCATGTTTCTTTTAGTTTATCTTTAGCTCTAATTTCTATACATTTTTGTTGCAACCACACAGATATTTCTAAATTATGTTCCGTATTGCAAAAGGTGGCATATCATGGTTTTCGGATTAAGCGCAAATAGTCATATATTTGGGATGAATTTAAGAAATAAAGAGATATTTTTTGTTTGTTTGTTTGTTTTCATGGACGTATGGACCGAAAAACTAATCGCACTGTATGAATACGCGAAGCGGATTCATGCATAATTCTGATTAGGTTTTTCGGTTCATACTTCCATGAAAACTAAAAATAGTCTCTTCATTTCTAATAATTTAATAGCATCGAACGAAAAAGGAATCAAAGCGCTGAAAGCCTGAGATATGTATACAGGAGATATATAATCTGGGCAGAAAAAGTTTGATGGTCGGTTTATCAGAGGTGCCACTTTTTAACCAAATCTACTGTCGATTATGCGCAGATCTGTTAAATTGTGCGCTAGGGGACACAACCTGCCCGCAATAATTTTCATCCCGTTGAGGTATTGTTACGATTTATTTACATGAAAATATCGTTACATATTTTTCACCCGATCAAAATGCTTTGAAGGGATCTGATAAAGGCCATCCAAGGATCCTTCCTGTGAATTTGTTTAAGTTTGGTTGAATTATGTACTTTCTGAGAAGAAGATTTTTAAAGTAAAAGTGGACGGACGGACGGACGACGGACACCACATCATCACAAAAGCTCGTTGGCTTTCAGCCAGTGGAGCCAGCGAGAAGGAGCTAGAGAGTCAGAGAAATGGGGGAATGGAGCGTGTAGCCAGGTTCGAACTAGGAGGCTCTTGCGTGCGATGTGAGTATTCTACCACACAGACCAATTTCGTTATGTAAATATGCGCTTTATAATCTCCAGATAAAGAGAGCGAGAGAGGGCGGGCGGTCGTTTACGTGGTTAACATGATTACACCTCTCAAAAGCGGTATGTAGACGTTGCATCCTTTGGATAGAATGCGGAGGTAAAATATACAGACACAAAGTCCGAGCACGACCAAACTGTTTTCAGACAGTGCGAAAATGATCCTATGAATGACCAATTAATTTGTTAAACAAAACATTCAAATCGTGCGTAAAACCGACAGCTTCGCTTATCAGCTTTATACAGCAACTTCGTCTAACCGGACCGTTTTAACATTGTTACTCTAGAATAAGTAATATTATTTTGGTATGAAACAAACACCTTATTTTTTCTTAACAATGTGAAATGATTATATATGTTTAATAATTTCCAATATATTTTATATATCTCCTTTCTTTCTTTCCATTCACTCGACAAGTTTTGACAATTTTGACAAATTCAGAACACTCACACGAAAGTACTGTACATCAAGCCGACAGCTTTCAATGAGTCATATCTCGCCTTCGTCCTTCTCGCCTCAATCGGGCGTATTAATTTATAGTCAGATCCGATCTACATTCGATCCGATGCGACAGAAGATCACATTGATTGCGGTAGATGTTTTTACATTATGTTTTCACATTAAACTCTGCATGGGTTTGAATTTTTAGCATTGTAACTTTAGCCTCAGATTGCTTACGCAATCTCAGGCTAAAAACTATACAAATTTTGATATTATTTGTATGGAACTATTTTGTGCGGAAGCATAGAAAATGGCTGCGTGCTCAAATTTTGTTAATGGAGGTATGAATATGTTTTTCGACCAATCAGAACGTCTGTTTTGATAGACGAAAATAGAAATCACATTATAAACTAATAAGCAAGTAATGAGTATTCAAGTATTTGCGTAGAAAGTTAGATATGTAACTCTAAAATTTATTTATAAGGTAGATTTGCAATTCTACTATCAATAGATCTGGCAAACAGTCTGACTACTATGTGAAATTATGCACTCCCAAGATGGCCTCTTTTGTCGAGAAAGACCACGCACAATTGACTAATCGCGGCTGTCAATCGAGAAATCATCGATCAACCAAATCACTCTTTCAGCCCAGAATTTAGCTTTGATCTCCGATATTGGCCGACATTTTTGTTTGTTTAGCGACTTAAAAGTCGAAACTACTACTTTTTCAAGCTGTAATTACGATGTTTATGTCGCCAACCAATAATTTCATAATCATAACATGCTACTGGCTATAAATTTTAAAAATGCCGCCGGTAAAAATTGAAGCGGAACTTCATGTTGGAGTCAATGGGCGGGGCCAACGGAGTAAGTAGATGTAGCCAACGATTGGTCAATTATAAAGGGTTGTACTGAAAGTTGGTGGCAATCTAGTAATATACAGAGGTTTCGCACTGGGTAAGTTTACCGATAGAATTGATGGCGTCCGTTTCCTCCCGTCATTTTATCAGCTTAAATGATTATACTTTTGTTGCATTTGGTCTATTCTGTATAAAGCAACTCGGGAATTTACAAATATCGCACTTTTGCACGAACGCTTTAGTCACTGCAGACCCTAGGAAATGATTGAAATTTTAGACTGTTCCAAATTGAAAGGAGTTGCAGACGACAATTTTAAGTTTGTGGATTTTTTCAACTTTTTAGGGAGAAAACATTGTGTAAAATGAAGAAATTGCTTGTTACAAAATATTAGATTGGTCCAAATTGTAAAAAAGTTGCAGACGACATTTCGATATTTGATATGATTTTAGATTGTTTTCATATTAAGATAATGTTGGTCTGTAGGAAAATAGGGATGGGGTAGAATTGCCGGAATTTCTATGTGCTGTGTGATGAAACAAGCTATCGTAGCGATCTTCCTATTCCGTAAATGAGCAATTCTGGGACATTTTAATTACAATGTGACAGGTCAAGCTACGAGACACCTCCAGGATGTTCCGTTTAACAAGTACTTGAAAACGAGATTGGGTCAAGCAGAGGTCAAAGAGGTTCCATTCTGAAATTGATGATCTTAATGGCTTTCCTGTAGCTTATGGAGCTTTCTCGAAAGGTTATCTCTCTATAATTTCACCGAAAAGATCGTGAAATTATCAAGATAATAACTATTTGTTTCGATCGATTTAGCTCTGCTTTCGTTTATTGGGCGCTACTAAACGTCGTCTGCGCGGGACCAAAAACACTGCCGATGTCAGCAGGTTGCCCTGTAATTTACGTGAGACTTTATGAGCTTTTTGAAACGTTCCACAAAAAAGATTAAATTGCATCAAAGAAATAGAATAAGTGTTTGTTACTCATATAACAACGTTTTATATTTCATTTCCTGAAAAACTAAAGCGTTATTTTCATGATAAGCTAAGAATGCTGGCCCATCCACGAAATACATTTTTATAAAAGAGCAAGTTAAAAGAATACTTGCAGATCGGTAGAACTTCAATTCTAAATGCATTTTACTATAAATCAACCAATGTTTTTCTTAGCTACAGTCATCTGATGCCACAGTACATTAACTACATCTTCATTCAAGTTGTAGTTACATTATTTCCTCCGCTAAGCAACGTTGTTGATTTATGTAAACGCACACTTAAAAAAAACTCTGCAAACTGACTCAAACTATTATGGTTGTTAATTATTCACTGTATACGAGTTTGGAAAAGGTTTGTACAATCTAGTAAATTTCTCTGTTTATTTTTTCCCTTGTTCGTTCCACAAGACGAAATAAAGTGGGGCTATTGTCCTTGCTCTGGGTCCGTCAGACCGTGCGTCCACTCATATATTTTTTTTTCTAAAATCTTGTCTGTGTTTCAACCCCATATCTTCAGTTTATCTCCTAGGTAGTAATCTTTCAGAATTGATTAGCCAAACTCTTTGACTAAGATTAATGAACATATGCTAGAATGACCGCCTATAGAAGATTAAATAGTCGTCTCTAACCAAATGGATGCCGTGGGCACATAATGGACACTTGGCCATCTAGCGCATAGCAGTACCAGATGACAACATTTAGACTAGTCCAATTGAAAGGAGTTGCAGACGACAATTTGAAGTTCGTGAAATTTTAGATTTTTTCAACTTTCTGGGTAGAAATCATATTGTAAAGTGAAGAAATTGCTTGTTACAAGCAATTTCTTCATTTTACAAAGTGTTTTCCCAATTGTTTCTTCTTGAGGGGCGTCAAAAAGCGTCGTTGTATGGGGATGTGTTAACCTGTGGTTTTGTTATGCTTAGACATATTTAATACGCTTTTATCTTTCAAATATCAGGGTCAGGAAAGCATAATTAAAAGGTTCACAGTTGAAGTATTTGGTGAGTTTGCGAACAAGGTTTAACGCCTTTATATTTAAGGTAAATTTGGCGATAAATAGTCATAATGTATTTGTTCCATATGAATGATCTTATCCCATGCCAAAAACTGTCAATCACGTTTATTTTGACGTCCACGTGAAACATATGAAATTCGCTCCAACTGACGTCACAATCTTGAATTATATCATTACTAGACGGTAATTTTTGGATGTAACGATCCCCGATACTCCTGTGTAATATGTTAGAAAAGTGCTTTAAATTTCAACGAATACCTTATCCTGTAAATTAACAAGAGGATCAAGATGGTCCTATATCGCACCCCTGAGTATGGTGGTTCAAGGGTTTATGATATAAACAAAATATCAAATCACTACACCTAATTATTATGGAGAAGAACTTTTAAAGATTTTCTCATTTAATCCTATTTATTGAAGATCCTACCATTTAGAGCTTATTTCCAGAGTACGGTAATTCTTTGAAGTATTTTGGCAGAGGGTCAATAGTTGATGATTTATACCAAATATCAAAGCTATAGGCCTAATGGTTTAGAAGGAGAAGATTTTCAAAGATAGCCTTCTTTATTCCTTTCTAAAATCTTGCTTTATACAGAAATTGGCTTATTTTCAGAATACGGAAATTCTACGAAGTATTTTGGTAAAGGGTCAATAGCTTTTGAAACACACCGATATTAAAGCTCTATGCCTTATGGTTTGGGAGAAGAAGATTTTCAAAGATTTCGTTCTTAAATCATATGCAAAAACAGGGACCACACAGAAACACGCTAATTTTCAGAGTACGATAATTCTTTGTAGTATTTTGGTATAGGGTCAATAAACATTGATACATGCAGAATTATAAAGATCTAGGCCTTAAGGTTTTGGAGAAGAAGATTTTTAAAGATATCCTACATCATTCTTTGTAAAATCAGCGATCACAGAGAATAGGGCTAATTTTCAGAGTATGGAAAATAATTGAAATATTTTGGTTTAGGGTCAATAGACATTGATGCATACAAAGTCATATCTCAAGGCCTAATGGTTTGGGAGAAGAAGATTTTTAAAGATTTCCTTCTTTAATTTTATGTAAATCAGCGATCACACAAAAAGGGTTAATTTTCAGATTACGGCAATTCTTTGAATTTTTTTGGTATAGGGTCAATAGACAATTATTTATATACTAACTATTAAAGCCCCTAGGCCTAATGTTTTGGGAGATGAAAATTTTCGAAGATTTCCTTCTTTATTTCTATGTAAATCAGCGATCTTACAGAAAGGGACTAATTTTTAAGATACCGAAATAATTTGAAACAATATGGTACTGATGAATGATGAATTATACCAAAGATCAAAGCTCTAGGCCTAATGATTTGGGAGAAGACGAATTTTAAAGATTTCCTTCTTTATTTCTATGTAAAATCTTGGATAGCACAAAAAGGGCTACTTTTCAAGATACGGAAATTTTTTGAAGTATTTTTGGTAGAGGGTCATTTGATGACGATTTATACTCAATATCAAAGCTCTAGGCCTTATGGTTTGGCAGAAGAAGATTTTTTAAAGATTTTCCTCTTTATTGCTATGTAAAATCTCGGATTGCGTGAAGAAGGGCCAATTTTCAAGATACGGTTTTCTTGGAATAATTTTTGTAATAATAGATGATGATTTATACAAAATATCAGGCCTTATGGCTTTTTCACTCATTTGCCGTGGTAACCAAAGTTCTTCGTGGATCTCAATTCTTCAAGGTATTTTGAAAGAGCATGTTAAGGATCATTCCTGTGAAGTTTGGTTGAATTTCCCTGGTGAGTTCAGGAGGAGAAAATTCTGAACGAACGGACGGACAGACGGACGACGGACGATGAACGATCGCAATAGCTCATCCAGAGCACTTTGTGCTCAGGTGAGCTAAAAAGCTGAATGCTTTTCATCGACACAATTTACATGTTCTTAACGTCGTTATGTAGTATAGCCATTGCGGTTTTATAAAGGTTAAACATAATTAAAAAACAATGTGTCTAAATCTATCAGAATTCCGATATTTGTGATGATTAAACATGAACATAGTCTTATCAGTGGTGCATTGCCGTCATTCTTTCATGAATATTTTTTTTCTTAGATTTTTCTTCAACATGACCCAGTTACGGTCTTGAAATTGACCAAATGCTGGCCCTGCCCATTTACTGAGTTTGCCACACCCATAGAATCCAACAAGATTTCCCGATTCGATTTTTAAAGGCGTTATTAGGCAAAATTAATGGCAGACAGCATGCAACAAAAATGTAAATAGTTTGTTGGCGACCCAAACGCCTTAACTTTAGCTTGAATATCGCCAAGTCTAATTGTCAAAGCTTACTGAAAAGCTTATTAAAAAGTACAGCAAGCTGTAACAAAAGAATCATTTCACAAATACTTATTACTAAAACTCTGTAAAACTACCGACCCCCATTAAAATATCAAAAACAAAAACAGCTGGCTGCTCGGTGTTTTTTGAACCGAGAGCCACTTGTAGCACATGGTAACTAGGTAGAGATATCTTGTGAGGCATAATGACTCTAGTCAGTTCAATATCATTTGAAAGACAAGTAAATACATAGACGCACTTCTCCGGCTTAACTCGTGTCAGACGGACACCTACTGAGACAAAACCTTATTCTCTGAATGAAACTAAAAGTAGACCATTCTTTCATCAAGAAGCTTTAGTCACGATATAAACATGTTTCGACATATGATCTTAAAGCTGCTCTTGAACAGATTTTCAACAGTTTCATGGTAAATGTTATTTCTTCGTGTTTAATCTAATACGTTTACTACAAATTTAATCTAACGTACTTTTTTCCTGCTGCCTTACTCTAAAACATCAGAATATATCGAATGAGGCTAGATTCGGATAATCCCGATAACGATCGATTTCTAGCGACAGCCAATGGCGTAAATGATGTGTCATGGACACCACAAATAAGACAGTTTACTGTGCAATCGAAAAACAACGTATTTACCCGATGGATCCCGGTTCCATTCGGGTTGTACTTTGTTGACAATTTGGCGTTAAGTAACAAAAATATATTTACTTCTTTTCTCTCCTTTTTAAAGTTTTGAAAAATTATTTTCATTGAAAAATCGCATAAATCACACTATTTAAAATGTCTGAAACCGTTAGTAAATACAATGTATATTGAAGTCTGAAGTTAAAATAGTTCACCCATGGTCTGTTCAAGAGCCGCTTTAAATCAGGTTACAACCTCATTCCGCGATTAAATACCGATTCGTTTGGGCTATCTAGACATTTCGTGTATCTTAAAAGACCGTTGATCACCTTTAATCAATTATTCGTGAGAATTTGTAATCGAAGATGTTCTAGACAAAAACAATGTTAGAGTTGAACAAAGATTCAAGGTATAGGTGAAAAGAATGCAAAAAATAACCACACTAAATCCTCAACGACGATAACTGGTGGATGTCTAGAGGTACTTGAAGCCGAAATTCTCCAACCAGTAATTATGTGTATTGGAAAATTCCAAATGAACCTTACTGGTGCAAACCAGGCTGCTGGTAATACATTCTTTGCTCTAATAAGCCTTTTCCAAAACCTGAAGACAAAAGAAAATCTACCGATCAAACACCCATACAAACGCCAAAGCAAAAAGTGAAAGGGGTTACAGAAGCTTTCTCCTTAGTTTTTCCAACTCACTTATACATCCTAGATGCGTGTCGAGAGGAAGTCAATGCTGTAGAAAAAAAACACAAGAAAAAGATACGGAGACTTTAATGCAAGTCTAACTAAAAACATAATCGACCTCATGAAATTTAGTAGAAACTACAATCTGACACTTACTTTAAAATCTCGTGATCCTAACTTTTATTCAGAATAGTAGACTAGGTAAGTTCCATATAAACTATATCCTAACTAATTATAGACACTTGATTAGAAGATCTCACTTTTTACGACAAGATCAGTCAAATGCCCCTGCACATTTCGCAATATTAACCAGTCTTCAAATATTATTTTGTGTAAAGGAATCATGGAGTAAAGAAACCCTGACGAAATTAAAAATGTTTAAAAAATATCGTGACAGATGGGAGCTCACTTACAACACAAAGAACGTGTATTTACAAGATATTTCTATTAATGAAAAGAATGATAAAACTTTCGAATATTGTTAAACATACCTCAAGAATGTTACCCCCCAAAATCTATAAAGCTTCAATGCCCCATTTATGGAATCTCGGATAAGACCAAAGGACTAAAAAAAGAAATTTAAAAAAGCTTACAAGGTATGGCGTTTTAAAGGATCACTAAAAAGAATAGATCTCTCTTTTATCCAAAGAAATATGGCGAAAATGGTGTTATCATCGATAATATGGACTTATTTTTTAAAAAAAGAAACGTTTCGTATACATAAATCAAAGGCAATGAAAATAATTTTTGAGTTTTATCACATTATTTTCCCCTTAGTCTACAAATATCTTCTTTCTTCAAGAAAACAAATACGACAAAAACCACTTTATTTCATTGTTAGAAATTCCATTCGAAAATCATTTATATTCACATTATTTTTCTTATATATATGTTCTCAAATACTAATCCCGCTATGTGTTTTTCGTACGTATGCCATTTTTCTTTTCTTTGTTGTTGTACATTTGTTAAATTGTTACTTACTTTTTGTTTAACTTACCTTTAGATCTTTCACTTCCATGTTCTCAATGCTCGCTTATCCACTTGTAGTCAAAAATGGTGTTCTTCTATGTCTTTCTCACATTTGAATGTATACGTCTTTTGTCTTGCAATCATGTCCTATTTTGAGTTATGGCCAAGTTGAGTAGTGAATCATTCATCACATCTATGCCAACATTCAAGCTATATTTCAGACTCAGAATGTTGATAACTGTCGTAACTTTTCTAATGTTGCAAAATCAGCACACTTCATTGCTATGTTTATACGTTGCTATAAATTCGTTAAATAATAAAACAATCACGTTGTATAGCTATGTTAACAATCAAAGGCCTGAAAGTCCCGAGAAGTTGGAATGCGCTGAAAGGGTCATATCTGTGGAATTCAGTTCAAATTCATTTATTACTTTCCGAGTAAGCCTCCCTCCTTTAAACTTAAACCAGAATTCACATTCGTGTACATATGTGCGTGAATAACGCACAAAAACATAATCCACATACAGAAATCAAAAACTAGCATTGTCTTAACCCATTCCCAGACAGTGACGCTTTTAAATGACCCTAATAATGAAAGCTTTGGAAAACAATGAGGAAAATGAAGAAATTGCTTGTTACAAGCAATTTCTTCATTATCAATAATGTTTACTGTCCAAAAAGACCAGAATTTTAAAGATTTCATCAACTTACAATTGTCGTCTGCTACTTCTTTGAATTTGTTCGTGTTGGAATGGGTTATAAGCTCGTGTCACGCACAGCAAAATTAGAATTTTCAAGCATAAAATTCTCTTTTTTGATCAACTGTAATACGTAAACTCCTTTTAGAATATTGAAAACAGAGAATAACAGCTTCTACAGTAAGAAATCAATGAATTCGATGATTATTTGACCCTCAACTCGGCCATTTCTGTAACGATCATACTAAACTCACATAGATTTTCACTTCAAGTTTATGAGTATACGTGGAAATTTGCGGAAATGCGCGGAAACTTGTTTCGGGTGATCAATTTGAAATACCGGTTTAGACTAAGGAAAAAGAATATTTAAAGCGTTGTGAGTAAAGTTCAAAAGAAAAAAAGACGTTAACGTTATTGCAACGTTATTGGTTGCAAATGGTAGTTTTGCCCTTTTCCAAAAAAATCCTATAATATGATGAAGATAGTTTCAAATTATCTTCGGCGCCCTGTAGTCGCGTGATTTCCATATTCGTTATTCGGCTTTAGAACCGTAAAAAATCTTAAGTAAAAAGGACCAAGCTGAAAACTAGATGACACTTGTTAAAGGTTTGATTATTAATAAAGCGTTATTATTCAGTAAAGAAGTAGAAATACGGAAGTTTATATGTTTACATTCTAATTTTCAAAATCTTCTACTTTCGTTTTGCATCTATTTGATCTTTATTGAGTAAAAGCTGTAAAACCCTCAATAATCGCGTTCGCTTGATGCCTACGATCCCCCTTAATCGCTCTAGAATGTTTTAAAGCACTGGGCGGCGTGATTATTGTAAAATTGCATTTGCGACTTGAGCCATATTTGTACACATTGCCTATCTATGGTCACATGACTACCACATGTCACTTGAGATCACGTAATTTCCAAACACGGGACGGCGACTCACAAAAAACAAATTACTGCGCTGATTATTACCTTATTTTTCAATAATTTAAAGCAAACTAAAGCATGTTTAATAGTCCCTAAACTATTTTTATATCATCCTTTACATGAGCCATATTATTGTCTTTGGCTACAACTAACTGACTGTCCGTGGCAAGTTGAGATGAGAAGTAACCCGAGGTGTATTCATATCTAAGAGATCACGTTATATGTGTTATCAAGAAACGCGAAATTTGCGGTTTTGTTAAATCTAAGTTGGAATTGCTCCGCATTCCAACTTAAAAATCAAAGAGCTTCCCTTAGCTTTCCATTACTAACAGTTCTTTCAGTAACAACTGTGCTCACAGTGTGGATCGTTCTAGTGGTTAATTTGTCAGGCGGTGTGCATCCGAATCCTGGTCCCCTCATTCGTGAAGAGTTATCTTCACCTTGTACATATGATTTGTATAATTTTCTTAATTACCCTTATCATCTTTCAACAGTACATTATAACGTTCAAAGCATTAGAAATAAGGTCGATATTTTATATACAGAGTTTTCTAAATTTGATGTAATTTCGTTCGAAACATGGCTCAATAAGGATTTCCCGTCAACAAACCTATATATCCCTCTTTTCACTATCCAGAACGGAAGGATCGAGAATTTGATTCTAACGGCGGAGTTATCGTCTGTGTTAAAAGTAACTTGTCATATGTGAGAAGGCGTGACCTTGAAATACATGGATTAGAGTGTGTTTGGTTACATATTAATTGGGGCAATAATAAAAATTTACTGTATGGTGTATTCTACCGACCACCCAATTCGCTCGTAGCATATAATACATTAATCGAAGACTCTGTCGGTCTTGCAATCGACACAAATATCCGAGACACCATAACAACAGGTAACTTTAACTGGAACTAGCGGAGCCCAATTTATCTTAATAAATTCAACTCTCATTGTACACAGTTTAGTTTATCTGAATGCATTACTGAACCGACTCACTTTACAGAAAATTCTTCATCGATAATTGACAGGAACACCATAAAAATGTTGATATCGATATATGCGAACAACCTCACAGACAGTAATGCAAAAAGCAGCCTTGTTTATACCAAATAAAAGTGTAACTGTTGAGGCATTTGAGCGTCCGTAGTTAACTTCTGAAATCAAACTGAAGATAAGGCAAAGAAAAAGAATGGACAGAAAAGCTAGGCAAAATAGTGAACACCATTGAAAGAAATTCAAAGATTTCCGAAATGAAATTGTTGATCTAATTCGACGGAGCAAGGATGAACATTTTGAAAAACTGGCATCGAATTTAAACTCAGGTAAGTTAACCTCTCGCGATTGGTGGAAAACTTTAAAACAATTTATGAAACCGTCTATTGCAAATAAGTATGAAATCCCTCCTCTCTTTGATGAAAACAATAATAAGTTACTATCAGATGATGCTGAAAAAACAAATTAATAAACAATTTCTTTGCGAGTCAATCACGTATTGATGATACTGGTAATACATTACAACTTGAACCGCACCAAGAAAATGAGATTGGAATAGAATTCTTTGAAGTATTCCCGGATGATTTTTTTGATATTTTAAAAGATCTAGGCGTAAGAAAGGCATATGGTCCGGATGGGATATATAACAGGCTTTGATAAGAAGCGACTTACCCCTTGCTATACCTCTTTGTGATCTTTTTAATGTATCTTTAAGTTTAGCTACGTTGCCCTCAACATGAAAGTTTGCTCTATTTTTAAAGTGGGGGTCCATCCATCCTTTTAAGCTACAGATCGGTTTCCCTTCTCAATACTATTGAAAAGGTTTTTTGAAAAAATAGTTTATGACCATGTTTTCCCTTACCTTTTACAAAACAATTTTTTCACCCCCTTTCAAGTCGGCTTCTTACCCAGAGATTCTACTGTGAACCAAACGGTTTCAATTTACAATAAAATTCGCCAAGCCCTAGACGACGGGCATGAGTTCCGTATATTTTTTTTGTGTGTGTGTGTGTGTGTTAGCAAAACATTCGATAAAGTTTGGCACAAAGGACTGTTATTTAAGATAAATCGCGCGAGAGTTAAAGGCAGACTTTTGGATTGGTTTAATGACTACCTATCTGAAAGGTATCAAAGAATTGCTCTGAACGGAAGTGTATCTGATAAAAATATATTTAAAGCCAGAGTGCTGCAAGGATTAGTCTTAGGTCAATTGCTCTTCTTAATCTATATAAACGACATAGTTGTCAATTTAGATTCAAATGTAAATTTATTTGCAGATGATTCTAGCCTAGCCCTTGAAATTGATATCCTGATACTTGCGGTGCGAAATTGCAATCTGATATTGATAAAATTAATGACTTGGCGAATAAATGGATTGTTGAATTTAACCCACTAAAATCAGAGTCTCTTGTTATGAGTCGTAAAAATAAAAAACCTGCGCATCAAGATTTATTCGTGGCAAATATGAAAATACCAATTGTACAGAATCTTAAACATCTAGGAATTTTCATATCTGATGGTGGTATGTTGGATAACCATATCAAAAATTCGATTGATAAGGCTTGTAAAAGATTAAATATTATGCGATCTCCAAAAAAGGTGTTTACACAGGAACCCTCTTCGGACAATTTATTTTTATTTTATACGCCCATAAATAGAATATGCAGATGTAGTATGGGACAACTGTCCTAAATATCTTAAAGATCAACTTGATAAAATACAAACAGAAGCGTCTAGAATCGTATCTGGCTGCTCAAAATTAGTTTCTCTCGCCGATCTTAATGTCGAGATAGATTGGAAATCTCTTCACGAAAGGAGGCGGAAACATAAATAAATATTATATTTTAAATTAGTTAAAGGTTTGAGTCCTAGCAACCTGAGCCAATTAGTCCCTCAAAGCATTGAAACTACATCTTCGTACAATCTTCGAGGATCCAATAATCACACAGTCCCTTCATTTAGATCGGAGCTTTACAAAAGATCGTTTCTTCCACCTGCTATTAAGGAATGGAACAACAGAAATAAGGAACCTTAAGATTCTTTATCTTTTTTCAAAAACTATTTAAATAGAAACTTTTCGGGGAGCATAATAAACCAGTCCCTAAAAAGTTGTACTTTATAGGAGAAAGGAAGCTCTAGAATTCGAAATAAATGCAGTTCTTTGAACCACCCTTTATTTAATAGAAACATTGTTGACTTCCCTCTGTGCACCTGCGGGGGAAAAGAGTCAAGACTCAACTTTTTTAGATGCAATAAGTATAACGTTATTAGGAACGCCCTTTACAATAATCATTCAGATATAATTAATATTGATATCGATACCCTTTTATTTGGTAATAACGATCTGACCTTCCAAGACAACGAAAAAATCTTCCTGAAAGTCCTGAGATATATAAAAGAAAGTAACGCTTTTAACTCTAATGGATTCAAGAACGCGTCTGCAAGTAAGAAATAGCGCTAGCAGATAAATACAACAATAAGACACTCAAAGAACACCCTTATTGCTTATCTTCATTTTTAGCTAGCAAAGCGTCAGCTTTGATAGCTTAAATTAACAGACAAAATTTGAGGTCGTCTCAAAGTTCAACGAGTGCAAACCACCACTGGAGGCTTAACCACTAAATCCATTGAATGTCTACGCAATAAAAAGTACTTCTTATGTATTTCAGAAATATAGGAAACTCTGTTCAAATTATAGAGGACTCTTAAAAACATGATATTTAACCCAATCCCACTCAATTCCGCTTTGTATGCAATTCAAGTAAAAAGATTTGGAAAACATTGTGGACAATGAAGAAATTGCTTGTAACAAGCAATTTCTTCAATGTTCACATTGTTTTATACTCTACAAAACCATGCTTTGCTAGCTTACAGTACTTTCAGTACTTTGATTTTCTTTTGTTATGTTAAATTATCTCTCAATTCTTTATTGAATCCTCAAAGCATTTTCTTCTTCAAATCGAAATAGTTATATTTCGCAATAACAAACATATGATTTAAACAAAGGAGGAGAACAATATAAGCTCTGCTTACGTTCTCATCCTTTTTGCATGAAATTAGTATGTCATTATAATTTTTAGTGTACAAATGTTTAATTATGCAAATAAAATATGTTTAAACTAAAGGCAAAGAACCACAGTGGCTAAACCCTTTCCTGTTCATTCACTAGTTTTTACGTCCTTGTAATATATGATTCAGAAAACATGGTAAAAAAGAAGAAGTTCCTTGTATCAAGCAATTTCTTCTTTTTCCACAATATTTTCTACTCTAATGAATGGTTAATTTCAAATTAAATCTACTTTAATTTTTTGTTTTTGTATTGTAAAACCTTTGAATTTGGACAGGTCTAAAATTTTGCAAAACAGGAAAGGGTTAAATTAGATTATATGAGAAGTAGTTATGACATGTAATTAACTATCGTCTTTGAGTTTGAATCGTAAGCGTTTTTTTCTACCACCCGCTAATTTCTTATACAGAAATTCTATTACATTCATTGTCCGATAAATCTCTTTTATTTCTTCAGTGGTGAAAATTCTTATTATACAGAAAGTCTATAAATGAATAGAACGATGTCGATATCAAATAATCATGAAATTATAGCAACAATAACGCAAAAGTACGATTACAAAAACGCGAGAGAAGTAACAATATAGCACTACGATATAGATAACACGAGTGTACGATATTAAGAAATAGTTCGCTTTCTCGTCATCTCTTGTTTGCGTTTTTGCTATCATTTTCGAAACGAATAGATTGGGGTCTTTTGTTCTCATGTTTTTTTTATTGAGGTATGACCCTAAAAACGTAATCACACTGTATGAATACGCGATGCGGATTGATACAAAAGTGGGATTCATTTTTAGGTTTATACCCATATAAAAACAAAAAAAGTATCCTCATTTCTTATAAAATAATTCCTTCAAGCAAACCAAGCAAGTATTTGCTTGTTTTAAGTAAAATTCTATGGATCTACTTTGTGCGCAAGTTTCAAAATACTTGCGTGCTCAAAATTATATTCGCAGAAAAAATAGGCAGCCAATCAAAACGCTTGAATATTGAAAAAGGTTATATTATACCCTCGTTACAAAACCATGGTACTTTCGTGTTATTGTCATCGTACTTTCGTATCATTGTCATTGTCCTCTCGTAGTAACACCATCATACTCTCGATCCTTGCTTAAAAAGTCAACAAACTTTTTTGCGATTCCACTCAACGATATTCTGTAGTTTTATAGTTTTTCGGGGGGGGGGGCGGTTTATACTTTTTTCTATTCTATTTACACAACTACTCTAATGCTATAACAAAATATATGTATTTAAAATCAACAAAATAAATTTACAATTTTTTCAGAACTCAAGAAGGAGGGTGGTTTTGACTATTTTTCAAAAAAATAATCGCATATGACTGATTCAGATGATGGGGATAATTTTTTAGTATCAAATACAATTACCTTTTCAATTGACTAATCGCTGGCCCAGCTGACTACCTAGGCAACGCCCATTAACTCCAACAGAAAGTTCCGCTTTGATTTTTAACAGCGCTATTTTGCAGAATATATGGCGAGTAGCATGTAACAAAAAAGTAAAATGGTTGGTTTGGTGACATAAACGTCTTAACTACAACTTGAATAAGCTGTAGTTATGACGTTTAAGTCGCCAAACCAACAATAAAGGTAAACAAAAATGGCGGCCAATGTCGAAGTAGATACGCTCAGGTCCAGGCTGATTGAATGATTTGATTGGTCGGTTTATTCCTTGATCGACAGCGACGATTGGTCAGTTCTGTCTTGAGTAGGATTTCATTTCTTGGAAACCCTTCAACCTATTCCCAAACGATCAAATCTTAGACTGGTCCAAATTCAAAGCAGCTGCGGACGACAGTTTCGAGTTGGTGGAATTTTAATTTTTTTCGTCTTTTTTTTAATAGAAAACATTGTGGATAATGAACAATTTACTTGTATAAAGCTATGTCTCCACAATGTTTTCCAATATTTTTTCTTAATGGGAGTAGAAAGAAGGGATTGTGTTGGAATTGGTTTACTGGGCCTTATATCTTTTGACTCTTACGGGATTCGAACCTACGCGGAAACGGCAAGTCCGACGTCCTTAACTTCTGCGCTAGCGAGACATCCAAAAAAATCGGATGTTCAAATAACGCATATAAAGCTTCCCGACATTGCAACACACTCCGTATAAGGGTTCTATTTTTAGAAATTCTATTCATAGTATATTGAGTTCTCTCAACTACGGCAGTGACTCTTGTCTTATTCAACCTTAGTGGAGAACTAACATTAGTTTTCCACCAGGGTTGAAAAAGACAAGAGTCACTGCCGTAGTTGAGAGAATTCAATACACTATAAATAGAGTTTCTTATATCTTTATTTCACGCTTCAGCTGTCCAGTTACAAAGAATTTGCCGTTTCCCGTTTTTCGAAATATTAAACTAGTCGAATTTGACGTTGTTGATGACATTAAAAAAAAGAATGCAATGTGAAACAAAACCATCTATGTGGTAGAAAATATTGTGTGAAAAGAAGAAATTGCTTGATACAAGCAGTGTCTTATTTTTTCGTATTTTCTTGTTTATAAAATCACATGAACTTAAAAACCAGGTGTTGTTGCAGACGACAATGAAAAATGAGTGCAATTTGGAACGAAACCATCCTATATGTAAGAATATTAAGTGAGAAAGGAAGAAATTGCATGTTTCTAGCAATTTCTTCTTTTAACAGTATTGAATAATGTGGACGTAAAAATAGGCACTCAATAGGACAGGCTGAGTAAGACGTTTAATTAAACGTATAACAAGTATTTGACGGAGCGCAGATGTCTTTCAAAAATTTGATTTACCAATTAATTGACTTAAAATTGAATAGAACTTTTCCCGGTAGGAAATTGCTTGTGACCGGGAAATTCTTCTTTGAACACTATTTATTTTGCGATATGGAGTGGTATAAACATTTCATATCCTTAAGGGTTTCCTTAACTCATTACCAGATAACAATACATTAGACTGGTCCAAATTGAAAGATGTTGCAGACGACGAATTTTAGTTGATGAAATTTCGGATTTTTCAAATTTCTGTGTAGAAAACATTGTGGATAATGAAGAAATTGCTTGTAACAAGCAATTTCTTCATTTCCCACAATGTTTTCCAAAGCTATTTTTCTTGGTGACGGCAAAAATCGTCATTGTGTGGCAGATGACAGTGCAAGCTTTACAAACCACAGTAAAGGAATGAAAAACTTTTTTCACTACAATCAACAAGAAATTGCACACACAAGTTCTATTAGAAACAGGCATAAAACTTAAATAATATCTCTCTTCTCAGCCAGACCGCATAGGATGATCTACGTCTCTCCAGAGGGCGAGGTCTATATCTGGTAAGTCTTGACAGCTTTGTAGAGGATTACTGAAAATGAATAGAAGATGAGGAATGAGTGGTTATGAAATGCCAAATTTATTGAACAAGATATCTATAAAAAGATTAAAACGTGTCAATGCCGATTTTTTTTTTTGTTGTTTGTTTGTTTTGTTTTTTGTGTGTGTTTTTTTTTGTGTGTGTGTGGTTTTTTTGTGTTTTTTTTTGTTGTTGTTTTTTGCTAATCTAGATGACGAGTTTAAAAAACGTTGGTATTTTATAAGCCCGAATTCGATATTCTTTTCATAATGTTACATTTTTTTTAATTTCATTTGTTGGTGTTGTTGGTGTTGTTGCTGCTGCTGCTGCTGTTGTTGTTGATGATGATGATGATTATGATGATGATGATGTTATCGTTGGTAAAATGATAAAATCCTTAACATTATCGATATTAGATATACCTCAAAGCATAGAGCATCGATTGTTAAACGACGTTTATTGATCAATCGCGACTGTGAATCATGGAAATAACCGACCAATTAAATCAGTTATTCAGCCCGGACCTGAGCTTTTAACTCCGAAATCGCCGCCATTTTCGTTCACAATTTCTTTCGTTAACAATTTTGTTCATTTGGCGACTTAAACGTCGTAACTATTGCTTATTCAAGCTATTATTACGATGTTCAGGTCCAACCAACTATTCTACTTTTTGTTACATGCTGCTGGCCATAAATTGTTCAAAATAACGCCGTAAACAATCGAAGCAGAATCTGTTGCAGTCGGTGGGCGTGACCAGCGAAGTAAGTAGGCGGGGCCAGCGATTGGTCAAGTTTGTGGTAATGAAAAGGTGTTATTATATCTTTATATATCTTAATATATATATAGCTCATTACATACTTATTTTACAAGTGTTTTTATCGTCCATTTAATTACAAAAAATCAGAGCAGGTTTATTTTGTCTATTTCATTTTATAATGGAATATATTCAATTAGCGGAATATCGAATTTATCAAAAAAGTCATCTACCCACACATGCAAACATGGCTTTGACGAGTTGTATTCGTTTACTGTTTGTTTGTTTGAATGGGGTTTTACGCCGCTTTCAACGATCTTTCAGTTATATCGCGGCGGCTGGAGCACCTAACAATGGAATCCTAGTATTTCTCACACCAGTACTACCATTACATCCTTTCCTAGCCTCCAGCTGCTATCCCACATAGGTCTACGATTATCAACTGTATTCGTTTACAATGACGTGTTCAATAATTTGTGAAATCTTTCAATTCCGCGAAAAATATCCAGAGTTTACTCTGAAATTCTGCCTATGGCGAGCGGAATGTTGGTGAGTTCGTGAAGTTAAAGACCAATGAGTTCATTGCTGCATTGAAAGTATGGAAGAGCTCGAATTAAATTTATAATCCTTTTCCCTCTGCATAAAAAGTGACCGGATAAGGTGCAGGTAACCTATTCATTCATTTCTATTTAACCCATTCCAACTCGACAAAATTTTAGACTGGTCCAAATTGAAAGAAGCTGCAGACGATATTTTGAAGTTGGTGGAATTTAAATTTTCTTTGTCTTTTGGGATAGAAAACATTGTGGATAATGAAGAAATTGCTTGATACAAGCAATTTCTTCATTTTCCACAATGTTTTCGAAAGCTTTTTTCTTGAGGGGCGTAAAAAGGAGGGCTTGTGTGGGAATGGGTTAAAATACAGTTTTACCCTTATTATGCTGACCCCAGAACATTCCTGCTGGACAGTAGCTTTTACAGGTGTATAGACTAAAATGATCCTGCACAGATGTGCAGTCTGATCTTAGCCTACATTATCTGCTTGTGCTTGTTGCGTTGAGATTTTTTAAACACAACAAGCTGTTTATATCAACGTTTTGAATTAAAGTGAAAAGAGGATAAATATTCAGCGGGACAGAGAAAAGAAAAGATAAATAATTGTGAAAACAAATTACTTAAAAGTCTTAATTTTTTAAGGCTTAATTTTATGACAATAAGCCATTGCAAACCAACATGAGATTTTTACTATTAAAAAACTATAGTATGAAGCAAGCTTTATGAATAATTATAGTTTCGGCATGACATAAAATTTGTGAGTCATAGAAGTCAATGATAATTGACGGATCGCTTGCCCCGCCCACTTACTCCGTAGGCCCCGCCCATTGACTCCAACAGGAGGTTTCTCATCGATTTCCAACTGCCAGTAGCATGTGATAAAAAAAAGTAAAATGGCTGGTTTGCGACCTAAACGTTGTAATTACAGCTTGAATAAGATGTAGTTACGACGTTTAAGTCACGAAACAAACAAAAATACTTCATATAAATGGCGTCAACTGTGGAGTTCAAACTAAAATTACACCCTGACAGAATGATTTCATTGGTTGACTTATCATTTGTTTGACGCCCGCGATTGGTCAATTGATGGATCGCGATATCAATCATACAATCATTCGACCAATCAAATCGCTCATTTAGACCGGAAGTGAACTTAAAACTACAACAAAGACCGACATACATGTGAAACATTTTTGTTCGATTGCGACCTAAAAGTCGTAATGACAGCTCATTTTAGCTCTGATAACGAGGTTTAGGCCGCCAACAAACGATTTTACTTTCTTATTTAATGTTACTGGCCATAACATTCACAAATAGATATTGATTGGGGGGGGGTTACAATATTTTAAGTACTCAAATATTAACCCATTCCCAAATTCACACAAGCCCTCCTTTTTACGCCCATCAAGAAAAAGGTTTTGGAAAACATTGTAAAAAATGAAGAAATTGCTTGTTACAAGCAATTTCTTCATTTTTTACAATGTTTTCTATTCAGAAAGACAAAAAATGTTAAAATTCCATCAGTTTGAAACTGTCAACTTCAACTTCTTTCAAAATGGACCAGTCTAAAATTCTGTTACGTTAGAATAGGTTAATTGGCCCTTACCTTATATCATTAGATGGTCTAAAGACATTCGGTTGTATACGTGGAACGTTCATAGTTTCACAAACAATCTTGGACAAGCGGAATTGCTTTATAGACACCAGTTGATCTGAAAATTTAAATAGGAAATCACTTTCTTTTTGAAAACCAGAAAACATTAACAAGTTAATATTACAAGGTAGGTAGCTTAACCCTTTCCTGTTTTGCTAAATCTTGAACCTGTCTAAATTCAAAGGTTTTTCAGACGAAAATTAAAAGTGGATTTAATTCGAAAAGCGACCATTTAGTAGGGTAGAAAATATTGTGGTCAAAGAAGAAGTTGATTGTTACAACTTAGTATATGGTAGAAAATATTGTGGAAAAACCAGAAGTTGCTTGTAAAAGGCAATTTCTTCTTTTTCTATAATGTTTTCCAAATTATGAAATTACAGGAACGTACAAACCAGGGATTTTACAGGATAGAGTTAACAACAGTATTGAAATAGAAGATATTGAATAAGTGGTTATGGAAAACAAAAATTGAGCCCATGCGTGACATTTCCGACAATTACACATGTGCGCCAAGTAAAGACTCAGATCAGCCTGTGCATCTGCACAGTCTGATCAGAGTCTTCACTCTGCGCTCTGTAGATAGATACTGACCCAAAGCTTCTTCAAACAATCAGCGAATATTCTAATTGCCCCGTATGGCTGTCCAGGGTGCTCAATGTGTGCGAGTCACGCACCTGCGAAATTGTTGGAAATGTCACGCACAGGCTCATTTATTAACCGAGTCATCTATAAACGGATAATAACGAGGCTTTGTCGACTTTTATCTGTTTAACCCTTTCCTGTTTTATGAAATTTTGGACTGGTCCAATTTCAAAGGTTTCGCAGACGACAATTGAAGGTGGAACATATTTGAAAAATAATCATTCAGTAGGGTAGAAAATATTGTGGAAGAAGAAATTGCTTGGTACAAGCAATTTCTTCTTTTTTCACAATGTTTTCTCAATTATAAAAAACACAGGGACGTAAAAACTAGGGATTAAACAGGAAAGGGTTAAGATAAGTACAAACATAATCACTTCGTAAATATGAATACGCGAAGTGGGCTCGTACATTAGAGTGATTAAGGTTCTAGGTTCATTCCTCTATGCAAACAAAAATATTCTCTTCAATTCTTTCAATTTAAAGCAATCGAGCATAACAAAGCAATTATTCTACTAGTAATAAGTAAAATTCTATAGATCTACTTTGTGTTCATGCATACTCATGCGTACTCAAAATTCTGTTCATGGAAGCATGAAAAAACAATTTCCCAACCAAAATGCTTGAATCTTGACTGAAATCAAATTATTCTGAAATTAGACACGCAATACCATTTTTCGTAAACAAAGAAATGTAATTTTTTTTAACGATTGGGTTCGATAATTGATAAATGATTGCAAAGCAACTTAAGATACATGTACGTGGCCTACCGTGAGTGAAATTCTTGAAATTAAAAAAGTGTGTAATTTTATAATCGAATAAACTAAAAGATCCAGTTTTAAATGATATGGGCTAGGTACAATACCTCGTTGCTCCAACTTGAATAAAATGTAGTACAGACACAAACTAGATAAGTCGCCCCACCCCAACCCCCGATAGCCGCCTATTTGAAACGAGTATAAATTGTAAAAAGAAAAAGAAAGCCGTTAAATTTTGATTGGTCATTTATGGTTTATCAAGTGCACGAAGTGTTTTTGGTATAATATTTTAAGTCAAACATGGGCAATGATTGTAAAAAATATATGGATTTTGTCCATTTTCAAACATGGCGTTCATATTCTGGTGTAGACATGTGTACCATTTTTCTTAGAATTGATCGTGAACCATTTTAGGGTGTTCTATATAGAAATCAAAGTATTGAAAGTACTGTAAGCTAGCAAAGCATGGTTAAATTTAGAAAATATTTCCCTCGTTGGGTAGAAAAAATTGTGGACAATAAAGAAATTGCTTGTAACAGCAATTTCTTCATTATCCACAATGTTTTCCTAAGCTTTTTCTTGGGTCAACTAAAAAGCGGAATTGAGTGGGAATGGGTTAAATAGCATGCTTTTGATAGAGTTCTCTACAATTTGAATAGAGTTTGCAGTATTCCTGAAATACATAAGAACTATTCTTTATGGCATTCCATGGATTTGGTGGTTAAGCCTCCAGTGGCAGTTTGCACTCGTTGAACTTTGAGAAGATCTCAAAATTTCGTCTGTTATCTTTAGCTAGTAAAGCTGACGCTTTGCTAGCTAAAAATAATTCAAGGAAGAAAAACTCCTGAAAAAGTTGATTAATCTTAATGAAAATTGCAGCTGCATAAATTCCTATTGTAAGAAGGATTTCTGTAAAGTTTCAGCAAAATTGGTGAAGAATTGTGCAAGATAAACGGACACAAAATTGTGTCCACGAACGGATATATGAACAACCTGGTCCCAGTATACCCTGATAACTTCGTAGTTATGGTATAGATACAATATGTACATTTTATTCTACGAGTAGATCTGTTTATCCCATTCCAAGAGCAGTTGGTAGCACATAGGGTTCTAAATCATAGGGTCCTGGGTTCGATCCCCAGACGCGGCGAATATCCTATGCGACATTTGTCTCCTATCAATTGGTAGATGATCTTAAACCTAAGTGAGATAAGCAGATTTGTGTTTGGATCGATTTGATTGATTGATAAAATGGGATTTTAACAACATTTTAGTCATTTTGCGCCGGATGGAGCACCTAACCATGGTATTTCGCACACCAGTACTACAACTACACCCTTTCGGAGCCTCCAGTTGCTCATCCCACTTTAGATTACGATCATTCACCCATTGGTGGGAGACAAATATCCTAAGGGGTATTTGCCGCGACCAGGTATCGAACATCTTCGCTAGCCAAGGGTTCTAACTCCACCTTGTTCCTTACGAACCGTTGGAACCCTTGGCTAGCGAAGATGGGTATCGAACCGTGGAACACAAGATTGGGAGTCGGACTCATTACCACTGCGCTGGACCAATTTGAACTATTTGATTGAATTATTTAAATTGCTTTTTACCCATTCCCACCCAGTGACGTTTCTGACGCCCCCAAGGAAAAAAAGCTTTGGAAAGCATTTTAGAAAATAAAGTAATTTCTTCTTTTTCCTCATTGATTTCTATTCAAATAGACGGAAAAAAAATAAATTCTTTCAGCTTAAAATTGTCGTCTGCAGCTCCTTTCAATTTGGACCAGACTAATAATTAGCCGACTGGTTATGGGTTAAGCGCAAAAAGAGGTCATACCTTCTGTAAATCCTACATAAGGGAGCCCTTGTTTTGGTGGATTTTCGTAGTAAAACCTGTCTCCTTTCTTAATTCTTTGAAATTCTTTACCAATCAGACAAGCGAACGTTGGCCCAACATGTGAATTATATAGAGGCATTTCTCTCATTCCGCCAGTAAAAAGGTCTATGTCATCCGCGTGTCTGAAACAATATGGAATAAGATATTAATGCAGTTTTGAAAGAAGTCACTGTCGACAATTGTAAGTTAATGAAATTTCGGATATTTTTTTTTAACTTTTAATTCAATTTTTCATTGTGGAAAAAAATGCTTGTGACAAACAATTTCTTCATTTTCCAATATGTTTTCCAAGGCTTGGTTTACCCTTTCCTGTTCAATCCCTGGTTTTATATTCTTGTAAATTTTTCAATTGAGAAAATTTTGTAGAAAAAGAAGAACCTGCTTCTACCGAGTAATTTCATCTTTTTTCCACAACATTTTCTACCCTACAGAAAGGTTATTTTTCAAATTAAATCCAAATTGTATTTTTGTCTATAAAACCTTTGAAATCGGGCAGGTCTAAAATTTTGCAAAGAAGGAACGGGTTAAGAAATGAAGATTATTTTTGTTTCCATTGAGGTATTAAGCTAAAAACTTATCATACTGTATAAGTCGCGGAGCAAATTCATACAGTAGTGTAAATATATAACCTGTTCATTTTCTAGTAATTACATGCCAGCCTGCAAAACAAAGCAAATATTTTACTAGTTTTGATCAAAATTGTATTGGTCTATTTTACCTGAGCATACAAATAATAAGATCTGATTTTTTTTTTTTTTTTTTCTACCCTGAGACTTTTATCCCACCCTCCAGAATGAAATTTCCAAAGGTCAAAATAGAAAGATAAACCCTCGATTCTTCAATGATGTATTTCATGTACTATTAGAAATTATAAGAAATAACTGCTGCTTCAGACTTTTATATTGATTCATATTATATTTGAAAAGGATATTTTTAAGCTTGATTCGCTATTTTCGTTGTTTTGACCCCTTCAGAATAAGTTTTGACCCCTAAAATTCCATGGTCAATGAGTCAATGATACCTCAATTTAAAGAAAAGCACAAGTCCTGAAAGCTATATGTGTAATGGTTCTAAAAGTCAAAAGTCAAATTTTAACTATCATGAATATAGGATCAACGGACAATTTAAAGCTCTAAGCCTACTTGACAAATCGCGGCTGGTCAATCAAGGAATCGATCGACCAATCAAATCATTAATTCAACCTGGAAATGAGCTTTGAACTCAAACATCGGCGGATACATTTTGTACAATAACGACGTTTGAAATCGAAGTTGATCTTCCTGTCGGAATCCATGGGAGTTGCCAACGGAGTAAGTGGAATGGACTAGCGTTTGGTCAATCGCTTCGGAGAACAATTATCAGAAAATGTGTTGGGGGTGGTTTTTTTTTGGGGGGGGGGGTTGTTATTGTTGTTTAATTCCTTGTTAATCCGAGACCCACAACATAGGACCTGTTTTTTTTTTTTTTTTTTTTTTTTTTTTTTTTGTATTTTTTTGTTGTTGTTTTTGTGGTTTTTTTGTTTGTTTGTTTTTTAAGTGGTCACTTTTTTCCACCTATTACCTTGTCCAGTTTTGATTAGCATGACCATAGTTGGATTATATGGACAAAGTAAAACAAATTCTTACTTGTAAACTTGACGAAATAAGTCGGACACACTTGCTGTAAAATCTCCCATTATTTGTCCGGTGTTGCTAAAATCACTTTCTGTAATTACCGGAAGTTTGCAGAAATGGCGCCAATAATTATAAGGCGCTATTCCATGATCTCTCCCTCGTTGAATATTTAATGAGGCAAGGTCAAAACTCCTGTTGTGATGATGGGTGTTGTGAAACAACAGGTTCCTGACGCCACTTCCCAACATTCTGTAAAGCAAAAATCTCGAAAATTGCTTTAAGCATCTATTGTTGATTCCTTTGATATTTTTACCCATTACCAGAGGACAAAGGTTTAGACAGATCCAATTTCAAAGATGTTGTCACACAATATTCTAAATTTGATAGGATAGGATTTTTAAAAGCTTTGTGCTTTCTTGAAGAAAACATAGTGGATAATGAAGACATTGCTTGTAACAAGTTATTCCTTCATTTTTCACAATGTTTTCCAACATTTTTTTTTCTTGAGAGGGTCAAAATTTAGAATTGTGTGGGAACGATTTAAACGCCACGATTCTTACAAATCTATCATAATTCTTGTACCAAGATTCCTTATATTGCTTTTCATCCATGAATTATCATTTGATTATTTTCAAAGAAAAACGGTGAATGATCAATATGATAAGCTCTTTATGTTAGGTAGATTTAACACTGTTTTCGTTGTTTTCGCGCCAAAGTACGTCATCTCAGCGGGACTGAGGACATTGATGACGTAATCAGGTTGCAATTTAATTCATAATCGGAATTTCGCGTTTTTATAGATTTTGTTAATAATGATTTGTCTCCCTTATACGTTCAAGAAATAGAATGCTCATTTATTTTTCGTGTAAGAAAGATTAATAGCCTACAAAAGCTATATTTTCACTCATGGTTCACTCAACAAAAGCTTAACCCATTCCCACTCAGTCCCTTCTTTTTACGCCCCTCAACGAAAAAGCTTGGGAAAACATTGTGGAAAATGAAGAAATTGCTTGGGTCAAGCAATTTCTTTAGTATCCACAATGTTTTCTATCCAAAAAGGCGAAAAAATTTAAAATTCCATCAACTTGAAATTGTCATCTGCAGCTCCTTTCAAATTGGACCAGTCTAAAATTCCACTGAGTTGGAATGGGTTAATCGATCTTGCACTGTTACTTATGGAATATTATGTAACAATGGCGATACAACATCTTGTACCTGCTTTGACCTGCGGGGGGGAAATTTTGATATTTCACAAGACCGAAGGTTAGGTAGATCAACAAAAAATTTTCCTCCGCAGAGAGAAG
This sequence comes from Fragum fragum, assembly GCA_946902895.1. Taxonomy (NCBI): domain Eukaryota; kingdom Metazoa; phylum Mollusca; class Bivalvia; order Cardiida; family Cardiidae; genus Fragum; species Fragum fragum. The sequence continues at coordinate 50,264,504 of OX336373.1, read as the reverse complement.
CGAATACAAGGTTTTGTGGCTCAATCGTAATTCAGTATTCAATTTAACATATACCGACATTTTTTATCAAATAAAACGATAGAATAAAGGAAAATCTATGTGCATCTATATGTATTTCCATTCTCTTTTATCATTTTGATAAAACGCTTATTCCCATTATAACGTCATCTAAATAATAGAATGAAAATGACGCCGTCTTAGCCTACCCTATACGGAACTGTATTGATACGGATTTTGACGTGGCTATTCTGCTGGAATGTTTATATTTTACAAGACATATTCATAGACATATAATAGAAAACAATTATCCTCTATTTAACGAGGCTGTGTGCAGGAAAACAAGACATTCCTCTTGGTGTACGCCTTTAACCTAAACGCACGAGAAATCTTGGGTATCAAATATATGTATTGTTTTACTTTGACTTTTTGTTTGATTCTTTCATTGACAACGCGTTCTGTCTGACTTTTTGGTTGATTCTTTCGTTGACAACGCGTTCCGTCGATTACCTTAGATATACATGCACAAGTTATAGTGAGTGATCAAAGGTCAACTTTGTTTATACAGGTACGTGCAAAATTGACCTTTGATCACTCACTATAACTTGTACATCTATAGATGTAGCATAAACTCACCCGTCTGTTTTGACAGCATTCTCTTTCACTAGCCATCTCGCTACACCGTCACAATATTCAAACGTCATATTTGGATTCCTGAATGTGTTTTCTATAGGAACTGTTTCTACGACGCGGAAGGTGCGGCTCATGGATCGTTGGTGATTGGGCACTGTTGCGTGACCGAACCGGAAGGTAGCTGTACTAAAACTAGAAGATATTCTAGGATCTACCATATCATCGTATACGTCACTGTAGGCTGACTGGGCTATTTTTAGACCGTACTTCTCCATCGTATCGTCTCCGAGAATAGTCGGTAGGTATTCGTTGAACACAATTTGTTGGTTTAGAGCTATAAATATTTTTCTTGATACTTGAAAAAGTAGTTCGTCATCCCAGTGCGGATTGATACGTGCTAATCGTCCGGCTATTCTGTTATGCTCCCTGACGAACATAGTGTGTAGTGAAGATAAATTAGGCACGACATTTACTCGATCGTCTCCTGTTGAAAATTAAAAAAAGATCGGTGAATACAAGACGTAATCGGGCCATTTTGTAACACTATGTAACATAAATCCTTACTTTTATGTTCCTTTTAAAAGCAATAGGAAACACTGTGGGAAAAGGAGTAACTATTTGTCACTTGCATTTTCTTCATTTTTTCAATGTTTTCTGACTAAAAAGAAAAATACTCTTGAAAATCTATCGACTAAAATTGTCGTCCGCAACTTCATTTGGACCAGTTTACAATTTTCTCGTCTGTTAATGAGTTGTTTAAAGAGGTTGGTATACGAGGCATGTCAGACAAAAAGAAGCCCCCTCCTCCAAACTCACCAATCGCTTGCCCCGCCCATTTTATTACCTTTGAATCCGACAGGAAGATCCACTTTGATTTCAAAAACGATTTTCACTCTTTATTTTTTTCTGAATCTGGAATAGTCATTCTACCTCAGGATATAATTATTTTTAGAATTGTGTCTCTATTTGATGCGTCGCTTGCCTTACCTTAGCTACGACTTGAAAGATCACTTCGACATTAAACAAAAGTAATGGCCAGTCATATGTAACAAAAAAAGGTAAAGGTTGTATGGCTAGCTAAACGTCGTAACTGTAGCTATAATTAGTTGTAGTTACGACGTTATAAGTCGCAAACTAACAAAATTACTTCTCATATTTGACGGCCAAAGCTGCAGTTCAAAGTTCACTCCCAGTCTAAATGAACGATTTGATTGGTCGATTGATTTTTTGATTGACACTCCGTTAATTTGACCACTGATAGATCCTGACTCTTTTTCTAATATTTGAAAAATTTGTTTATATTTGTTTATGAATCCCCCCGAGAGGTTTCAAGTCGATCGACTGGTTATATGTATATATCTTGAACTCACCAGCATTAAAACAAAACTGAGAACTGTCTGACAAAGTACAAGTTTTTGTCCCTGATTTTTGTGGTAACAGGATATGGTGATTGTGTGCCATGTAAGTCGTCTTCAGAAATCCTGAAATAGCAATAGTTAAGATGAGCCTATGCGTGACATTTCCAACCATTTCGTAGGTGCGTGACTCGCACACATTAAGCACCCTGGACAGTCATTCGGGGCAATATGAATATTCGCTGATTGTTTAAAAAAGCTTTGGCTCAGTATCTATCTACAGAGCGCAGAGTGAAGACTCTGATCAGACTGTGCGGATGCACAGGCTGATCTGAGTCTTTACTTGGCGCACATGTGCAATGGTTGGAAATGTCACGCATGTGCTCAAATATGGTCTAATAATTTATTGCATCGTAAAAGTTATGTTATCCTTAGCTATTTTTTGAAATATCTTCAGTGTGAGACCAAACTAGAACTTAAGCTTTTGTGCTTGTTTGAATAGGTTTTAACACCACTTTCAACAGTATTTTAATCACATCGCGGGGGCTAACCTTTGATTCCTGGTATTTCTCACACCAGTGCTACCACAACATCCTTTTCGATCCAAAGGCTGCTAATCCCACTTTGGTTTACGATTGTCAACCCATTGTTGGGAAACAAATGTCGGGAAGGATATTTGCCGATACCGTGTATCGAACCTCATGGTTAAACCATTCCAACACAAAAATTTTTTTAGACTGGTCCAAATTGAAAGAAGCTGCAGACGACAATTTCAAGTTGATGGAATTTCAATTTTTTCCGTCTTTTGGGATAGAAAACATTGTGGATAATGAAGAAATTGCTTGTTACAAGCAATTTCTTCATTGTCCACAATGTTTTCCAAAGTTTTTTTCTTGTGGGGCGTAAAAAGGAGGGCTTGTGTGGGAATGGGTTAAGAGTCATACTCAATACTAGCTGCGCTACGGCCTCGGCCAGCTTGAAAAGAGACAAAGAAAAATATTAGATTTTAAAACATGTATTCAAAGAATATCCGCGAGATAAGAAGTAGTTCAGAGGCAATCATTAAGATCTCTCTTTAATGACCATCCCTGAGAGACCTTAGAAATGGAACCCAAGATTATGTCAATGAACAAAACTAGAAAAAAAAACTTTTAACCCATTACCACACTAACAAATTTTTGACTGTTCCAAATGGAAAGAAGACGCAAGATAAAAATTTCGAGTTGGTATATTTAAGAAAATCTTTTATGGTAAAAAGCATTGCAAAATTTGAAAAAATGGCCTGTTGCAAGTTTTTGTGGTTTTTTTTTTTTTTTTTTTTTTCATTTTCCACAATGTTAATGTTTTCTAAACCCTTTTAGAGGGGGTGGTAAAAAGCGCGGTGGTGTGGGGAAAAAGTTAAACAGGCAGATTACAGTCGACACTCGTTATCCCAAAATCGGAAGTTTCGAAATTACGGATAAGTCGAGATTATATTAGAGTCCTAGCTTTATTCCTCGTTTATTTCAAATAGAAATAAATCTCAAGCTCCAATCAGTAAAACTCACGATTCCTGTTATGATGACTTTTTTTCGAGCTGAATTTCAATTTATCCAAACCCCAGCTTCTGGTAAAACGGTTCGACGATCGAATTTTGCCTCGGACTTCTGTTATCTCGAGTTTTTTACTACCGTCGGCAAAAATCGAGATAACCGAATGTCGACTGTATGTACCTAAGCTTTCTATTATCATAACTGAACGTCAAATAATAATATCTTTACCATTTCTAAATTCCCTGAGTTCGTCACATCTAGCTTTAGTTGAACCGTAGACTTGACTTACGTCGATAAATGACGTCATCTTGTTTATCTGTTCACGTTGGCCTACAACAAATTAAATACTTTACTGGCAAAATTTTCTAGGCCTTTGTAAAAAAGTATCTTTCATAATGTTGAATTTAAAAGTGAACCGAGACTGCAATCGACACGAAAGATAAGAAACCTTATTTGCGACGATTTTCTTGAAACGTTCTACTTTATCATAACATTAAAGAAAAAAGGTTCCTGGAGAATAATAGATCAGATACGTCTGAAAGACTGTTTGATGGTTTATTAAGCTGTGTTTGACACTAAATAATGTTTACTAAGTAGTTACACGCTATACGATAGACTGAGAACTGGAATTGATACAGGTGTGTCAGTATATAGTTTGGGTATTAGAAATGAAATATGACACAAAATAGCGTTGACTAAATAGTTATAGGCCACAACAGACCAAAGACTGATTACAACCAGTTACCCAGTTGTCTGACTATCAAAATGGCAGCATGTGACAAAAAACAGTGATTACTAAATAGTTATACACAACACATTAGCCTTATTACTAAAATTGATACAAGTGTCAAAGTAGACGAGTAGTGCGGTTATCGAAAAGTTACATATGACACGAAATAGTTACGCGTGGCATGGCAGACCCATTACTTAATACCTACGCGCGTAGCAATAGACTTTTAACTCAATATGCATCCATGTCTAATAGACCTGACATGTAGACCCTTCCTGTTGTTTTTGTTTTTACTGGTCCGAATTGAAAGAGGTTGTAGACAACCTTAAAAATTCGATGAAATTTGAATTGAAACCATCCTATATGGTAGAAAATATTGTTGGAAAAGGAGGAAGTACTTGTGACAAACAGTTTCTTCATTTTCCACAATGTCTTGAAATTAAAGTCTACATCTTCTTTGAATTTGGACCAGTCTAAAATTTTGCTGTGTGGTAACAGGTCAGTACTTACACAAATCACAACTATCACACACAGAGGGAACAGAACGAGAAAAGTTCATGCAGGATCCTGGCGGGAAATGTTCGTCTTCAGCTGGTATATCTATCGGTGCGCATGTTTCTCTGTAGTAAGTTAAAAAAAAGATCTTCAAGACAACAGATAGTTAATGTTCATGCATATAAAAGAAAAACAATTTATTTGATTTCTGAAGACAGGTCTCTGACCACGCTCTATGAATTCCCACAGAATGGTTAACTACATATCAAAACTTATTATTTTTACAAAATTAATAACAAGTCACATGTAACAAAAAGTGAAATGGTTGGTTGGCGACCTGAACGTGGTAGCTACAGCTTGCATAAGCTGTAGCCACGACGTTTAAGACGCCAAACAATCAAAATTCTTCACAAAAATGACTCACAATATTGGAGCTTAAAGTTCGTATCCGGTCTGAATGAATGATATGATTTTTTATTAATTCTTTGAAGTCAATTCACAAATTTTATCAATTGCATTTACCTTGTGGTTGTCTTTTTTTTAAATTAATTTAAGGCTCAATTCATTGTTTTTTATCTTTCCGAATAATTTAAAGTTTCCATGACTCTAGGACATAGCAATGAAATATAACGAAGGAAGAATTATTTCAGCTGGAAACTGTTTCATGCAATTTCTTTCAGTTTGGACCAGTCTAAAAATTTGTCGTTTGGTATTTGATTGAAACTGATGATAATGTAGATGTACTCACAGAGGTCCTTTTGTAGATTTGGCATCTTCTGTGCAACATGAAATGGATTCTCCATTTGATGCTGCAATAGAACAGTTCTTTTGTACTAATATATTTTAGTTCGATTGCGACGAAAGTTTTAAGTTTTAAAGTCGCTTATAGAACACTCACAGCTATAAAGTAGTACGTCCCTGAAGGTAAAGAAGTAGGTTAACCCATTCCCACACAATGAAATTTTAGACTAGTCAAAATTGAAAGAAGTTGTAGACGAAAATTTTAAGAGGATTGAATTTTAGATTTTTTTTATTTTATTTTATTTTTTTTTTTTTTTATAGAAAACAATGTGGATACAGGCAATTTCTTCACGTCCACAATGTTTTCCAAAGCCTTTTCTTGAGAGGCGTAAAAAGGAATGATTTTGTGGGAATGGGTTAAAACCCACTACTGCCTAAATCTACAGCTGACTAGATTTGGGCTGGCTCTTAAATGCCTTAACAATAAGCAAACCCCGGTGAAGATGAAGCGCGAAGCTATCACCTATACCACTCAGCAATCGAGGTTGTCAAACTAAAAGTCGAACTGAAATGAAATAGTATATACTTGGAGTCCTTTTTTATCATAGTAAAGTCGAACAATGCGACAGAATTTGTACGAGTTCCAAACAATTAAAATAATTTAGTAATGTGTTTATTAAAAGATTTGTCACGCCAAGATGGTTATTTTATGATAATTAAAAAATATTAACCGTATAATGTAGAGTTTTTCATGCTTTTTTCTTGTTACACATGTATTAAAATCGGGGTCATAACACCTGATTTATTAAACGAGTAATCTAAAACTCATTAAACTCTACTTTCGTTTTTATCCGTTAAAAGATGGCTCGTTTAATAAAGTCGCTATTTCACTGACACCTTCAATATTCTCTATTTAGTTATTCAATGTTCTAAACGCATTATATGAAGCTATTTAGTTAATCATAGAGAGGATAGTTCTTTGCTTTTCGTGTAAGATTGCTTTATCCTTATTTTGGCGAACAATAAAACTTAAACTTTTACGAGTATGCTTTAGTTGTCCACGAAATGAAAGATCAACTGATCTTACACGAAAAAAAAAATCTAATCATTTAATGTAAAAATAGATAAAATATAATCTATGGGGAAAGGCGCGTCATTTGGCACGTGGATTACATGATAACTAGATGACGTCACCGGTGTCTTTGGTCCCGCTTTGACGACGTTCAATAGCGCGCAATGAACGAAAGCAGGGCTTAATCTGCCAATCATTTTGACCTTTTAGGTTAAATTAATGAGTGATAATCTACCGAGAAATCTCGATAATCCGCATAAAAACATTAACCATTTCCTGTGCAATGCCTGGTTTTTACATGACTTTATGCTTGAGAAAACATTGTGAGGAAAGAAGAAATTGCTTGTAACAAGCAATTTCTTCTTTCCCAACAATGCTTTCTACCCTTTTAGTTGAATACTTTTCGAATTGCACTCACTTTTAATTGTCGGCTACATCTCCTTTAATTTGGGCAAGTCTAAAAAGGGGTGGGTTAAAAAAGGTTTCTTCCTACCTGTAGTCATAGGAGTCAGCATAATATCGTGGTCAAAAAACTGTCCAAAAGCCATGACCATGACGGTAGCCTCAGTGTCTGTCCGATTGTCTGTATCAGGTCGATGTAAAATATTACTTATAAGCCTTGGGCTTGGTAATGTAGAACCATCCACTGACTTTGTCCTCACACTTCCTATATCTGAATGGAGGTAATTCATAACATATATGAATAATGAATGTATCGGTAGAGATAGAATAGAAATGAATAACACCTGAAAAAGCTTTATCCTTCTTCAACTTTTTCCTCCTGGTCGTAAAATTTGACCGATCGCGACTGTCAATGAAGAAAGCAATCGACCAATCTAGACCGGAAGTGAACTTTGAAATCCAACACCGGCGACTTTTTTTGTTATGTATTTTGTTGGTTCAGAGACTTAAATGGCCTAACTACAGCTTATTCAAGCTGTATTTACGATGTTTAAGTTGCCAATCGATTTTATAGCTTTACAGCTTATTCAAGCTGTATTTACGATGTTTAAGTTGCCAATCGATTTTATAGCTTTTCTTGTGCACATTTTGCAAAATGCCGATGTTTGATATCGAAGGGGAACTTCCTGTCTAAGTCCATTTAGTTCAGAAAAAATACAGGATTCAAATGCAGTGATAGTTCAAGAATTTAGATGGAAGGTTTTGTTTGTTTGTTTGTTTGTTTGTTTGTTTGCTTGTTTGTTTGCTTGTTTGTTTGTTATAATAAAGATCTCTATATCTAAAGAGCGGAAACCTTGAACGATCTGTAAGCTAACTTCTTAATAAATTCCTTTTAGATTAAAAAATGAATTTCGCTTGATTCACAAATCCCAATTAATTCATTCCCACACAACAAAAATTCAGACTGGTCCAAATTGAACGAATTTGCAGACGACAATTCCAAATGAATGTAATTTAATTTTATTTCGTCTCTTTGGATAGAAAACATTGTGGATAATTAAGAAATTTCTTCATACAAGCATTTTCTTCATTTTCCACAATATTTTCACAATAAAGGAATCCCTAATTCATGCAATTCTCTGTATACCTTTTCGGGGGGGGGGGGGGTTACGCCTTGCAACCCTGTACAAATCCTACAAAAACAACGTTATTTCATTCTCCTTTTTTTCTTACCATCATCGAAGAAAGGACGAAGTATACGCTTTTGTGAACGTCCTGTCATTCCCCAATGTGGGTGATTCAGATTATTGCACGAGCCATCGATCGAACTGTACGGTGAAAGTATGACGTCAGTAGTACACGTCATCGTCGGATGACACAAATCTTTGACAGCGTCGTGAAACAGACGTCGATGATACTCACTAGTCGATAAATTCCTATATGGCAGCTGCGTCCTGAAAAATTGTAGATATTTTGTTTTCTAACATAGTACATGGCTTACAAGATTTACGTTGAGCCTTATTCTGTATGCTTTAACCAATTCCAATACAATCGTGTTTTATTACGTCCCTCAATAAAAATAGTTCTGGAAAACAATATGCAAAATGAGGAAATTGCTTGTTAAAAGTAATGTCTGTAGTTCCCACATTGTTTTCTACCTAGAATGACTTGAAATTCGGTCATCTTGAAGATTTCGTATGCAACATCTTTTAATTTGGACCAGTCTAAAATTTTATCGTCCTGTAATGGTTGAAGACAAATATATCTTTTAATTGAAGAAATTATCTATTGCTACATATCAAGTGTTTTTAAGACGAATATTTCACTTACCTCCGAGATATCTCTTTAAGTACGCTCATCATTATAAATCCTCTCTCAGGCTTAGAAAGCATCGACTTCTGGGTACGAATTTCTGTTGAAAAAAATATAAGAAGATTTGCTTTGCATTTTTTGTATCGACAATTTTTAAATGAAATTAAGAAAGTAATTAGAAAGTTTTAGTGATAATATATTTAAGTGTAGCGATCGGATTATCTTTTGAATTAGGAGACTTTAGGACATAAAAGATAAAGTTCTTAGAGTTACGTTCGAAAAATATTGTAGAATGTTGATTTTTTTAACCGTTCGTTTTTCAGCCTATTAACAGACAAAAACATATGAGACTTGTTCAAGTTAAAAGAAGTTGCAAACAATAATGTCAGACTGGTTAAGTTTTATATACCTCAGTCTTTTTGTAGAAAACAAAGTAAAAAAAGAAGAAATTGCTTGCTACAAGCAATTTCTTCATAATTCACATTGTTTTCCTGGTCTCTTTTCTTCATAGTCGTAAAAACTTCTCATCGTGTGGGAATACGTTAAGTGTCATTTTGACAATAGCACCATTCTTTTTTGATATATCGATGGCTTAGAGCAAAAACAAAGTATGGCTCTATACATTTTATAGAGCCATACTATGTTTTTGCTCTGAGCCCTCGATATATTTATGAAAATACTCATTTTTTTTTTTTTTTTTTTTTTCATTTATGTACATGTATCCTCCCAATAAATGGCAAGGCTTTCGCAGCCCTAATTGAATCATATGAATATAATAATCATATCACCAATTGAAGTTTGTTTCTTAAAGTAATAGATTAACGTATCAGAAAGTAAACTCATTTTTTGCATTTCATTGGTCTTGTCGACAACAGATTATATTTTCATGGACACTCTTTAATTAAAAATTGAAAGCTAAAAATATCAGCAGGTATAGAGTCACTTTTCTCTATTCAACGGTCTACAGACAACCAATGAGTTTTATTGGCATCCTTCAATGAAAAATTTAAAGCTATTTGGTTATAAAGGATAAATAGTATTTCGCACAAACAGACCAAAATTGTAACTTGATACATACCTTCGGCTGTTTTGAGATAGAGCACATTCCAATGGTGTATTTTTTCTTCGAGGGTTCGCCTATACGACATGAGTTCGTTAAAATCATTGGTCTTATCATAATCGGTTAAGGTGAATGTCAAAATAACCATGGTGGACAATATCACAGTCTGTAAATATATGGTCCTTTTTTGTTAACCAATTCCCACACAGTGTCGCCCCTAAAGAAAAGCAATTGGGAAAACATTGTGAAAAATGAAGACATTGCTTGTGACAAGCAATGTCTTCATTTTCCACAATGTTTTCAACACAGAAAGTTGAAAAATCTAAAATTTCATAAACTTTGGAATGTCGTCTGCAACTCTTTTTAATTTCGACCAGTCTAAGATTTTTTGTGTGGGAATTGATTAAGAAATAAAAAAAATCTCCGGAAATATTGGGCCGATCCTTTGCTATAAATTGAAATAATACCATATTCTGTCGTTCCGTTCTTGAGAAAATACCGACAGTTTATTTGATCAGGTGCTTTTCATTCCCAACCATCTCACATGAGCGCCAAGCAAAAACTCAGATCAGCCTGTGCATCCGCACAGTCTGATCAGGGCCTTCACTATACACGCTGTAGATACTTACTGCCAAGCTTAAAATTACTTTAGACCACCAGACTAGCATACAGTGGTTGGCGTTCTAAAACCTCCTTACAACAGATTGATTCAAGCTGCAGTTACGTGTTTTTAGAATGACAACGACGGCAAGTATTACAAGCACTATGAATTTGTGTGTTTCACGCACGTAAAAAGGCTGGGTTGACAGGTCGCTGGCCCCGCCCATTGACTCCGCTGGCCCTGCCAGATTGCAAAACCGATTGACTCCAACAGGAAGTTCCACTTTGACATCAAATGGCGTTATTTTGCAAAATTTATGGCCAGTAACATGTTATAAAAATTTAAATGTGTGGGTCGGCGATCTACAGCTTCAGGCTTTTTATTCTATTTTAATCTGAACAATGATTTTGAGTTAAGGATAGCTTCCGGTACAGTATTTCTAAAGGTTTGGTGCAGCATCTTAGTCGAGATCTGTTTATCTGTCATTAATTAGTGGACTGGAACGAAACTCTAACTTCATCTTTGAGGCTAAGGACAAGTTACCCATTTCCTGCTTTTTTACGCGTCTTAAGAAAATCGATTTGAAAAAGAAACATTGTGAATAAAGAAGAAATTTCATTATTAAATTATAAACTAAACACTAAAGGACACGTTGTTGTTATTGTCGTCGTCCTCAGATATAAACCGAAATATCTAATCTTACCTCTCGGCTTCTTACAGTGTATTCGTATTTTTTCGTCTCATACCTCATAGTGAAGTATTCATTATATCTCTTAGCCAATTACACACAATCCACCTTTTATGTGTCCCTCAAGAAGAAACTTAGGGAACACAATGTTGAAAATGATGAAAATGTTTGTTGCAAGCAACTTCTCCCATTTCAATCTTGTCTTCGACCCCAAAACTCGAAGATATTCAAAATTCTCTCAACTTGAAATTGTCGAGTGCACCTTATTTGATTTGGACCAGTCTAAAAAGTTGCTGTATAGTAATTGGTTAAAAAGACCAAACTAGAGGCTCTTTCAAAATTGTTTTGAATATTTCTTTTCTGAAAAGCTAAATGATTTGACTAGTCGATTGATTGTTTAATAGACAGACGCGACTTGTCATCTGTTCTGAGTCTTTATTGGTTAAAGGAAGATAAAGGCGATATTTAAAAAAATAAAAAAAAAACACAATCGCATATTGCATGTAACATAAATAGAAACACATAAGAATAGTTTGATTTAGAAGAGTTTTAAACAGCTTAAGCTTATGTCGTAACTTTTGTAAGATCCTTTATATTTAGAGTAACATACAATAGTTCTGCGCTAGCGCCTCGATGTGTTCCCTTATTCCACCGGTAATATGGTACCGTGTGTGTGCTTCAGTTTATTTATCGTCGCTACCGTAACGTGTGTCCGTATGAGCGAAACCCGAGATGACAGTTGTTACGGGGGGTAGTGAAAAGATACAGGACGAAATTGCTGAGTGCTCCGCCTGGTTCTTTAACAAATTCAATGGATAGCACCGTCACACGGGGCATCGGTTTAGCGTCTCATCCGAAAGACAATTAGTTCGTTAGTGTATATGGTCAGCCAAGGCTCGAACCCGGTATTTCGGGCTAATCGGGCTGACAATATTTGGGACCACGTTGAAAACATTTGATTTGTACTTATTACGTCACGAAATCTTAGTAGCATAAGGAGAAATCTTGAGGGGGGTGTTCCTTTCTAAAGCAAATATCTAAATTCGCCAATTCCAATTCAGTCAGGGATAGTATTTCCAAAGTCAATTACAGTTAGGTAAATTTAGGCAGTTTGCAAAAAAGGACCTCTTTCGATCCTTGACAGCAAGCGCAACCAGCCTAACACGACCAGGTCTATCTTCGCTAGCCATGGGTGACGCCCACTACTTATCTAGACACGTAGGCCTATTGGCGTCACCTTTGCTAGCGAAGACGGGTCAGGGTGGATCATTTTCTTATGTTCAATATGATCTTTACTCGACTGGTCAAAAGCAATGACAGGACTTACCAAAACTATAAACAGAACTAAAAGTATCAGTAGAGGCCGTTTATGGTAGCTGAAACAGGAATATCGCTTCTTCTGTAGATGTGCGGTCTGGGATATAACTGGGACATCCCTTGGGTAACTATGTGTCGGCGGAAACTTCATTTTCAATGCTTTATTTGTTCATCAACAATCGTTGCTACGCAGTTGTTGTTGTTTAGCCTTTTGACTGAAAGAAAGAATGGGAAATTTACATATAAGTAAAAAAAAACGTATCTGATCAGTTGTACGATATTTAAGATATACTTTTATTATTTGTTGTTGTTGTTGTTGTTTAAACTATGGCATCTTGTTCCTATCCATGTGTTTCGTCTATTTCTCACACTAATATATCCCATAACCCCAATCTTTTTTTTTTCTTCTTCTTCTTCTTCTTCTTTTTAACAGTAAGACCGTTTTTGTATACATCGTGAGAAAAATTATAAATCTTGCGCCGTATTTACTTATTAACGAGATAACCCTCAAAAAGTAATCAAGTGTTAATTACACCAGTAAATGAATACATGTACACGAGAAGCCACTAAGGTCTTCAAATTTCAACAACAACAAATAAATAAACGCAATTTTCTGATAATTTTCACACTTGAAAACAAGTCATTCAGGTATAGGTAGGATTGGACTGTTGTTCTATAAGCTATGTTTGTGTCCGACAACAAACCAACCGCTTGTCACTACCAATTTATCCGTTTTCCCCTCCTATTGACTCCGATAGGATTCCCGCTTCGATTTCAAACGCCGTGATTTTGAAAAATGTATGGCCAGTAGCATGCTACAAAAATGTAGAATGGTTGGTTGGTGACCTAAACGCCGCGCTTGAATATATATATATAACGAACAACTACAATTATTTGATTCATTAGTATTACCTATACTTAGCTACTCATCAGAATTATTCGGTTATCACCCTTGCCCTGATATAGAAAATATTTTCTCTAAATTCTGTAGACTGATACTTTCTTTAAACAACTCAACAAACCTTCACGTACTTTATGGAGAATTAGGCAGAATACCGATGTACATCCATCGCAAATCGATAATAATGAAATATTGGATAAAGATATTACAACTTAATCAACAATCAATTCTATTTAAAACTTACAAAATGTTAAGAGATGATACCGATAATGGAATTTATTATAATGATAATAACTGGGCCTATCAAGTAAAGAAAATCCTCGACGAAATTGGTCTATCAAATCTGTGGTTAAACCAAAATAGATATATAATTAACTATAGTGTAATTAAACAAAGGATATTAGACATTTTCTACCAAAACTGGCACACAGCGATCAATAATTCATCACGTCTGGAAACATACATTCTATTCAAAAACACATTTTGCCTTGAAAAATACCTTCATATTATTGACAATTCTAAATATAAAATAGCTTTAAATAGATTACGAACATCGACACACTCTTTAAACATTGAATCAGGAAGACATAATGATAAACCGAGAAACGAAAGACTATGCACCAATTGTAATTTAAAACAAATTGAAAATGAGTACCATTTCATGCTTATTTGTCCGAAATATCGCGAATTAAGAACAAATTTCTGAAGAAATACTATTTAACTTGGCCAACAAAAGAAAAATTTATCAATCTCATGTCTGCAACATCTATATCGGTAATTAAAAATTTAGCAAAATATATCTACTTTGCTAACATTACCAGGAATTAATTCACTTCATTTCATTTCATTTATTTGCATATCGACATTACAATATGTCTTTGGCCATTTACAAATACTACAAAGAAAATATGGCAAAGACAAACAGAGATATAGATATGAAATATACAAAATACATTTATAACAAATCACTCTCAGGAGTGCTTAAATTTATGAGCATTAAAAAAAGGAAGAGAAAAAAAAAAAAACACCATGAATTATCAGTAATGGATTTTTCACGTATTTCAAAACTACTATCAAGAAATTTGCAGACATTAAAGATTGATTTTTTGTTAGTGCTTGACATTAAGGTAGCAAATTTATCAATCGTCGGAAAGGATATATTACCTAAATATGTTTTTCTTAGATTTGAATATTTTTGACAAACCATCAAAAAGTGATACTCAGATTCTATAAATGTTTTATTACAAATAGTACAATAACGTTCGTTTCTCGGAATATTAGTATATCGTCCAGCCTCTATTGCTAACTTATGCGAACTAAGCCTGAATTTTGCAAAAATTCTCAACAAATTATTGTTATGGATTTTATATAGATAAGGTTCGAAACAAAATTTAGTCTTAAAAAGGCGTTAATATGATAGTTTAGGAAGATTATTTATAACTGTAGACCATTCTTGTATGAATTGGTCGTTCGATCGAGTTTTTAATATAGAAAAATTATTACGTTCTTTATTAAAGTTTGTTCGAATATTGGTTAAACCCAAATGGTCTATAATTGAATTAATTCTGTTTGCCCAACAATTTGTGTGCATTGCGTTTGATTGGTATGTATAAATTTCGTACATAAATGAGCTATCGTTTTTCATAAACTTACACCAAAACTTTAACGATCGTTGTTTACAAAGGATCGATAACGGAAACCTACCGAATTCGCCTAATAAAGCATAATTTGGTGTTTGCGCTTTCACTCCTAATAATCTTCTTAAAAATCTGTAGTGAAGCTTATCAACGTCTTTGAAATTATATACACCCCATACCTCGGATCCATAAAGGAGGATAGGTACAACAAGTGAATCAAAAAGCGAAAGTTTAGTTTGAACATCTAATGGTATTCTGTCAAATAGTTTTAATAAATTGTGGTACGCTCTCAAAGCCTGGTCAAATAAAGTACGGGTAGCTGTTTTAAACGTACCCGTATAGTGAAAATTTATACCAAGATATGTAAAGTTCTCGACTATATCAACTTGTTCCCCATTTATAGTAAAGATTTTATTGTGATTAGATTTTCGTTTTTCGAAAATGCAAACTTTGGTTTTAGCAACATTGATTTGGAGACCCCATTTTTCAGAGTATCTATAGATACTGTCAATTTGCGCTTGTAAACTGTCTGGATTTGTGGTAAACTAATTGATATTGTTTATATTTTTCTTTATTGTTATTTGTACTGATAAAGACTTGAACAGGTTTTACAATGCGCTTAATCATTGACCTACTCTATACATATTAATATTCTCAATTTAATGAAATTGATTTTCTAAAAAAAAATCAGGTTATCCATGAACATACAACGCTCTGTATCTCGTTTTGATGAGCGTTGTATACTTCATGATAAAGCCTTACAGACCGGCCTACGAAATACAAAAGTAAATATCTGATTTCCTCTAGGGCAAATTTCTTTCACATAAATCCAATTTGCATGTTTGAAAACACTTTTAGTACATAATAATAATAGTAATAAATAGAAATATTGTAATTATAACAATAAATTTATCAATAAAACAAACCAATCGTTACAATAAAATGATAATAATAAAATAATAATCTACGCACACCAACATCATGTGCTCTTCAGATAAATATTTTCTTTGTTATGATCCTGTGTTATTTTGTAATTTGTTTGTTGCTGTAACTATTTGTGTTTATGCAATAAAAATAATGAATGAATGAATAATATATGCTTTCCTATCTGAGTCTTAACCACATTTTGGTCCCCTTTTCCTATTACCAAACAGAAAATTATGGACAGGTCCCAAATGACCAATCAATGGCCCCGACCACTTACTCCTTTAGACACACCCAATGACTCCAACAGGAAGTCCCGCTTCGGCGTAATTTTGCAAAATTCATATCCAGTAGCATGTAATGAAATAATGATGTGGTTGGTTGGTGACCTAAACGTCGTAACTAGAGTTTAATAACGCTTCACAAAAATGGCGTCCAACGTTGGAGTTAAAAGCTCAATTCCGGCTGAATGAATTATTTGATTGGTTGGTTGATTCCTTGATTGACAGCCGCGATTTGTCAGTTGAAGTCGCAGACGACAATTTCATTTTGGTGAAAATGTAGATTTTTTTCTTTCCGGGTGGAAAATATTGGGGCAAATAAAGAAATTTTTTAATAAGCAATTTCTCCATTCCTACAGCATTTCCCCAAACTTATTGGTAGAAGGGTGTAGAAAGCGTAAATTTTGAGGGAATGGGTTAAATCAGAGTTATTAATTAACCTTTAATTTCAAATAAATATTGACCAACCATCAGGCATTCAGTATTTTCAGTCCTTTAATTTAAGTACATTCTTTATAAACGATTTTATTCAACATTACAAGGACTAATAGATTAGCCCATTCCTGCACATTGACGCTTTTAGACGCCCCTCAAGAGATTTGATAGTCAAAACATTGTGTTAAATGAATAAATTGCTTTTGGCAAGCAATTTCTTCATTTTCCAAAATGTTTTCTAGCCACAAAGTTGAAAATATCTGAAATATCACATACTGAAATTGTCCTCTGTAACTCCTTTCAATTTGTATCAGTCTAAAATTTTATCGTCTGGTAATGAAGTAAGTATCACTCAATAGTGATTTTTTTTTGTTTTGTTTTGTTTTGTTTTGTTTTTTTATTAAAAATAAGATGTTTACCTTATATGGACAAGTGCTCCTTATAGCTCTGTTCTATCCGACTCTAACAGCAATTGTAATGTTCAAATTTCAGATTCTTCTGATATTTATAGTAGCAATAAATATACTCTTTTTTCTAATATAAGTATCAAATACGCATTATCGGTTACGAATTTCACAGCTTTACCTTATAATCCAATTTTAAACATTTCGCCGCCTGCCTGCTGTATTAAAGAATATGATATAATGGGATTACGACACCATACGCCACAGAAACAACAATTTTCTATTTACAAAAATATAAGACGTTCTTGTTTTTCTTTCTCTTTTGACGCGAAAAACTCGCTAATAATACAGAAAAAACAAGGAACATATTCTTGTGACAAGAATATGTTCCTTGTTTTTTTCTGTACCATAAGAGAGTTTTTCGTGTCAAAAAAAAAAAATCTAAAAGAATTACAATGTCATTTATTTATCTATTCATTTATCTTCATTTTTTATTCGTTTATTTATTTATTCATTCTTTCTTCCTTTCTTTCTTCAAGTAATAAGTTTTTCACCTTTTGTCCGGTCGATTGTATAATCGGAGTATTTTTGTTTTGGAATTGATCTATTATATATTATTTTGGCCTATACCTTTCCCTGTTTGATTGTGGGTTTGCTGTCGTTTTTGTCGTCGTAGTAGTTTCTACAATAAGTACACATGGCCACAGGCATATCGTAAAACAAACAACATTCTTGATAAAAAATACTGGAGGTCAACATAATAAATGATCGATTTTCTGATTGGCAATCGGGATTTCAAAAGGTAAACTGGTTATTCTTGGCAGTACATATTAAAGAAAAACCCCATGGAAAATCGGGAAATTGTTATTATTATTAATTTTTACACTGTCAGCAAATGAACACCATCAGCCAATCTTCTTACAGGTTAATCTCGTTTTGATACACCCCACCAAGTTTTTGCCAATCTTGCTCAAGCGACCATCTTTTATAAGTAGATCAACATCAAAATTCTTTATCCAAAAAACAAAGGTTATTCATAATTAGTTTTTGTTGGTTTTTTTTATAACAAAAAATTATCGAGTTAAATCCTATGTTTGGGGAACTCATTAGAATCGTCTTAGATGATTCTAATGAGATCTATCAACATAGGATTAAGTGAGAATTAATGTATCCAGTCGAAACGGTCCTTCATATATATCACAAATAAGCCACCATTGTCTTAAACGACTACATTCTGGCTGGTCGTTTAATGCAAGTTTTTGCGAATTTCTGTTAACTTGTTCGTCCCTTCCAATATGTGTCGACTGTAAATCTTTCCATATAAATTTTGGATTAATTCAAGTCGTTATGTCGAACTATATATATATATATATATATTGTTATTGTTAAACCTATCCATTAGTTAAATCAAAGCGACTTAACACATTTCCAGACAGTACAAAATTTTAGACTAGTCCGAATTCAAAGACGTTGTACTTTGAGGAAGAATACAATGTGAATACTTAAGAAATTGCTTGTAACACGCAATTTCTTTATTTTCCTCAATGTTTTCCGGAGCCGTTTTGCTTGGGGCCTCAAAAAGCGTTATTGTGTGGGAATGTGTTTAGGTTTGATAATAAACATCTTAAGAAAAGGAGAAAATCATAGATTACAGTTATCTTTTATTCATGTTTATCCTTACGAATGTATTCAGGGAATTACTCGAGTAGAGATTAATTCGGAAAATATTGAAAAGAATACTTAGTTCCGACCTGTGTTTATTTAAGAGGGGTCCTGAAAAGTTTTTTTTTATTATTTTTTCTTTCACTCTCTTTCTCTTAAAAATAGTTCCCACAAAGTCCCGTTTTTAACGAGCCTCAAGTAAACTCAAACTTTGGAAAAAAAAACATTGCAAAAAATGAAGGGATCGCTTGTAAAAAGAAATTCACGTTTGTTTTTTTGTTGTTGTTGTTGTTGTTGTTGTTGTTGTTGTTTTTATTTCATTTACCAGAAATTAAAATCTGTAGCTTATGTTAACTTGGACCAGTCTTAAATTATATCATCTGTTAATGGATTAATCATCCTAAAAATATAAGTGTAGGGAACATATATGTGCTTATGATTAATGAAGCCAGATTTGTAGCTTACACAAGAGCAGTTTTCGAGACAAGCGACGTCGAGGTATACCAGAATCAACCGAATTTTAAATTTTACACATTTCACTCCAATCCCTTAAAATTCTAACGTTGAAAAACGTTGAAAAATTCAAATCATTCTTGAAATATATATTTGACATTTTTCATCCGGAAAAATAGAAAGAAAAGACAACATAAAACGGAAACAAGTCCTACCTTTATCCATCTCCAGACGACAGAAAATAGACTGATCCAAATGAAAGAGGTTGAAGACTACAATTGACCTATCGCTGGTCATACCACTTACCCCGTTGGCTCCGCCCAATGACCTCCGACAGGAGGTCATGCTTCGATTTTAAACTGTGTTACTTAGCAAAAATTATGACCTGCCGCATGTATCAAAAAAAATGGAATGGGAGGTTGACGACCTAAAAGTCGTAACTACAGCTTTAATAGGCTGTAGTTACGACGTTTAAGTCGCCAAACCAACAGAAGTGACAACAAAAACGGCGACCATTGTCGGAGTTCGAATCCAAATTCTGGTCTCAATGAATGATTTCACTGGTCGACTTGTTATTTGA
This sequence comes from Fragum fragum, assembly GCA_946902895.1. Classification (NCBI taxonomy): domain Eukaryota; kingdom Metazoa; phylum Mollusca; class Bivalvia; order Cardiida; family Cardiidae; genus Fragum; species Fragum fragum. The sequence goes on along the minus strand of OX336373.1, from coordinate 50,244,792 downwards.
TTGATAGAAGCGACTGGTCAATTAAATATTAATTAAGAAATAAGAAACCACGCTAGGTTGTGTAGAAAACATTATCAGAAAATGAGAAAAAATGCTTTCTACAAACAATTTCTCCTCTTCCTGAAATGTCTTCTCTAGAACCTAAAAGATCGGAAGTATTTGGTAATGGTTTAAAGATTCGGGTATAATAGTACCGGATATAATTATGTTCTACAACTTATTTCAATATTACCTATCTAGATTCATTGGCTGGCTGATAAGTTACTATACGATGCTTCGGATAGAATTAGTACATACCTTTGAAAACTTTCATAATCCACCTTATTTAAGATAATGTAATCAAAGTAAACAGAAATTCAAAATCACATTTCTTTCCTTAATTCGCATTACCCTTTTTGACCAGGAAGTTTTTCACGTGAGTATGCAATACAGAATACAGTCTAATTGATCCTCCTTTAATGTACAATTTTACCCTTATGGAGATCTAGTAATCTAAATTATAGTCTAAAATATTTATATGGTGAATTAACCCATTCCCATACAATCACGCTTGTTGAAGGATCGGTTTAGAAAACATTAAGGAACAAGGTGCCAAATTGTCACAAGATACGCCCGTCACACTGCTTAATATTAACTGGGGGTTTGAATAGAACTGAGGTTATTTTGAATGAATTTTTTTTGTCAAACAAAGTATGAAAAACAACAAAGGGCAATAACTCAAAAAATAGGCACGGTAAAGTTATGGTTCATGTGCACTGCACTCCCCCTTGGTGAGATCTATACACCCATGAAGTTTCATGATCCTAGCTTTATTACTTTTAGAGATATACTCCGGACAAGATTCAAGTATGAAAAACAACAAAGGGCAATAACTCAAAAAATAGGCCAGATAGAGTTATGGTTCTTGTGCACTGCACTCCCCCTTGGTGAGATCTATAGACCCATGAAGTTCCATGATCCTAGCTGTAAAAATATACTCCGGGCAAGATTCACGTATGAAAAACAACAAAGGGCAAAACCTCAAAAAATAGGCTAGGTAGAGTTATGGTTCTTGTACACTGCACTCCCACTTGGTGAGCTCTATCCATCCATGAAGTTTCATGATTCTAGCTATTATACTTTTAGAGATATACTCCGGACAAGATTCAAGTATGAAAAACAACAAAAGGCAATAACTCAAAAAATAGGCCAGGTAGAGTTATGGTTCTTGTGCACTGCACTCCCACTTGGTGAGCTCTATCCATCCATGAAGTTTCATGATCCTAGCTATTATACTTTTAGAGATATACTCCGGACAAGATTCAAGTATGAAAAACAACAAAGGGCAATAACTCCAAAAATAGACCAGGTAGAGTTATGGTTCTTGTACACTGCACTCCCCCTTGGTGAGCTCTATCCATCCATGAAATTTTATGATTCTAGCTATTATACTTTTAGAGATATACTCCGGACAAGATTCAAGTATGAAAAACAACAAAGGGCAATAACTCAAAAAAAGGCTAGGTAGAGTTATGGTTCTTGTACACTGCACTCCCGCTTGGTTAGCTCTATCTATCCATGAAATTTCATGATTCTAGCTATTATACTTGTAGAGTTATACTCCAGACAAGATTCAAGTATGAAAAACAACAAAGGGCAATAACTCAAAAAAGAGGCCAGGTAGAGTTATGGTTCTTGTGCACTGCACTCCCCCTTGGTGAGATCTATACACCCATGAAGTTTCATGATCCTAGCTATTATACTTTTAGAGATATTCTCCAGACAATATTCAAGTATGAAAAACAACAAAGGGCAATAACTCAAAAAATAGGCCAGGTAGAGTTATGGTTCTTGTGCACTGCACTCCCCCTTGGTGAGATCTATACACCCATGAAGTTTCATGATCCTAGCTATTATAAGTTTAGAGATATACTCCGGACAAGATTCAAGTATGAAAAACAACAAAGGGCAATAACTCCAAAAATAGGCTAGGAAGAGTTATGGTTCTTGTACACTGCACTCCCACTTGGTGAGCTCTATCCATCCATGAAATTTCATGATCCTAGCTATTATACTTTTAGAGATATACTCCGGACAAGATTCAAGTATGAAAAACAACAAAGGGCAATAACTCCAAAAATAGGCCAGGTAGAGTTATGGTTCTTGTGCACTGCACTCCCCCTTGGTGAGATCTATAGACCCATGAAGTTTCATGATCCTAGCTATAATACTTTTAGAGATATACTCCGGACAAGATTCAAGTATGAAAAACAACAAAGGGCAATAACTCAAAAAAAGGCCAGATAGAGTTATGGTTCTTGTGCACTGCACTCCCCCTTGGTGAGATCTATACACCCATGAAGTTCCATGATCCTAGCTATGATACTTTTAGAGATATACTCCGGACAAGATTCAAGTATGAAAAACAACAAAGGGCAATAACTCCAAAAATAGGCCAGGTAGAGTTATGGTTCTTGTGCACTGCACTCCCCCTTGGTGAGATCTATACACCCATGAAGTTTCATGATCCTAGCTATTATACTTTTAGAGATATACTCCGGACAAGATTCAAGTATGAAAAACAACAAAGGGCAATAACTCAAAAAAGATGCTAGGAAGAGTTATGGTTCTTGCACACTGCACTCCCACTTGGTGAGCTCTATCCATTCATGAAATTTCATGATCCTTCCTATTTACTTTTAGAGATATACTCCGGACAAGATTCAAGTATGAAAAACAACAAAGGGCAATAACTAAAAAAAAGGGCCAGGTAGAGTTATGGTTCTTGTGCACTGCACTCCCCCTTGGTGAGATCTATACACCCATGAAGTTTCATGATCCTCGCTTTATTACTTTTAGAGATATACTCCGGACAAGATTCAAGTATGAAAAACAACAAAGGGCAATAATTCAAAAAATAGGCCAGGTAGAGTTATGGTTCTTGTGCACTGCACTCCGTATTGATGAGAAGAATATAACTGCCAAGTTTAAAGTCAATTGGACTTAAGGTGACAGAGTTATGCTCCAGACAAAGAAGTGGACACCGCCGGACAACCGGACGCCCGGACTCCCGGACACCCGGACGCCCGGACGCCCGGACGACCGGACGCCCGGACGCCACGGGTGATCCCATAATACGTCCCGTCTTCGACGGGCGTATAAAAATGAAGAAATTGCTTGTAACAAGCAATTTCTATATTTTCCACAATGTTTTCTTACCTGGCTACAGACAATTTCTTCATTTTCCACAATGTTTTCTACCCCTGTTAAAGGCTTTTTTCATTTACCAATATGTCTTTTATCCACAAAGAAAAAGGGTTTTCGAAAGTTCATCAAATGAAAATTGTTCTTTCCAACTTCCATTGTCCTGTCCAACTTGGAATTTTCTTTTTGTTGTTGTTGTTGTTGTCGTTTGGTAAAAACTTAACCCTTTCCTGTTTTTTCACAATTTTAGACTAGCCCAATTTCAAAGAAATTGCAGACGACAACTAAAAGTGAGTGCAGGGACGTGAAAACAAATGATTGATCAGGAAAGGGTTAAGACAGACATCCCTTTTCAAAGACAATTAATCCATTCCAACGGGGATCCTTCAAGCATCCAAGAAAAAAAACTTTGAACAATTTTGTGGAAATTGAGGAAATTGTTTATACGAATAATTTCTTCGTTACCCACATTGTTTTCTACCACCAAAGGTCAGAGATTTCGAAATTCCATCAACAAAAAAAATGTCGTCTGGAACTTCCTTGAATTCGGACCAGTCTAAAATATTGTCGTCTGGTAATGGGTTAAACATAATACAAACCCCTCACAAATCTTCCGGGTTGGGTTGTAATTTGATCCGAACAAAATAATTCATATTAAATAGACATGGTTTGGTAGAAATATACTATGTATAATACGTGTAATGTATTTGAGAAAGCATAACATCGTTTAGTTTGAAAAAATGCCGTAACTACAGCTTTATTTAAGCTGTAGTTGCGACATTTTTATCACGATACGACGATTAACTGAACCTAAATTTGTGACGTTTTTGCAAATAACGCAAATTTATAATTTAATATTTTCAGATATCCGCCCTAAATCTATTCAGAGTTTAACAGCATGGAAATTTATCAAACTTCTTTTACCCTGCTCGATAGATAAGTGGATATAATTAGTCTGGAGCTTAAACTATTACCAGACGACAACATTTTGGACTGGTCCAATTTGAAAGTTGCAGTCGGCAATTTGTAGTTGGTGCATTTAAAAAACAATTGTCTCTTTGATAAGAAAACATCGTGGAAGATGAGGAAATTGAGAAACGGTTAAGCTGTGTTGAAGCGACACAAATTAAGACAGATCATAATTTAAAAGAGGCGCTCAAATTGAAAAAAATGTAGGTTGTATAGAGTATTAAATATCATGAGGAAATAAGAAATTTGCTAGTGACGAGAACATTCTCTTTTTATAACAGTACATTGTATGACGATATTATTCAGATAAAAAGGCCTGGTCATGCGGTAATGCATGCACATAGCTGCTCTGGTTATATTGCCCACAGGATAACAAGATATTTAATACCCTATGCAACCTTCATTTTTCCATTTGGACACCTTTTAAAGGTCGCCTTTAATGTTTTTTTTTTATTTCTGACCAATTTTGAATTGTGTCGTCTCAGTACAGCTAAACCCTTTCCCAATCTATGACGTTTTTTGGTGCGTCTTTAGAAGGAAAGCAGTTGAAAACATTGTGAAAAATTAAGAATTTGCTTGATACAAGCAATTTCTTCATTATCCACAATGTTTTCTACCATTCGAGGCAAATATTCCACGAATAAGTTCCACGAAATACAAATTGTCGACTACAATTTCGTTCAAATCAAACCTGTCTAAAGTTTTGTCGTCGGGTAATGGGTAAAACTCCAGACTAATTATATCCCCTCAGCTAACGAGCAGGCTGATGGAAGTTTAATCTCTTTTAATGGGTTTACATTTCTCTAAAACTATTCAAATCATGAAAAATGTTGTTTTAATGTAAACTCTAAAAAGTACAATTACAACACGGTAAGGTGTCAAATTCCTTCCTAAGCAAAAGAACTTTGATACAAAGGCCATTCAATGTTTTAATCCGTTTTTAACCTTTGGCGCATTTACGATTCCCAAGTGAGATTGGTGTTGATGTTTTCCCTTGTTTTCAATTTGATTTTTTTTTTCTAATAAAATGATAGCTAATTCATTGGCCGAAATGTTGGAGTGTTTGAGTCTGGTCGCAAAAGCCTTTCCCTTATTATTTGCGCAAAGTAAATGTATCGATGCGTTGTTAAGATTCTCCGTATAAAACAGAATCAAGCTCCGTCATTTTACTAAAAATGCGAAATTGGCCAATCGTCGGCCCCGCCCACTTACTTTCTTTGCCATGCCCATTGATTCCACAGGAAGTTGCGCTTCGGATTTTATTTCTATTTTGCAAAATTAATGGCCAGTAGCATCGAATTAAAAAAGTAGAATAGTTGGTTTGCTAACTGAACGTCGTAACTACAGCTTGAATAAGCTGTAGTTACGACGTTTAAGTCGCCAAACCAACAAAACATGTTTCTCAAAATGTCAGCCAATTTTGGAGTACAAATCTTAATTTCGGGCTGAATGAATAATTTGATTGGTCGATATATTTCTTAATTGATAGACGCGATTGGTCAAGTAACTAATCACGGCCATCAATGAAAGAAAAAAAGACCAATCAAATCATTCATTGTGATCGAAATAGGAATTTAAACCCCGGTATTGTCAATCTGGTTATATTTAAACGTAGAAGATTATCAATTATGGCAGTGAAAAGTAGCGCTAATTATGGTAAAACTGATTACTTTAAGATATTTTTTCCATTCAATATTTCGTGTAAATGTATGACAGGCCAAAATATTTCCCCTATAAACATTCCCACACAGTTAACCCCTTTTTACGTCCTTCAAGAAAAAGCTCTGGAAAACTTGTGGCAAATGAAGAAAATACTTGTATCAAGCAATTTCTTCTTTACTCACAATGTTTTCTTTAAAAAAAGACGAAAAAGTTAAATTTCCGTCAACTCGCAATTTTCATCTGAAATTCTTTCATTTTGGACCAGTCTAAAATTTTGTTGTGTGGGAATGGGTTAACAGAGGGATTGTGTTTAGAGAAATTAGCCCTGTTGCATACGGATGTGGAAAACCATTAAAGTTCACGAAAACAGAATAGGGTTAAGCAAAATGCTTGTAGTACCGTTTTAGTTATTCTATAAGTTTTTGGTTTGAAATCGTTGTTGTTAAAAATATACATTTTTTTTGCGGTTTAACCCTTTCCGGTTTTATGAAATTTTAGACCTGTCCAAATTCAAGTGATTTGCTGGCGAAAATTTAAAATGGGTAAATTTGAAAAATAACTATTCAGTATGCTAGAAAATATTATGGTAAAAAAAGGAATTGCTTGTGCCAAGCAGTTTCTTATTTTCACACAATGTTTTCTGCAGTATAAAATCACCGGGACGTTAAAACCAGGGAATTTACAGGAAAGGGTTAGGACGATCAACAGTACGAAAAAATAAGAACGCGTTTTCAATAATTTGTTGTGAATAAGAAAAAATGCTTCCCTGAACAACGACTTCTCTCTGAAAAAAAACCCAACTTGAAACAAACATTCAGACCTTTAAGACACTTCTGTTACAATACACACTTCCTTTAAAGATTTTTTTTACAAATCACGAACCTTAATACGAATGAAGTGGCAAATATAGTAGTATATAAGCAACATTGCCCGAAAGAATGAGCAAATTTCTGGTTAAAAAAAATCTACTCAAAAACGTAAAAGGCGACAATCAGTTTTAAATCTTAAAATCATAAAATGCTCTAGGAAATGAATAAATAATCGACCAAATGTGATTGCGTAAAAAAATATGTGACCGGTCATTCGAAAATGGATCTTCTGCAAACTCGGTCAAATATTTTTTTGAAATACAGAAATGACCAAGCAGAGATAAACAAAGATAATATTTGGAAAATAATTTACATAAAGGCAGAATGTCCATTCATTAAATCATGAAAGAGCGAATCAATCCTATCCAAATCAGGTTGTGAAGTCTGACCAGAGTTGATATATTATCCTTTCCCTGGAGGTTCATTTTTCCGTGACGGGTCGCATATATTCGCAAGTTTTCTTTCTACGGCCTGAATTGAAGGGCCGCGACTGTCAATGAAAGAATCAAATCATTCATTAAGACTGGAATATAATCTGAAAGTCGGACATATTTGTTAGTTTGGTGACTTAAACCATCCCAAACAATTCCTCTTTTTTATAGAACGAAGAAAAAAACTAAGAAACAGTGTTAGAAAAAGAGAAATTGCCCGTAACAAGCAATTTCTTCTTTTCTCACGATGTTTTCTACCTCACTTCACTACCACCCTTATTCTTCAAATTAAAACATTTTTTTTCCTCTACAGTCTCTTTCAATTTGGGCCCGTCTAAAATTCTTTTGTTTGGGAATGGGTTGATCGCCCCAACTACAGGTTATTTTAGATGTAGTTACGACGTTTAAAACACAAACCAACTATATTATGTTATCTGTTACTGTGACACAGGTTGTACAAAATAACGCCGTTTAATATCAAAGTTGAACTTTCCGTCGGAGTCAGTGGGCAGTAGGCGGGGCCAGCGATCCGTCAAATGATAAAACCTAGTCATACACACTGACCTCTGACATGTCATTTCCACTGGGATATCATAGGACAGGAGGTTGCAAAGTATGTTGGTTGAATTGGGTTTAACGCCGCTTTTAACAGTATTTCGGTCCTATCGTGGAGGCTGGAGGACCTAACAATTGATTCCTGGTATTTCTCACACCAGTAGTACCACTACATCCTTTCCTAGCCTCCAGTTGCTATCCCACTTAGGTTTGCGATTATCCACCCATTTGTGAGAGACAAATGTCGGAAAGAATATGTGCCGCCGCCGGGGATCGAACCCATGACATCCCGTGCTTGAAGATTAGGAGTCTGACGCGCTACCGACTGCGCTATGACGGCGGCTCTTGCAAAATATGTGGTCAGGAACATGAAACTAAATGCAAATCATTGGTTTGCGGCATAAACGTCGTAAGTACAGCTGGAATAAGCTGTAGTTACAACGTTAAGGTTACCAAGCCAACGGCATACTTGAAATAAAATTCATTATTCACTTCCTGTCCAAATGAATTTTTTGAATGGTCAATCTATTTTTTTATTTATTTTTTTTTTTTCAGAACGACACTCCGTTAATTACGTTGACTTTTTCAATAAGCTACAATATTCATGTTTTAGTGCATCTCCAGGTCGTTAAAATGTCTGATAGTTTTTTGCTGCATCAAAAAAGAGTTGAACTTCAGAAAAAAAAACTTAGCTGTTGGGATAATATCTAGATCCCGTCCCGTTCATTTGTTTTACGTTTTGATTTACAAAATTTTGTGGTTCAAATTCAAGAAATATTCAGGCTTCAATTAAAAGTGAATCCACACCAAATTTATCATGTGAAAAAAGTTTTATTTATATAAGTAAAAAATAAGAGCACCGTCTACGGGTGCCTACGCTCGGCTGTTAGGTGCTGGATAGTGGGCAGAATGCATCTAGAGTTATAACCCTTGATAGTATAGGTTGCTCTTTTGATAGTGAGCAAGTGAGCCAAGTTTCAAGTGAATGCCTTTAGTAGAACCAGAGATACCGCAAATTGTCAAAGTTTTCGCACGACGACGACGACACGAAGGCAATCGCAATACCTCGGGTTTTCTCTAAAAACAGGAGAGCTAATTATGAAAAAACAATTCACAACTTTGTATATCAAATATGAAATAGCAATTTCCTAGGTCAATTTTGACACTCGCCCGTGTGCTTCGAAAATATCGTTACTGCAGCATTTATCAAGCTGATAGATAAGAGGTTTTAGAGGTAAACCTGCGAATTATAGTTTTGTGAAAGGCCTATATACAGCTTATTATCGTTTTGTAACAATTGACGGATGGCCTTTGCTAATCAAAAAGTCGTTTGCCCAATCAAATTATTACTTTAGACCTGAGGTGAATTTTGAACTTTGATATTTATGTTCGACATTTTTGTTGGTTTGCTGAATTAGATAACACAGGTAGGCCCTCTTCGATTTATAACCAGTCTAAAATTGTGTTGTCTGGTTAGACAAAAAATAAAATGTAAATGACGGCCCCCAAAATTAACGCTTTCACGTTTTACAAACAGACGTATACTCCCCAGGGGACTGTAGGTATTACAGTGGATAAAGTAGCTGATAACGCTTAATTTATTCCAAAATCTCAAGTAGGCTTTTGTTTTAAGTAAAAGCTAGAAACCCTGTACGTTACGCGAAAAACCAGTGGCCCATTTTCAGAAATGGGTTTCTTTTTTCCTCGGCTTACAAGGTCACAGTCTTGCTCTATGGTAGGGACAACATTTACCACCAAATGGATTTCTCAAATCTTCGTTAAGATTGCGTCCAGACCCTGTATTGTTAATTTCAGAATAGGCCACAAGCCCGTTATAGAACAGAAACAGAACAAAAAATAAATCTCAATTATTTTTGTTGGTGTTCTTGGAACACAAAATCATTATGAAATTTATTTTCGTTTTCTGTTTACCCTTTACCTTAAAGTTCACATCAAAGTTTTGGTATAATAATAACCATATCATTAGCTGTGATATTTCACAGTCAAATCATTATTGAGATAGAAAATTGCGTTTCCAATTCCATTTAACACATTACCAGATGACAAATATTTAGACTGGTCATAATTCAAAGGAGTTGCAGACGACTATTTAAAGTTTATGAAATTTTAGATTTTTTCCACTTTCTGGGTAGAAAACATTGCTTAAAACCGAGAATTTGCTTGCTGTAAGCGAATTCTCTATTCTAAATAGTTTTCCGAATCGTTTTTACTTCATGGACGTCACAAAACTTTATTTTGTGGAGATAAGTTAATCTAATACAAATATTAAATTTGAATTCATTCAATAACTAGGTTTAGTCGTGATATATATTACTTTTACGACAATAATAATTTCGTAAATGGGCGAGCAAAGTATCGCAAATGCAGCTTTATTCAAGCTGTATTTACGAAAGTTTGCTCGCATATCAACTATTTATTATTTTGTAAGATCTTGTCAAGACGGGAAACTGCATGTAGTTTTAGTCAATAAAGTATTCTTTATTGTCCTGTTATATTCGTATCCGCTCTATAACTCTTGTATGCATGGATTGGTTGTCAAATAAATTGTCATCATTACAAACCAGAATTACATATCTGCATTAGACAGTTTTTATGAGCAAATCTTATGTCTGGTACGTATCTCCAAGGTCAATATCAAACTTAGAGGTCAAAGATAAATTGGGTTGAAATATTCGAATCTTCCCTCAAACCCAAACATTCCAGTAACTTCACATAACTGTTCTAAGCGTGAGGAAAAGATTGTGAACAAACCACGGTTCTACGTCTACAGGGTCAAGGTTAAACGTAGAGTTCAAAGGTCAAATTTGGGTACCCGATCTGTTAGTCAATTTCAAATCTTTTGGCAGAATTATTCATCAGCATGAGACTATGTAATTGGTAAGACCTCAAGCGAAGGTTTAACCAATTCGCACACAAGACCGCGTTATTTAGCACCTCAACGAATGAGCTTTAGAAAACATTATGGAAAACATTATGGAAAATGAAGGAATTGCTTGTATCCACAATGTTTTTAACACAAATATATCATTTTAACCGTTTTCTGAACAATCCCTTGTTTTCACGTCCCTGTGAATTTATACTTGAGAAAACATTGTGGGAAAAGAAGAAATTGTTTGTCACAAGCAATTTCTTCTTTTCTCACAATATTTTCTAACTTCGGGTAGGTTCGTTACTTATCAAATTACAACCACTTTTGATTGTTGTCTGCAACTCCTTTCAAATTTTACTGGTCTAAAATTGTGTAAAACGGGAAAGGGTTAAATTTATCAACTAAAAATTGTCGTCTGCAACTCCTTTCAATTCGAACCGGCCTTAATATTTGACGACTGCTAATATAATAGTTACTCGGCATAACTCTTACATACGTGGAATAATATCGAATAATATCATTAAACGAAGAATATTTGACTCCTATATTCAAACATAGCACTCCAAAGAAAATGATTCAAGTAGACTAGAATTTTATAGTAAATACAAAGATCTCTTGGAGTTTGAGCCATACTTAGAAAGGATAAATAATGCAAAACATAGAATAGCATTGTCCCAATTTAGACTATCATCTCACGATCTTTTAATCGAAAGGGGTAGACATCTACACATTCAAAAATCACAACGTATCTGTAAACATTGCAATGTGAATAAAATCGAAAATGAGTACCATTTCCTACTAGTATGTCCAAATTATGATAGATTAAGAAAAGAACAATTCAGTAAATATTTTTGCAGATGGCCAACTTTACATAAATTCAAATTCATTATGGCATCAAAAACGCGATCGACACTTCAAAACTTAGCAAAGTTCATATACTCAGCTTCATATACCCGACAATTAATAGAATTCGATAAAAAATAAAATTTCAGTATTGTTTTTACCATGATTTTACAAAGAATAGTCCTCTCTTGAAAACGTAATATGTTTGTTTTCTCCTTGCATGTGTTTGTTTTTGTTATTATGTACATGAGCTATGAATTTGTAATTTTATGCTGAATAAAATTGGGTTGAGCTGAATTTGGGAAAACTAAATACAGTAAAACCCCTCTAATACGACCACTTGTGGTACTTTCTTTTTCAGAAATAAAGCAAAAAGAAATTGGCTTTAATTGTTTTAGTGACTGTCACAGATGTTCCCAAATCTAAAGGGAATCTAAGGCTTTATTTCCTATTCTTGCAGTCATTTTGACATTTCACCCCCATAGAACTGATCGAAGAATCAACAGACAGTTTCATAAAATTCTGACCTATAACCCTAAAGATGTGTAAGCCCATAACTTATTTCTCTGTTGTAAGCCGTATCAAAAACGGTGGTCAATTGGTTTGTTTGTTGTTGTTTTCATAGAATTTATCTATAGGTGGTCCTGAACAAACTTTACTCCATGAGAATACTTCAGAAATTATTTTGGCAGCTGAAAATTGATATCGGCCCTTTCCCATACAATCACACTATGGAAGCCCATCAAGAAACATGGTTTGGAAAACAATGCGAAGAATGAAAAAAAATCTTATAATAATCAATTCCATCATTTTTCACGATGCTTTCTACCCAAACACAAAGGTTTTTTAAAAGTTCTGGATCTCCTTGACTTTGGACAATTCTAAAATTTTGTTGTCTTCTGTTAATACTCCAATACGATTTGTGTATGTTAACCCTTGTCATGCTTAACCCGGAATATTCCGGTTTTGGCAGGAGGTGTAGACTAAGATCAGACTGCACTAATGTGCAGGCTGATCTTAGACTATACCTCCTGCTTGTATTTTTCCTGACAGAGTTGTTTATGAAGTTTATTTCTAAAAAAATATTGGTTTTGAACAACAAGTTCTATCAGTGCTTTCAGCCCTTTGATTTGAGAGCATTTCAGTAAGGTAATTTATACAGCATGACAAGGGTTAAATTCCTAAACATATTCTAAACCACATTACAAACTCGTTCAGATTTGACATATATTTTTAGTTATTTCTTTTTTCGTCCTTTTTATGATAAACTGCAGACAGAAACTTATTTCTTTACTACTTGATAACATGTTGCCATAGTAACGCATACATTAGTTTAACGCTATCATAAACTCGAAAGTTACTACTTAATTCATAAAAAGTCTAAAACGGCAATAAAACTTACCAAATAAAGATGACTTTACAAAATAAGATTACTTTATAGAATTTATTACTTTGTCATAACATCAAATGTAGTTACCAAAGCATCTGACGCAGTATATTACTTGAATTTAAGTTTTTGTAGTGCAGTATAAAGTTGTATGGCTGAAATATGTACAAAAAAATGTTTTATGTTAAATTTTGCTAAAAATGGGCAATTCAAATGGTGTCATGGTTTGGGGTTGCAATGGTAACGCAATGGAAATTAAATTTCTTACTGACTTGACTTACACTAGCGTAGAATCAAATTTATCAAGATTTGTAACATCGCCAAAAACACAAGATATTAAGAGAACGTTTTTTGTTTTCATGGAGGTATGAACCGAAAAACCTAATCATACTGTATGAATACGCGGTTCTTACCTGCATGAAATCAAAAGATTATTCTCTTCATTTCTTATAATTCATTAGCATCGAGCAAAAAACCCAAAAACTTTACAAACGTTGATACCTTTTTGTATGGGACTATTTTGTACTAATAACTACATCGAGTTGACAGAAAATTATTTCTTGCTCTATTATTTTCTCGCTTACTTCTCGTCACCTCTACTATTCTAAAGCCGGGTGTAGGTAAACATAATTATATAATCTTAGGGACACTTTCGTGTACTTTCGTGCACACTGGTTTAAAGATTAACTGGTTATTGACTGTGAACTATTTTGACTTGATGAAGAAAATGGACGATAAGTTAAGGTGTCGGATCAATAATACTTCTAGGATACGCTCGTACACAAAAGACATTAATACAGCATTGCGGGTACTAAATGATTGTAATTATTTATCACTGTGCTCTTTGAATATAAGGGGGTAAAAGTATATTGATAACGAACAGTTATCAGCTACTGTAAATCTTTCCATATAATTGGGCTTTACGAAACCTGGAATAGAAAACAGACTATTACACAAATTTCAAAGAAGGTTCTACATTCTTTGATTCTATTCGCAAAATTAAAAATTCCAGTCTCAGTGGTTCTGGGGAGTAACGGTTGTGATAAACCCTTTCCTGTACAAACACGGGATTTTACGTTGCTGTGAATCTATGCTTCAGGAAACATTTTGGAAAGATGTTCCGTATTATTTTCTACGACAAAGGATGGTTTCATTTCAAAATGTATCCAATATTCATTATCGTCTTCAACTCCTTTCAATTTGGACCAGTCTAAAATTTCAAATCAAAGTACTGAAAGTACAGTAAGCTTGCAGAGCATGGATGAATTTAGAAAACCTTTCCATTGATTGGTAGAAAACATTGTGGACAATGAAGGAATTGCTTGTTACAAGCAATTTCTTCTTTGTCAACAATGTTTTCTAAAGCTTTTTTGTTGAGATGCTTAAATGCGGAAGTGAGTGCGATTGGGTTAAATAGCATGTTTTTAACACAGTTCTCTGAATAGAGTTTTCAATATTCCTGAAATACATAACTATTTTTCATGGCGTAGGCTTTCTATGGATTTAGTAGTTAAGCCTCCAGTGGCAGTTTGTAATCGTTGACCTTTGAGAAGACCTCGAAATTTTGTCTGTTTACTTAAGCTATCAAAGCTGACGCTTTGCTAGCTAAAAACGGGAAAGGGCTTATGCCAAAACTTCACGGTACAGGTTTTGATAATCGTATCTTTTCACATTTCCCGGAGTGCGTTGTATTGCATTTCAAAAAATGTTTATATAATATTGACAATGGTCTAGTAATGTTATTTGCGTGTGTACCCCCCGAAAAGTCTATCTTTAAGAAATAGAGAATCAAAATGGTATAGAAATACTGAATGGCCAGTAACCTTGACTATCAAGCGAATAACGAATAACCAAATTCAAATACATTACTTGCAGGGGACTTTAATGCTCACACTAAAGATTGACCTTTTTTTTCAGGATGCAGATAATTATCCGACTGATGACTTCACTATTCCAAGATGTTCACAAGATTTTGCTTTTCTAAATAATTCAAGTAAACGTTAAATTGAGATGTGTCATAAGTTTAATCTGCATACTTGGAATGGTGATCGAAATGGTAATTTCACGTGTTTCTCGAACATGACAAGAGTACTATTGGTCACGTAATAGTTTCTACTGAATTATTTCACAAAGTTTGTTTGTTTCATGTAGATGAAATATTATTTTCAGACCATTTCCCACTCATTTGTTCATGGAAGTTTAATGAAGCATTCAAATCAGGTATGGAAAATGACACTGGTTTATAAAATGATGAATCACAAGTTCATCTAAAATAAAAATGGAATGAACATAAAAAAAGATGAATTCCTAGAAAATTTTGAAAGAGTGTTTGCCAATTCAAGCAATGATCTTAACCCATTCCAACACAGCAAAATTTAGACACGTCCAAATTGAAAGAAGCGGCAGACGACAATTTCAAATTGACAGAATTTTATGGGTTTTTTTTCCGTCTTTTTGGAAGTAATTTCTTCATTTGCCACAATGCTTTCTGGGAGGCGTAAAGAGGAGGGCTTGTGTGGGAATGGGTTAATGCACGACTATAATAACGTTGTTTTGAAAACATCCTCACTACAATGCTGGTAAAGAACTGAAACAAGAGGGTCGTTGGCCCTGGGGCGCTCCCCTGAGATAAAGGCATTTTTTCTTCGAACAGTCTAATTTCATGTTAAGGCTAGGATTATGATACAGGTGGGCCATACTTAAGATAAAGACTATGTACATGGGGATCCAAAAGTCTAAATTACAAATTCAAAGGCTTTAGGTCAAATTAAGGAACATTTCTGCCAAATTTGGTTCAAATTGGCCCAGTGGTTTTGGGGGAGATGTCATTTAAAAATCGTTCTTTATTTCTATATAACCCCCCCGGGGACCCAAAGATCATGATTTTAGCTATTTTGAAAGAAGTAAATATACTGATGCTTCATGCAAAGTATCAATGCTTTACGCCTTCTTTGTCAGGAGGAGAAGATTCTTAAGAATTAATTTAAAATTTCACTTTTGTTGCCATGGCAACCAGAGTTTTTAATGGATTTCAATTATTTTAGCAAATTTTAAAGGGGACCACCTAAGGAACATTTCTGCCAAATTTGGTTCAAATTGGCCCAGTGGTTTGGGATGAGATGTCTTAACTCAATCTTAATTTCCATATAAACTGCGCCCCCGTAGTTTGGGAGGAGATGTCATTAAAAAATCGTTCTTTATTTCTAAAAAAAACATCCCCCGCCCATGGGCATCGCCCCTGGGGACCCGAGGATCATGATTTTAGCTATTTTGAAAGAAGTCAATGTACTGATGCTTCATGCAAAATATTAAGGCTCTACGCCTTCTGGGTCAGGAGGAGAAGATTTTTAAAGATTACTTTAAAACTTCACTTTTGATTCCATGGTAACCAGAGTTTTCAACAGATATCAATTCTTTTAGCAATTTCAAAGGGGACCACCTAAGGTACATTACTGCCAAGTTTGGTTGAAATTGGCCAAGTGGTTTGGGAGGAGATGTAATTTTAAGAAATTGTTGACGGACTACTGACGCCGGACGACGCCGGACAAAAGATTATCACAATAACTCACATGAGCACTACAGGCTGAGGTGAGCTAAAAAAACAAAACAAAACAAAAAAAACACAACAAAAAAAAGAGGTCCGAGGGATTTGGGACGCTCGTATTAGAAAAAGGCTCTCTTTCTTTCAACAGTCTAATTTCAGGTTAGGATTGTGATACAAGTGGGCCACACTTACATTTAAAGACTATGTACATGGGGATCCAAAAGTCTTAATAACAAATTCCAAGGCCTAAGTGCAAATTGGAAAGAAGAAAAAACCTTTTCCTCCCTCTGGATCCATGGGTTATAATTTCAGAAGAAAGAAGTCTGTGAACTGACGCCTCATGCCTATAACCCCCGCCCCCCCCGGGGGGGGGGGCTCCGCCCCTGAAGACCAAAGGATCATGATTTAAGCTATTTTGTATGAGATCAATATACTGATGCTTCATGCAAAATAAAAAGGCTCTACACCTTCTTGGTCAGAAGGAAAAGATTTTTACAGATAATTTTAAAATTTCTTTTTTGTTGCCATGGAAACCAGAAATTCTAACGGATTTCAATTCTTTTAGCAATTTACAAAGGGGACCACCTAAGATACATTTCTGCCAAATTTGGTTCAAATTGGCCCAGTGGTTTGGGATGAGATGTCTTAAAAAATCAATCTTTATTTCTATATAAACTCCACCCCCTGGGGACCCAAAGATCATGATTTTAGCTATTTTGAAAGAGGTCAATATACTGATGCTTCATGCAAATATCAAGGCTCTACGTCTAATGGGTAAGGAGGAGAAGATTCTTAAAGATTATTTTAAAATTTCACTTTTGTTGCCATGGCAACCAGAGATTTTAACGGATTTCAATTCTTTTAGCTATTTTAAAGGGGACCACCTAAGGAACATTTCTGCCAAATTTAGTTGAAATTGGCCCAGTGGTTTTGGGGGAGATGTCGTTTATTGAAATTGTTGACAGACGACGCACGACGGACGAAAGGTGATCACAATAGCTCTCTTGGGCACTTCGTGCTCAGGTGAGCTAAAAAAAACACAAGAGGATCATGATGGTCCTAAATCGCTCACCTGAGGCATCTGCAAATTACAGTATATTTTGTTTAAAAAAGACACTTAACACATCTTGCCTCGGTGCAAAAAGGTTACCTACTGACAAGTAGATACGTATTTATGGGGATGAATAATTAGCATGCACTGAGTTAATGAGAATTTTATTGTGCATGTATGTATTTCTGATGTATCTTATTGTTCTGGTTGTGTGTATAAGCCCGAGCAATATATACACCGGGGACTGTTTTTTTTTTTTGTTTGTTTGTTTTTTTTTTGCTACGTTATTTCTTTGGCTTCCATTATACGATTCACTGGCTACATTCGTCTTTGTTGTTCCTTTTATTCCTTGGAGACTACACAACAGATGTTAATTTTGGTGCCGTGATCAGGATCCTAAGTACTACATCTACCACGCGGGAAGCAGTAAAGGTTAGTGAACTCAAAGTTATATTTCAACTCTTTCAACCATGTCGGGCGAAGAACAAACTTTTGAAATGGCCATCGACCATTATCCTACTGCCATTATTCTTCGAACGTTCTCAACCAGGAAGAATCGCGAATCAATTCTTAAATCGCGATCGTCATTATTATCATTTCTGTAATAGTATAAAGCGCTTTTGACAAATTAAAATTCTGTAGCAAAATTGCTCGTCATTGGGAAGCGCTTTTGACAAATTAAAATTCTGTAGCAAAATTGCTCGTCATTGGGAAAGAGTGAAGTATAGTAATGTAAGGTTCACCAAACCCGATGCTGAACCGGCCGAAGGACGAAAACTGTTGGCTACTACTAACGCACCAATATCTAACTTAATCCAGCAGAATTTACGGTGGACTATTGACTCCCCTCTACACCCTTCAGCGCCGATGAAACAACAGCATATGGACACGCTATACCCCACTATGGACCAAATTGGTACTCTCGACACTTGCACAACCGGCCGCCTGTAATACACTTTCCTGGTGTCATGTTTCGTTTGTTGAGTTGTTGACAAATGGACTATTACTCATGTCATATTTCTGTCATTCACTCGTTATTACAATCTGACTAGATGAAAGGACACTACATAACACATGGACACCCATAGCTTTATAGGATGCTGTTCTACCTTCACAATCACCATTTCCTTTCCAAATTTTCTGTTCAATCGGACTGGACTATCTCTCACCTCATCATGGAAGTAGCCGTGGAATTATTCGATGCCTACGTCGACGCCGTCAAGACGTACGGATGTGACTCTGATGCGTCGCTAAATTTGTTACGCATTCTCAGCTACGGAGATGTTATTGTTGCTCATTTTTTGAAAAAGCCGCCGTGTTTTAAACGTTTCCTGAACCAGGCTCTCCGATTGCTAGATGAAGGGGGTGATCTTCACCATATTCAGTGTCCTTTACACCACACCAAATGTCCAGACGTCTTGTGGACATCACTAGAATTTACGGTGCATTTCTTGTTGGATAACGGTTTCAAACTGTGTCCTGATAAGTAAATGTGTAATTTCTCAAGCAAAGACGGAAAATTCAATTGGAACTTATAAAGACTAGTTACGACGTTACATGAAATTCCATTGGAACTTATAAACACTAGTTACGGCGTTTTAGATTCATTTGTTTCAAATTACATGTGTTCGTGATCGTTACAGGTTATGATTTCAAACAAACAAAACCGGTGTACTTATTCGTATTTCTATTTCTTCTGTACATGTTCATGTCAATTTTACAATACATTATTTCATTAGACAATGTTTAATTTTCTAATACATGTCAATTACTGATGTTAAACTAGTACGCCGCGATATGACTGAAAAATTTAAACCACATTCAAGCAAACAGAAAAATTGTTGAAAACGGCGTTCAAACGCTTTCAAACAAACAAAACTGGTGTACTTATACTTATTCATTATTTAACCTCAAAATTTCGTACATGTTACATTTTTTCAATGTTTCAATTTTAAATGTTTTTATTCATGTTTAAGTTACAACGTTTTAGTACACGTTACATTTTCTTTATTTCACGCGTTTAATTACAGTTAGGACGGGAATTAGCTACTTGTTTTGTCACAAGGCCAATAAGCGAACAAGATCAGTCTTTTATCTGTCGATTCAGTCCCAGTCACCATCATGAGTATGAAAGACCATGGAAAGACTTTGTAAGCTATTTCATTTCTCCAATTGAGTCAATTACGTATGCAAATCTTCTTCTATTCTCTGGTAAAGTATTCCCACAGAATTCTTTCCTAGAAAATTTCCGCAATGTATACTGTTTAATTTTCTTAAAAAAAAATGAAGGGCGCAAAAATATGTAATTTTGCTGTTATCTCATATGTACATTATTACTTGATATTTCACTGTGTATTGGGTATTTCGCTGTGTTTATGATTTATATGCGCATGTATTTTATTTGTTCGCGAACGTTTAAATTATTTA
Organism: Fragum fragum; assembly: GCA_946902895.1. Taxonomy (NCBI): domain Eukaryota; kingdom Metazoa; phylum Mollusca; class Bivalvia; order Cardiida; family Cardiidae; genus Fragum; species Fragum fragum. The sequence continues at coordinate 50,224,981 of OX336373.1, read as the reverse complement.
CTTTTTGTACATATTTTATCACATATATCTATTTCCATGAATATTTTCTATTAAGAACATTTAAAACTTGTCTAAAATTAACAAACCTTTTTTTTCATTTTCTGAAGTTCTTCGAATAATTTTCTGTATATAAAATGTCTGTTACCCAAAATACGTATCAATGCTTTAAAACTTCTTCTCAGAGGGTATATACATATATTCAAAAAGAAACCATACGACACGTCGCTACCGTAGCGCATGCCCATATGAGCGACGCCCCCAGAAGACGGTTAGTTGTTACGGGGGATAGTGCAAGGATACAGGACGAAACTGCTGAGAGCTCCGCCTGGTTCTTTAACGTGCTCGATGGATAGCATCGTCACACGGGGCCTCGGTTTAACGTCTCATCCGAAAGACAATTAGTTGAGTTAGTTGATATGGTCAGCCCAGGGCTCGAACCCGTGATCTTGAGGTTTGAAGTCAAGTGCTCTACCAACTGAGCTAATCGGGCTGATTTCCCAACCATATGTTCTCTATTTTTTATAATTCGCCGCCAAATTGGAGCAGCAATTATTAATTGCTCGAGGTCAATATTTCTTCCCGTTTTAATTACTATTAATTAAATTCCCAATTGATTTCAATCACTGTCGTATTTCAATAATCTGATTATCCATAAGTAAATAGTTTCCGTGTTAACTCGAGAACTCTTTCCTTAATCAATTTTTAAGGAAAGGGCGTGTAGTGAAATTTAGTTAATTTCACTTTTTCTTTATGTCTCCTTTTGCTTTAACACATCTTGCCTGGGTGCAAAAAAGTTACCTACTGACAAGTAGATACGTTTTTTGGGGGATGAATAATTAGCATGCATTGAATTAACGAGAATTTTATTGTACATGTATGTATTTCTGGTGTATCTTATTGTTCTGGTCGTGTATATAAGACCAAGCAATTAATACATCGGGGACTATTTTTACAAATTGGCTACGTTACTTGTCCACGACGTCTTCTTTGACTTCTATTATACGATTCACTGGCTACATTCGTCTTTATTGTTCATTTATTCCTTGGAGACTTCACAACAGGGGCCATTTTTGACCCCAGAGATTAAATATTTAAAACTTGGTAGAGAACCATATGATTAAGCTCCATACAAAATATTAAGGCCTTTGGCCTTTTAGTCTATGAAAAAACAACAACAAAGATTTACTAAAATGTTCCATTTTCATATGCCGCGGTTAGAAGAGTTTTTCACGGAATGAAATTCTTTAAACAACTTTTGAAGAGCTTCACAAAAGGAACATCCCTGCAAAGTTTCAGCTTGATTGGCATACTGGTTTAGGAGGAGAAGATTTTTAAAGATATTTAAAGAATTACCAAAGATTCCCATTTTCAAAGGCCGCGGCAACCAGAGTTTTTGACAGAATTAGATTCTTTTAACAACTTTTGTAGAACATCATCAAATGAAGATCGCCGAAAAGTTTCAGCTTGATTGGCCAACTGGTTTAGGAGGAGATGATTTCTAAAGATATTTAAACAATTACTAAAGGTTCCCATTTTTAAATGCCGCGGCAACCAGAGTTTTTGACGGAATTAAATTCTTTTAACACTTTTGTAGAACTTCACCTAAGGAACATCCCTGCAAAGTTTCAGCTTGATTGGCCAAATGGTTTAGGAGGAGATTTCTAAAGAAATTGTGGACGGACAGACGGACGGACATCGAACGATCATAATAGCTCACCTCGCACTTTGTGCTCAGGTGAGCTAAAAGGTTTAAAGAAGCATATTAATTTAAGAAGGTTTCGGGCAAGCAACAATAAAAATGATCATTTATATTTCAATTGTACTAGAAATAGATATTAAGCAAAATGTAGAAAATTAAAGGATACATACGAAAGAAAAAACAGACATTTCGGAGTGCAAAATAGAAATAAGGGCGCTTGAGCGCCTGTATCGCTCCACAGGCCTGAATGTACTGATTAAGCAAATAATATTTTCAGGAATTCAATATAAACTGAATCGTCTTTGCCATATACCTTGCAAATAAATCCGGTCACTAAAATCTACAAAAGTTCTCGAGAGCAATTCAAAGTTTTCATTGTTTTACAACAGTAAAGTTTGGTTATGTAAAATTCAATTACTAACTTAGATGAAAAGGTGTTTAAACTATTTTCACTGCTAACCAACTATGGAATAAGCCATGACAATGGAAGGTTGAAATCCGTCTCAATCATTGGTGAGAGACAAATGTCCGAAAGGATATGTGCCGCCGCCGAGGAGTAACAAGTGCAATGTCAAACATGAAATTTCTCGTAACAAGGGGTAAGCACAAAACTATAAGCTTTTACAAAAGTTTGGAACTAAGCTTTATAAAAATTCAAAAAGGAAATATTGCACGTTGCCAATATTACCCATGTTTTTTCTACTGATTCATATTCTTTCAAGGAATTTGTAAGGGGGCCACTCGAGGAACATTATTGTGAAACTTAATTCAATTGTGTCCAGTATTTTTTCAAAAAGTTTTTCTGTACAGACAGTATAATGTTAGCAAGAGTAAAAACATCATAAGTGTCTAGACTTTGTATTGACACTATGATGTTTTTGCACAAAGCCACCCATAAGGAAAATAAATCCTGCCATTTAACCTTAACTGTGATCTTGAAGTTGGTCACCAAATCTTGCAGTCTGCACACCCCCTCATTAACCCTTGTCATGCTGAACCCGGAATGTTCCGGTTTTGACAGGCAGTATAGACATAGATCAGTCTGCACATAAGTTTACACCTCCTGCTTGTCTCCTTTCAGCCAGAGTTGTTGAAATAGTGAATTTTCAAAAGGAATATTGATCACCATTATGACCCTCCAGTGCTGTCAGTCCTTTGATTTTAAAGCAATTCTGTGTAGGGTTTTAATTCATCATGACAAGAGTTACAATATACCATTGTGCCAAATATTGTAAAAATTGGACAAAGCACTAAGGAGATAAACAGTGGACAAGACATTGTCGACAAACTGTGGCCATTCCAATAATCTACCATCGGCTTCATGGCAGGGAATTAAAAACATAATAGTCATAGGGAAATGTGTATGTTTAACCCTTTCCAACTCAAGCCCTCCTTTTTACGCCCCTCAAGAAAAAAGCTTTGGAAAACATTGTGGAAAATGAAGAAATTGCTTGTATCAAGCAATTTCTTCATTATCCACAATGTTTTCTACCCCAAAATACTGGCAAATTTAAAATTCCATCAAATTTAAATTGTCGTCTGCAGCTTCTTTCAAATTGGACTAGTCTAAAATTTTCTTGTGTTGGAATGGGTTAATAAACATTGGCCAAGAGATGACTGAATTATTGCCCAATATGGACAGAGATGGACAACACAAAAAGTTTACAAGGGGTAAAAACAAGAGCTGTCAGAGGACAACAACACTGAACTTTTCTGAGTGCTGGATAGTAACAGCAACTCTATGTCGACATAAGGCATAATACCTAAGTACTAACAGAATTAAACAAGAGGACCATGATGGTCCTAAATCGCTCACCTGAGGCATCTCCAAATTACAGTACTTTTTAGTATAAAAAAGACACAACTTGAGCAAAATAAATAAAAGATTTATAAGATTTTGGGCTTTGTACAAAACAATCCAGTAATGCTTTACAATAATAATGAAGCTTGATTGGCCTACTGGTTTAGGGGGAGAAAGTTTTTAAGGATTTTTACAGATTTACTTAAGATTCCAATTTTCACATGCCGCAGCAACCAGAGTTTTTGACGGAATTAAATTCCTTTCACAACTTTTGTAGAACTTCACCCAAGGAACATCCCTGCAAAGTTTCAGCTTGATTGGCCTACTGGTTTAGGGGGAGAAAATTTTTAAAGATTTTTACAGATTTATTTAAGATTCCCATTTTCACATGTCGCGGCAACCAGAGTTTTTGACGGAATTAAATTCTTTTAACAACTTTTGTAGAACTTCACCCAAGGAACATCCCTGCTAAGTTTCAGCTTGATTGGACTACTGGTTTAGGGGGAGAAAATTTTTAAAGATTTTTACAGATTTGCTAAAGATTCCAATTTTCACATACCGCGGCAACCAGAGTTTTTGACGGAATTAAATTCTTTTAACAACTTAAGTAGAACTTCACCCAAGGAACACCCCTGCAAAGTTTCACCTTGATTGGCCTACTGGTTAAGGAGGAGAAAAATTTTAAAGATTTTTACAGATTTATTTAAGATTCCAATTTTCTCATGCCGCGGCAACCAGAGTTTTTGACGGAATTAAATTCTTTTAACAACTTTTGTAGAACTTCACCCAAGGAACATCCCTGCTAAGTTTCAGCTTGATTGGACTACTGGTTTAGGAGGAGAAGATTTTTAAAGATTTTTACAGATTTACTAAAGATTCCAATTTTCACATGCCGCGGCAACCAGAGTTTTTGACGGAATTAAATTCTTTTTACAACTTTTGTAGAACTTCACCCAAGGAACATCCCTGCAAAGTTTCACCTTGATTGGCTTCTAGTTTAGGAGGAGAAGATTTTTAAAGAAATTGTGGACGGACGGACAGACGGACGGACAGACGGACGGACGGACGACGGACAATGTCCGATCACAATAGCTCACCTCGCACTTTGTGCTCAGGTGAGCTAAAAATCTTTCAATTAAAATTTTAAGTCGAACAAGATTTCTAGTTCTTAAAGAGGCTAAAACTCCACTTTAATAAATGTAGATGCACCTATTCTTTGCCTAGAAAATGATATGATGGTCACAAAAGCATCTGCAAAGTTTCAAAGCAAAAGAATTAGTAAAAAGAGGGGTATTAAAGGTATATGTGGTTTAACCAAAACTTTCTGGGTATTAAGACTTTTTAAGTCCGAAAAGGGTTAAAATTCCACTGAAATGAAGGACACAGTAATGAAACTGTGATAAGAGGCTGATGTTATTGTCATAAAAACATGTGCAAAGTTTCAAAGCAATAGCATCAGTGAAAAAGAGTTATTCAACATATATGATTGCACACAAGGTTTAACCAAGAATTTCTAAGTCTGAAAAGGGTTAAACTCCACTATAATAAATGTAATTTTAATGAATCTTTGCCAAGGAAGATGATATGATGGTCACAAAAGCATGTGCAAAGTTTCAAAGCAATAGCCCTAGTAGAAACTGAGATATGACACTTGCACATACGGTTTATCCAAACCATTATGTCAACACCCAGGTGACTGGAAATAGCCCCCTTTTCTTCGAGTAGTCGAGCTAGAAACATTAAACCACTGATTATTGGTCAAACTACAATCAAAATAATAGAGATAACAAATAAACTTCATTGAGAAATTTAATGTAAGAATTTAACATTTCATAGTGAGTAAAATTCTTTACCTCTTATGATTTCAAGTGGAAACATTACACCAAGATACATTTAGGACATTACATCAGATGAAATTGATTACCCATTCCCATACAATGACGCTTTTGGACGCCCCTCAAAAAATACAATTAGGAAAACATTGTGTAAAATGAAGAAATTGCTTGTTTCAACTAATTTCTTCATTTCAACAATGTTTTCTACCCAGAAACTTGACAAATCTAAAATTTCATAAGCTTTGAATTGTCATCTGCAACTCCTTTCAATTTGGACCAGTCTAAAATTTTGCCTTCCGGTAATGGGTTAACCATTAAAATCTTATGAAGGGTCGTAAATAGAATATTTCTGTGAAATCTGGTTGAAATCTAAGCTCCATTTTCCAAGGAGACTTGTTTTGATTATGTACCATGGAGTTTAGCACCGCCCGTAAAAGCCACGTTTTGTAATTGATTGAAATTCTTTGAAGGAATCTGAAAAAGATTCACTGAAGGATCATTCCTATGAAATTAAGTTGAAATCAACCATCCAATGCAAGGGAACAAAATTTAACAACACTGCCATAGAGCCTTTATTGTGGGTCTCAATAAAATCATGTTATGCAGATGACTAATATGAGTACCTACAACAAAAGTTTTTATTAAAAACACATTGGAATAACACCCTTCATATCTTAACCTCTGAAAAGCTAAAATAAGCCAAAGTTACAAAAAAATTTCATAACCAAACATTTTATCTATTGATAGATTGCTGGCCTTGCACACTGACAGGAAGTTATACCAAGATATCAACAGGTGTTAATTTACTAAATTTATCAAAATTAGTAACATGTACCAAAAAGTAAAATGGTCAGTTGGCAACCTAAATAAAATATCCATATCTTATGCTGCAGTTATGATGTTTAAGTCACCAAACCAATAAATTTGCTCCAAATTTATTTTTGGTAAATGAATGTTTCGAATGGTCAATTTTTAGTGGTTTTGTTAATACAAAAACGTTATTTAAAATCGATTCAAACACCAGATGTAAAATTTCAAGCTTTTCTACTCGTGATCATTAAACTTGTGAAAATCTGCGTGAGCACCTCCATCTCTTTTTCACTGATTTAGAAAATAACTTACTTACTGTATGCTCACAGCTTGTTTTGTTGTCATAAATAATAAGGAAAGTGGTTTAATACTTCCATAATCTTGTATCTTCATATATTCACAATGAACTGTCTAATAAATTATCCAGAGGAGAGAAATAATTTACTCATGTTTCAAGATAGAATCTAGGTCAGTGGATAGTGGGGTCTAGCAAATACATGTAAAGTAACGTATTATCACATAATCCCAAAATTTCACACATTTATGAAAAAAAATATGAAAAAATTGTGATAAAAGCAGAAAGCAGGTTAGGGTTAAACACTGAACTTTGCTTACAATTTTAACCCATTACCAGACCGCAACATTTCAGACTGGTTTTAAATTGAAAAGAGTTGCGAACAACAATATTGTGGAAAATTCTTTTTCAACTTTCTGGGTAAAAACATTGTGGAAAATGGAGAAATTGCTTGTTGCAAGCAAATTCTTCATTTGCACAATGTTTTTCCAATATTTCTTGAGGGGCATAAAAAAGCGCCATTTTTCAGTGAATCTTTTCAATGGTTTTAATATTGTTTTACATTGTCATAAAGAGATGACATTTTGATGACAGTGTGAAGTCATGCAATGTCAATTAGAAAGTATGGCCATTTCATAATTACTAATGACTTGTGCGGCATCTTAGTTTGTACTTAAGATTGAAATAATTGCAAGGTTTACTATCATTCTATATCAAAACTGTTAACATTGTAAAAATTAATCTTGTAACTTTGCCTAAAAGGTTATCGCTTATCAAATCAAAATACTATGTCACGCTTATGATATAGGCAGTCAGGGATGAAAATCGGCTCAGGCTTAAGATAAAGATAGATTGTGCAATTGCAATGATTCACCTTTAAAGCTTTCACCCTCTGATAATTCAAAAATGTTGTCATCAGTCATGTGTTGTCTCACTGGAATATTTTCTTGGGGATAATTTAACTCAGAACAAACTAAATGTAAGATTTTACCACTGAATCAACTTTTCAATTAACTGATCATGGCTGTCTTTCAAATAACCAGTTGACCAATGAAATCATTCATTTATACCAGAAATGAGTTTTGAACTCAGACATTACCGTTTTTTGTAATTCCTTTTTGTGGTTGGGCAACTTAAATGTCTTAACTACAGCTTATTAAAGGTGTAGTAAAAACGTTTAGCTTGCCAACCTATGATTATATTGTTACATACTACTGTCCATAAATTTTGCAAAATAATGCCTTTAAAAATCAAAATAGATCTTCCTGTCAGAGTCAATGGGCAGGGCCAATGGAGGAAGTGGATGGGGCCAGCAATAGGTCATTTGAAATTGACAACTTGTCATCCATCTTTATTTCATCTCATTGTCATGGATAATTTTAGGGTCCAAGCAAAATACCATTAAAATCTTATAAAAATTGAATCAAATCTTGCCATCAAGACAGTCTTTCAGATAACAGGTAAAGGGAAAATCATTCTGGTAGTTGAATCATTTTGGTTTCTTGAAGTTTCCTTTGGCTTTCTTCTTCTGTCCTCCTTTAGAATCTTCAGCCTGCAATGATATAATAATTTAACGCTTCACTGCACAATCCTTTTTCTTAACATTCCTTTGATATTATACTTGAAAAAAAAACATAATGTAAAACAAAGAAAAAGCTTGATTAATGCAAATTCTTCTCTTACTTAGATTTTTCTATTATGTAGGATGGTTACTCTTTGATGTGTACTTACTTTATGCTATTTTTCCTACCCCTCTGAGTTTTGACAAGTCTACAGTTAAAAAAAACCCACAAAAACATAAAGTATCGAAATGAGGTTAGTGGTTGAAAAACAATCCACATATTTAGTAAAATTTGTGCTACACAATTTTGGCATTTCAATGAATGCATCACTTTTCTACACTGATTGAATCACTGCCAGTGAACCAGTATTTTTCCCATTACTCATGTACCAGGTATTTCACAATTCTGCATTCAGACAGGCTGCAGAGAAATAACTGAAATTCAGTGATATAAGAATAAATTGCTTATAGTTTTTCCTTTTCTCACATTTTCTAACCCCTTTTTCATTTTTTTTTCACTCAACACACCTTTAAATTGCCTTTCACACTTTCTTTCAATTGCTGGATCGCAGACCTTACCAACAAACTCCAAACAGAAGTTTGACAGATATTAAGTGGTGTAAGTTACAACAAGAGATAAGGCTCTTTTTCTTTCAAACGTCAAATTCAATGTTAAGGCTAGGAATGTGATATTTTCAACGGATTTCAATTCTTTAAGCTATTTTTGAAGGTGGCCACCTAAAGAACATTTCTACCAAATTTGGTTTTGGAGGAGATGTTGTTTAAAAACCCTTTCTTTGTTTCAATATAGACACCACCACCCCCAATCCCAGGCTAATGATTCAATCAGTTTTTTTGAAATGGCAACTATACTGTTTTCAGTTCTTTAAGCTATTTTTAAAGGAACAACCTAAGGAACATTTCTGCCAAATTTGGTTTGAATTGGCTAACTCTGGATTTTCACAACAATTCAACTCTCTATCCGAGCCAAAAGATGCATATCCAACTTACATGTACTACATACCATCCACTCGTTGGTGAGATACAAATAAGGCATGATGATATTGTCAGAAAGAATGTTGGCAGAGCAAAGGTTTAAAACTGAGCTAACTGGGCGGGATTCATACCTCATTAACAGATTACTACACAATCCCACATTTCTATGCACTGAGGAAATAAAGTTGTAATAAAACATTGTAAGAACAGAAACAGGCAATTCTTCTTTTCTGACAATATTTTCTACTTCATATTGCCCTGGTTTTCAAATTTTAACTAACTTTGTTTTGTCGTCTGCAACTTCTTTCAAATTGGACCAGTCTAAAATGTTGTCATTTGGGAAATAGGTTAAATATTAGATGCTAATCAAGGACATGAAAAAATTAAGCCCATTCCCACACAATAATGATTCCCTCATGAGAAATCTTGTAATAGTATGTGACTTAATAACCCCCCCCCCCCCCCCAGTGCCTTCAGTGTAATGAGAGCTATAATAAAACAAGGACAAAGCTACTGACTTTGCTTTTCTAGAAAGGAGTTTGCTACACAAAATTGGTAGTACACAAATGTAATTAGTTGTATAAAATAATGTCTACAAATCATAAATAATGTCTAAGTTCAAGGGGAGATAATTCTTGAAGCAGGGGGAATTAAGACTTCAAAACTGCATCTTGCAATACTTCAACATGTTGTTAAAGTTTCAATGGTATTGAATCAAAACTTGAGGAGTTTGCGACACAAAATTGGTAGTATTTTATACACAGACAGACATTTGGACAAACAGGCTGACTTCAGTATAATCCCAAAACATCTGTTTTGCAGGGGTATAAAAATTTAGACAACATTGTGGACTATAAAGAATTGCTTGTCATACAAGCAATTTCTTCATTTTCCGCAATGTTTTCTACCCCAAAGGACAGAAAAATTTAGGCTTTAAAGAACTGAATATTGCTGTCTGCAGCTTCTTTGAATTTGGACCTAAAATTCTATCCTCTAGTAATGGGTTAAACAGTATAAATAGTACCTTTCTTTTTGGAGTACTACCACCAGTTGGCGCAAGGACTTTAAAGAATCCATCTATTCTTCCTTGTGTTGTTCCAGTTCTGGCCTTTTCTAACTTTTTAATACCATTCCTAATCCTTTCCTCACTAGTTATAAAACAAGAAACAAGAGTGGCATTGTCAAATACATGTATAAGCTGCCAACTAGCCAAGAGAAGAATTTTTGCATTGAGCCATCTTTCTATGTGCCTTTACCCATTATCCCACACAATCCCTCCTTTTTACGCCCCTCCAGAAAACTGCTTTAGAAAAAATTGTGGAAATTAAAAAATTGTTTGTTACAAGCAATTTCTTAATTTTCCACCCCAAAAGACCCAAAAAATTAAATTACCATCAACTTGAATTTGTTGTCTGCAGCTTCCTACAATTTGGACCAGTGTAAATTCTTGTTGTGTGGGAATGGGTTAATTGGCCAACATAAATAGCATGCGCCATGTCAGGTGACTAGGAACATTCTGTGAAAGTTCCATTCAAACTCATCTATAAATGTAGAATAAGATGCGTTAACAAGAAATTTTGCATTAAGCCTCCTTTTTCTGAACCATAGCCTGAAATGGTGAAACTCTGATAATATGCACAAGGTCAGATGACTAAAAGCATTCTGTGTAAATTTCAAATTCATCTAAAAATCTAGAATTAGATTTAAACAAGAAATTGGTAGAACAGCCAGATAGAGTGAGAAGATGATACACACATATGGTAACCTTCTGCAGTGTATAAAAAGGAATCTGTCTGATAAACTGAAGTAAAAAAACCCGGAATCGAATTAGCGAAATGAAAACCCTGTATAACTAATTACATGTATTTGGATTATAACATAAAGAAGGCTATCACTTAAAGAGATTAATACCCCCAGCTCCTTGTCAGTCACATAAAAAACAATTTTTACTGGAATAAAGCCCGTTTTCCAACAAGGGGGCCATTACCCCAATAAAAGTAAATGGGCCTGAAAGAAAATATTAACACCTTAGTTGACATTGTGTGCACATGTGAAATTTAAATCAAATGATTGTGTATGCTAGTGTGAAATTTGAAACCCAATCAATAGTTTACTAAAAAATGATTATACTGGACAAACCATCCGCCTATAAAACTGACAAGCTGACTCCTATATACTCTCAAAACATATCTTAAACCCATTCCAACACAAGAAAATTTTAGACTGGTCCAAATTAAAAGAAGCTGCAGACGACAATTTCAAGTTGATGGAATTTTAAAATTGTTCGTCTTTTGGGATAGAAAACAATGTGGATAATGAAGAAATTGCTTGATACAAGCAATTTCATCATTTTCCACAATGTGGATAATGAAGAAATTGCTTGATACAAGCAATTTCATCATTTTCCACAATGTTTTCCAAAGCTTTTTTCTTGAGGGGCGTAAAAAGGAGGGCTTGTGTGGGAATGGGTTAAGCACACCTTAGCTTGATACTCAATGCCATTAGTTGCCAGGAAAACATGTGTACAATATTTCTAAACAAAGGGGCATAATTCATAGAACAAGAGCACCACCTACAGGTGCCTATGATCGGCTATTGGGTGCTGGATAGTGGATAAAAGCACAAAATGAATCCGAGTTATACCCCTTGATAGTATAGGTTGCTCATTTGGTAGTGAACAAGTGTGCCAAGTTTCAATTGAATGCCTTTCGTAGAACCAGAGATATCACAAAATGTCAAAGTTTTCACACTAAGACGACAATGACACAAGGCTATAGCAATTCCTGGGGTTTTGTCAAAAAAAAAAAAGAGCTAAAAATAAATGGAATGTTACCAAAATAGCATGCCACATCCTTGCAAAATACTGAGTGCTTGTGTAAAATCTAAATGAAATCCAATTATTAATCAAGAAGAAAAAGCTACAGAGTTTTCAAACCAAAGCTACAGACATATTAATTAACCTACAAACCCACCAACAAACTGAAAAGCTTATGCCTAAATACCCCCAGCCCCAACATTATTTTTGGGGTATAAATGTCCTTTAACCCATTCCCACACAGTGACGCTTTTGGACGCCTCTCAAGAAAAAAAATTGGGAAAAAATTGTGTAAAATGAAGAAATTGCTTGTTACAAGCAATTTCTTCATTTTCCACTATGTTTTCTACCCAGAAAGTTGAAAAAGTCTAAAATTTCACATGAAATTGTCATCTGCAACTCCTTTCAATTTGGACCAGTCTAGAATTTTGCCGTCAGGTAATGGGTTAAACATTACAATTTAATTTTTAGGGGTTAAGGTTAAAACGAAAACAATCCAAAGGGGGGGGGGAGAACAGCTGAAGACATCCAATATGGATTTGTCTTTGAAATTTCAAATTCTAAAAATTTTGCCTGCGTAATCAATGACAGGAAAATGTGATTGCGACACACATCCCCCCAAAGTTCAAAGTTTCATGTAGATTTTGTTATTGGACAAATTCAATTGGTTCATAAGGCCAAGGGTATCTAGTAATGGTATATAATATACAAGAAAATTGACAAATTTGTGTCTTACCCTTGTAGACAACATTTCAAATTGCCTTCAAGTTGGAACAAAATTGCAAAATAAGGTAGAAAACATTGTGAGAAAAGCAGAAAATGCTTGTTACAACCACTTTCTCCTTTTCTTACAATGTTTTTTATAATCATGTTTTTTCAATGTGGCAAAAAGTGGCACTGTGTGGTAATGGGTTAATATCGAAAGCACTACATGCAGATGCCAGTGCTCAACTGTACAATTACTTGATAGTGGGTAAAACCTCTAAATGAAAAACGGGGCATTACTTGTTCAAAAACTGCATTTAGAGTCACCCCCTTGTGGTATAGATTTCTCTTTTGATAGTAAATATCAATTTGTAGTTTAAAGTGAATGTGTTCACTAATACCAGGTATATCACAAAACGTCAAAGTTCATCTTAGTCGAAAAAGGGGCATCATTCATCTGTCTGTAAGATATGACTAGCATTTATTTAAAGTAATCTCATTTGATGTGGCCCCTTCAATTGCTTCATCTGACACCAAAGTTTTTCTGTAGGGGAATTCACTGGCATAAGAATAAAATTCCTGCTGTCATGCAAATGGACACCATTTAGTCACTCTTTGACTTCCAATGTGTGTAATAACTTCTTTCGTTTTTCTTAAGGATAAATGACCATTAAAATATTACTAATAAATTCAACTGTATTTCTAATTGTTTTGTTTATATCACTGTATATGTGACAAACAGAAGAAAATAAACTTACCTAAATTGTTTTTTATTCACCATGAAATCAACTAATTCTTCAACTTTAGGCTCCTGCCATTTAAGCTGCAATAAAAAAAAAGTTAGAAAGGAAGCACAAAACTTAAATGACCAATTATAAAAAATATCAACAAATCAAATAATTTATCCAATTAGGACTCATTTTCAATTTAACCTTGACCTAATGTCAATTTTTTTGTTGGTTGGATTAATTAAAGCTTATTTAACTCATTTCCAAATTCCGGTAACTTTAAATTGAAAATTAAGGGACATTTTAGGTAGAAAACATAGTGAGAAAAGAAAAAATGCTCTTTTCTCTCAAATAGAGCTTGTATAACCATTTTAAATGTTTACACTCCTTTGAGAGAAAATGGCCACTGGTGAGAGACAAATGTCTGAAAGGATATATGCCGCCGGGGATCTAATCCATGTCATCCCATGATTGAAGAGAAAACATTATTTAAAATGAAGAAATTGCTTGTAACAAGCAACTTCATAATTTTACACAATTTTTTCTATCAATAAAGTTGAAAAAATCTAAAATTTCATAAACTCATAAATTGTGGTCTGCATCTCCTTTCAAATCATACCTCTTGGTTAAGTTTTGTAGACAGATAGAAGGACAATGATAAATGATATGTCCCTGATCTTTCAATGCGGGGCATAATTATACAAGTCAGTTTTGGCACGTTGATGACAACATTCAGACTATAAAAGTGCATCAGAGCTTAAGATTTAAAACTGACATCTCTCAAACGATTGTGGGAAAAATGAAGAAATTCCTTAGAAAAATAAGCAATTTCTTCATTTCCCTCAATGTTTTCTACCTACAAAGTTAAAGATTTTCAAAATTTCATCAGCTTGAAGTTGAAATTGATGTCTTAAATTTTTTCAAACTGGACTAGTCTAAAACTTTGTCATCTTGGAATGTGTTAAAGCTTAACCCATTCCCACTCAGTGACGCTTTCAGACGCCCCCTAGAAAAAAAGCTTTGGAAAACATTGTGGAAAATGAAGAAATTGCTTGTAACAAGCAATTTCTTCATTATCCACAATGTTTGTTACCAATAAAATTGAAAAAATCCGAAATTTAATAAACTTTAAACTGTCGTCTGAAACTTCTTTGAATTTGGACCAGTCTTTTATTTTGCCATGTGGTAATGGATTAAACAAAGTTACATCCTTACATCAATGGTTTCTGGGTCTGCCACTTCTGGAGACTGGAATAACTCTCTGGCTTCTTTAAACATCCAACTCTCTGGTACTGTGTATTTCTGTTGAGAAAACATTATGGACATTAGCCCATTCACCCACTATTCTGCCTTTTTATAGGCTTAAGAAAAAGCTTTGGAAAACATTGTAGAAAATGAAGAAATTGCTTGTTACAAGTAATTTCTTCATTATCCACAATGTTTTCTTCTCCAAAATACATGGATACTTATAAATTCTATTCAAAACTAGACATTGTCACAAAGCGGACTAATACCCCCCAACAGCGCTTGTCCATATACAAGTGCTATTTGCAAAAGGGCCATAACAAAAACTGGAATTTTTTAATTAAAGGGCCATAACACTGTCAAAAATCAAAAAAGGACATTCACATGTCTGACTTATACCGAGTGTTTCTGTAAAATTTGAATCAAATCCGTCCAATGGTTGCTGAGAAATTGAGTGGACACGATTGTTCACCAAAGGGCCATAACTCCGTTAAAAAGCAATGGACCGTAACCAAATAGCATATGCACATCTCTGCTTGATACTGATTATATCAGTGAAGTTTGAATCAAATCCATCCAATGGTTGCCCAGAAATTGAGCGGACACGAAAAAGCTACAGACAGACGGACGGACCGACAAGCTGACTCCTATATACCCCCCTAACAAAGTTAAGGGGGTATAAAAATGTCGTCTGCATTTTCTTTCAGTTTTGGACCTGTTTAAAACTTTGTTATCTTGTAATGTGCTAATACAACGTGTGAGAACATAATATAATTTAATTCAATTTTTCCACTTTTAAATTCTTAATTATCAGGGCTAGAAAATAGTGATCCAGGACCTTTTGGACCTAAAAATAGGAGGGTCCCAAGTACAGCTGGGCAGGCCTATACCTTATCTCTCTGGTAACTATGTAGTTATGTGAGAGCCTTAACCCATTCCCACACACTGATGCTTTTAAACGCCTCTCAATATAAAAGCTTTGGAAAACATTGTGGATCCACAATGTTTTCTACCCCAATAGACAAAGATTTTAAAGATTTCATTAACTTTCAATTGTCATCTGCAACCTCTTTAAATTTGGATTGGTCTAAAATTTTATTATGTGGGAATGGGTTAAATAGGGAGGTTTGTCAAATGTCAGACTTATTTTGTGTTGTGTGATTGTCTCAAACAATCATGTCTCATGCAGGAAAGATGCTCTTTAGAAGCAGTATGAATTTTCAAGGGATCAATTTTTAAGTTGGGTGTGCCCTTATATAATGCAGACATTTTATCTGCGAACTGTGGATATTTCCAACAGATTGAGCATCACATCTGTTTATTACCCTTGTTATACACAACCCGCCAAAATATTCCTTTCCAATGTGATTGAAACGTGCGCACCCATTTTTGAGAATCATATTTTTTGTCAGATTGGGGATTTTGATGCTCTTGTTCATCTTCTTCTGCAGATTTGTGTTAATTATCCAACTTAAAACCAAATTTGAACAAAACTCATTTTACAAAATGATCAGATAAACTGTCCAGTCTAATAGACGCAGAATTGATACAGAATTTACTGCTTTAGTGATTATACCGATATCACAAATCAGGATATAGAAACAAGGCAAGTTTTGATATAAAATGTTTGAGTTAGTCTAAAACATGGAAAATGCCGGAATGACCTGAAAAAAAAATGATAAATTTTTACTATTTGACAACAATTATATTGCTAGACTTACCAACCTTTCTAGGATGATTTTAAAGATTTATACAATTTTCTGATTTTGATTTTGGCATCAGACTTTTTAATAAGGAAGGTGTTAGGGTCCGACCTCCATTTTGGCAGGTCTGTCAGACATTCTCCTGGGAGTCCAACTCTAGAACTGGAAGGTCCATGACCTCCGACCACCACTATTTTCCAGCCCTAATAATTTTTTTAAACCCATTCCTACAAAGTGACGCTTTTTGATGTCCATCAAGAAAAACAATTCTGAAAAAATGTGTAAAGCAATTTCTTAATTTTACACAATCTTTTCTACCCAGAAAGATGAAACAATATTAAATTTCATAAACTTTAAATTGTCGTTTGCAATTTCTTTCAATTTGGACCAGTCTAAACTTATGTTGTCTGGTAATGGGTTGATTTTATTTCGAAGGACTCCCATGTGTAACTTTCTACTTCTGCAATTCATTAGTTCATGGATAATGCATACATAATTGATAGATCACGGATGTCAATTAAAGAATCAATTGACCGATCAAATATTTAGACTGGAAGTGAACTTTGAACTCCAACGTTTGCTGGCACTTATGTTAAGTTTTTTTTGTTGTTGTTTATTTCTTTGAAGTAATTTGGTAGAGGGTAAACAGAAAATGATATTACCACGCATTTTTAATATGAATCAAGGGCAATAACTCATTAAGATGTGAATAAATTTTTCTTCTTTGTTTTATTGTAATATAGGGTGCACTTGGATGGAGCCCAAATATGACCCAAGAGGCTGTTCATGATCAAAAGAAAAAATTAAATGTTAAACTTGTGACGTCTGGAAATGATCTAAGTTTTACCCTGGGGACATAATTTATACAATCTTGATATAAGTTCACCAGATGATGCTGTATACAAAATATCAAAGCTCTAGGCCCTCCTCTGCAAAGAAGAAGATTTGGAAAGTTTTCACAATATAAGCCTTATTTTAAGCTTGCGACACCGGGGATGGCTAATTCTGACCCCAGGGCCGTGATTTATACAATTTTGATATAAGTCCATCAGATAATGCTTCATACTACATATCGAAGCTCTAGGCCCTCCCATCTGGGAGAAGAAGATTTTTAAAGTTTTCATTATATAAGCCTATGTTAAACGTGTGATGCCCTGGTACAAGCTAATTCTTGATAGAGGTCAACCAGATAATGCTATATTCCAAATATAAAAGCTCTAGGTCTTTTGTTTTGTAGAATAAGATTTTCAAAGTTGTCACAATGTAAGCTTATGCCATACCCCCCCTCTCCCATCTTTGCTCCCCTAGCACAGTCACTTCTCGACAGATTTTTTTTTCTTTTACAAACTATATAATCCTTCGCCTTTGGAATCTAAATACCAAATGTGAATCCAATCAAAAGTCGGACTATGACAAGAAGATTTTTAAAGATGTACTCTTTTCCCCACCTTTTTGGTCCTTTATAAACATGATCTAGACTTTCTCCTTCCAGAGAATGGATTTTATAGTTTTCCATTTTTGTTTCAATCTTTGTTTCAATGTTAAATATAGTAATCCCAGGTCGGGTATAAGTCCAACATAATGCGCATCATATGAACAAATGTAGAACAAGTCCAACAGTAACTGGTTTTAGACAAGATTTTTAAAAAAATTTCCTTCTTTGTTTCAATATAAATAGGGTGTGCCTCATCGTGGCCCAAATTTGACCCGAGTGGCATAATATTAACAAAATTGACAGAGGCTTTTAAGAGGGGCTGCAGATTAAATCTCTCTGCTAATGGGTTTCATTGTTTTCACTCATTTTGGTTTGATCAAGATTGGCCAAGTGGTTCAGAAGAAATAGATTGTTTATGTACAATTTTTTTCAAAGATAACAATCAAGATATCAAATCATAGTTATTATTGTGATATTAAGTTGTATATTGCAGTTACTATGACAGAGACCCAACAAGGTTTCTTTTTTCTCACAATGTTTTTTCCTCATAATGCCATTGTTTTTCAATCTATAGTAACTTTGTTTTATCATTTGCAGCCTCTTTCAATTTTTGAAGCTGTCCACAATTTTGTATTTTAGGAATGGAAATGACAAAAGGAATTACAGACTTAAACATAAATAGAAAATGTATATACCCCTTTTTTATTGATGAGGGGGAAAATATGCCTTAACCCATTACCAGACCGCAAAATTTTAGACTGGTCTAAATTGAATGTATTATGGATGACAACTGTAGGTTTATGAAATTTAAGAATTTTTTAACTTTCTTGGTAGAAAAACATTGTAAAAAATTAGGAAATTGCTTGGTTCAAGCAATTTCTTAATATATTATCTTACACAATGTTTTCCCTATTGTTTTTCTTGAAAGGTGTCATTATGTGTTAACCCTTGTCATGCTGTTTAAATTACCTTACTGAAATACTGTCAAATCAAAGGGCTGAGAGCACTGATTGAACTTGTTTTTCAAAAATCAATATTTCTTTAAGAAATCAACTTCATAAACAACTCTTGCTGGAAAAGTACAAGCAGGAGGTGTAGACTAAGATCAGCCAGCACATAAGTGCAGTCTGATCTTAGTCTACTCCTTCTGCCAAAACCGGAATATTCCGGGATCAGCATGACAAGGGTTAAAGATTACAAACATAAAATGCCTTTGCATTTTGACCATAGCCACCCCTGGCCTTCCCGGCAGTGGATCTAAAAGTAAAAAAACCCCAGATTTTACCTACCTTTGAATCGAGATTCTTTATAATATCTTCAATACATTTATACTGTTTGATGAGGTCTACTGCTCTCTTGGGACCAATACCTCGTATGGACTCACAGTAATCACATCCCAATAATATACACAGGTCTATAAACTGAAAATAAACATTTTGATAATTAACTCAAAAATTTGTATTGACTTTTATTGAGTAGGATAATCTTTGTCTTTGTTGCCAAACAAAACCTGTAATCAATATTCTGTCAAGGTTTTAGAAGAAAGGGGACAATGTCCTCATGGTCTAAAAAATGGGGTCCTTTTAGAAACTTGATGGATCACACAAATAATCTGGCTACCAGAGCTTTGAAACCAAACGGAGGGTGTACCCATGGCCTAAAAAGCTGGGGACATTTATGTTTTTGGTGAAACAAGAGAACAGCCCAAGGGTGCCAACACTCGGCGGCAGGTGCTGGATAATGCAAAAATTCTAATTTGAAAAAGGGGCATTACTCTTACAAAAGTGCTTTTTAGAGTTATCCCCCTTCATGGTCTAGATAGCTTTTGTGATGGTCAATACACATGCCAAATTTCATGAGGATATCTTCAATAACAACAGAGATATGGTCAAGGTTAAAGTTTGTCACACCAAAGTCGACGATGCCAAGGTGATGACAATACCTCTGGTTTTCTCTGAAAACAGCCGAGCTAAAAATGCAGCCTTATTAGTATAAGGAAATACAATAATGATTAGAAATGTGACACAGATATCCCCCCCCCCCCCCCCGCTTAAGTGCTTGATAAAGGACTTTCAATTGGATATTGAAATTGGGAGTATCCAACACAGTTTTACACATTACACTGATACTCTTCAAGGGGAACAACTGTGAAATCAATAAATAATTGTTGAAGATATGCTCTGGACAAAAATTTGATTTGTCATTGTGACAATTATGTCTTACTCACTGCAACCGGGCTAGGAAAAGAACCAGGCTTACACTTTTCCTTAAATTTCAGGATTTGGGAATACCTTGAATTATTCACATTTGAGGTTACACCTTTCCCGTTCAATCACTGTTTTTTACATCTTTGTGATCTAATTTAGTACATTGTGGGAAAAGAAGAAATTGCTTGCAACAAGCAATTTCTTCTTTTCCCACACTATTTTCTTCCCTGTAGGTTGGTTACTTTTCAAATTGCACTCACTTTTAGTTGTTGTCTGCAACTTCTTTCAAATTGGACAAGTCTAAAATTTTGAAAAAACAGAAAAGGGTTAACTAATAGGAACTTGAATTGAGACATGATCCAAACACATCTTTTTAGTATGCAGGTTAAAGATCTTTGCTCATCACAAATGTATCTGGAGAGTTTTAAATGTGGGTACTAGCAGTGTCCCTTTTTGGATTTTTTTTTAAAGATTTATTGGACGTGATGTATTTTGTGCATGTTATCCTTTCCACCAAAAAGTCATCAGGTTTGGGACCCATATTCTAAATGATAAAGTGCTTATCAGAATAGTCTTAGTGAAAAGTTTCTAACAGTACATCACAACATACATTATTTGATACTGGTTTGAGTTAATACTTTCAATAGTACCGGTACTCATAATTGACAGTTTTAATACTTTTCATGCAATTAATTACTGAATTGTATGTAATCAGATCGGTAAATATAAATTAATACTTTACCACTATGTACTGTTTTGTGATAACACACATAACCTTTGTATGTCTTAAAGATATAATGTCTCATGAATTAAGATATAATCTTAACCCTTTCAAATACAATCACTTGTTTTCACAACCCATAGGTTTTGTAATGGGGGAAAACATTGCAGGGAAAGAAGAAATCCTTCAATGTTTTCTATACTTAACAGTGGTTATTTTTCATTTAAAATGCACTTTGATTTTTCGTCTGCAGCCCCTTTCAGATTAGGTCAGTCTAAAATTTTGTTGTGTGGGAAAGGGTTAAAATAATTATCTGTCATAAATTGACAGAGGGCGGGCAAGTGATCTGTCAATTATTACAATGATACAAACCTGATCATTTGACAAGCCCAGTTCTTCTATAACTCTGTCATAATGATACTCTTTGATTGGCATTTTTCTGAAAGAGGAAAAGATGCTATGCAAATATGACGATACCGAATGTTGACTACATAAAAACTTCAACAATCAAAGCTAAATTCATCATGAATCTTTCATGTTTATTTCAACACTAAGTATGTTCTACTTGTTTAATCGATAACTTGATAGTTCACAAAAACTGAAAATAAACGAGTCAGTCTTATAAGCTGTTCTCACAAAGATTAGATCACAAACCAACAATTTTACTTTTGCGTTACATATTTTACCAAATTAAACATTTTAATATTCCCTTGAGAGGTCAGTGGGTGTGGTCAACAATCTGTCAATCACCTGAAGGACTTATTGGGGCTATCAAAATCTTTCACATAATAATATGAGCCTATGCGTGAGATTTCCAACCATTTCACATGTGTGTGACTTGCACACATTGAGCACCCTGGACAGCCATTCGGGGCAATTAGGATACTCGCTGATTGTTTAAAGAAGCTTTGGGTCAGTATCTATCTACAGAGCGCAGAGTGAAGACTCTGATCAGACTGTGCAGATGCACAGGCTGATCTGAGTCTTTACTTGGCGCACATGTGTTATGGTTGGAAATGTCACCATCACGTATGCGCTCATATGACAATGCCATTAAGTCAGTTAAAACAATATGACAATTCAAAGTTTTAGCCTTTCATTATATCTATAAACAAGTACACCTCACCTTGCTTCACTAAATGTAAGATGCCGTAATACTACATTTGAGCCAAATGTCAATGAGTCCATATCCTCCGTTCCTGTTGCCCATACTTTACCAGCCTTCACTAGGGCAGCACACTGTGCTTCTGCTTCACAAGGGGCCTATAGAAGGGAAAAAAATCTTTACTCATTTGAATAGTAGGTATCATCCATTTAAGATGGTTTAGCCTTTAAGATTTAACAAGCGTTGTCTATGGACAAATTAGCTCACCCTAACATCTTATATCAAAGAAGTCAGAGTCATTTTAACTGAGTATAGCCCTGCATGCAATATCCTAACTACAGTGAAAATAGAATTTTCCATAAATGGAACAGCAGGACCCAACTCCATATTAAATCTAAAGATGCTATCAATAGTTGCTAAAAGAAATTTGACAAAAATATACCACTATACTAGCATACCTAAATTCCTTAAGTGCGATGAAGGGCATTTTAATGAACTTCTAGTTTCAAGTCGACGCTTTTTATAATTGCTGAGAAAAATGCGTTGAAAATATACCACTATACCAGGCAGTGCCCGAAATAAACTAACTAGTAAAACAGGAATAAGGTAATTTGCAGATCTGAATTTGGTACCTGCCATATAGGACCTATAGATGAACCTCCACATCAATTTTCAAGTTGACACTATAAACAGTTGCTGAGAAAAATGCGACAAAAATGTATCACTTTACCAGGTGAAGCCTGAAAATACTTTAACTCCTGAAACAGGCAGTAGTTCACATGTAGACCTTAAATTGGTAAGCACTACATAGGACCCCTAGATGAATCTTCACCCCAAATTTCAGTGCTACAAACGGTTGCTGAGAAAAATGTGAAGAAAAATATTCGTTACAGATGGACAGACGGACTGATGGACAAAGGTAAACCATTTTACTTCCCTCTCCTTGAAGCAGGGGTATAAAATGCTTTAAGTATATGAAAAGTATATGAAAAGCTAGATAAAGGTTAAGTCAAGTCACTTAGTCTTAACCTATTATCACACCATAATGCTTTCTAATGCCCTGAAGAAATACAATCATGGAAAACTTTGTGGGAAAAAAGCAGTTTCCCCTTTTCTCACAATGTTTTCCATCCTATTTGGCATTTATTTTCCAATTTTAGCTCAATTTGGAATGTGACTCTGCAACTGTTTTTCATTTTGGGCCACTCTAAAAGTTTGTTGTCTGGTAATGGGTTAAAAGGCAGAGACCGTAAATCAGCTTGCCACCCGTAGAGAATTCATGAGCAAAACATCCTGGTATCATGCTTTCCTGCAAGCTGATCAAAATGTAGTTTTACAATTTCAACCCTTTCCCTAAAAATACTGCAGGAGTGCAGGTAGTAAATAGTTAGCTTCTGCAGGAGTGCAGGTAGTAAATAGTTAGCTAACAGAACATTATGGGAAAATTAATCTTGAGAAGCTTGACTTCTTTTCACACAATGTTTCCTATGAACTTTTTAGGCAATAAGCCTCTAAGGCCAAGGTATTGAATAACTGCATGATGACCAACATAGTCCATTTGCTTAGAATCACTCATACTGGGTAGATTTAAGAATCAATTTCTGTTAAACAACAAAGAGGAAAAAATCCTTCTGTCACAGCAAAGTGATTAGGATACTTTATCTACACAGACCTCAATTGGTATACTTATAAATGGTCTGTTTCTGCCTAGGTCACAAACTTTTCAGTAGCCCTCAGGCTCATGTTATTTCCAATCTTTCAATTTGGACCAGTCTATAATTTTGCTGCAACATAAATATTTCCCACACTATCCTGCTTTTTTACATTCCTCAAGAAAAAAGCCTTGAAAAACATCTAGAGCAATGAGGAAAGTGCTTGTAAGAAGCCTTTTCTTCATTGTTCACAATTTTCCTTCCTGAAAATACAAAGAACTGTAAAATTCTAGCAATTTATAATTGCCATCTGCAACTTCTTTGAATTTGGACCAGTCTAAAAAAAATGTTTTTGGTAATGGTTAGCCAACTCACATCCACATAAGGAATTCCCATTAATTTCAGGAGCTCTTTGCATTCCTCATTGTGTTGTTTGGTTACCTTCACAAGTCTTCTGTTGAATTTTTCTACATTCTCCGTGTCACCTGGTAAAAAGGGAGATAATAGAAGGTATACTTTCTTCCCTGATCCCCTGAATTGAATATATTTTAACCATTTGCCTTGTTTTACCTATTGCTGAACATAACCAGAAGACAGTGCTGTTTCATCTATGCACAATAACAATTTACTGTTTTTCAAAATTTAGACTTGTCTAAATTCATCAACAGGACCATGATGGCCCTAAATAGCTCCCCTGAGTATGATGGTTCATGGATACATGATTTATACAAAATAGCTAAGCTCTCTGTCTATTTATTTTGGAGAAGATGTTTAAGGATTTTCTCTTTTAATCCTAGGTATATTGATGATCCCAACCATATAGCGCTAATTTCCTGAATATGGTAATGCTTTGAAGTATAAACATCAATGCATACCAAGTACAAAAAAGCTCTAGGCCTAATGGTTTAGGAGAAGAAGGATTTCAAAGATATCATTCTTTATTCCTATCTAAAATTTGGGAGCGCACAGAAAAGGGCTAATTTTCAGAGTATAGTAATTCTTTGAAGTATTTTGGTAGAGGGTCAATAGCTGATGATATGTACCAAATATCAAAGCTCTAGGCCAAACTGTTTGGGAGAAGAAGACTTTAAAAGATTTCCTTCTTTATTTCTTTGTAAAATCAGGGAATCGCATAGAAAAGGGCTAATTTTTAGAATACAGTAATTCTTTGAAGTATTTTGGTAGCGGGTCAATAGAAGATGATATTTACATGTACCAAATATCAAAGCTCTAGACCTTATGGTATGGGAGAAGAAGATTTTTAAATTTTAAATCTTTATTTTTATTGCATAGAAAGGGTTAATTTTCAGAATACAGTAATTCTTTGGAGTATTTTGGTAGAGGGTCAATAGCTGATGATATGTACCAAATATCAAAGCTCTAGGCCAAACTGTTTGGGAGAAGAAGACTTTAAAAGATTTCCTTCTTTATTTCTTTGTAAAATCAGGGAATCGCATAGGAAAGGGCTAATTTTTAGAACACAGTAATTCTTTGAAGTATTTTGGTAGCGGGTCAATAGAAGATGATATGTACATGTACCAAATATCAAAGCTCTAGACCTTATGGTATGGGAGAAGAAGATTTTTAAATTTTAAATCTTTATTTTTATTGCATAGAAAGGGTTAATTTTCAGAATACAGTTGTAATATAATCTCGGCCTTTTCTCCTGTTTCTACCATGTTTCTTCTCAGTGATCGTATAGTGGATAAATTAACAATAAGTCCAAACTTCTGTTTCTAACATACAATATTTATTCTTCTAAACTACTCTGGGAGCATAAGCTCCAACAGTCATATACGTGATCTATCCCATTTCAAACTCCCGGCTCTCTCCGTTTTGCGCATTTGTTTCCCTATTTATATGGGACCAAAATACTATATCAACAAATCAAATATCTTGTTTCGCATCTTCCTCTCAAAAATGTTCATTCAAGAAAGTATTGGAAGCAGATGGGCGTGTTTATCTTCCATCCATCAACATAATATTTAGTATTGATTTCATGGATTCGGACCGTGGCTACTCTACTAATTTCTTCATGAAAGAAATAAATGAGCTTCCACAATAGGCTCGAATCATGGATTATGTTACATACGCCCCTGTCTTTTGAGATATATCATTGTTAAATATATATCTTAGGTAAGAAGGCGACTTTAAATCCCTTGTGCAAGATCCCTTCAGAAATAACATACATGTATACAAGTACATATAAGTAACTATTAAAACATATCAGCTAACTATCGTTTTGAAATCGTGTTGTCTGGGTTAGCCCAATAGAGTCCAAGTATCATTAACCTTATGAAGCAACTCTATAAACGAATACTATTTAACACCCATGATAACAGTAATATTACGTTTTCTATAGTCACTACACTACTCTGCCGTTGAGGCAACAGCCAATTTTATTCTTAGTCGGGACTAGGCATAATGTCCTTGCCTATAGACGAGTCATTTCTATGACATCTATACATTTGAGTATATCCCGACCTCATACTTGTACTTTGCTAACTTTTGAACATTGTTTAAGTCAAGAACCAGCCATCTTTTGTATTTCAATTTCCAGTGTTTTATTTCGGGGAAAAAATTATTTGGAGAAGGGTTCATTCATGATGAGTTCTCATGATGCATTTATTCATTTGCTGGATTGTCCGGCAAAACTCATTGTCTGTTACAGATTAAAGTATCCTCGGTGTTTGATTACTTGGCTTGACCGAAAATTAATTTGGCAAACTTGTTGTTATTCATCGAATTTTGGACGCGCATTTGATTACCGATGCGAGTGATTTATGGGAAATAAACATAATTGAAAGAATTTTTTTGTCCTGGCTCTCTATTGCAAAATCTTTCCTCTATTATCTCTAAATAGCTTCGGCCATTTTCTAATCCGGCGATATTGGTCTCCTATGAGATGTTATCAATTAACCCCGTGATTTTGTAGCTGGTATATACTGATTTCCGTCCTTGACGTTAAAACGCGTTAACAAAATACATCTTTAATATTGACTTCACTAAAACAGTTAATTACACATTCATAATTATTATTGAAGCCTTATGAGTACTTTACTATTTCAATACTTCCGAATAAAATCGTTCAGCTATTTTATCCATAACCTTTTCAAAGAATATTGTTTTCGTATCCGACAAATTTGACGATTTTTTTCCTTTCTTTCTTAATTTCTTCTTACGATTAGCTACATTGTCGATTTCCATTTGCAAATTATCAATTAAGTCTTGATCCGGTACATTTTCCGGTGACATGCTCTCGATCGAAGTTTCGTAAGCGGTACTGTCCTTTTCATAATTTTGGGCGTCTTTATAATCAGAACCCTGACTATCGGAACTCCTTGGCTCCGCCTCCCTATTTGATTTCATGCGTAGTCGTTCTTTTAACTCAAATAACGGAATATTTTCTGAATCCGTGGAAGATTGCCTCTCGAGTCGATATTGGTTATTTTGTCTGTTCCGCGCTATATCGTAGGTATCGGTACCCCTTGATTCTGATTCAGATTCCGAGCTAGAAATTTCACTTTCTTCTGGCATCGCCAGCTGCGTTTTTCGTATCGGACGCCCCGTTGGATTATATAATTTTGCTTGCTTAAGTTCGCCCCAATCCAAATGAGTTTTAATTTCTAAAATTTCTTTATTTTTCTTTTGTTCAGCGACCATGTCATAGTCCTCAAACGTAGGTAAAGGTTCCTCTAGTAAATCTACATTCGGAATTTTAACTTTCGCAAATTGCTTTGGATCGAAATTGGTAGAGTCTATGACATTTATCTCTGGATAGAGATCATTAATGAAAATATCATCTTCCTGTAATTTGTCTTCGGTTTTCTCGTTTTCTTGTGATGTTTCATTATCACTCTTTGTGGGAGTTCTAGTGAGAAAATCAGAAACAAAATTTTCCTTTCCTTTTAAATGTTTTATTTCTGTGTCATACCCGAGGATATTCAACGTCCATTGTTGTATCCTTCTATTCCTAATATCACCTTTTAACAAGTATTGTAACGGCGCGTGGTCAGAGTAGATCGTGAATTTACTATTGTGTAAATAGTGATGCAATTTGTGAAGAGCGAATACAATAGCCCACGCTTCCTTTTCAATAACTGAATATCTTTGTTGAGTAGGACTTAATTTCTGAGACAAGAAATATATCGGCTTTTCATTTTTAAAACCTTTTATTGGGTACGGCTCATCATCCTCCGACATAGGCTGTGTCAGTGCAGCAGCTACTGCGCCAAAACTTGCATCGACATAAAGATATGGTTTGTTTACATCTGGGTAAGCGAGTAAAGGGATAGTTTGTAAACTATTCTTTAAATATTCAAATGCCTCTTGTTCCTTTTCTCCCCATTGGAACTTTTTGAACTTGCGCGTAAGAGCAATAAGTGGTTCTGCAATTTGAGAAAAGTTAGGTACGAACCTCCTATAGAACCCAATACAACCTAAGAACGATCTGACCTGTCTTACGGTTTTTGGTGAGTCAATATCTTTAATGGCCTTAACCTTTTCCTGATCTGGCGCTATTCCATTTTTACTTACTATGAATCCTAAATAACGCATTTCGTCCCTAAAGAAATTACACTTCTTCAATTTCATTTTCAGTTTATGTTGACGTAACCTGTCAAATACTTGTTTTATATGATCGAAATGTTGTTCGGGCGTTTCGGAAACTATGGCTATGTCGTCTATATAGGGAAATGCAAATGGTAACCCTTCCAAAACGGTGTCCATCAGCTCTTGAAACAAAGAAGGGGCATTAACTAAACCAAAACAAAGAGCATTAAAGGTGTAATTTCCGAGATGAGTAGTAAATGTTGCCTTTTCCTTAGTTTTAGGGTCCAATTTTACATTGTAATACCCTTAAAATAAGTCTAAACTTGAAAATATTTTCCCTTCACTCAAACGCGACAATATATCATCAATTGAGGGTAACGGATACGTCATTTTCTTAGTTATCTTATTCAATTTCCTAAAGTCAACACAAAATCTCGTAGTCTTATCCGGTTTGATAAGAATTAGTACGGGAAAACACCAACTTGTTCTGGATTTTTCTATCAATTTAGCATCCAGCATTTCTCGTACAGCATCCTCGATTCTTTTTCTGTCGGTTAAGGGTGCCCTATATGGCATACATTTAATAGGCGGATGATCTCCAGTATCGATAGTCATTTGAACGGTATCGGTTCTAGTCAAATCTCGAAAACTAGTCGCGAATAAATCTCTATTCTCAATGATTAATTCCGACATTTTTTTCCGATAACTTTCCGAACAGCGTAAATCAGACAGATCCATGTCCAACTTAGTTTCCTGATTAGCTGCAACCTCTTTCGTTAAAGAGACACAATTTTGCTCACTAACCCGTGTAGCTAGAGCTACAACGCTGCCCCGTTTTAGCTTGACTGATTTTCCGGTACTGTTTGTAAACATTATTTCTAACTTTTTACCTTTGCACGTGTTTACCGAGTTCACGAGAGAAATACCCGGTTCATTGTAAAGAAACGTTTTTTCCATACCTTGTATTTCACAAAGTACATTTTTCTCGATCCCAAGATTTCTTTGTAAGCGACAATCAACGACGCAACAAGTAGAGGGTTTGATTACTAATTTTTCTTTGAGACGTACAAAAGATGACACATGCACATCCTCTTGCATTTTAACATAAGTCTTATCAATACGTAGCGTTCCTAAATCAAAGTAAATCCTGACGCCATTTGCTTTTAACCAATCATGACCTAAAATTACATTTCTGTTCATATCTTTTACGACTACAAATGTATGCGTCAGCGTTAAATCCTTGACTTTAAATGAAATCTTCACACAGCCATCAATATGTAGAGATTGACCATTTACGGATTGTAAACAAATAGCCTTCTTGAATAATTTCGGTTTATTTTTAAAACTCTGATAAACTCTTCTATGCATTAAAGATAATTCTGCGCCAGTATCTACTAATGCGCGATATTTTTGTTTTCCTAAATTTACTAAAATAGAATTTGGATTTCCTGAAAGATTGATTTTATATTTTCGTACTCTATTTTTCGTCCGTACGGCGGCTTCAGAACGCACAGACTTGACTAGTTTTTTGTCTTTGATTTACCATCGTTATCAAAACGACAATCTCTCCTAATGTGTCCATAACGATGACACTTAAAACATTGTTTTGGTCTGGAAAGAGCGACTTCCATCGGCTCTTCACAACGCGTATTTTGTGAATTTTGTACTCGCAATTGAAATCTATTCAATAAATTTTGTTCAAAAGTTGCGACTTTCACAGCATCCTGAAAAGTTGTTGGATTTTCACGCAGGACCCGCATTTTAACTGCATTTCCTCTTATTCCATCAATGAAATATCCGATCAATTGTTGCTCCATAACCGGACCTCCTTGCTCCCCAAACGCTTGCGTGGCAAGATTCAACAAACGTTCAGCGAATACTTGCACCTTTTCCTTATGACTCTGTCTAACTCTAGATAGGAGGGTTAGCGCATGCATGGGGTCCGTCACGAACGCGAACCAAGAACTTAATTCTAATTTTAAATTTTCCCATTTGCATATAGGACGCGATTGCAAATACCTTTGTAAAAAGTCGGCTACTATACCGGATGAAGTTTGTAAAGCAATCAAACATTTTTGGTCTTCCGGAATTCGAGCCAATAAAGCGTACCTATCTATGGCTTTAATCCAATTTTGAAATTCTTGTGAATCTCCCTTAAAGGTTGGAACAATTTGAGATACACCCTGAGCCTGAAATGCATCTTTTAAACCCCCGAGTTGTTCTGAAAAGTTTTGAATAATGGCCCCTAAATCTGGCTGGTTTTGACTAGAAGTCATGTTCAAAATATTAACAAAATACTCAAGGTAAAATTGAATATCGTGAAATTGTCTTTTCCTTTATCGGTTGTAACTGTCGAGTTTTCTTCGCCAAGGCCCGTAGCTCTTAATCGGTCCGCTCGAAACACCAAATGTCTCCAAAAGTATCAGAATGTCGTCGAAATTAAAGCAATATTTTCCTCGATTTAGTTGTCCAAGTGCTTCCCAAAATAACGATTAAATGTGGACGGTTTTTTTTTTCACAAATGTCTTTTGATGTGGTTGATGATAGCGTTGAGGTACGTAAAATCTCCTTCTGATCTTGATCTTCGAACTTATTATCCCAAGGCCGTAACACGACTGTTAGTCGATCCTGGTCACTCTGCACCAAATTAAACATGTAATATAATCTCGGCCTTTTCTCCTGTTTCTACCATGTTTCTTCTCAGTGATCGTATAGTGGATAAATTAACAATAAGTCCAAACTTCTGTTTCTAACATACAATATTTATTCTTCTAAACTACTCTGGGAGCATAAGCTCCAACAGTCATATACGTGATCTATCCCATTTCAAACTCCCGGCTCTCTCCGTTTTGCGCATTTGTTTCCCTATTTATATGGGACCAAAATACTATATCAACAAATCAAATATCTTGTTTCGCACCTTCCTCTCAAAAATGTTCATTCAAGAAAGTATTGGAAGCAGATGGGCGTGTTTATCTTCCATCCATCAACATAATATTTAGTATTGATTTCATGGATTCGGACCGTGGCTACTCTACTAATTTCTTCATGAAAGAAATAAATGAGCTTCCACAATAGGCTCGAATCATGGATTATGTTACACAGTAATTCTTTGGAGTATTTTGGTAGAGGGTCAATAGATGATGATATGTACCAAATATCAAAGCTCTAGGCCATATGGTATGGGAGAAGAAGATTTCTAAAGTTTTCCTTCTTTTTTTCTATGTAAAATCAGGGATCACACAGAAAAGGGCTAATTATCAGAATACTGTAATTCTTTGAAGAATTTTGGTATAGGGTGAATAGATGACGATTTGTACCAAATATCAAAGCTCTAGGCCTTATGGCTTTGGAGGAGAAGATTTTTTAAGTTTTTTCACTCCGTTGCCATGGTAACCAGAGTTCTTCATGGATTTCAATTCTTTGAAGTATTCTGAAAGAGCATAACCTAAGGATTATTTATGTGAAGTTTTGTTGAAATTCCATGTTCAGTTTAGGAGGGACAGACGGACAGACGACGACCGATCACAATAGCTCACCCACAGCTTTTCGTGCTCAGGTGAGCTAAAAAAGAATAAATCGGTTTAGAGAACAGGATGAATCTTTAGCAATCCACAAAATTTTATGTCCTGCCAAACTGGTACACTTAGTGTGTTGAACACAGCTATACAAACGTAACACTGGAAAGTAGATTAGGTGATAAAATTCCAGGTGACGACAATTAGACAACAAAGAGCTAAAATGTTGTAACTGACTCTTTATTGCAAACACTCTTAGAACCTTTCAACAAATTGAAAGGAGACGATGCAAAATAAATCAATTAAAAACTGTTTTTACACGTGATATTATCATTTCGCCTATTATACATATATATACATAAATTTCATATATTATACATTAAACCACTTTTTCATCTCTTTCAAAAATTAAATATAACTTGAATGCATAATTTACGATCTTAGAACAATTACGGATGTGAAATCACCATACTATGAGATAGACAATTGGTAAAGGTTCTTAAAATGAATTACTAGTAATCATTCTATAATAGGTCGGTATCGAATTGTTTATCCGTTTCTTCTTTGTTGGTGTAGTCCCTGAGATACCTACTCTATGGCTTTCTGGGTCAGGAAGAGATAATTTTTAAAGATTTTTTTTTTTCAAATTTCAGTATTTTGCCATGGCAACCAAATTTTCAATGGATATCAATTTCTTAAGCATATGTTACAGGGCATTACATAAGGAGTATTTCTGCCAAATTTGGTTGAAATTGGTCCAGGGATTTTGGAGATGTCGTTTTAAAATTATTGAAACACTACAGAAGAAGCACACTGGACAGAGGATAATCAAAATACCTCACAATGAGAGGTGTAAAAGTAGCAACCCTATATGATAGAAAATATTTAGGAAAAAGAAGAAACTGCTTGCTATAAGCAATTATTTCATTTCACACTATTTCATCTCATATATTATACCAGGGACATAAAAATTAGAGACGCACAGGAAAGGGTTAAGATTGAAACTATTGCCCTCTTGTTTTCTTTAGATATTTTTCAATTGAAGATGGAGATTTCAAGGTGAATTATCACTTGATGAACAAGCGAAATTATTAAATTAATAAGCCTACTGTTTTGAAAGACTTTCTTTAATCTCAGACTAAACCAAAGATACTGTCGTCATCATGTTGCAACGTAAATGATATTCTTAATAACATACTTTAACAGATTTTGTAATCTAGGATTATTAATACATCACATTGTCTTCCATCTATGATGTATACTCAAAAATTTTGATTCTTTCAAGGTCATTAAAGCTCTTTGAAATTGTCCAGATTTACCTTTTCTATACACTGCAACTCCTCTATAACGCTACCGGGCACAGCGCTGACTCCATTATAACGCGGGGTCCGCTTGGCTCCCAAAATTTCGGGGGGGGGGGATTTCGGGTTGCAGATGCTGAGATACGACGTAAATGCTGATTTGGCCTCGATTTTTTCATCCCGTCATCGGCCCGCTCGAAGAAAAAGGGTTGCACATAAAAATCGATAATTACCCGAAGCCAGGTAAGTTTTTAACACCTTACGTGGACGGTCCTGGCCATTAATGCATTACTTCAGAGGTAATTGCTTTGTTTGATTGATGACACGCGTAGTGTTTCAATTTACAAAATCAGTTTGATTGTTTGGTCTTACTGTTTGACATTGAGATGATCAATGCCTTGGGTCTTTTATATTTTTTAAATCAATAGAGAATAGGCACGCACCTCGGCATCCTTCAGTTACAAACCTTGAAGGTGGTGCGACTTTTTCACTCTTTGCGTTCTTTATTTTCTTCAGTCCCCGGTAGGACGTGTTCCTTAAGTAATGCGCTAGTGTGAAATTAGACAAATTGACTTGAGCCTACTATTTATTTCACTTCTTAGTTTGCTGGTATCCGGAGCTCGTAGAGGATAGTAGCTTCAAGATAAAAACGCAACAATGTGCTTTGAAAACAATCAGTCGTAGTTGCGACGTATTCGCTAAATACAGAAAATACGTGAATTTGAATTGTAAATGTCACGATATCGGAAGATTCTCATCCGAAATGGGATAGATAATATAATTTGATTAAAATAAAATACCGTTATTTTTCCGCATTTCATTAATCCGAAAATTTAATGCCATCCTGTATGAACAGTCACACGGCAAAAAGCTTGTCGACAAATTTTGAAGTCAATGTTTACGGGTACTGTTTATTTTATTCTGAGGGAGGAAAGGTGATCAAAGGTGCCGCCGCCAGATGTTCAGCTATTTATGGGAGATTTCCGGAGCTGACACGTGCCAGACGCGTACCCCGCGTGAGAATTCTTGCTGACCGAATTTTTTACTCTTGTCGTTATGAAACCAGACATTCCGCCCTCTCGGATTTTTTTCGATTATTATGAGCTTCAATTTTACAATTAAAAGTTAGCGGCTATAAAGTTTAATCCAGTTTTGTATAAGTACAACTGGTCGGTTTAAATTCCCGATTCGTAAATGACTAGGTTCAGATAGAGTTCTTTAGCGGTTTATTGTTACCGCATTTTTAACAATGGTAAAGAAATTTGACCAAGTCCATTACCGCGAAAGAGGTTCGAAGGTCGATCCACGAGACATTCTCAACGCTTCAGTAACCCCAGGTGTTCAACAACTCGTCGGTCTCCAAGGAGACGTCGCTATGTGGAAAACTTAGATTTTATCCCTTTTGTCTAAGGATGGAAATGTTTACGTCCGTGTAAAACTAAATTCAATTAGATTAATGCCGACGACTATCATAAAATAAAACTTGTCTCGGGTAAAAGTTCTAGCTTCTTAATATTGGGAGAAAGAGAACCGCAATTTATAGACCTGTAGAAATTTACGGATTATTTAATCCTGTTAGACCGGGAAGGTAAGGTTAGAAATTAATTCTCCGCACGCTGAATTTCGTCGGTTTCTGCTAAAATCTCGTAACTACAGTTGTTTTTCATTTCCCGACTTGTAACTTGTATAGAATTAAACTTGTTACAGGAATTTTATCACGAATTATCGGGTTTTTTGTTCCGATTCCGACGGTTGAAAATTTCAGTTACGGGGGGGGGGGGGGGGGGGGGGGGGGGAGAGAACAGTGTTTTAGCATAATAACTCCACTTCTTCCGCTGTTTCATTTCTTGGACCCCACCAACAGCGTTATAATGGAGCTGCAGTGTACTCATAATGGCATATACTCTCAGTGTGATCTCATTTATTTGAAGAATGATGCCATCCAAGACTACCAATATCAGACACTTCCAGAACAGATTTTCTCTATTGTGTCTGATTTTATCAATTCCGTGTATTTCCAAAAGACAAAAGTTTAAGACAGGTCTAGATTGAAAGAAGTTGCAGACAAAAATTTCAATGTCTTCAAAATTTAATTCATTGTCCTTTTTTGAGAGAAAAATTATTGGAAACAAGAAAACTATTTGTTACGATATCACTAATAGAATGATCTGTAAGGTAAAGTAAAATTCAAGGACCATTTGTGTAATATGTTTGTATAAATTTGACATCCTTAACCCATTACCACATAATTGCGCATTTTAATGCGTCAAATAAATATAGCTTTTCAAAACAATGTGAGGAAAGAAGAAATTGCTTTTATCACCATGTTTTCTACCTTATATGGCATTTATTTCGTGATTTAATGTTTTATCATCTGCAGCCTCTTTCAATTTAGACCAGTCTAAAATTGTGTTGTCTGATAATGGGTTAACACAAAAAGGGAACCACCTCAGATTCCACAAAACAAATATCTGCCAGGCAAAGAGTGTGGTCCTCCGTGGGGGTTCTCCCCCCCCCCCCCAAAAATATTTGAAAATAAGATAGAAGCTAACAGAGGTCATCAAGGGGAATATTCTGTTTAGCTTGTAGGTTTCTTGGTTCTGTTTTTTCATTCTTACCTGCTTCTTCAGCTTGAGCCAATGCTTTCTCTGCTTCTTCTCTCCTCTCTTTCCTCTTTTCTAGCTAGATATACAAAAATAAATTCATTTTCTATTTCTTTAGCTGTTAGAAGTACAATTATTTATGTAGCCAATTGGATGAACATCTAAAGACTGACACAAATTACAACAATACAAATAACCCATTCCCACACAACAAAATTTTAGAATGGTCTAATTTCAGGCCTCCTAGCAGGCCAAAACAAAAACTAGACATTGTCGTAAAGCGGACTAATACCCCCCACAGCACTTGTCAATATACAAGTGCTATCTGCCAAGAAGGGCCATGACCAAAAATGGACTTTTTAAGTAAAGGGCCATAAATCAGTACAAAATAAATGGACCATAACCAAAATAGGATATGCACATGTCTGACTTATACCAAGTCTTTCTTTGAAATTTGAATCAAATCCATCCAATGGTTGCTGAGAAATTGAGGGGACACAATTTTTCACCAAAGGGCTATAACTCCATCAAAAATCAATGGACCATAACTAAAATGGAATGTGCACATCTCTGCTTGATACTGATTATATCAGTGAAATTTGAATCAAATCGGTTCAGAAATTGAGCGTTGTTTTGTGCAAAGTAATTTTACTAAAAGACTTTCAGAAACACTTGTAACTATTTTTCATTATCGAATAATCAGTAAAAAAGAGCTCCAGCTATATCTCATTTTCCAATTAGATTCTTCAGTGGATCAGTTCAGAATTTTTACACATGGTTAAACTCATTAAATCCAATACAACTCAATCCCTCAATTTTATGCACCTTCAGGAAATAGGCTTTGGAAAAATTTGAGGAAAATTAAATTGTTACAAGTAATTCTTCATATCCACAATGTTTTCTACCCAAAAAGACAAAGGTATTTAAACTTCATTTTCTTCTGCAACTCAATTAAATTTGGTTGACTGATTGAATAATGTTTAACACCATTTTTAACAGTATTTCATTTATATTGTGAAGGCTGGAGCATATAACCATGCATTCCTGGTATTTCTCACACCAGTTCTACCACAACATCCTTTCTGAGCCTCCAGCAGTTCATTCCACTTAGTTCAACAATTATACAGCAATTGATGGCTCTTTGAGTTTGGATCAGTCTAAATTTCGTCATGTGTTAATAGATTAAAGGATTAACAAAATGAACTAGAAATTGTTGCAAAGCCGACTAATACCCCCTAACAGCGCATGTCCATATGGATGGGTCAGCCAAAACAGTTGTAACTGCCTATATGTTTATAGGCAGTTCCAACTGTTTTGCGCTGAACTGTCGAAATACAAGTGCTATCAGCCAAAGGGTCGTAACAAAAAATGGACTTTTTAATTAAAGGGCCATAAATCAGTCAAAAATAAATGGACCATAACCAAAATAGGATGTGCACATGTCTGACTTATACCGAGTCTTTCTTTGAAATTTGAATCAAATCCATCCAATAGTTGCAGAGAAATTGAGCTAACACGAAAAAGCTTCAGACAGACGGATGGACCAACAAGCCGACTCCTATATACCCCCAAAAATAGGTTTGGGAGGGTATAATTACAAGTATACCATCAGTGAGTGACAAAAACTTCTTGTAGTTACAAGGCTTAGTTACCCCCTTATATTTACCTCTCCAGATTTCATCTCCGGCGGTTTACCATCAAACACATACACAGGCTTAATTCCATTTTCAACCATTCTTATTGTTCTGTAGAACATACCCATTAAGTGGCTGAAATATAAAAAGAAGGTAGAAAGTGAAACAACAGAACTATTGGGTATATTGTTTGGAACATGAAGCTTAAAGAATACCCATCAAAGGAGTTTTTTTTAAGTTATCTCTGTGTCTTAAATATGAGAATGAGCCCTGTCAATATCAGCCTTTTTTTTAGATAAAAAATCACCTAAGGATCTTCCTGTGAAATTTGGTTTAATTTTTTGCAGTATTTGATAAATTGAACATTTTCAGATGCATGCATGGATGATTGCACAACAGACACAATCCCATGACAATAGCTCACTGACTTTTGGCCAGTTGCGCTAAAAATTACCACAAAGTTGGTGACAATATGAGAACTAGAGGCGCCTGAGCGCCTGATTCGCTCCACCAGCCTAAATTTACTTATAATTCCTGAGCAAATTTGGTTGAAAACCATCCTACAAATTGTAAGTTTTCACTGTTTTCCACATATGAAAATAGGCCCAATCTCTTAAAAGGATCCCTCCAGTGAAATTTGGTTGAAATCCATCCAATTGTTTCTGAGAAGATTTTCAAAGCTTTTACCATATACAGAAATAAGCTCCCGCCCATTTAAGCCATGTTTTCTGTTCTATCAAAATTCTTTGAAGAAATCAGATAAAGGATCACCAAAGGATCAATCCAGCGAAATTTGGTTGAAATCCATCCATTGATTTCTGAGAGGAAGATTTTAAAGGTTATCACAATATATGGAAATAAGCCACTGCTCATTAAAGGCATATTTTCATCAGATCTTAATTTTTTTAAGGAATCTGATAAAGGGTCCAATGTGCATTCCTGTAAAATTTGGTTGAAATCCATCAATTGGTTTCTGAGAGGAAGATTTTTAAAGGTTTCACTAATATGGAAATTAGTTCCTCCCATTAAAGCCATGTTTTTCATCCGATCAAAATTCTTTGAGGGAATCTGATAAAGGGTCACCCTAGGATCATTTCTATGAAATTTGGTTGAATTCTGATCAGTACTTTCTGAGGAGAAGATTTTCAAAGTAAAACATTATGGAACAAACAGACACAACATCATGACAATAGCTCGCTGGCTGTCAGCCAGTGGAGCTAAAAACAGAAACTACCTAGTGTGTTTGTTACCGGTAAAGTACTGTTACAAACAAAAAATTTTTCTAATGTTATACATGGCTCTCTGATTAAACAAACCTTGTTGTTTCTCCGTCCTCATTGGTAAGCTGGCTTCCATCTTGTCTGACAGCAATCAGGAATTGATAAATACACATGGATGCATCCACTGCTACCTTACGACCTGAAATATTAAACACAAGCTTTGAAGCTTTACAGAATGTATGATAAAATGCTATCATCTTAGTATTCAGGAAATCATATTCTCTTTATTACTTCGACTTGCTGATAAATATTTATTTCATTTACTAAATGATTAATCTACAGCATTAATGTTTCATTAACTTTAGGCTATGTGTTATTTCCTAATATTTCAAATTTTATGAAAAAGCCATTTATAAGACAGTTAAATCTGTACTGCCATACCAAAAAGTATTATAAATATTACACAACAAATCTGTGAGTAAAGTTTACCCCACTTGTACAATAAAGTAAATTGAATTATTGCATGAGATTTAATGCCTCTTTTAACATTATTTCAGTTGGCTGGAGCACCTAACCATGGACTCCTGGTATTTCTCACAATAACCACCACTTTATTCTTTCCCAGCCTTCAGCTGCTCATTCAACTTTGATTAACAATTATCCAGTGATTAGTGGAAGACAAATGTTGGAAAGGATAACCATCGAGGCCAAGGATCTAACCCAGGATTTTAAGTCCTACACGCTTCAACTGTGCTATGGCTAGGGCCCACAAAACAAAGTAAACTATAGTGAAAATGAAATATAAGCACAATATAGCACACCTAATACATACAGTTTTAAACCATTCCTACACAAGGCCTCTCATTATAAAAGCTTTGGAAAACACTGTGTTACAAGCAATTTCTTCATTATCCCACCGTCAATATACTGATTCATCATGCAAAAAATCAAGGCTAAATGCCATCCTGGTAAAGATTATTTTGAAATTTCACTCTTGTTGCCAAAGCAACCAGAGTTTTAAACGGATTTCAATTCTTTTAGCAATTTTCAAAGGGGACCACCTAAGGAACACCTCTGCCAAATTTGGTTCAAATTGGCCCAGTGGTTTGTGGGGGGGGGGGGGAGATGTCATTTAAAGAAATTGTTGACGGACGACACACGATGGACAAAAGGCAATCACAATAGCTCACTTGAGCACTTTGTGCTAAAAACTCAAAGGTAGCAACCTACTTGAAATACATTGTGTCATTCATGTATAAGGGTGTAAACAAAGTACCGGTAACATAAATTAAACTACAATATTGGAAGCTGTGATTTTATTTTTGTTATTCATTTTTTTGGATAGAATATCCTCTATATCTCAATTATCTTGATAGCTACCTTGTTGGCCCTCAAGAACTTTTGGATTTCTATCATTGCAGTTATTGTGCATCTTAAAAAAAGTGTCTATGACAACGAAAAAAGCAAAATTTTCATTTCAATTTTTGTCACATATCTTTGCTTAAAAACACTACCTTCATATATCAATTTGATGTATGCCCAGTTAAGAGTTGTGGAGATTTTAGCTAAATCTATATCATGGATTCGAATTTTGTTAAACGCTTTCTATAGAGGTCAATTTAGCATCTTGTTTGGTTTAAGTTAAATGTGCTATATGCTGTAGGTGGTTCTCACATTACTGGAAAGCAGGCGCTGAAAGCAAACATCCTGCGAAAAAGTTAGGTCGCCAAAGCTCATTGAGACTCTTAAGCAGTATCATGCACGATAACATGGGTAGGCACGTTAATTGTGATTTGGCAATATTCTGATTCATGACTTATTCTCATTAAGTCATGCTTTCTCACTAAGTTGCGCTTCTTTAATTCAAACAATTTTCTATTTCATGGAGGCATGCTTGTGATTTATTTCAATTGGAAAGAGTTCCCAAAGCTTTCACTTCAGTATGAAGTCCGAGAAAAATTGATAGAAATTGGTAAGAACTTAGCCTACAGATTATTTTTAATTGTTGATATGTCCAGAAAATACATAAACATTTGCTGTTTAAAAAGTTGTCTGATTGGAAATTGTGGCAACTTTAACTTATCCATAATTGCATATGTCTCAAATTGGCTGCCAGCTCATGCGTGGGTTTATCCTTAGTCACATGACAAACATGTGATTCATGGATTGTAGTAATTTGGGAAACCCCAATAGATTCATTTAGATAGCCAATCAGAGGGCACAACCTTAAGAGAACTCGTCATTTTACAAGAAGGCTGACAGTTGACCTAGAAATTGATTATAAGCAGCAGAGTTCAAATGCTAGGTGCAACTTTATATATTACTATCATCTTTCATGAAAAATTATCTAAATGTTGAATGATTTGTAAATGAAATTTTAGATACTAAGTCTTTGGGGCATGACTTATTGGGAACAAAGCATATATCCTATTCACCTCAATTATCATGCACGTAAGGAAGCTTGAGTTCATTACAAATCAAAAAATGATTTTTCTCACAAAATGGGTTTTATATATCTGACAGACATTTGATTTATCTTTTAATAAAATTTATCCAGTTCTATTCTTAACTTTTCAGGGTGCCCATTCACGTACTGCAGTACGTAATTCACGTACAACTACGTCGGTTCACGTATTAATCTTACACCAAGACGTGCATGAATGTACAGAAAAATAAATGAACGTAGAAACAAAAATGCCATTACGTGTGTGTTCATTTGAAATGATTAGCGTATAAAACAAGAAACCCTATGTGCGTATTTTTCCCTAAAACCCCCAAAACTGCAAGCAAAGTAGAACAAAACGCATCGGGAGCGAGTGATTTCCCTTTCATGCGACAGGAACCAGCTCATTGGTTTCATAAAGAGAATGGGGAAACCAGCAGTTGGAAAAGTTCGTATAATGCGGATGGCCTCACCAGCTTGTTTTGAAATAGGCCCAAAGTTGCGCTATTTTTCAAACTAAACGCAAGATATTCACGTGTTTTTTAGCAAGATTGACAAGAACTCATGATATAGAATCTGATTTTGAAATCAATTTCTCTCGTAAGTTCCGTTGTACATGTAATTCAGGCGGGACAAAATTGAGCCGTTTGTTTAACGTTTTAGTTTAGTTTTGGCTACGTAAGTTGCTGTCAGCAAAATGTCGTAACAAAACCTATTCTATTTCTCCACAAATGGTGACTTTTAGGCACTTATAAGACCATTTGATATTTTCTGTACCAGAATCGTTTTAATACCACAGTTTGATCTAAAAATGAGCAGACATGCCTGGTATGGCCTGCTCCAAGATGACATTCCCACCCTTGTTATTAACTTGCCATCCCTCTCATATTTCATTCAACCCCGTCCAAAATCCAATAATTAAGAAAAAGTGAATTGTCAAAAACCAGGTTTTCAAAGAAAGTTTATTATCTTTCCCTCTAAATTCATCTGAAACTTGCACATGACGTGTGGTACTTCTTTACTGAGTAATAACAACCTATATAACTACAACATTGTCTGTCATTTGGTAAAGGGTTCAGATTCGTATTGTGTACCCTTAAATCTGAAAGTAAAGGGTACACTGTACCCCCAGATTTTTCTTTGTACCCCCACTTCAAAACCTAGGGGTACATGTACCCCCAAAATAAAAACCCAGTGGGCACGCTGCTTTTACAAGAAATTTATCTTGAAAGCTGCCTTGTCGGCCATCCAGAAATTTTGGATTGCTACTGTAGTTATCGTGCATCGTACAAAAGAGGGTGTCCATGACAAAAAAAAGGAAGCTAAATTGTTTGTTTCAATTTTTGTCAACTATCTAAGGCGAAAGTACATAGTTTTGTCTCAAAGGAGCCAACTGGGCCTCTAACTTTGAAAATCTAGGGGCCCAGATTTTCTATCGTCATGTTAATGGTAAAACATGCTCATAGACTCATAAAGTGTGTACAAGTTCCATAGGGCATCTGTTGGGCGTTAGGGAAATCTCGTAGGGCTTGTATTAGTGTGATCGACCCTTAGTGCCTGAGAGGCGAGCATCCTGTACCAAAATAATTCTTGATTTCATTCTCTTTCATGCATCCTGGTGCGTGATCACCGAGTACTTTGGATAGGCCGTGTAT
Organism: Fragum fragum; assembly: GCA_946902895.1. NCBI lineage: Eukaryota > Metazoa > Mollusca > Bivalvia > Cardiida > Cardiidae > Fragum > Fragum fragum. Next base: position 50,182,743 of record OX336373.1, on the reverse strand, counting down.
TCCCATTTCAACAACAATGACGATCCTTTAGGCAGAAGTATTTTGATGAAGATTTCTTAAGAACGATGCAACTAATGTGTTCGGCCGAATTCGCGCTGAAACATTTTATCCTGCTTTAACGGCAAATGATTGATTAAACGCGGGGAACCAATTTCGTAAATTATTTAGTATACCGCAAGTACGAATTTTCCAGGTCTCGCTCAAAATATTTAATTACTCTTCTAATTATCGTTATTAGAAATATATATATGAAAAAAGAGGTGATTAAAATCTATTTTCATTACTTGACGTAGAATAATAAATTCTTCTTAATTAAATGATTAATACGAGTTTACGTCTCGAAAAGCTAGATACCCAAAATGTCCGTGTTCAACAAAATCGGACTTATAGGAACAATTTGTGAAAATGACAAGCTAGATTTAGCTGATGAAAGCTCTGGGAGTGAAGAAGAGGTTTGTTTGTTTTTTTCTTTCTTATTTAAAAAATATTTGTCCGGAGACTTATCAATTTTAGTATTATTTAGAAAAGACGGTTTGTTTACATTTAGCTAGCATCCACGTGTTGTATGTCATGATCGTGAATGTCAATGTATTTTCACCATAAATATTGACTGCCTAAGTAGCCCTACACACAGTCACTGCCTGAGGCTGCCAAGTAGTGTAACTGGTAAACCGTGACGTACCTTCCACAAAGTTTCCACTTCCACTTGTTTTGAATGTGTTGTATTACTGCTAATGCGTTTGTAGATAAGGTAGCCATTCGATGCATGCACAATTATGGTGGGTAGGAAATGAATGCTATGCCATAAAGCGGTGTCCTTAAAAGTTAGTTGCTCAATACCACAAGAATAGGATTATATTTCATTGCTGTCATAACGGGTCTCGGAAATGACACTGCTGTCGTCTGACACAACGACTATTCTCAGGGAACGACAAAAAATCCTATGAAAGGATTCTATAGGTTGACAAAAATCATATCAAAGGATTCCATCAGCCATCAATGTCTTCAATAACATGCGTCCGAAGGCTCAACCTTGATAGATATATGCATTGTTTATTTGCACTTTACTCGCATGTGAAGACAGGCATTACATCAGTCAAACCCTTTAAAAGTACTATTTGGGGCTTATACAACACCAACAATCAATCAGAATGCGTCATTAATTGAGTGAATCCGATACTTGGTAGACAGATATTAGCCTTCCCCGGTAATATGGCTGCTGTTTTTGGTGGACAGTTTCTCATATTTGGCGAATTAATGATTAATTAACTTGAATTATAATTGGTGTATATTGACTTTAATTAAGGATGAGACAGATCATCTTACAGCAAATCTTTTACTGTTCACGGCAAAGGACAGTTTGTTATGTACGGAGTTTGTCTCAGTCGCAAAGGACTTTTTCATAACACATTTATTCATCCTGAGTAAAATAATTGTTTATATTTGAAGAATAAATGTTTGAAGAATTTTATGAACATTTTTGGATCATCTTTAACAAAAGAAAAATATGTTCCTTTCAAATTGGGTCTGATCCATTGAGAAACAACGGAAAAGGAACTTAGGAAAATTCAATTAAAAAATCTTAATTAATGCTTGTAAGTCCACTGATGAGATGGGGATGTCTTTATACTCAAACAGAATAACTATACTTTTGTAAGTAGAGTTCCCTTTGGAATTGGGTCAGATCCATCAAGTAACATGGGAAAAGGGGCTATATGAAAATTCAATTAATAAAACCCTGTTAACACAATGAAGCCTACAGCTTTGATCAGATTTTGTTGAAACTTTCACAGAATGATTGAAAGGTCATAGCTTTCATTCTTTTCATAACAGGGTTTGAACTGTCAAGAAACACAGGAAAAGGGGCCTTATGAAAATTTCATTTATAAATCCTTGTTACCAAGTCCAGAGCTTTCATCGGATTTTCTTCAAACATTCTCAGAATAATTGTACAATAATAATGATTGTTGATGTTTGCATTAGACCTGATCTGTCAAGTATCACAGGAAAAGGAGCATTATGAAATTTAATTTTAAAATCCTTGTACCACAATAAAGTCAACAGTTTTCATCAGATTCTGTTTAAACTTTCACTGAATGATTATTCCACCATAAGGATTCTTTCTTTTCAAATAAGGCGTGATCTGTCTAGTATCATGGGAAAAGGAGCCTTTTGAGAATTTTATCTATAATCCTTGTAACCAAGTCAAGAGCTTTCATTGGATTTTATTCAAACCTTCACAGAATCATTGTACAATAATCACTATTGTTGATGCTGACATGAGACCTGATCCTTCAAGTATCACAGGAAAAGGAGCCTTATGAAAATTTTATTTTAAAAATTTTACACCAAGATAAAGTCTGCAGTTTTCATCAGATTCTGTTCAAACTTTCACAGAATTTTTGTATCATCATAATCATTAGGATTGTTTCTTTCCAAATTGGGCCTGATCTGTCTAGTATCATAGGAAAAGGAGCTGTATGAAAAATTACTACCAAATCCTCATAAACACAACAATGCCCTCAGTCTTTATCAGAATCTTTTCAAACTTTAATAGAATGATTGTACCATCATTTGGACTGTTCCTTTGTAAATTAGGTCTGATTGGTTAAGTGACACAAGAAAAGGGAACTTATAAAATTTTTATTACAAAACATCATAATTACAGTAAAGTCCTCAGTCTTTTTCATTTTCTTCAAACTATCATTAGGATTGTTCCTTTGCACATTGGGTCTGATTTATTAAGTTTCACAGAAAAAGGGGCCTTATGAAAATCTTGTTACAAAAAATTCTTGACACAATTCAGTCCACTGTTTTCATTGATTCTCTTTAACTTTTAAAGAATGATTCTACCTTCATTAGAATTGTTCCTTTTGAAATTTGGTTTGTTCTGTAAAGTATCATGAGAAAAGGGGCCCTATGAAGATTTCACTATTACCTCATTAACACAATAAATTCCACAGATTACACAGATTGATTGTACCATCATTCCAATTGTTGATTTCGACAGTTGATCTGATTATGGCAAGTGTCGTATAAAAAGGGGCCTTATGAAAAACTTTCCTAAATATTCTGGTTAACACAATGATGTCCCTTGATTTCACCGGATTCACTTCAAAATTTCACAGAATGATCGTACAATCACTTAAAGGGTTCTTTTCAGAACTGGGTACAATCCATCAAGTATCATGTAAAAAGGGGCCATATGATTTTTTTTTTTTTTTTTTTTTAAATATTTAGTAAACATAATGATTTCCTATTAATTCATCGAATTCACTTTTAACTTTCACAGAATGATAAAACCAACAGTAAAATATCACGGGAAAAGGGGCCTTATGAGAAATTGATTTTAATATCTTTGTAAACACAATAAAGTCAACAGTTTTATCTGATTCTCTTCAAAGATGCATGGAATAATTGTGGCATGTGAAATACAGGAAAAGGGGCCTTACAAATTATCATTCAAAACATTCTTGTGTATGTGATGAAGATCACAATCATTATCAAATTGTCTTTTAAATTTCACAGGACAATTGTAGGGTTGTAAGGAAAGTTCCTTTTGGAATGAAATTGATCCATCAGAAAACACAGGAAAAGGGGCCTTATTGATTTTCCTTCAAAACAATCCTATTTATGTGATAAAGTCCACAATTATTGTCAGATTCTGATGAAGTATTCACAGAATGATTGTAGGGTCATAAAGTAACTTTCTTTTGGAAATGGATTGGATCCGTCATGAAACATGGGAAAAGGGGCCTTGAGGATTGTTGCTTAAAATGATAAAGGGGATAAAGCCCTTTTTTTTCTTTATGCCTTCTTCTTTGAGCAATGAACTTCCTTAAATATCAGATTTCTGTAACGGAAAACTTGATAACCAGTAGAGCGTCTCAGGCCCTCATGGGCCTCTTGTTTATTTAATTCTTACATTTTCTTTTGTATTTCAGAATTAACCAATTACCACATAGTAATCAGCGTTCAATCTAGCTTTGTATCATAGGGGGCCCAAGTGGCCCATGGCTCTTGGTCAAGGGGGTCATGCGATACAAATACATAGACAAACTATTGAATTACAAGGTTTTAAATGTAACAAACTATAACAAAATAAATCTACTAGAAAAAGTTAAGACATTATTTCCATGACTTCATTCAGAAAAGTCTTATTGAATGTGTGACTGAAGTGTGCCATTTGGGCCCAGTCTTCATTTTGAAGGTGGTCATTTTGGATTTTAGAGGGTCATTTTAGCCATGGCCCCCTCTAGATTGAACACTGAGTAATGCTCTCTGACACCCTGAAGAATTATAATCATGGAAAACTTTGGGAAAGGAGAAAGTTATTAAAACAAGACATTTATCGTCTAGCCTATTTTGCACTTATTTTCATTCAAGTATGCCAAAATTTTCAAGTACAATGTACCAATTAATAACAATATTAATTGCATCTCCCCTCAATTTGGACCAGTATAAAATTTAGTCAACCTGTAATGGGTTAAAAGATATTGTCATGTTTTTCATATAAAGACACACCATGTTGATTATCTACATTTCAGGTGGATGAAAAGAAGAAAGTAAGACCAAAGAAAGGAAAGGAGTTCAGTAACAGCTTTTTATTTTCTGAACAGGTAGGGAAATTATAGATTGAGATATTAATCAAGTTAGTATGAGAGACCTCTTTCTTATAGCACATTACTAAACAATCCCTATTTGATACTGCAATCACAATGAATTAATAATATATTGATAAATTAATGAGTAAGTAAATAATTAAATATAGAACTCAATTTTCATTTCTTTTGTAAATTCATATTGGACCAGTGTATGGTTTTGTCTTCTGGCGATTGATGATCTTTGACAAAACAGCTTTACCATGGTATCAATCACAACTTGCAAAACATGTAGATAGATACAAAAAACTAAAGGCAAATTGTAGTAAATGCAGCTTGAATCACAAACAAAATGATTAACCAATTCCCACACAATCACACTTTGATGCCTCTGAATAAAATAATTAGAAAAACATGTAAAAAAAGAAATTGCTTTCACCAGGCATTTTCTCCATTTTCTTCAATGTTTTCTGCCCTGAAAAATCTAGAATGTTGTAAACGTTGAATTGTTGTCAACAACTCCTTTCAATTTTGAGCGCACTACTAATTTTCTGTCTTGTAATTGGTTAAACATAAAATCACATGTCTAAATTCAGGGCTTTTTTTGCTTTCTTTAACAGGGGCCTATAAAAAGCTACTTCCCAATTCTAAATAGGCTCTTTTTTCCCACTTGTGGCAGAGAAATTTTCCAAAATAATACAGCTTATTTTTGCTTTATATGGATTTGTTTTCTTCAAAATTTGTTTTGCTTAATATTTCTATTCATTTTTTTACTAATAAGACCCTTAAATATAGTTATTTATCATTGAATCTTGAAAATGATGCATAAAACTTACTTTTACTTTCTTTTATTAAACTTATGTTTCCCAATTCTTCTGAAAACTGCGCAAAATTTCCCAAAACGAACAGGCTAAGACCTCTTCTCAATTTCTAGAAAAAAAGCCCTGAAATTGCATTTCTGCTATAAAATAGATGCTCTGACAAGTGTCAAGTCATTCATGTTTTTGTTTGACAGCAGTAATCTGTAAGTTGAACAAATGTTATTGAGAAATTTTGTTTATTATAAAAAAAATGGTCAATCCTATATTTAGAGCGTGACATGGTAGTTTTGATCTGATGAAGGGTCCTTTAACCCTTTCCCATTCAAATACGGGATTTTAAGTTCCTGTGATTTTTTACTCAAGAAAACATTGTGGAAAAAGAAGAAATTGCTTGTAACAAGCAATTTCTCCTTTTTCCACAATATTTTCTACCACATAGGATGGTTTCATTTCAAAAAGCATCCAGTTTTCATTGCTGTCTGCATCCTCTTTCAATTTGGACTAGTCTAAAATTTCCAAAAACGGGAAAGGGTTAACCCATTACCTCAAAGTACACTTTAAAACACCCCTTATAGAAGACAATTTGTAAAACATTGAGTAAGATGAAGAAATTGCTTGCTACAGGCAAATTTTTCCTTATCCATAATGTTTCTAACATAAAAAAAAAATGATAACCTATAAAATGTCATCAACTTCTTTCATTTTGGACCAGGCTAAAATTTTGTTGTCTATTAATTGGTTAGATGTAAAAGAAAGAAAAAGTTGAAATTTACTGAAACTTTTTCAGCGAAATTAGGAGCATTAGTTGATTCATAATAGCATTAAGATCTATTGTACTTGATAAATATTAAGTCTTACCTCAAATAGTCTTGGAATTACATGAAAATCAAAGGACTGAATGCACTGTAACTCTTTTATTGTGGGTCAATATTCTTTTGTTGATGAATTTATAAACAATTCTCACTTGAATGGAAAAGCAGGTGGTGTATACCAAGATCAGACTACATATATGCAGTCTGATCTTTTTATATATCCCCTGCCAAAACTGGAATGTTCCTGGTTCAGCATGACAAGGGTTAAAAATGTGTTTTTACCTCTTGTGTTTAATATCCACAGGATGACCCATTTAAAGGATTCAAAACAATCAATTTGAAGTTTGCTAAAAAATCTCAAGTGTCCACAACTCTAGATGATAAAATAGCACAGGCCAGGAGGAAGAAATCAAAAGAGGTAAGATTTTTGTATTGCCTTAAGGGGTAAACCCATTACCAGATGGCATGATTTTAGACTGGCCCAAATTGAAAGAAGTTGCAGATGACAATTGAAAGTTTATGAAAATTTGGATTTTTTTCAACTTTCTTGGTAGAAAACATTGTGGAAAAGGAAGAAATTGCTTGTACAAGCAATTTCTGTATTTTCCACAATATTTTCCAAAGCTTTTTTCCTTGGTGGCGTCCAAAAGCGTCACTGTGTGGGAATGGGTTAACCCATAACCACCCCCTCCCGCTTCTTGATGACCTAAAGACCTAAAGTCAAATATTGTTATGGAAAATTTTATGGAAAAAGGTGAAAGTGAAGTTTGTCCTTTTCTTGCAATGCTTTCTACCTTATTTAGCTCTTATTTAGCTCTTGTTTGACAATTTAATTCTTTCCTTAGACCTATTCAGTCCCTGGTGTTTACATCCCTATAATTTTGAAATTTATAAAAATTACAGAAAAAGAAGAAATCATCTTTTACTACAATATTTCTACCCCACTAAATGGCTATTTTTCAAATTGAGTCCTCTTTAATCTAGTAACACACAAGGAAATTTTAGACTGTACCATATTAAAGGAGTTGTAGGTGACAATTTCAAGTTGATGAAATTTTAAAAATATTTGCCTTTTCAGGAAAAACAATGTGGAAATGGAGAAATTGCTTGTTACAATTCCTTCATTTGTTACAATGGTTCCCAAAACCTTTTTCATGAGAGGAGACTTAAACCCTCTTTCTTTGGAAATGGGTTAAGTTTTTGGCTGCAAAACCTTTGAATTTGGACAGGTCTAAAAATTTGCAAAATGGAAAGGGTTAACATGCTTTGAAATATTGAAATTAATGAAATTGGACCAGTCTAAAATTTGTTGTCTGGTAAAGGGTCCATCTAATTAAGGCTTGGCTCATTCCAACTCTTTTCAGCATTTGTACACACTGAAGTAAAGTAGCAATCAAAAACATTTTGAGAGAGGAGAAATTGCCTTTAGGAATCAATATAAAGTTTACTCACAATGTTTTCTATGCATGCATGTCACTTACTTTTCAATTTTAGCACAATTTGAAATGAAGTCTGCTACCTCTTTCAATTTCGACCGTTCTAAAAATCTTGCAATTTGTCTTTGTGTACCTTGTCATTTCCTTTTAATGAAATATACAACTAACCCTTACCATGCCGAATGAAATTCTCTTTGATACAGACTTGCATTAACCCATTCCCACAAAGTGACGCTTTTGAACGCCCCTCCACATGAAAGCTTTGGAAAACAATTTTGAAAATGAAGAAATTGCTTGTCACAAGCAATTTCTTCATTATCCACAATGTTTTCTGCCCTAAAGGACAAAGATTTTTAAGATTTCATTAACTTAAAATTGTTGTCTGCAACTTCTTTGAATTTGGAGTGGTCTAAAATTTTATCGTGTGGGAATGGGTTAAAGTCATAGGGCTGAAAGTACTGGAAACACTTATTGTAGCTCACTCTGAAAAATGATCTTTTAAACAACTCTGGCTTAAGGGGAAAAAATTTAATTCTCTCAACCCATTACTAAACAGCAAAATTTAAGAGAGATCCAAATTGAAAGGAGTTGCAAAGATAATTCAACGTATTTGAAATTTTAGATATTTTCAACTTTCTTGGTAGGAAACATTGTGTAAAATGAAGAAATTGCTTGTTGGTAGGGGGTCAAAAACCTCACTATGGGAAAGAGTTTATGAAGTGGACATTTATATGTCATAACTAATTCCTATTTTGTTTTAACTCCATTGTGCAGATAAAAAAAAAAGTAAACATACAATTCTCAACAACAACAATAAAAGTAACAAAATTATATTGAAAGATAAAAAGAACAAAGATACAATAATACAGAAATAGAAAAGGGACTGGTTTTCACATTACTTTTAAATATCGAATGATGATTGAGAGATTACGATTAACCCATTTCCACAAAATCAGGCTTTTTAACACCTGACAAGAAAACAATGTGAAATTGTGGTTATTGCTTGGTACAAACAATTCCTTCATTTTCCACATTATTTTCTGCCCAAAAAGGCAGCTTATTTAAGATTCTATCAACCTAAAATGGTTGTCTGCAAATTCTTTCAATTTGGACCTGTCCAGAATTATGTAGTGTGAGAATGGATTTATTTCAGACAGGCCCAGAGGAAGGAGGAGGTGGGGATGAAGATGATGAGACCAATATAAAACCTAGTGGTATAGATGATGATGAAATAGATCAGGATATTGAATCTGAGGGAGAGGATTTTAAAGCTGGTAATTATCTCCCTTTATTAGTCCCTATCTGCTAAGCTGAATGGGGACTTTAGATTTCCATTCCTTCCGTCTGTCTGTCAGTTTGGTAGATCTGTTTTCCTGATTTTTTTTCTAAATGTTGGTAGATATTGAACTGATTTTTGGTATAAGAGTCTGCATTCATGAGTTGCAGAACAAGTTTGAGTTTGTTCCAGTCATTTGGATATTTGAGGAAGATACTTGACTCAGTTTTCTGGGCTTTTTTTTTTTCAAAACCAAAGAAGATATCGAGCTGATTTTTGGTATGTGAGTCCCGATTAAAGATTTACAGAACAAGGTAGAGTTTTGTTCTAGTCCATTGTTTTTGTGGAAGATACAGATGCTGGACTTAAAAAATTACTGTGAAATTACAACAAGGTTTTCCTTACAATTAATGCTTACTTTTGAAATTAGCTTCACACTTGAAATATCATGCGCAACTTCTTTCTTTTATCTTCACATTTTGTACTTTTGAAGTATAAATTCAAAACCAACAAAAGAGCTACATTTACCTTTTTAGCTCACCTGAGCACGAAGTGCTCTGGGGGAGCTATTGTGATCGGTCATCGTCCGTCGTCCGTCCGTCCGTTCACAATTACAAAAAAATCTTCTCCTAAACTAACCATGGAATTTCAACAAAACTTTACAGAAATGATCCTTAGGTCATGCTCTTTGAAAATACTTCAAAGAATTGAAATCTATGTAGAACTCTGGTTGCCATGACAACGGAGTGAAAAAACTTTAAAAATCTTCTCCTCCCAAGCGATAAGGCCTAGAGCTTTGATATTTGGTATACATCATCATCAATTGACCCTCTACCAAAATACTTCAAAGATTTACCGTATTATGAAAATTAGCCGTTTTCTTTGTGATCCCTGATTTTACATAGAAATAAAGAAGTAAATCTTTAAAAATCTTCTTCTTCCAAACCATAAAGCCTAAAGCTTTGATATTTGGTATACATCATCATCTATCGACCCTCTACCCAAATACTTCAAAGAATTACCGTATTATTAAAATTAGCCCATTTCTTTGTGATCCTTGATTTTACATAGAAATAAAGAAGGAAATCTTTTAAAATCTTCTCCCAAACCATAAGGCCTAGAGCTTTGATATATTTTACAAATCATCATCTATTGACCCTCTACCAAAAAACTTCAAAGATTTACTGTATTTTTAAAATTAGCCCTTTTCTGGGTGATCCCTGATTTTACATAAAATAAAAGAAGGAAATCTTTAAAAATCTTCTTCTCCCAAACCATAAGGCCTAGAGCTTTGATATTTGGTACATATCATCATATATTGACCCTCTACCAAAATACTTCAAAGAATTATCATACTGTGAAAATTCGCCCTTTTCTGTGCGATCCCTGATTTTACAAAGGAATAAATAAGGAAATCTTTGAAAATCTTCTTGTCCCAAACCATAAAGCCTAGAGCTTTGATATTTGGTACATATCATCAGCCATTGACCCTCTACCAAATTACTTTAACAAAATTAGCCCTTTTCTGTGCAATCCCTTATTTTAGTTAGGAATAAATAATGATATCTTTGAAAAAATTCTTCTCCTAAACCATTAGGCCTAGAGCTTTTATACTTGGTATGTATTAATGTCTATACTTCAAAGCATTACCATATTCAGGAAATTAGTGCTATATGGTTGGATCATCAATATACCTAGGATTAAAAGAGAAATCCTTAAACATCTTCTCCAAAATAATTAGACAGAGGGCTTTGCTATTTTGTTTATATCATAAACCAATGAACAATCAGACTCAGGGGAGTGATTTAGGACCATCATGGTCCTCTTGTTTTTATTTTTTTTTTCAAAAATGAATTGCACCTGAAGTCTAGTACAACAGTACAGCTTTGAAGGAGCTCCATTTCCACACACACACAAAAAAATATATCTGTCTAGAGAGATATATATATATATCTATATATATATATATATATATATATATAAAGCCCTGAGGGGTCTTGGTATTGCTATACATTACTTCAGAATGCATGCAAGAATAGAATATCTAATTTTGCTTTTTTTTTAAAAATTTGTAAGTAGCTAACTCTTTCTTACCAGGGTCCTGCTGAACCTGGAATATTCCTGCTTTTGCAGGATGTATAGACAAAGATCAGCCTGCAAAATGAATATCCTTCTTAATACCCATAAATGCTGGTTCAGCGTTTTGATAAGGAATCACAGTACCGGTGCTGAGATAAGAAACTGACTGAAACTGTCAGCAGGAATAAACGAAAATATGCTCAAATTAGGCAATTGTATTCATCAGGAAAAGGCAAGGTGGCCAGTTTAATTACACTTTTCTTAACCCTTACCCGTTCAAATACGGGATTTTACGTTCCTGTGATTTTAAACTTGAGAAAACATTGTGGAAAAAGAAGAAATTGCTTGTAACAAGCAATTTCTCCTTTTTCCACAATGTTTTCTACCACATAGGATGGGTTCATTTCAAATAGCATCCCGTTGTCATTGTCGTCTGCAACCTCTTTCAATTTGGACTAGTCTAAAATTTCAAAAAACGGGAAAGGGTTAAAGAGAGCCAATTAATGTGGGATAATTGAGGTGTACTGATCTATATAGAACGGATAGCCATCATTTAAGAAGTTTCATCAGGTCATACATAATACTGAATCAATACGCGTCATAGCGCAGTTGGTAGCGCGTCAGACTGACAATCTAGATGTCCCGGGTTCGATCCCCGACGGCAGCTCTCATCCTTTCCGACTATTTGTCTCTCACCAATGGGTCGATAATCTTAGACCTATGTGGGATAGCAGCTGGAGGCTAGGAAGGGATGTAATGGTAGTACTGGTGTGAGAAATACCAGGATTCCATTGTTAGGTGCTCCAGCTGCCGCGATATAACTAAAAGGTTGTTGAAAGCGGCGTAAAACCCTATTCAAACAAACAAACAAACTAAATCAATACGACCAACAAACCAATGAGTGCATTTCATTCATCTGATTGGCTGTCAATCAGAACTGTAATTAAATTTGGTAATGTGTTGGTTGTGTCTCAGACTTGATAACATGATAACATGATTGACCCGACATACAAGCCCTTGAGCAATTATACACACTTAGCCTCGGACTTGATTTCTGGAGATTAGTCAAAGTAAATGTATGTATTAACAAAACTTTTCATTTTATTTGGCGCCACAAAAATTTGCACCAGAATTTTATTTTTGTTGCATTTTGAATTAAAGGTGACCGACAATGCAAACACTGCTGCATTTACATGCAGTATGATCCACCTGTTTGTCCATTCAAGCAAGAGATGTTTGTAAAATCTACTTTCAAAAGAAAATTTGACCAACATTAATTCCATTAATTGAGAGTCTGATGCTGTACCAGCTTCACTATGGCAGCAGCCAATTTATAAGTTAGGACATGGTAAACTTTTGTATTTGTTTTGTATTTCCAGATACAATAAAGGATAAGAAAAAGAAGAGAAAAAAGAATGACCCTGATTCTGATGATGATCTCGTAAGTTTTACAGTTCTTATGTAAATGAGCCAGAGCACAATGGAAAACCCTTTACCTAACAGCAAAATTTTAGACTAGTCCAAATTCAAAGATGTTCCAGATGACAATTTGGGGTTGATGAAATTGCCTCCTCATGTAGAAGACATTTTGGATATTGAAGAAATTGCTTGTAACAAGCAAATTCATTTTCCACCATATTTTCCATAGCCTTCCTTCTTTGGTGTGTCAAAGATCTTTATTGTATGGGAAAACATTAAAGCTTTTCCTTACCTTGTGCTTGTTATGAAGTCATTTTCACAAGTGTTATTTGTTTTGCAAAATCTCTAAAGTTCATAAATTGTTGAATAGAATTCTACTTTTTATCACAAAAACTTGTGTAATATCACAAATAGAATATCAAATTTATGCTCATGAAATACTGAATTTATTACATAAGTTATTTATAAACAGGTAAAGATGAGACATATTATTTAGTATGCTGTGAAGCTTTCTCATAGAACATTGGGAGGTCTTAACCGATGCCCACACAAGGCACTTTTGGATGCCAATCAAGAAAACAACTGGGAAAATATTGTGTGAAATGAAGAAATTGCTGTTGACAATGTTTTCTATTGAAAAAATAAAAAATAAAACTTTCAATTTGATTTACCCCTATTCAATTTGGACCAGTCTAAAAAATTTTTGTCCAGTAATGTGTTAGTATCCTCTATTTCTTTATTTTTGTCAAGCCTGCTTGCAATGAGGGAGACATAGTTGTCACTTTGACAAGTGGGTGTATGTGCTTTAGTCTTGAAGTCCCTTAGTCCGTCCATCTGTAGGAATTTGTCCAGACAATTACTCCTACATTTATGAATGGATTTCAAAATAACTTGGCACAAATATTCTCCATCATGAGTAGATGTGCAATTTGAAAGAAGTTTTGGGATAGTTCTCATGTCAAGGTCACAGCTCAAGGTCAAACACTAAAATTGTGATTGTCAAGAGCATTTCTCCTACAATTATGGATGGATTTCAATATAAATGGGCACAATTATTCTCCATCATTTGTAGATGTGCCATTTGAGAGAATTTTTTTAATAGCTTCAAGTTCAAGGTCAAAGCTCAAGGTCAAGGTCAAACCGTTAAATTGATGGTCAAGGTCAAGTTGATGGTCAAAACTTTACAAGCTCTACAGAAGTTGTCCTGGGATAACCATCTAGTTGTATTCTTTCAGAATGAGCCTAAAGTGGAATTTTCAGAGGACATCAGCAGTTATGACAAAAATATCTCTTTCCAGGATATGAGTATATCCAGACCATTGTTGAAGGTTAGTTAAACCCATTCCCACACTACAAAACTTTAGACTTGTCCAAATTCAAAGAAAGTGCAGTCTACAATTCTGAGCTGGTGAGAAATTTAAAGTACTTTCAATTTTTGAAAGAAAGTGGTGTAGATAATGAAGAAATTGCTTCATTTCTGCACTGTTTTCTTAGGTTATTTTCGTTAAGGGCCAAAAAGGGGTTTGTTTGGGAGTGGGTTACAATTGATAGTCTATCAGAAATATCTTTCTTTGTCTTGTTATTCTTCTGAAATGAATTGTTCATATCTTCATGACTTAACATTAAGTGACAACTTAGGGGAAATAATTCCACTATATTTTATCAATGATTTAGAAGTTTTTGCAGCTAATTTTCTTGTGTGCATGAAAATGTGGGATAGTGTTATAATTGGCTATACCATCTTACCTCATACTGTGTTGTTCTAATCTTCTTTTAGTCACTGTCCCAGATGAATTTTGAGAAGCCCACACCAATCCAAGCTGCAACCATACCTGTTGCCTTATTAGGGCGGGACATCTGTGCATGTGCTGTAACAGGATCAGGTATGTTAAGATGCATGTTAGTTTCGTATTTAACCATTACTAGACAACCAAGTTTTACAAATGAAAAAATGTTACTATTGAAAATTTTTAGCCAATGTAATATTGAAATTTTGTCAAAGAAATATTATGGATAATGAAGAAATTTGCTTGAAACAAACAGTACCTTCATTTTCCACATTATTTTGTTTCTTGAAGGACCACAAAATTGAAATGGGAGGGAATTAGTTTATGAGTTGAAATTTTTAAAAGCTTTTGTTTCTACTCCATATGGGTACAATAGTACCCAAATTCTCATTGATGTACTACACAGTTACGCTTTTGGATGCCCCTCAAGAACAAAAAATGCGTTTTACAAAATGTTTTCTATCCCAAAAGTTGAAATATCTAAATTTTCACAAACTTTTAAGTGTCGTCTGCAACTCCTTTCAAATTGTAACTGTCTGAAGTTTTGCTGTTTGGAAATGGGTTAACAAGCAAGAACCACAATGTTTTCCAGAGCTTTTTTCTTCACCCTTTCTATGTAAAATCTATTTTTTGTCAAATTTATACCTACCTTGTTAGGACACCTGACCGAAGGTCATGGTGACCTATTGCAATTGTGTTATGTCTGTTGTCGTGTGTTGTGCATCCTACGTTAACTTTTTACATTTTCGACTTCTTCTTAAGAACCCTTGGATGGATTTCAACCAAACTTGGCAGGAAGCATCCTTATGGGAAGGCGCTTCAGATTCGTACACGTCATGGATTTATCTCCCCCTTAGGGCTCCATAAGGAGCCAAAAAGGGTACATCTTTAAAAATCTTCTTGTCATGAACCGGCTGTCAGACTAGATTCACATTTGGTATTAAGAGTCTTTAAGGCAAGGGCTATCAAGTTTGTACAAGAAAAAAAAATCTGTCAAGAAATGGCCGTGCTGGGGGGGGGGAAGGGGGGGGGGTACATAAGCTTAAATAGTGACAACTTTGAAAATCTTTTTCTACCAAACCAAAAGACCTTCAGCTCTGGTATTTGGTATGTGGTATCATCTAGTGGACCTGTATAAATATTGTATAAATTATAACCCCAGGGTGAAAATTAGCTTGTTCCCAGATGTCACAAGTTTAACAAAGGCTTATATAGTGAAAATTTCAAAATGTTCTTCTCCCAAACTAGAGGGCCTAGAGCTTTTGTATTTGGTATGTAGCATCATCTGGTGGATTTCTATCAAGATTGTATAAATTATAACCCCAGGGTCAAAATTAGCCCATTCCCGGACGTCACAAGTTTCACAAAGGGCTTATATATTGAAATTAGTAAAAATCTTCTACTCCCAAACAGGAGGGCCTAGCACTTTGTTATTTGGTATACAGCATCATCTGGTAGACCTCTATCAAGGTTGTAAAAATTATTGCCTCAGGATTAAAATTAGCCCATTTCTGGAAGTCACAAATTCAACATAGGCTTGTATTGTGAAATTTGTAAAGGTCTTCTTCTCCCAAAGAGGAGGGCCTAGAACTTTATTATTCGTCTTATGGACCTCTATCAGGATTGTACAAATTATTGCCTCAGGATTAAGATTATCCCATTCCCAGATGACATAAATTTAACACAGGCTTATATAGTGAAAACTTTAAAAATCTTCTTCTCTCAAACAGATAGGCCTAGAGCTTTGATATTTGGTATGTAGCATCATCTGGTGGATATCTATTAATATGGTATGGATTATTGCCCTAGGGTCATAATTAGCCCATTCCTTGACGTCACAAATTTTACATATGGCTTATATAGCAAAATTTAAAACTCTTCTTCTCCCAAACTAAAAGGCTTAGAGCTTTGATAATTAGTATGTAGCATAATCTGGTAGACTTTTATTTGTTTTTTGTGCTCTTTGGACTCAGGTGACTGATAAGGCCATATGGGCCTCTTGTCTTCAAATATTTCGTCAACGCCAAAAAAATAAGAAGGTAGTGTAGACGAAAATTAGACTGCACATCAGTGCTGGCTTATCTTACTGTACACACATGCCACAGCTAAAACAGTCAACACAGGAATAATTCGTGATCAGCATTACAAGGCTTAATGGATATAAAAAAGTAGGGGTGCCTTGGAATGTGTTGAATAACATTAAAACTATCTATACATATGTTGTTGACACATTTCAGGTAAAACAGTAGCATTTATGCTCCCAATCCTGGAGAGACTTTTGTTCAAGCCCAAACAGACACCAGTTACACGGGTATTGATACTAGTGCCAACAAGAGAGTTAGCTGTGCAGGTCCATAAAGTGGGAAAACACCTCGCAAACTATACCAACATAAATATTATATTATCTACTGGTGAGAATATTTAAATGAATAAGCTACTTTACAATAACAGTATTAGATGGAGATTACTTAACGATAAAATTTACACACTATTAAACCTTTACAAAAATGTTTTTAAAAGATTGATTGATAAAAATATTTTGTGTCTTAGAAACTGGCCAATCACGGCTGTCAATCAAATAATCAGTCATCTAATGAAATCAGTCATTTAGACTGGAAGTTATCTTTGAACTTTGGCATTGATCCCCATTTATGTGAAGCATTTTTGTTGATCTGGCGCCAACGAACCTCTTTACTTTTTATGCGCCCAAAAGGTGGAGCAAATAGCCACCGCTTTGTCTGTCCTTTGTCCATCCATCTATCAATATTTCCAAGGTTAAGGTCACAGTTCAAGGTCAAACATTAAAATTGACCTTGTCCAGAGCATAACTCTTTCAGTTATGGATGAATTTCAATATAATTTGGCACAATTGCTCTCTATCATGAGTAGATTTACCATTTGAAAGAAATATACAGATAGATCCAATGTCAAAGACACAGCTAAATGTCAAATGTTAAACTACAGCTTGTCCAGTGCATAGATCCTAAATTTTGAATAGATTACAAAATAACTGCACAATTGCTCTCCATCAGGAGTAGCTGTGCCATTTGAAACAATGGAGATGACTCCAAGGCTTAGGTCAAAGGTAAAGGTCAAACATTAACATGTATGCAAGAACATGGCTCCTACAACAATGGATGGGTTTTAATGTGACTTGGCACAAGTGTTTTCTATCATGAGTAGATGTACCATGATCACGACTGCCAATCAAAGAATCAATTAAGCAATTAAATCATTCATTTAGGCTTTAAGTGAATTTTTGAAATCTAACCTTAACAAACATTTATGTGACATATTATTGTGGGTTTTAGTGTCTTTAATGTCATACCTTCAGCTTATTATGCTGTAGCTATGATATTTAGATCAATATACATCGATTTTATTATTGTGTTACATTTCACTGATCATAAATTTGGAAATTAACTCTGTTTATAAAGAAAGTGGAACTTCCTGTTAGAACTCAGAGGGCATAGTGAGCAATCCATCAAATATTTCAAATATCATGCACAAGCTTGCTCATATGTATTTGATATTGTGACTTCTGTAATATGTATTTTAGGTGGCCTTGACCTGAAGCAGCAAGAAGCGGCATTAAGACTCGGTCCAGATATTGTGATAGCAACACCAGGTCGTCTGATAGACCACTTACATAACTCACCAAGTTTTAGTCTTCATAATATAGAAATTCTGATCCTGGATGAAGCTGATAGGTATGTTTGTAGTCATTTCTTCTAAAGCAGCATCTTCTATAAGGCAACCACTTATACTAAGGAATCATGCACTCTTCCTTATCACTAAACACTCTCTTGACAGTGTAAAATGGCATTGGGGTTTGAATATTGGCTGCTCCAATAGTGTATTGCTATCTCCTGAGGCAAGACATTTTCATAGCCCCAGGGAGCACATGTGTAAACAAACTTTGAAATAACTGAAAGATAATACAAAGTAATGTTAACCCTTTCCTATTTTGAAAAATACTAGAACTGTTCAAGTTAAAAGGTTTTGCAGTTGAAAATTTGAAGTTTATTTCATTTGAAAAATAATAATTCAGTAGGGTAGAGAGTATTGTGGAAAAAGAAGAAATTGATTGCTTATTGCAAGCACTTTCTTCTTTTTTCACAATGTTTTCTCAAGTACACAAACACAGGGATTTAGAAACAAGGGATTGAACAGGAAAGGCTTTAACCCAAAACAAACATATTACCTGACCTTGTGATCACTTAATCCATTACCACACAGGCCTTTCTATCACCCCCAGGAAAAAAACTTAGAGAACTAAGTGGAAAATGGAAAAAAATGCTCATTGTTACGTTTCTACCTCAGAATAAAAAAAATAGTAGATTTCCATCCACTAAAAGTATTAGTCTGCAACATCTTTGAATTTTGACCAGTCTCAACTTTTGTTCGTAAACCTAAGTGGGATAGCAGCTGGGGGCAAGGAAAGGATGTAGTGGTAGAACTGGTGTGAGAAATACCAGGAATCCATTGTTAGGTGCTCAAGCCGCTGTGATATGTCTGAAATACTGTTAAAAGTGGCGTTAAACCCGATCCAATCAATCAATCAATCAATCAATCAATTTTTGTTGTCTGGTAATGGGGTAAATGGGTCATCTCGGTTACTTGATTATTATTCTTTATGAAGTGACTTATTTGAACTATTTTCATATTCCTTGATGTTTTCAAAAGCATTTGTCTTGAGTGGCATAAAAAATTAGGATTGTATTGGAATATGTTAAACCACCCTTATTACATCTACTTCAAATAAGACTGCAATAATTTTCGCACAAAACATTTTTGCAATGCATTGCATGTTTATCAATGATGGAAGACTTAAGGACGACTTGCTGTTAACCCATTCCCTCACAATGACGCTTTTTGATGCCCCCAAAGAAAAGGGCTTTGAAAAACATTGTGGAAAATGAGGAAATTGCTTATTACAAGCAATATCTTCATTATCCACAATGTTTTCTATCTCAAAAGACAATGATTTTTAAAATTCCATCAACTAAAAATCATTGTTTGCAACTTCTTTTAATTTGGACCAGTCTTAAATTTTGTTGTCTAGTAATGGGTTGAGAGATGGAAATTTTGTTCTAGTTTCTTAAAAGGAACTAAAACAAAAGAATGGCTTTGATATACTTGAACATTTGTCTTCATTTTTCCAGAATGTTAGATGAGTACTTTGCAGAACAAATGAAGGAGGTGATCAGACTATGTTCTAGGACCAGACAGACCATGTTGTTTTCAGCTACCATGTCAGAACAGGTAGGTGTAGTTGTCTTACACATGTGTAGTATCACTCTTTAAATGACTCCATGAATATGTCATCTTAGTGCAGGATAATGGTATTTCTTTAGTTCAAAGTTTTCTATAAAGAGTGTAAAATAAAAGCATAGCTCCTACAATTATGGATGGATTTGAGAATAGGAATTAACAAGAAACCATTTTCCCCCATTTATTTTATACTTTTTGTGACAGGGCTATAATCGAGGAGCATAACCCATCTCTGATGGCTCTTGTCTCCCGATGTCTCCACTGCATATGATATTTGATGTACAAATTAAATATACTGAATATTTGTCTGCAACCTCTTTTGGACCTGTTTATAATTTGGTCTGTAGATTGGTTACCTGTTTTGCAATCTTATGTTTTCCCAGTCTTGAGGAGTAAGAAGTTGTGTGAAACAATTCATGGTAATGAAGAATGAAATCATATCAAGATAACCTGTGTACCTAATTAAGTATGAAGTATCCATTTTTCTGTTAAATGATATAGTTTCTAATAATGGTCCTATTTCTGTTGTAGGTGAAAGATTTAGCAGCTGTATCTCTAAACAAACCAGTTCGAGTGTTTGTGAACGAGAACACAGATGTTGCCTTAAATTTACGTCAAGAATTTATCCGAATACGAGCTAATAAAGAGGGTGATAGGGAGGCTATTGTAGCTGGTAGGTGCATGTCAATAATTATTTTATTTGTTGGAAAAAATGTGTGTTTGTGCTAATAAATTAAAAACATTGCGGAAGAGAGCAGCTTCTAATAGGAATGTATTCACACCATAGCAAATAGAATTAATGGAAATCAAGACGGGAAATTTTAAAAAAAAAGAGTTTAAACCAGTAGGCCGACAACATTTAAATGTTGTTTATATAACCAACATATTATAAATAATGGAGTATATTCCTATAGTGAAACAACTGGCCTTTGGGTCAAAAGTTTTAATAAAGTTGTCAGGATAACTTCATAAATTAATTTGACCCTTGGTTCTTTGCCAAAATCTTTGATATAGATCATGAAACATTGTATATTTTTTTTCATTAAGTCTGAGAATATCTCTAGGGTAAAGATAGAAGAAAACCCAATGTGTCTAAATATGGGAGAAACACTCTGTCTAAGCAGCTATGAAAAATAATCATGTCTAAAACTATAAGGCCAAGTTTAACCCTTACCAAATATTTCAAAAGAATGCTCTTATCCAATGGTCCCTCATGATGGTTAGCAGTGTATGCTTTCTTGACTGTTTTGACCCATTTTGAAGCTGGTCAGTTCAACAGACTGTCACCAACCCTTGTCATGTTGAATGAAATCCTTTTTATGCCCCGCATTGAAAGATCGGGGGCATATTGTTTTACCGTTGTCTGTCTGTCAGTCTGTCTATCTGTCTGCAAAACTTAACCAAAAACTTAACATTGCCAAATTCAACCAGCCTATTCAAGATACAAAGCTCGTATTCGGCATGATGATACATCTCTATAATACGCATCTCCTCATGTCAAGGTCATGTGATAAGGTCAAGGTCACATACCAAGGTCAAACACACAAAAAAAAAACCCTCATGTATTTCAGAAACACATCTTGATAGAATTACATTAAAATCAAAGGGCTGATAGCATTGGAAGCATGAATTGTGGATCAAATTTTCCTTTGAAAATTGATTTTATAAACAATCTAGCTTGGTAGGGACAAACAGATGGTGTAGAATAAGAACTAACTGCACTTATATGCAGGCTGTTCTTTTTCTATACCTCCTTCCAAAACCGGAATATTCCGGGTTCAGCATGACAAGGGTTGAAATTAACACAAGATTATACGAGTCATTTATCACAATTTGATAATTTAATTTTTAGTTTTGTCTTTCAAAAATAAGTGTTCTGATTGGTCGAAAAAAACACCATGAACAAAATTTTGAGCATGCAGCTATTTGTATCCTTTTGCACAAAATAGCTCCATACCAAAAATTACCGAAATTTGTAAAATATTTGTTTTCTTTGCTCATTGTTTTTAAATTTGCGTCTTCATACAGTGTGATTGGTTTTTTTGTTTCATACCTCCATGAAAACAAAAAAATATTCTCTTCATCTCTTAAAAGACATAAGTTCCTAAAAAGGCTCTTAAATGATGGGTTTTGCTCCATTTCTAGTCCCTAAAGTAGTGCCTAAAGTAGTGCCTAACGGTTTGATTAGGTAAGTGGAGCTCTTATATACAAGTCCACAACATAGTGATTTGCCATTGTGATTTCTTAACCCATTCCCACACAAGCCCTCCTTTTAACGCCTCTCAAGAAAAAAGCTTTGAAAAAACATTGTGGAAAAGAAATTGGTTGTATCAAGCAATTTCTTCATTATCCACATTGTATTCTATCCCAAAAGATGAAAAAAAAAAATAGAATTCCATCAACTTGAAATTACGTCTCCAGCATCTTTCTATTTGGACCAGTCTAAAATTTTGCTGTGTTGTAATGGGCTAAACTATTTTGAAGACAATTCAGCTTTTTACACCTTTCTAGAGAAAGCCTTGAAATGAAATTTTATTGAATAAAAATTGTTGCCTGAAACTTCTTATTTGGACAGATCTAAAACTTTATTATGGGTTTATTAGCTTACTTAGGCAGGTGGAGCTCATAAAGAATTGGCTGATGAATCAGGTTTGACTGTAACATAAATTTACTTTTGTCATGCTGAACCTGAAATATTCATGTTTTTGCAGGAGGTAAAGACTGGCCTTGATCTTTACTACCTGTTTATCATTATTAACCCATCCCAACACAACAAAATTTGAGACTGGCCCAAATTGAAAGAAGCTGCTGACGACAATTTCAAGTTAATGGAATTTTTTTCATCTTTTTGGATGGAAATAATTGTGGATAATAAAGAAATTGCTTGATTCAAACAATTTTTTCATTTTCCACAATGTTTTCCAATGATTTTTTCCAGTTGTCGTAAAAAGAGGGATTGTGTGGGAATGTTTTTTTTTAAGGCACAGCTGATTATACAATTTATTTTCAAAAGATTTCAGTCCTTTGATTTAAATGCATTTATGGAAACAGATTTTATTCAGCAAAAATGAGCTTCAGTTTCAGTTTGAACAATCTTGATAAGGAATATGTCTTGTTTCAGCTCTTGTAAGTCGTACATTTCAAGACCACTGTATTGTGTTCATACAGACCAAAAAACATGCCCACAGATTACACATAATACTGGGGCTGCTAGGAGTCAAGGTCGGAGAACTCCACGGTAATTTGACACAAGCTCAGGTGGGTTGAAGAAACTGCAGATAAAGTCTTCAAGACTTAACCCTTGTCATGCTGAATAAAATCCTCTACAAAATTATGATGAAACAGGACTGAAAGCACAGAGAGCACTCATTTTAGGTGGTTATTTATTTAGAACATGAATAGTATAAAACATGCGGCTTTAAAGATAGAAGAAGGAGGTCTAGACAAAGATCAGACTGCACATATTTGGAGCCTGATCTTTGTCTAGACCTCCAGCAAAAACAGGATATTCCTGGTTTAGCATGACAAGGGTTAATAATGTTTTGAACTATATGTATATGAAATTGTACACTGAATTGATTAGTCAATAGTTCTGGCTCAGACTGCTGTAGACCAATCCGACACAATCCCTTTTTTTGTGCCTCTGAAGGAAAAAGCTTGCATAAATATTGTGGAAAATGTGGGAACAAGCTATTTTTCATTTTGCAAAATTATTTCGATCAAATAAGGCATTTTTTTGTGATATTTAACAAGATATTCATAAACTTTAAAATGTCTGCAAGTTTGAACAGTTTAAGAAAAATGAATGATGTTGATGGAAACAATTTCTTTGGTAACTTGCTCTATTTTTAATCCACAGAGATTAGACACATTGGAGAAGTTTAAGACAGCTGATATTGATGTGTTACTGGCCACAGATCTGGCTGCGAGAGGGTTAGACATACAAGGGGTTAAAACTGTGAGTATTTCAATGAAATTTTTAACATATTACCACATGACAAAATTTTAGATTGGTCCAAATTGAAAGATGTTGTAGTCAACACTTTCAAGTTGGGGGAATATAAAAAATCTTTAACTATTTGAATACAAAACATTTTGGAAAATGAAGAAATTGCTTCAATGTTTTTAACCAGGATTTCTGAAGAAAAATCTGTTTAACCCTTTCCCGTTTTTCAACTTTTAGACCCTTCAAAATTCAAAGGATTTGCAGACGAAAATTCAAGGTGGATTTAATTTGAAAAATAACTATTCTGTGGGGTAGAAAATATTGTGGATAAAGAAGAAATTGCTTGTTACAAGCAATTTCTCCTTTTTCTACAATGTATTCTCACTTATAAATTCACACAGACGTAAAAACCAGGGATTGCACAGGAAAGGGTTAATAGATTTGGAAACATTGGTGACACAGTCAGTCAGCTGGGCAGGTGTTAACTAAAACTTGTGTGCACACCTATTCCTACAATTCTTGGAATTTCACCAAATAGTTGTATTCATGTGACCTAGCACATATAATCAGTGTTTTGTGATTCAATGGTGTGCCATGCAAATAGAGACTTATTGTTAAAATTCTTGTCAGCATACACACTCCTACAATTTTTGACAGTCTTTGATGAAGCTATCTGAAAACCAGGTCTTGTAAGTTTTTACCTTTGGGATTGTCAACAAGTAGGAATTAGTTGGAGTGGTTAACCCTTTCCTGTTTTTGGAAATTTTAGACTAATCCAAATTGAAAGAGGTTGCAGACGGCAATGAAAACCGGATGCTATTTGAAATGAAACCATCCTATGTGATAGAAAATATTGTGGAAAAAGGAGAAATTGCTTGTTACAAGCAATTTCTTCTTTTTCCACAATGCTTTTTAAAGTATAAAATCACAGGAACGTAAAATCCCGTATTTGAACGGGAAAGGGTTAAGATGAACACTATACAAAAGGTCATGAGTTTTAAAGCATTTGCTTAAGATTCAAGTCTGGAGTCATAATATAGCTGTACAACTGCTCAAGCCCTAAAATCTCACTGTTTGATGCCCTATAATAAAAAAAACTTTTGGAAAACAATGTGGAAAAAGAAGAAATTGCTTATTACAAGTAATTTATTCATCATCTACAATGTATTCTATCCTAAATGACAAATATTTTTTGAATTCCATAAACTAAAAATTGTCATCTGAATCTTCTTCCAATTTGGATCAGTCTAAAATTTTGTTGTCTTGTAATGGGTTAAAGCAAAATAAAACAACATACAAATGTACTTGAACATCTTGAATTTCATATCTTTTCAGTTATTCACTTCTCAGCAGTTGTGTTAGTAGTTTTTGGTTGATAAACAAGTTCATAAAGAAAATGCCTTGCAGGTTTTGTATAGTTTCATGTAGCGTAACATATTTCCAGACAATAAAATTATTGACTGTTCCAAATTGAAAGAATTGCACTAGAATTGGAAAAATAGTGCCAAATTGGGTAGAAAACACTGTGAGAAAAGGAGAAATTACTTGTTAGAAGCAACTTCTCCTTTTCTCACAAAGTTTGTAATGAGCAAATTCCTTCAGGGTGTGTCAAAAAGTGTCATTGTTTGATTATAGTTTAAAAGGAGAAACGTATGTATGTTGCCAAAATGTTGTTTTACAGGTGATAAACTTTACGATGCCAAATACTGTCAAACATTACATACACAGAGTGGGTCGGACAGCTAGAGCTGGAAAAAGTGGGAGGTAACCCTATATTACTACCAGTTTATTATTGAAACTTGTCATGCTGAATCAAATCCTTACCTGAATTTGCATTAAAATCAAAGGCCTGAAAGCACTGGGAGCACTAGTTAAAGGTCAAACTTATTTTGAAAATTACAGGGCTACTGCTGCCGATCGCATATGGCGCCAAATGTGACAAAATAAAAATTCTGGCTCCAAAATTGTCAAATTGGCGACAACTTTCAAAATAAAGCAAAGGGATGTTGAGTCCATTTAAATAATTACCGACGCACACATCCTCTTATTTGTTTGGTAGACACGCGACCATCAATGTCAATTGCATATCTTTGTCAATCAAGACAGACTATTTACACATCTCTGACCTTATTGATTCTAACACCACTCATGTTATTGGGATTTTCCCTGCACCCCGCCAGGAACCATCATATAAACCAAGATGGCGGAGAGTCACATCACTTTGGCTAAAAAATTGACAATCACTTTTTGAAATTCATAAGAGTGCCGAATAGAAGGCAAAGACAACATTTTGCTCATATATTGATGATTTTAGTAACAAAGTCACCTGAATTTCTGAGAAATGAGAAATATCAAACATTAGTAATCAAAGAATTGCGGACATTAGTAATCATATACTGTGGGTATCAAAAATTTGACCTGTAGTCCAGCATTGCTCTAGGTGTTCTTGGAATTTTATTTTCAAATGACAAATATCTCGTTTTGCACCTTTTAACCCATTCCCGATTTATTCAACATAATATATATAGATAACAGGTTATTTGTTTTCAATATAGTTGATTTCTTTCATTCACTTATTCATACTGGCTCCACTTTTGTCTCCAATTGCGATTTAATTGGTGCAAGAATAAAATTTTCCAGGGGGAGCACTGAATTGATTTATAAACAACTCTCGGTTGAAGGAGACAGGCAGGAGGTGTAGACTAAGATCAGACTGCTCTTATGTCTATACCAACTGCCAAAACAGGAACATTGCTGTTTCAGTATGACAAGGGTTAAAGAAATTACAGACATCTATTTTGTTTACTTAATCCTTTACCACATAATCCAACATTTTATATGCACCTCAAGCAAACAGCTAAGTTTATTTTCACACCTGATGAGGTAAATTGCCAATTTTTAGCTCACCTGAGCACATAGTGCTCAAGTTGAGCTATTAATGATCGGTCAGTGCCCTGTTTGCCTTGCTGTCTGTAAACAACTGCTAAAAATTATGTCCTCATCGATGACAGATTTTTAGGGTAATCTCACTTGTGATATCCGTTATGCTTTTTCAAAGTATGTCAAAGAATTGAAATCCATGAAGGCCCTGGGTATAACAAGTATGTCACAAGGTCAAATGATAGAAAATCCTTGTTTATGATCCACAGATTATAACTGAGAAATAGCTCTCCCTACCCACTGAGCTCTGACAGAAAGTTTGACTTTGATATTAAACAGCAAAACTTATGGCCAGTAATATTCAACAAAAACTAATTGGTTAGCTAAACCTAAAACTACAGGTTATTTAAGTTGTAGTTACGATATTTTAGTTGCCAAACCAACAAAAATGCTACACATAGATGTTGACCATAGATGTTGATCAATGTCCGAGTTCGAAGTTCACTCCGGTCTGATTTGATTTGATTGGTTGATGAATTCTTTAATTGACAGCAGCAAACTTTCAATTGCTTAATGATTGTCAACTTTGTTCAGAATGACTATATATTTGATATTCTGTAAACTTAGAATACAGGTTAGAAGCCAGGATTTTTGCTATTCAAAAAAATCTTGAAAAAAGTTTTAAAGCTTGGACCCTAGGTTCTAGAACTTTCACTCAGTGAGGAAAAAGCCTCAACGAGAAAAGCTATATTGGAGTTCTGATAAGCATATTAGGATCATCTTGGTCCTATTTTTTGTCACCATTATCTCAGCTATTAGGAAATATAGTAACTTTAAACTTGGACATGTGCTTTAGGTATTGATTCATCCTTTACTATTTACCCTTGTCATGCTGAATAAAATCCCCTACAGAATTGCATCAAAATCAAAGGGCTGACAGCACTGGATACACTTATTGTGACTTAATATCTATCTTGAAAATTTATTTCATGACCAATTCTGATTTGAAAGAGACAAGCAGAAGATGTAGACTAAGATCAGACTGCACATATGTGCCGGTTGATCTTTGTCTATACCTCCTACCAAAACAGGAGTATTCTGGGTTCAGAATGACAAGGGTTAAGCTTCATTTCAAGTAAAAATCTGTCAGCTTGGTATAGGATTTTGAAAAAGCAAGGCCATATGGAGTGAGTTTTTGCTCACAGATTTCTTGTTTAGTTGTCAGAATTAACCAATCACTGGTCACACAAACTGAGCTCCAACAGGAACTTCCACTTAGATATATAACAGCGTTATTTTGCGAAAATTTATGGCCCAGAACATTTAAATAAAAAATATTATGGTTGGATGGTGACCTAAACATAGTAACTACAGCTTGCATAAGTCAAGTAACTCAGCCAACAAAACTACTTCACATAAATGTTGAAGCTCATAAATGGTTTGATTGGCCAACTTATTATTTGATTGAAAGCCCCATTCCATAAAATCATTAAAAAAAATTCTCATTACAGATCTGTGACTCTTGTAGGGGAGAAGGAGAGAAAACTGTTAAAAGAGATTGTAAAGAAGGCTAGAACACCATTAAAGACTAGAATAGTCCCTCAAGGTAAGTTTAATATGTGTGACCAAGCAATTGAAAAAAGATGGCCTGGGATGTGAGTAAAGTAATAACCCAGGTTAGACTGCATGTACTGCGCTGACTGACAAAGGGTGAAACTTTTTTGCTTTTTGAAAATTTTCTAAGGCTAGAGAATGGTCAAAGTGAAATACTGAATTTTCATTTACAAAATTCTGTCTCTTGGTAAATTCTGCATGATCCTATATCTTTTTATGCCCCAGTCTTGTAATGACAACAGGCATAAGTGTTACGAGTTCCATGTGTGAGTGGATGACTGGGTGAGTGTGTGTGTGTCCAGTTCTGAGTTCCATGTGTGAGTGGATGACTGGGTGAGTGTGTGTGTGTGAGTCCAGTTCTTGTTTTGAGCATATCCTACATTAATTGATGCACAGTTGTTGCTCTTGATGAGTACCAGTATTATGTGTAAAGTTGTGCTGGATATTCCCAAATTCAAGGTCAAAACTAGAGGTCATGTGACAAGCACTTAAGGTGGGATCTGCAACACATTTTAGTTCAACTATTTTTGTTTTGAGATAGAATGAGCTTCTTTTATTCAAGCTTTATTAACTCATTATCCCTTGTCTGTCTTTCGTCTATCTCTCCACAATTGCTTGAAAAATCTTTTCAATCATAACTACTTGGCCAATTAGGCTGAAATTTTGCAAGGATGTGCTTTTGGCAAAGCTCTTTTGAAGTTGTTTAAGTAATTGAATTCCATCTAAAACGCTGCTTGGCATGGCAACAAAAAGATTTATACTATTTGATAGATAAACCAAGAAGATTTTTTACTGACCAACAATAAAGCATAGAAGTATGATATGTGTTTGTATGTGGCAAAACCAGATGATACTCTACAAAAGTTGTTAGAAATATTTAAAGAGTACTAGTTTTATGTGTAAGGTTGCGTTGGATATTCCTAAGTTTAAGGTCACAACTGGTGGTCATGTGACAGGCAGTTATGTTGGAGCATCTGTGTTTGTGACACTTTTCTAGTCCATGGTTATGTACCTTTTGCTTTATAATTTGCACAGAAGTTTCCTTTTCATTTTGTACAACTTCTCTTAGAATAAAGAACAACTATATTGTAAGATGATGTAATTGCTTTATTTCAAATACCTTATAGATGTGATAACTAAATATCGTCAGAAGATATTAGGAATGGAAAAAGATATTGAAGAGATAGAAGTACAGGAGAAAGAGGAGAAAATAATGCAATCTACTGAAAAACAAATGAATAATGCCAAGAAAATGTTGGAGAACAAGAAAGCAGATGAACCGGAGAGAGTATGGTTTCAGACTCGGAAAGAAAGAATGGCTGAGAAAGGTATTACAAAGTCAACCCATTCCCACACAATCCCCCTCTTTTTGAAGACAATTGAAAAATATTTCTGGAAAAGTCATGTTAAAGATAAACAAAATGGTTGTTACATTGTTCACAATATTTTTTCAGCTTTTTCTTGAGGATTGTAAAAGAGGTATTTTGTGGGAATGGATTAAGTTCAACCATTGCTTCACAGTTCCTCCTTTTCAAAGCTGCTTTAGCACAGATTATGAAAGATAAATTTTAGCACTCAGATTTCTAATTGTAATCCTTTAACCCTTCCTGTTTTCCAAAATTTTAAGACCTGTCCAAATTCAAAGGTTTTGCAGATGAAAATTTAAAGTGAATTTCATTTTGAAAATAACCATTTAGTAGGGTAGAAAATATTGTGGAAAAAAAAGAAATTGCTTGTTACAAGCAATTTCTTCTTTTTCTACAATGTTTTCTTAATTATGAATTTACAGGAACGTAAAAACCAGAGTTTAAACAGGAAAGGGTTAAGACATTTGAAAGAAGATAATTATGTAATGAAAATGGCTGCTCATAACTTGTAAAAAAAAGAAAGAAAAGAAGCAAAAATATTAAGCATTACAAGATTCCAATTAAGGCAACGAAGTACTATCAGAATGGAGCTGGAAATAATCAGGTAAATATGTTATCTGTTTATTGCAAAAATAATGAAAGAAGTAGCAAACAGCAATTTCCAGTTTATGAAATTTTGATAATATTCATCTTTCTGATTTGAAAACATTGTGGGAATTGAAGAAATTGTTTGATACCACAGTGATCTCTAAAGCTCCTTTTCTTGAGGCATGTCAAAAGTTGTCTCGTGTTGGAATAGGTCATGGAAGAGACCTGAGATTGTTTAACTCAGTATGTAGAAACCTATTGTCTCAATACTAGGTTTATAAAATTGATTGCAAGCTCTGACTTCATGCATTCTTATATTTTACCGAAATCACCACTACGTGTATTTTTTGTCTCTAAGTTTTACTTGAATGATACCAGTGTGAGAAGTGACAAGAAAAAATAACTTGGTGCACCAGTTGCCAGGGTATATGTAATTGAAATACTGTTTAACCCATTCTCCCACATTAAAATTTTAGAGGAGTCCAAATTAGAATAAGCTGCAGGCGACAATTTAAAGCTGATGGATTTTTTTTGTCTTTTCAGAAAGGGAACATTGTCGATAATGAAGAAATTGCTTGATATGATTTCTTCAATTTCCACAATGTTTTTCAATGCGTTTTTCTTGAGGTTCGGTTTTATTTGAGAGTTTGTGTGGGAATGAGTTAAAGCCAATTATAATGACAGTGCTTAGTGTTATTATCTTTCAGCATCTTTGAGGTTAACCGAACTTGTACTTCCAAACAAAAAGAAAGGGAAAAGGGGAAAAGGTGAAGATAGAACAAAGCTAGGAAAACCAACTGTAAGTTAATTAAATTTTTGTTCGAGACGCATCACAAAATTGAGGATTGTGGAAAAACAGATTGTCTCCACTTGTCCCCGGACAAGTAAGACATGATTTTTTAATTGTCCAGCACTGAAATGAACTAGTCTGCAAAAAAAATGAAAAGATAAATTTTGAGAAAATGTTGGAACCCAGCATATGAATATTTATAATAATTTTCCAGTATATAATGAGTTATCTATGAGATCCATTTTCTACCATTCCGAAAATTGCAAACAATTTTTAAATGACATCTCCTCCCAAACCATTGGGCCAATTTAAACCAAATTTGGCAGAAATGTTCCTTAGTCGGTCCTCTTTTAAAAAAGCTAAAAGAATTGAAATCTGTGAAAAACTCTGATTGCCATGGCAACAAAAGTGAAATTTTGAAATAATCGTTCAAAATCTATTCCTCCTGATCCAGAAGTTGTAGAGCCTTGATATTTTGCATGAAGCATCAATATATTGATCTCTTACAAAATAGCTAAAATCATAATCCTCGAGTCACTAGGGGCAGGGGGAGGGGATAGGCATGAAGCGTCAATTCATAGATTTCTTTCTTTTTTCTGAAATTATAACCCATGGATCCAGAGGGAGGAAAAATTTCTTTCCTCCTTTCAAATTTGACCTAAGCTTTGGAATTTGTAATTTAGACTTTTGGATCCCCAGGTACATAGTCTTTGTATGTAAGTGTGGCCCACTTGTATCATAATCCTAACCTTAACATGAAATTAGACTGTTGAAAAGAAAAAGAGCCTCTATATCAGGTGAGCGCCCAAGAGCAAACGACCCACTTGTTTATTTTTGGATATGCGTTGTGTATCGTTCTTTGTCAACAATTCAGTATGAAAACTACAGGCCACAATTTTTACTCTATCTCAAACTTGCTTTACATGTACATTTGTTGTGGGAGAGATCCTTATGGAATAGTTTGATATTCCTTGCAATTCAATGTGAAATGGGCCATAATGACTGTTTGCCTTGAACAGCTCTACAGGTCACAATTATAATTGTCCCTATTGAATATGATGACATTCTGTCTGATGTCACATGTTGCTTTGGTAGAAAACATTGTGGGTGAAGGAGCTATTGTTTGTTATAAGCTGTTTCTCCTTTTTCACTAAGGTTTTCCCAAGTATTATTTAACTTGGGGCTTCAAAAGGTGTTATTGATTGGTAACTGGTTAATCATAATTTAACCCATTCCCACACAATGAAATTTTAGACTGGTCTAAACTCAAAGATGTTGCAGATAATAATTTTTAGCTTATGAATTTTCGAAATTGTTTGTCTTTTCGGGTCAAAACCATTGTGGATAATGAAGAAATTGCTTGTAATAAGAAATTCTTCATTTTCCACTATGTTTTCCTAAAACTTTTATTCTTGAGGGGATGTAAAAAGCTGGATTAAGTGGGAATGGGTTAAGTGAAGAGGCATTAACCCAATACCATATTTCAAAATTCTAGACCATTTCAAATTGAAAAGAATTGCAGACAACAATTTAAAGTTGTGAATTTTTAGCTTTGTTTGGAGAAAACCTGAGGTAATGTTATCACCTTGGCATCGCTCGCATTGGCATTGGCCTTGGCATGACAACCTTGGTCATATCTCTGTTGTTATTGAAGATATCCTCATAACTATTGATGTATTGACCATCACAAGAGCTATCTAGACTATCAAGGGGGATAACTCTAAAAGTGTTTTTGTAAGAGTTATGCTTTTTTTTCCACATTATCCAGCACCTACAGCTAAGTATTGGCACCCGTGGGTGGTGCTCTTGTTTTGTTTTTTCATTTTTCTGTGTAGAAAAAATTGTGGAAATTGAAGAATTTCTTTAATCTAAACAATGTTTTCCCAGTTGACTTCTTTGGGGCATCAAAAAGTGTCATGGTGTGGGAATAGGTTGATGCAAAATAATCAAACTAATCATATCATTACTCTATTCATCAGGGAGAAGACAGAACTATGAGGGATTTACAAAAGGCTCAACTTTACATGAAGAGAAGTGCCAAAAAGGCAGCAAAACCAAAACGGGCTCGGGCATATGCTGAAGATGATGATTCAAAGCTAGTCAGTAAGTAAGGCTTTGTTTAGGGGATCACTAATGGGACAGACCAAAATGTGGTCGCTTAACCCATTCCTACTTGACAAAATTTTAGACTGGTCCAAATTGAAAGAAGATGCAGACGACAATTTCAAGATGATGGAATTTTTAATTTTTTCACCTTTTTGGATAGAAAATATTGTGGATAATGAAGAAATTGCTTGATACAAGCAATTTCTTCATTTTCCACAATGTTTTCCAAAGCTTTTTTATTGAAGGGCGTAAAAAGGAGGGATTGAGTTGGAATGGGTTAAGAGAATGGCTGATCTAAAGATTGGAGGCATATTGTTTTATCATTGTCCATCTGTCTATCAGTCTGATGTGCCAGTCTATACATTATGTTTTATCTTTGTAACTACACATCTTATTACTTTGACGCTTTACAAGTCTTTAGGGTTATAATTTAAATGTCAATGCCAAGGAGAATTACTCTGAAAACCACTTCAGTGGATTTTGGCTTATGACGTCATGGAATTGCTGTTACTATCAAGCACTTAGAAAAATTGTGTGTTACTTTTTGTTGACTGCTCTTGTTTTCAATATCCATCACCTGGAGCCTGTAGAGGCCTGCATGCAACACTCTTGATAACATCAATGATACTGTTAATCCTTTCAGAAGGACCATCAAAGAAGAAGCCTAAGAGAAAAGCATTTGATATTGAGTTAACAGACACAGGCAAAAAAGCAGTGAAACAGTTTAGGGCTGGGTAAGGTCTTTATTACTTCATTTTTGTGTTTAGAATTATTACCATATATTCCTTGGTGAAAGTTTTATGCTAAAACTATCAGATTGGCTAAAAATGAATACACTAGGCAAAACTTGTGAATGGAAACTTGGATATTTATTGTTGTGAATATCAACTATTATGCAATTATAAGACAAATACATAAAATAGTCTAACTAAAGCCGGTTAGTTCAGCATAAATCCTAACTTGTTTCTGTCAAAAGGATGTAAGGAACAAAGCAAGAAGATACTAACCCGTCTTTTCAAAAATCACAAAAATCGCAGTATATATTGAGAATTTTTATGCCACATTGAGTTATCTGTCTGTATGTGAGTGCATTGATGTGTGAGTTCATCCAATTCTTGGCCAAAGCATAACTTCTACATTAATTGATAAATTACATAATAATTTGGCACACAGTTGTTCCCCTTGATTACTGGTGCCATTTCTTAAGTTCTGTTAGATACTCCTAAGTTCAAGGTCACAACTTAAGGTCATGTGACATGTTCGAAAATCCGGGTATCTGTATCTGTACACATTTCTAGTTAAAATTTGCTAATCATTAAATTTTGACAATTTGCTGTTTTAACTGTTACTCTCTGAAAATTTTCAATGTGCATGGTTGATAAATAGATGATTAACAAAAAATTTCTGTTATGCTTTAACAAATGCCTACTTTTTGAAAATCACCTCCACCCATGTTAGTTCTGAAAAAAGGGGCATTTTAAAACAAATGCCTGAATGAAATTATCCCTTAGCCTTATTTGTGTAATTCTCATTTAGGTTTCAACTTGAATGATTGTTTTACATATCTTCAATGAAAGATTGTTTCAGAAACAATGTGTTTGACCAATTAAATCATTTGTTTAGGCAGGAAGTTGAGCGCCAACATTTTTACTAAGATATATTGTTGGTTAAACAACTTTATGGTTGTAACTACAGACTATTAGAAAGTAGTCATTTGAATTATCAAACTATAATTTAATTTTTAGTTTCGTCTATCAAAAACAAGCGTTCTGATTGGTCGAAAAAAATATTCATAACTCAATGAACAAAATTTTGAGCACGCAGTGATTTTGTATGCTTCAGCACAAAATAGTCACATACAAAAAGGTATCAAAATTTGTAAAGCTTTTGGTTTTTTCGCTCGATGCTATAAAATTATATTATAAAGAGAATATTTATTGTTTTCATGGAGGTATGAACCGAAAAAACTAATCATACTGTATGAATCCACTTCACGTATTCATACAGTATGATTAGGTTTTTCGGTTCATACCTCCATGAAAACAATAAATATTCTCTTCATCTCTTAAATCTTTTCAAAGGTTTATGGGCATGACCAGCAATCTGTCAATTAACTTCAATACCTGTTTATTTCAGCCCAAGCTATCAGGAGAGGAAGGATCTAGGCTGGATAGGAAAAAAGAATAAAGCTAACAAAATGAGAAGGCAAGTTGTTTTTAATTCTTCAGGGATAAGTCCCCTGTTTCACACATCTTAGACGCTCTCATCTGATTTTCTTCAATCTTTCACAGAATGATTGTACGATAGGAACGATTGTTAATGTTGATACTAGACCTGATTTGTCAAGTATCACAGGAAAAGGTGCCTTATGAAAATTTCATTTTAAAATCCTTGTACAACAATAAAGTCACCAGTTTTCATCTGATTCTCTTCAATTGTTCACAGAATGATTTAACCATCATAAGGATTGTTCATTTACAAATTCTGTCTGATCAATCAAGTATCATGTAAAAAGTGGCATTACAATAATTTCATGAAAAAATCCTTGTTAACATATTTGAGTCTACAGATTTCATCAGATTCTGTTCAGAGAATGTACCACCATTTGGGTTGTTTCTTTCCAAATTGGGTCTGATCTAATAGCTTATGAAAAAGGGCTGTATGAACAATTGTTACCAAATCCTCATTATACAAGAATGTCCTCATTCTTAATAAAAATTTCTTCAAACTTAAAAAGAATAACAGTAAAACCCCTCCTTACGACCACCCCGAAATACGGGCACCCCACTATTAAGACCAAATTTTTACAGAATGGAATTTTTTGTTCTTTATTTCAATGGTCGCAAACCCCTCTAAAACGGGCACCCCACTATTCCGAATTACAACCACTAAATGCAGTACCAACTATAGCCGATACACTATTTTGAACCCCACTAAAATGACCAGTAACTTCACACCTTGAGACTGGCCATCTGAATTTCTCACTTGATAAGAGCGACACTAGTTGGGTACGAATGCATTGTCATTACAATATTGGATACTTGATTATGTAATATCAAACCCATATTATGAAAGGCATTATTTCTATTAAATACATTTAAGTGGCCGATCACTTTTAGAAATTATGGCTCATATTATTTTTAATTGTTATTTGAATAAGTCACCAGTTTTATCTCGAGTAATAAAGTCGAAAGTGAAAAAGTATCCTAGAAGTTACTATTAGCTTGTTTACGGCGTTCCAAACAGTTAATTAGCAATTAAATTTTGATTTCAACTTAATCAATGTTTGGTATTTGCATTATAGAAGATATGATGTCAACAGTTTGACACCTTGAACCTGTACTTACATATGAATAATCTGAGGTTGGACTTCTGAATCGGATCAAAATGGAGAAGAGAGAAAGTATAACTTATTAAAGATTGTAAATTAAAAAATGACTTAATGTTCAACTGTAATACATGTTTTATTGTTCTATTTTTTATACGCCCGTCGAAGACGGGACGTATTATGGGATCACCCGTGGTGTCCGGTTGTCCGGGCGTCCGGTTGTCCGGGCGTCCGGGCGGTAACCACTTCTTTGTCCGGAGCATAACTCTGCCACCGTAAGTCCGATTGACTTTAAACTTGGCAGTTATATTCTTCACATCAATACGGAGTGCAGTGCACAAGAACCATAACTCTACCTGGCCTATTTTTTGAGTTATTGCCCTTTGTTGTTTTTCATACTTGAATCTTGTCCGGAGTAAATCTCTAAAAGTATTATAGCTAGGATCATGAAACTTTATGGGTGTATAGATCTCACCAAGGGGGAGTGCAGTGCACAAGAACCATAACTCTATCTGGCCTTTTTTTTGAGTTATTGCCCTTTGTTGTTTTTCATACTTGAATCTTGTCCGGAGTATATCTCAAAAAGTATTATAGCTAGGATCATGAAACTTTATGGGTGTATAGATCTCACCAAGGGGGAGTGCAGTTCACAAGAACCATAACTCTACCTGGTCTATTTTTTGAGTTATTGCCCTTTGTTGTTTTTCATACTTGAATCTTGTCCGGAGTATATCTCTAAAAGTATAATAGCTAGGATCATGAAACTTTATGGGTGTATATATCTCACCTAGGGGGAGTGCAGTGCACAAGAACCATAACTCTACCTGGCCTATTTTTTGAGTTATTGCCCTTTGTTGTTTTTCATACTTGAATCTTGTCCGGAGTATATCTCTAAAAGTATTATAGCTAGGATCATGAAACTTTATGGGTGTATAGATCTCAACAAGGGGGAGTGAAGTGCACAAGAACCATAACTCTACCTGGTCTATTTTTTGAGTTATTGCCCTTTGTTGTTTTTCATACTTGAATCTTGTCTGGAGTATATCTCTAAAAGTATAATAGCTAGAATCATGAAATTACATGGATGGAAAGAGCTCAGCAAGTGGGAGTGCAGTGCACAAGAACCATAACTCTACCTGGTCTATTTTTTGAGTTATTGCCCTTTGTTGTTTTTCATACTTGAATCTTGTCCGGAGTATATCTCTAAAAGTATAATAGCTAGAGTCATGAAATTTCATGGATGGATAGAGCTCACCAAGTGGGAGTGCAGTGTACAAGAACCATAACTCTACCTTGCCTATTTTTTGAGTTATTTCCCTTTGTTGTTTTTCATACTTGAATCTTGTCCAGAGTATATCTCTAAAAGTATAATAGCTAGAATCATGAAATTTCATGGATGTATAGAGCTCACCAAGTGGAAGTGCAGTGTACAAAAACCATAACTCTACTTGGCCTATTTTAGAGTTATTGCCCTTTGTTGTTTTTCAAACTTGAATCTTGTCCAGAGTATATCTCTAAAAGTATTATAGCTAGGATCATGAAACTTCATCGATGTATAGATCTCACCAAGGGGGTGGGTGCAGTACACAAGAACCATAACTCTACCTGGCCTACTTTTTGAGTTATTGCCCTTTGTTGTTTTTCATACTTGAATCTTGTCCAGAGTATATCTCTAAAAGTATAATAGCTAGAATCATGAAACTTCATAGATGGATAGAGCTCACCAAGTAGGAATGCAGGGCATAAGAACCATAACTCTATCTGGCCTTTTTTTTGAGTTATTGCCCTTTGTTGTTTTTCATACTTGAATCTTGTCCGGAGTATATCTCTAAAAGTATAATAGCTAGAATCATGAAATTTCATGGATGGATAGATCTCACCAAGTGGGAGTGCAGTGTAAAGAACCATAACTCTACCTAGCCTATTTTTTGAGTTATTGCCCTTTTTTGTTTTTCATACTTAGTTTGACAAAAAAAATTCATTCAAAATAACCTCAGTTCTATTCAACCCCCCAGTTAATATTAAGCAGTGTGACGGGCGTATCTTGTTGTATGTATAGTATTGAAATAGTCAAATAATGAAGATAAAATAAACATACATTACTTGACAACAAACGACCAAACCTCAGTAATACGACCAACCCACTATTACGACCACTTTCGGAAAGTACCGCAAGTGGTCGTATTAGAGGGGTTTTACTGTAATGTACCATCATTTGGAATATTCCTTTGTGAATTGGGTCTTATCTATTAAGTGACACAAGAAAAGGGGCCCTATGAAAATTGTATTGTAAAAACCTCATTTTTACAATAAAATCCTCAGTCTTTACCATTTTCTTTACAAACTATCTATCATTAGGATTGTTCCTTTGTAATTTGGTTCTGATTTGTTAAGTTTCATGGGAAAAGGGGCCTTATGAAAATTTTATTACAAAAAATTCTTGACACAATTCAGTCCACTGTTTCCATTGATTTTATAGGATGATTTTACCTTCATTAGAATTCTTCATTTTGAAATATGGTTTGTTCTGTAAAGTATCATGGGATAGGGGGCTCAATGAAAATTCCACTATAAAATCCTTATTAACACAATAAATTCCACAGATTACACAAGATTGATTGTTCCATCAGTTGATTTTGACAGTGGATTTGATATAGCAAGTATTACATGAAATGGGGCCTTATAAAAAGCTTCTTTAATATTCTAGCTAACACA
Organism: Fragum fragum; assembly: GCA_946902895.1. Classification (NCBI taxonomy): domain Eukaryota; kingdom Metazoa; phylum Mollusca; class Bivalvia; order Cardiida; family Cardiidae; genus Fragum; species Fragum fragum. Next base: position 50,143,904 of record OX336373.1, on the reverse strand, counting down.
ATGATGTCCCTAGATTTCGCCGGATTCTTTTCAAACTTTCACGGAATGATTGTACATTCATATGGATGATTCTTTTCAGAATTGGTTAAAATCAGTCATGTATCATGTACAAAGGGACCAAATGAATTTTTTTAAATATTCTAGTAAACATAATGAAGTTCCCATATTTCACCGGATTCACTTTGAAATTTCATAGAATGATTAAACTAACAATAAATTATCACAGGAAAATGGGCTTTATGAGAACTTAAATATAAAACTTAGAATATCTTCGTTAACACAATAAAGTCCCCAGTTTTTATTGGATTCTCTTCAAAGATGCAGGAAATACTTGTGGTATTGGAAACACAGGAAAATGGGCCTGACAGAGCATTCAAAACATTTTTGTTTATGTGATGAAGTTCACAATTGTTATCAGATTGTCTTTAAAATGTCACAGGACCATTGTAGGGTTGTAAGGTAAGTTCCTTTCAGAAATGAAATGGATCCATCAGAAAAGGGCTTTATGGATTTTCACTCAAAACAGTCCTGTTTATGTGATAAAGTCCATAATTATTTATAGATTTTGATGAAAATATCTCAGGATGATTGTAGGGTCACAAGGATACTTCCTTTGGAAATGGCGTAGATCTGTCATGTTACAAGCAATTTCTTCATTATTCACAATCTTTTCTACCACAATGGACCAAAATATTTAGAATTGTTTCAACTTGTCTGCAACTTCTTTGATTTGGACTAGTCTAAAATTTTATTGGGTGGGAATGGGTTAAAGGTGGGCATAATAAAGAACAAGTGAATTTTCATTGTTATAAGCAATTTCTTCAAGCTCATTATTCACATATTTTTTCCAGAAAGTCAAATATTTTGAAAATTTCATCAACGATAAACTGTTTTCTGCAACTCCTTTAATTTGGACCAGCCTTAGATTTTGTGTTCAGATGATTAGTTGAAACCTGTCATGTTATACTGTATGCTATTATACTGTATAGTGAAGAATCAGATCAACTGTGTTACTCTTGTTTCAGGAAACTTGTATTTGGTATAAAATACCAGAAAAGTAATGTTAATTCTTCTTTATCACTTTCAGGAAATGACAAGAGCTAAAGACTTCACCAAGAAAAGCAAAATTTTATTGTACAAATGGATATTAAATGTTGAAATTTTCATTCAGCACCGCTTCTCCTTAGCTATTTACAAATCCTTCACCATTTGTGTTGCTTTTTAGCTCACCTGAGCACTGAGTACTCTTGGAAGCTATTGTGATCATGCAATGATGGTCATCTATCTGTCCGTCTGTCAACAAATCAAAATCAGTTCATAGTTTCAGTTGCTATGGTAACCAGAAGGAATTTCATAGGAATACATATACTTTAAAAAACTTCTCCTCCTAAACCTTATGGCCTAGAGCTTTTGAATTTTGCATATAGCATCATCTCATGGACCCGTACTGAAATGCTCCAGATTGTGATGCTGTGATTTACAGAAGCCCTACAATGTAGGTACTTGGAATTTACATAGAAATAAAGAAAAATCCTTTAGAAATCATCTCCTCCTAGACTAACTATAAGATTTCATTGAAATTTTACAAAAAGGATCCTTGGGAAAGTAAATTTCTGAATTCTTTAACAAGAGACCCAAGAGAGCCTTTGTTGCTCCGCTGGCTGAAATATGTCTGACCATACGATATTGTTCATTTTCCATGATGTTCTTACACCATAAATCAAGCATAATTCAACAACTACATTATATTTGCCATAAATGGAAAATAAGTTCTGCCCATAATAGCTTAGCTTTCCTTCATTTTTGGCATTGTCTACTACCTAGATTCTCAAGTTTCATCAACTGAAATCATCCTCTGCAAATTTTTTCCATTAGGACCGGCTAAAATTTATTGTCTGACAATGGGTTGACCAATTCCCACATAATCCAATCTAATCTTATTTTATTAAATGAAGTAACTACAGCTAAACATATAGATACATCTTAACTCTATTGATTCAAGTAACAGACTGATCTTATGAATTTTTGATCTGGGATAGGTATAAGGAAGTGGTTATAGTCTATATCTAAATAACTGTAATTGCAGTTACAGTCTATTTCAATGTATAACTATTACACACACCCCCCCCCCCAAAAAAAATCAATTGTCTCCCACCATTAATTGAATACATTATAACAGTTATACATTTATGCTATACATGGATAAAAGCCTTATCCATAAAAGCTGTGTTGACAAATCCAAATAATTTCATGGAATTAGGTACACCATGAGGCAATGAACATTTCTGCCAAAGAACAATGAAATCAATGAAAAGTTTGAGAGAAAATGATTTTTAAAGGATTTCTAGTTTGGTTGCCATGGCAGACAGAGTTCTTCATGGAACAATATTGTTTTAAGAAATTTGAAAGAGGACCATATAGGGAGCAATCCTGTGAAGTTTGATTTAGATCTGACCAGCAGTTTCTGATACGATATATTAAGCAAAAGTTTATGTATTTACGGACAGACGCACACATGATAAAGGGCCATGACAAATGACAATAGCTTGCTGGCCTTCTGCCAGTGACTTTTAGAATTTTCTCCTCCTTAACCATAGGCCTTGGGCTTTCAAATTTTGTATGTAACATAAATGAAGAAATCTGCAAAGAGTCCCAAGAGGATGATTCCTTTTAATTTGGTTTGAAATCCAGCGATAGGATTCTGAGAAATTCTCAGAATATATTCCATTTGAAGAAATCTGATTAAGGTTCACCCAAGGATTATTTCTGTGAAATTTTGTTGAATTCTATTTTGTACTTTCTGAGGAAGGTTTTTAAAGAAAAAGTCTTTGCATGGACGGACAGACAGACAGACAGACAGACTACGGACACCAGGCCATTACAATGGTCCCTTAGCTTTCAGCAAATGGAGCTAAAAGGAGAAATTATTTGTTACAAGCAAAGTTTTCCATACACATATTTCTTAGAGTGTGAGAAAAGCAGCATTGTGTGGTGTGGTAATAAGATATAATTGCATTTTCTTTCAATTAAATTCAATTTAATTTTTTTTTCATTTGGTTAAGGGCTAAAGGATAATGATAAATCTTTCTCTCGAAGTTGAACATTTTATAAGAAAACTCATTGTGCAAAATGATATACATTACAGTTGACTAAATCAGCTGAATTCATTACCTCCCTTTAATAAGCCTCGCAAAATTGGGCATATATCCGCAAAAGTTTTCAACTGATCAAAATTTCTTTAGAAAAAACTAATTAAAGGTAATCCAAAAGAGATCCATGAACATCCATGTAAAATATGAAATATCCATTGAATACTGTCTAAGGAGACTAACTTAAGTTAATTTGCTATATTCCATATATGGTAAAAATATCCCTTGAAGGAATCTGATAGAGGGTCACCCAAGGATCATATCTGTGAAATTTGGTTGAATTCCAACCAGTAACTTCTTACGAGAAGCTTTTTAAAGAAAAGATTTACGGACACATGCATGGCGGACACGACACTATGACAATAGCCCGGGGCTAAAATCCTCTCTCAAACTAGCCATCAGATTTCAATTGAACTTTCAGACATGTTCTTGAATGATCACCTTTCAAAAAACTTAAGAGAGTGGGAATCCATGACTATCTCTGGTTGTGATGGCAATTAAAGGGAATTTGATGAATTCTTGAACTATTTTCTCCTAAACCTCAAGGCCTAGAGCTTTCAAATTTCGCATGTAGTATTGCCTCATTTTCCTCTACCAATATAGTTGAGGCTATGATGACGTTTTTTTTTATTCATGTGTTGTGAGCAGTTTTGTAGTTTTCATGGAAAACTTGCAGAAAAGATACCGACATAGGTCTTTCAGAAAGGCTGCTACGGCTGTGCCCAATTTCATTTGAAAATTTAAGAGATCTATAAATTCAGGAGGAAGTGGAGTTAAATTAAAAGAAAACTATGAAGAAAAAAAAAAACCAAATGCAAATTCAGTGGACTTCTGTAGTATCTCAGATGAGCAATCCAGGGCCATCATGGCCCTCTTGTTTTTTACTTTTTAGTGGCCATAAACTTTGTAGTATAATGCCGTTTAACCCATTTCCACACAATGATGCTTTTTAACGCCACTCAAGAAAAACAGTAGGAACAATTATGAAAAACAAGAGCCATCAGAGACGGATTATGCTCCCGAATAAGGCTTTTGTCATAAAACTGTATGCCATTATTGGACAAAAAACTTCTTATTGAATGTAACTATAGTTTGAGAGTTCAGTTCACAAGAAATTTGGAAGTTTGACAAACATTGAAGGAATCTGTTTGGCTTCACAGGCCTGATTCTAGTAAAATTCAATATCATTATATGGTAAAGGGTTAAATATTTTACCATCAAAGTTATCAATGAAAAATGTCTACATACAAAAATTGAAGACTCTAACTTGAGTAGTCTTACAGAAACTATAGACTGATTTATTTTAGAGTAGGAAATTTACAAATTGTAAAGATACATGGCATTAAGCCCCCTTTTAGCATTGTAAGGTTCATTGAGTCAAAAATTGAAATAAACAATACCTATGGCACTTAATAAACAACATTTATGTAAAGTAACAAGAAATGTTGGCAATTTGTAAAGGAGGTATATTTGAAAATTAATGACCTTGACCAATGATCTTGAACTTAGTACCAACAGAAAGGTCATGTCATAAGGAATGCACATGTAAAATATGAAGGCTATATCACTTACCATTGTATACTTATGGGTGATATTAATGTTAAAATTTTCAAAATTTTGACCTTGATAATTGACCTTGACAGATGACCTTGAACTTAATACTAACAGAAAGCTCATGTCATAAGCAATGCACATGTAAAATATGAAGACTATATCACTTGCCATTGTAAACTTATAGACAATGTTAAAGTTAAGATTTTTTCGAAATTTTGACCTTGAGCAATGACCTTGATCTTGAGAAATGACCTTGAACTTAGTACCAACAGAAAGGTCATGTCATAAGCAATGCATATATGAAATATGAAGGCTATATCAATTATCATTGTAAACTTATGGACAATGTTGAAGTTATTTTTTTTTAAATTTTTACCTTGAGAAACAGATGACCTTGACCTTAACAGATGACCTTGACCTTATTATCAACAGAAAAGTTTTGTCATAATGCACATGTGAAATATGAAGGCTATATCTCTTATTAATCAAAAGTTATGGCCTATGTAAGTTTGTTGCAGAGAAATGGAGAGCTCACATAAAGCTATCAAACATTAAGTCCCCTTTTTCCACGACACATCTGATTTCCGCAAATTTCAAATAGTTCATGGTCAATTGCATCTGATTTGCTACTCAAATAAGAAGTTTCATAAAATTCTGACCATTAGACTAGGAGAAATTTGAGAAAAAACTATATTTTACTCAAAGTCCCCTTTTTCTGTGACGAGGCATCAAATCAAAAACTGGGAAAAACACATTGGCATTATATCATAGGGAGTTCACATGGTAAGTTTCATTTGATTTGGTTATGAAGAAACCCCTCCAGGCGGATGGACGGACAGAATGACGGACAGACAGACAAAGCGGCGACTATATGCTCTCCCTTCGGGGAGCATAATAAAGAAAGTACACAATGTATTCTACCCAGGAAGTCCAAAAATCTAATACATGTATCTCATAAACTTATAAATGTTGTCTGCAACTTCTTTCAATGAGGACCAGTCTAAAATGTTGCCATCTGGTAATAGGATAGTATTGAAGAGTAACTTCTTGTCAGAGTCCAGGGCATGGCCACCGGTTGGCATGGTCAGCAATCCATCAATGCTGCGTTGCTCTTATACAGAAGGTTTTTTTTTATTCTTTTCAGATTGTTAAAAAAAGCTGTGGAATTCAAGGCTAATCTACACACTCACGTTTTACTTGAGCCCAAAATCTTCTTTGAAATTTTTGACCAACTCCTTTATAAGCAATATCAGAATAGGTCGAAAGTCTACTTTGAAAAACTATGCCTGATAGAAAATGAAAAGTTTCAATGTCATTTTATGTTACCAAGATAAAATAATTTTGAACTTGTCTTTGTTTTCTATTCAGCACCACTTTTCCACCACCAACCTTCATAGTGGGGTTGTGATCTATTTTGAAAATATTGGTAGTGGCATCTGTAAACAATTTGAGTGAAGATTTTAGGATTCCTTTTGGTGAGAAAATAAGTCCCCACAAGAGCCATGGAAACTAAATATGGTGACATTCTGTCTCATAGCATGGGGGGATGGGGATGAATAAAATTTTTCTTGTTTCCTCTCTATGTTTCGAAATTTTGCTCAACCATTCTCAACTGGACATAAGTGGTATTTATGGTCATGGAAACGGTTCTTAATGAATATGGCGATATTGTCCCTGAATTAGGGGCTCAATTTTTTTTGCACATGTATATACACACACACGACAAGAGTGTAGGTACTCAAGGGCGGATATTTTTGATTTTTGGATTATCCAAGGTGTAAACATCTGCCCAGATACACGATCCAATTTCCAACTTTCTGCCCAGATAAACAGAATTCAAAATCTTCTTTCATTCTGATAGATATCTGCCCTGTTATAAATGTGTCTAACCTGGGCAGAAATATTTTATGTTCAGAATATTGTGTCATTTTTAGCCCACTTCTACAGTGAACTATGAACAGATCAGCCCACTTGTACAGCTAACAGACAAAACAGACCACTTTCAATTTTATGTCAATAAAAAGGAAAAATATTTTCTTCATCTTGCTCCTGGACTGTTCTGTATTGGATATAGTAAAAGCATGGAACAAAACAACAAAATGCTTAGTTAACAGCAATTTATTTGTAATAATATAATAATAAATTAGATAAAACATCTAAAGACAGTTGAAATTGTAAACCAACACCATGGATTACACCAACACCTTGTTTTTAAAAATCAAATGAGCTTGTGCCATTTCAACGATTAAACATGTGTGCCAACTGTAGACCCACATCAGCCCCGTGCATCTGTAGCATCTAATCAGAGTCTCCACTTTGTGATCTACTGATAGATTGAACCAATTCCAACACAATCCCCCTTTTTTATGCCCCTCAAGAAAAAAGCTTCAGAAAAAATTGAGAAAAACTAAGAAATTGCTTGTTTCAAGCAATTTCTCCTTTACTTGCAATGTTTTCTATCTAAAAAGACAAAAAATTTAAATAGTCCATTAACTATAAATTGTCGTCTGCAACTTCTTTGAATTTTAACCAGTATAAAATGTTTTGACCTCTAGAAATGGGTTAGGCAATCAGATATTATTCTAAATACCCAAAGTGGCAATTTGGACTGCTCCGTGTCTGCATTTCATTCATATTTGAAAAGATTGGAAATGTCTCACAAAGGCTCAGGTAAAAAAAGTTCTGGATAATGAAGAAATTGCTTGTAACAAGCAATATCTTCATTTTCCAAAGCTTTTTTCCTTGGGGGGGGGGGGGAGTCCAAAACATCATTGAGTATGAATTGGTTAAACATCATATCTACAGCTTATTCAAAATTCTTTTCCAAGACAAATTTAGGTCACCAACTAACCATTTTATTTTAGGTGCTGCCATACATTTTGCAAACTAGCACTATTGAATATCAAAACAGGACTTCTTGTCGCAGTAAGTGGGTGTGGCTAGTGGAGTCAGTGGGCGGGACAAGCAATTGGTCAGTTGATGCATTGATAGCCTGACCAACTTTTAACAATGATCTGACAGATAAGTATGAGTCACCAGACAACATTTGTAGGTCACCCAAGATACAAATGATTCTAAATGGCAGTGGCACAAGTAGTCATTCAATTAATTTACAGACAGTAGCAAATTCTCAATTATCCAATTCCCACTCGAGAAAATTTTAGACTGGTCCAAAGTTGAAAGAAGCTGCAGACGACAATTTCAAGTTGATGGAATTTTTCAAATCTTTGTCTTTTGGGGTAGAAAACATTGTGGATAATGAAGAAATTGCTTGTAACAAGCAATTTCTTCATTCTCAACAATGGTTTCCAAAGCTTTTATATTGAAGGGCGTTCAAAAGCGTCATTGTGTGGGAATGGGTTAAACAAACAACATTGCAAACATTTTGTAGACATGAATATACAGTTAATATATCCTGGGTACCACAGTTCTTCAAATATACTCCGCTAACCTTAATGGGGGTATAAGAAGAAATATCCTTGGAAAAAGTAGCTAATCTGTTACAATTTGGATTTGGAGTGAAAATGTGAAATTTTAGACAGAGAATCAGCTATCTAGCAATGTGATAGATAAAATATTATACCTTCATATATTTACTTAATTTTTTGACAAATTTCAAAGGTAGCACTATTGGAAAATTGTTCAAATGCAATAATAAATTGTAAAGGATGAATCATGAAAGTGAATGAAGTAAGAATGAAATTCTTGAATTTGTAGAACCAAGCAATTTCTCCTCTTGTCACATAATTTTCCAAAATCATTTTTCTTTTGAGCATGAAACGTAGGATTGTGTGGTATTGGGTCAGGAAAAAAGTACTGAAAAACTACGAAAATGAAGAAATTAATCTTTCAAGCAATTTCTTCATTATCCACATTTTTTTCACCAAAAGGCAAAGATTTTTTTATTCTATCTAAATGATTCCAACTTGACAAAATTTTAGACTAGTCCGAATTCAAAGAATTTGCAAATGGCAATTTTAAGTGCATGAAATTTTAAAAATCTTTGTTTTTCGGGGGGGTAGAAAACATTGCAGCTGGAGCACCTAACAATGGATTCCGGGTATTTCTCACACCAGTACTACCACTACACCCTTTCCTAGCCTCCAGCTGCTATCCCACTTAGGTTTACAATTATCCACCCATCGGTGAGAGACAAGTGTCGGAAAGAATATGTGCCGCCGCCCGGGATCAAACCCATGACCCAATATTGAAGATTAGGAGTCTGATGCGCTACCAACGTTCTAAGTTTCAAAAGAGTGCTATTGGTTAACCTGTTCCCACACAATGCCTCCTTTTTAAGCCCCTGAAAAAAAACTTGGAAAACATTGATGACAATAAAAAAATTGCTTGTAACAAGCAATTTCTTCATTATCCACACTGTTTTACCTTAAAAGATACATACATGTATATCTCAAATTCCACCAACTTGAAACTGTGGTCTGCATCATTTTATTCTAACCAGTCTAAAATTTGTTGTTAAGGAATGGGTAAAACTAATGATATCACAAAATGTCTCTTATGATGACAAGAATGTAGCTTTTTTCTTAATCGGCCTAGCTAAAGACTACTGATACTCAACAGATTCTATTGGTATTACCTTTTGAAGAACATCTCGGAATTAATGAAATTCAATTAAACCAATTTTTTTTTCAACCCAGAAGCAGACTTCAAGATGGCAGCTTTTTCCTTGGAATGACTTTTTCTAGACAACACAATAAAAACTTGTCCTGATGATATCTTTTGCAGGTTATTTAACCCATTCCCATACAAAATTTTGAACTGGTTCAAATTGAAAGAAGCTGAAGACATCAATTTAAAGATGATGGAATTTCATTTTTTCTTGTCTCTTTGGATAGAAAGCAATACAAGCAATTTCTTCATTTTCCACTATGTTTTCTGAAGATTTTTTCTCGACGGCCGTAAAAAGGAGGGATTGTATAGGAGTGGGTTTATGTAAGAGACGCATTCATAGATTAGAAAACATTGAAAAAAAAGGAGAGAATGTCGACCATCTTTTGTTTTCTTTTTCTATTCTTCTTGATGGTTCCCTAGGTATTATAAAGGACAGGCTTTTGTTCAAGATGTGATGAAACTCTTCTGTTACGTCAGTTTAGCGTAAACTGGTGGTGAGAATTTCTTCCGTAAAAATTTGGCAATATACAGTGGAATGCAACTAATGGAAGTTATGACAAGTACTTTCCACACAAAGTTCCAGGTCCCTAAAAACTGGGGATCTGAAAAGATAAGAAGACATGCATTCAAAAATAGTTGGTCAAAATGATTCTCTCTGTGAACAGGCTGATTTTGGTCTATACCTCCTGCCAAAACAAGAATATTCTAGGTTCAGCATGACAAGAGTTAAAATAGGGACCAAAATATTGGCAAAAAAAATCTTGAGTAAATCATTCCAGTCACAGAGATATTTTTCAAATTAATGGTCTGTAACAGTGGTTGGCGACTTACACATCGTAACCACAGCTTCCACAGCTACATCTTTATTTTTCAAATGACAAAATTTAATCTACTCCTGATGGAAAACAAGTAGTTTGAAATCGATACACAAATGTAGGAGATATGCTCTGAGCAAACTTTTGAATATTTGATCTTTAGCATGACCTAGGGGCTATCTGAAATGACAAATCTACTCACGATGGCAAACTGTTGTGCCAAGTTATTTTCATGATAATTCACAAATGCAGGGGATATGCTCCAAGCTTACTAAATTTTAAACTTTAAGCTGTCACCTTACTCGGGACTATCTGCAAATTTAACCTAAATGGCACATGGGCTATGTCAAATGTACCTATATGTTTTCACAAAGTTGGTCCTGTTTACCCATTACCAGACGGTAAAATGTTAGACTGGTCTAAATTGAAATAAGCCCCCTTAAAAGGTCTGAGTAAAAAGTTAATTTACTCACCAAAATAATTCCGAAGCACCACTAATGACACAATATAAACAACTAAACTGAATACTTCAGCAACTATCATAAGATAGTGCCAGGTCCGTATTGTTAATGCTACCATCAGTAATTCTGTTAGAATTAGGGAGGTGAATGTAATGGCAACGACATGAATAAACTCATCTTCAAACAGCAAAAATGCTCCATACATTATAATACCACCTGAAATAAAACGGGGGAAGGTAAATGTAAGATGGACATGGATATACTCTTTAAGCAACAAAAATACACCATGCATCATAATTCAATCTGAAATAATATAAGGAGGATGTAAATGAAAGAAAAACAACACATCTTCAAGGAGCAGAAAAATTATGATCCTGCCTGAAATATATGGATGCAAATACAAGGGACATTGTTTACCTCTTTCCTGTTCAGTCCATAGTTTTACATTCCTGTGAGTTTATACTTGAGAAGATGTAGAAAAAGAATGAATTAATTGTAACAAGTAAACTTTTTTTTTTCCACAATATTTTCTACCCTACTGAATGGATAATTTTCAATTTAATCAAAATTAAATTTTCGTCTGCAAAACCTTTGAATTTGGACAGGTCAAAAATTATGCAAAACAGGAAAAAGTCAATTTCGAAGAGTATGGTGGTCTTTATAAACCCTCCAGAAATATTAGAACTTTATTTATCTGAGACCTTCGAAACATGCCCTGTCTGCCTCAACACCCATTTTCACATATTTACTGATTTTGAGAATGCCATAAAGAACTCCTTTTTAGATATGTTGTAGATACTGGTAGATCACACTGCCTATACAACAAAGGTATTCAAAACTATGCCCTGCCCGCATTTTCTTTAGGATTGTGAACAATCAAAAGTCACAGGGAGTATAAAACCATATTTTGAAAATAACTAGCATAGCACAGCACACACCAGGCAGCATACAATGACACCGTTCAAGAGAAGAATGATTATGCAAATTTTGTGTAAAAATTCAAACAAACTTCATAATCGCATTAAAAAGTTGACCCATTCCCACATAACAAAATTTTAGACTGGTCGAAATTAAAAGAAGATGCAGACGACAATTTCAATTTGATGGAATTTTAAATTTTTAGGTCTTTTCGGATAGAAAACATTGTGGATAATGAAGAAAATACATGAAACAAGCAATTTCTTCATTTTCCACAATGTTATCTAAAGAGTTTTTTTGAGGGGCATAAATAAGGAGGGAATGTGTGGAATGGGGTTAAAGGCTTCAACGAACTTAAAAGTGTCCCTCACAATATGGATTCTAATAACAGCTGTGCATTTACACTTTAAACAGCTTTTGTCACTTGGGATTGAATTCCTTAGTTGCTATGGTTCTTTTATCATGAAATCAATCAATTTATGTAAAAATTGACCCCCCTACAAACTTACACAAGGACAAATCTAACTCTAGATGCCTGTTACCATTACATGTAAAATTTGATTGTGATAGTTGTTGAGTTGGTGTTTGGATGTAAGGTGTACAGATAGAATCACAGACACACGGCTGACAAATAATTATGACAACAGCCTACTGATCCTCGTTTTGAGGTTCTAAAAGTGGAGATGGTATTGTAAGGACCTTACCTTGATAAATGCTGATCAATACCCACATGAAAAATGATTTGAAAGACAAGGACCTCCCCTGAAAAATAATAATTTATCAATACATGTCTTAAATATCCAATAAATCAACAATTCGGCTGTTCAATATAGAGAGCTGAAGAAAACCCTTTAATAAACAAAAAATTCTTATCTTCTTAATGCAAAATACATGTACAAAAGTCAATGCTACCTTGTGTATGTTGCGTTTTTTTGTATAAGTCTTGAGAGAGAATAAAGAAAAACGTTAAAAAAAATGTTAAATATGCCCCACAATTTTAGACTTGGTCAGATTGATAGTAGTTGCAGGCAACAGTTTAAAGCCAGTGAATTTGAACAATCAATATCTATAGAGGTATAAAGAATTGTGCACTGATAAGAAATTGTTTATTATTATCAATACCTCCCTTTTCCACAAAGTTTTATCAAGCTTTTTTTATGAGGTATGAAAAAGCAGGATTGATTGGAATTGGCAAAGAATTATGTTCTTTACTATTTTTGTAGAAATTTCAAAAAGTAGGAGTGAAATAGGTTATAGAATTTTCCAACATCTTGAAATTGTCTCAGACTGGTCCTAGAGGCATGACACATGACAAAAATTGAGGCTTTAATACCTTCGTTAGATCTTTGTAGAGTTCTGGATACATGAGAGCAGTTTCTGGAGTAACATCTTTATCTAGCACTAGAGAGAAAACTGGAGATTGTGTATAAACTGTGGAGTATCTGAAAACACAAAACAATTGAGAAATACATTGAGGATAACCAACTGGTTATTTTTTATATGAAAAATCTCTCATGAGAGTGCATTGTTAGGCGTTGATACACAAGTCCAAAGAACAAGTTTTTCAAACGCATAACAACATATTCCAGTGAGAGATTGATATTTCAATTCATTATATTTGAAACAATTTAATTTTCTTAATTGTTACCAATTTATTTCTATCATATTTGTAATCTTCCGCCCTGGGAACAGTGTGCATAAATATCAACTTTTTTTTTCAATAATTTCTGTTCACATCTTGGGTTACCTTTCAAAATGGGCATGGTTTAAAAAGGATTTTTGAGGGAAAGTCTATATTTATAGACACTTAAAGATTTGCAGTTTCTGGCACGAAAATAATTTGGGCAACATATATACTGTATCTTAGGGCGACAATCTTATTACTGGTCTAAAGCCCCGGGATATTTCGAACATCGATCGACTATTCAAGACTTGGACTGAATCATAGAATAGGCAGTCTGTGATCACTCAGTCTCCTGAATTGAGCGTACAAAACAAGCTCATGCGGGTTAGATTTGAGTGTCTATCACTTTGACTGCAATATCATAAGTATTTAGTCTGGAATAATTTTTGACATTACGGAAAATTATGCAATTGTTTGAGTCAATCACTGATAACACAAACATTCGGGTTCATTATTGTTTAAAACCAGTTGTTAACAAAACGGGTTATTTTGGTGATGTAGTAACTGACGTTTATTTTTTCTTATTTTACTTTTTTTTAATAGATTTTTGCCTGACAAATTGAATGTAAGGTCACAGTGCATTTCTCACTCTCTCCATACCTTGTTCAGCATTATTTTAATAGAAAAGTTGTAAAATATGTAGCTTATGTTTTAAAATCTTATTACAGTTGATTTTTTATTTGTAGGATTAAGTCAAAAGCTTTCTTTGTTTTAAATATAAAATTGGAAATCTTAGCTACGAATATTAACCAGGAGCGACCTAGCCCTTTGGAAATAAAAGTAGGTCCTGCTTTTTGGATTGAAAGTTGATATCATCACTAGTGATGATATCAAAATTTATTATAATGGGAAATCCCAAGATTTCACAGCTAGGAATATAATACAGTGATGTACTCAACACCAAAACTGGAAATTGTGTATAAACTGAGGAATAACTCGAAACACAAAACAGATGAGAAAAACACTGATTTACTCCTATTCCAAATTACAATCACTTAATTCAGTACCAACTATAGGCGATACACTTTTTTGTACCCCAGTAAAACAACCAGTAACTTCCCTTTGGAACAACCATCTGAATTTCACCCTGGTGTCGCTCCTATCAAGTGTAAAATTCCTCCCCAACCCTCAGTATTAACCCTTTCCTGTTTTTCAAAATTTTAGACCTATCCAAATTCAAAGGTTTTGCAGACGAAAACTTAAAGTTTATTTAATTTGAAAAATATCCATTTAGTTGGGTAGAAAACATTGTGGAAAAAGAAGAAATTGCTTGTTGCAAGCAATTTCTTCTTTTTCCACAATGTTTTCTAGAGTTCAAAAATCACAGGGACGTAAAATCAAGGGATTGTACAGGAAGGGGTTAAATAACCCAATCATCAAGACCACTTTCAAAAAGTACCACAGAGGGGTTTTATTGTATAAACAAGAATATCTTAGTGTCCAGAACCTTAAAACTGCAGCTTTATTTAAATCTGTAGTTATGAGGTTAAGGTTGCCCAATAGTACCGGTAAATACAGAAGTTATAAATTCTGGTCTTTATGAAATTGTCATCAAACCCAATTCTTTCCTTAGACAGACCTAAGAAAGAAGGCTTTGGACAACATTGTAGTAAATATCATTACATTCTTTAAGCCATTACTAGACAACAAAAATTTAGACAGTTCCAAATTGAAAGGAGTTGCAGTTGACAATTTGAAGTTTACAAAATTTTACATTTTTTCAATTTCTTGGGTAGAAAACATTGTATAAAATGAAGAAATTGCTTGTTGAAATCCAAAATCTTGTCATCTGGTAAAACAATAAGTTTCAATTGATCGACTGATTGAATTGGGTTTAACAGTATTTCAGTACTATTGTACTATTACTTAGAATACTGAGGATTTGGGAGGAAATATTGCGGCTGGAGCATCGAACAATGGGTTCCTGGTATTTCTCACACCAGTACTACCACTTCCTTCCTTCAAAGGCTCAAGCTGCTCATCCAACTTAGGTTTAAAATTATCTACCCATTGGTGGGAGACAAATGTAGGAAAGGATATTTGCTGTGACCGGAGATCGAACCCAGGACCCAATGTCTTGGAGGTCTATATACTACTATGGCTGTGGCACATTAATTCACAAGTAAGGCTGTTACTTACTTCAAGACCTAGTGCATAAGTTCAATGTTTTACAAGACCAGAGACTTACCCAACCATGAGGAACCCTGGAAACAAAGATATTGAAGCAAAATAGAACACAGAGCAGAAGACAGCCTGCATGGTGGAGATGATCAACCCTCTGTGTATCACAAACTGACCCAGTGATGCAGATCTCTTGTAACTGAAAAATAGATTCATGGAGGATCAATTTTTGTGTTAAGAGTTAAGATCGACGATTCTTGCATGGACAAAGAAGAAACTGGTTGTTAAGAGCAATTTCTTCATTATTCACAATGTTTTCTACCCCAAAAGACAAAAAATTTAAAAATTCCATCAACAAGGTTTTATAAAAGGTTTGAAGATAAAAACGATACATGAACTTTATAAGCAGAAATATCAGATCTCTTGACAGAATACAATTTGACCGAACAATCTTTCAAACTATACTCTTGATTTGTAGAAATCAGTTCCAGTATTTAACTAAAATTCAGATAGATTTTTTTTTTCTTTTTGACAGTACACAATTAACATAAAATATTCACATTTTCTCATTATTATCATTAAGGCTATGACCTACCTATTTCTTCCATGGACCATTAACAATCTACCAATATAACTAAACTGGTTAACAGAGAAATCAGCTGCCATTGATGCTTGCTTTCCTTCCTGAAAAATGAGCTAGCATCATTTACATGAAGAAGGGCAATGTTTTAAACGAAAATCTTTGAAATCTGAATAATTCTCATTTGAAGCAGTTATTAATAACATACATGTATAAGTCTAATATCTACTTTATTCTAATACAATCAAAACTGAATGATTGATTGAATGAGGTTTAACGCCTCTTTTTATAGTATTTCAGTCATATCATGGCGGATGGAGTACCTAACTATGGATTCCTAGTACTTCTAATACCAGTACTATCACTAAATCCTCTCAGAGCCTCTAGCTGTCCATCCCACTTAAGTTTACAATTATCCAGCCACTGATGGGAGACAGATATTAGAAAAGATATCTGGCATGACTAGGGATCATACCCAGGACCCCAGGACTAAGAATCCGATGCACTACCACTTCTTTCAGACTAATTTCTATTACTCATGAGCTGCCTAGGTTACACCAGTACTTAACTTGAGCTCTGTATTTCTTGGACAAACCTATGTGACTTATGGCTTGGTTTGGATTCAGTACCACAAACTGTGACACCTCTAAGATCAAAAGTCTACTGCTCTCACCACTGAAGATGACAGACTTGTTATTTGATTGTGTCAAATTGTAATTGATTTTCCTTTTTCTATACAATTCCACATTTCTACAACCCTAAAGAAAATAGTTCTGGAAAACATTTTGGAACAAGAAGAAATTGCTAGTGACCACATATTTGTTCAATTTTTCATACTGCCATCAACCCAGAAAGACAGCTATATAAACAATATGTGTTTGTGAAACACCATGCCCCCAAAACAGCAGAAATATGACTTGGTGACCTTAAATCTGATTAGGGAACCCATGTCCCAAATATGAGCCATGTATCTTGAACAATGTTTGAAAAAGAGCAAATTGCTAAGTTTTTGCATTATGTTGACCTTAGTTAGTAACCTCGACAAATAACCTTGCATTGCAACCATGACTGATGTGTATCAATATAAGGAACCTATATCCTGAATATTACCCATTGAATCTTGAACATGATTGAATTAGATAAAAATGTTAGGTCTTTCTGTAAAGTTTTCAAAACTTGTGGCCTTCATAAGTGACCTTGATCTTGAAGAATGAGACTGATCTTACTACCAACTGATGCCTTTGAATGTAAATGTAAGCCATGTATCTAGAACAATGTTTTAACAACAGCAGTATATCAAGTTTTAAAGTTAATTTACTGATCGCAGACAGACATATTTTTGGATATCTGTAAAACAATAGTGCCCCGTATCTTATTAATGTGAGGGCATAAAAATTCTATCAGTCTGAAATTGTTGTCAGCAAACTCTTTGAATTTGGACCAGTCTAAATATTTTTCCATCAAGTAACATGTAATGTACCTTTCCAACAATACCTATCCCAGCATCAGCTGCCTGTATCATACTAACATCATTACCACCATCACCTGGAAGTAGAAACTTTACCTTATATCTAGGAATCCTGTTAACCTATATTTCACACTTTTTTGATGCTCTGTTTGAAAGGATTTAAACACTACTTTTAACAGTATTTCAGCCATATCATGGAGCTGGAGCATCAATCATGGATTCCTGGTATTTCTCACACCATTCTTAACATTACATCTTTTCCAAGCTTCCACCTGCTCGTCCCAATTTTGTTTGAAATTTTTCAAATGTCGGAAAGGATAATTTCAATTGCCACTACTGCAGATTGAACCCTGGACCTAATGATTGGAGAGTCTGGTGCACTACCAACTCCGCTATGGCAGTGGTACTTTTTGATGCAATTTTTCCTTTTCTCATTATTATTTAAACCTAGCAAGTACTTATTTTCAAATTTGAAATGTGTTCTACAAAGTCTTTTAATTTGAACTGGTCTAAATTTTGTCATGTTGTAGTGGGTTAAACTAAATATCAATGTATCAACATTTTTTTTCAATTAAGTAGACATTCGATTTAAATCTACACGAAAAACCTCATCTCAATTAAGAAAAGATTTGCCATTGTAAGCATTGCAATTATGTGTAATCCATTTTAATTAGGAAAAACATTATGTTGAATGTAGAAAATTCTTGCCACAAGCAACTTTTTTCTTTTCTCACAATGTTTTCTGCCTGCATAAATGTTTGAAAGAGCAAATCTGCTTATGAAAACAATTATGTGACTAAATGAAATCCACCATAAATGGAGTTATTGTTCACACAAACATTTAACCATTTCCTGCACAATCCCTGCAATTCATTTATAATTGTTGTCTGAAACTTCTTACAAATTTGACTAGACTTAAATTTTCAATCAAAGGCCTAAACAGCCTCAAATGCAGTCAGGACTGTATATTAACAATTTGTATGATAGTTGAAGTCATTCTCTAATTTGTCTGTTAAAATTTCCTCATTATGAAATCACATTTGAAGACTTCTATCTCCCCCCCCCAACAGAATCCCAACCATGTTTTCTCGCCCATAACCGACTTGATCAACAGCATAATTGTCGAATTCGGACAAAATATACGAAGGATAGTTTAAGGAGAATCACCCTCCGATATTTCGAAAGATAACAACTGTAGTTACGAGGTTTTAGCAGAAACAAAATTCAGCGTGAGGGGAGTTTTATTAATTTCTATGCTTACATTCCCGGTCTATTGGAATTGAATAATCCTTAAATTTCTACAGGCATACAAATTGTGCTTCTCTTTCGGTCCATGCCAATATTTAAAAGCTACACTTTTCACCCGAGACATGTTTTATTATTATTGATAGTTGTCAGAATTAATCTAATTGAATTTAGCTTTACACTGACGTAGATATTTCCATCCTTAGACAAAAGGGATAAAATCTAAGTATCCTGCATAGCGATGTCTCCTTGGAGACCGACGAGTTGTTGAGCGCCTGGGGTAACTGACACATTGAGAAAATGTTACATGGATTGACCTTCAAACCTCTTTTGGGGTAATGGACTTGGTCTAATTTCTTAACCATTGTTAAAAATAGGATAACAATAAATCAACCAAGAACTCTATTTTAATCCGGAATTTTTACCGAACAGATGCACATGTCCAAAACTGGATTAAACTTTGTAGCAGATAACATTTAAAATCTTAAGAATGAAGATTATAGTAATAGAAAAAATCTGAGACGGCGGAATGTCTAGTGTCACTTTCGACTATGTCTAAGATTGATGAATCTTTGAACACCCAAGCCTACCATACCCATTTTTGTTAAATGAAATCTGTAATTATAGTCAGTTCAGGCAGTCGATTAAATGATGTCAGAGACATACATTATTCTATGTCTCTGATGATGTTAACTTTTGACATAACGAAAAACCTGGAGAGTTCCCTCTATCGAGTGTCCTGGATGCAACACTATTTAAGATGGTATAAATAGAAGTACCTGTAGAGGTAGTGACCTTAATCACTGCGCACATTCAGTGATTCGGCTTTCTGCAGTCATTCTTTATGAATGGGCTTACATTTTCAGATAGTATACTACAAGAAATTATTAATCAATTCACAAGCAAGGAAAATTTTTCAGGTCATTGTCAGGTTCCTAGAAGCAAAGAGTGAATTCGGGCGATTCCTAGGTTATAGTCAGTATCCTGACTGCAATAAAAACAGGAAAGGGTTAACCTTTAAGAGTAGCCTTGTCCTTAAATCTATCTGAATCAATATTTCATACAGCATATCTACTCATGTGAGATTACCATTGAAGTAAAATGTTTTCAAATCCCTTCACATTTATAGAACTTCATTGCAGTCAAATTTGGGCAAATCATATTCACTGAACTGTCTAAATGATTACAGATTGACTTGTAACAATCAAGCTCAATACTAGTGATCTTTGTTGCAATATAAGATAAATTTAACTTTTATTGAGTCAACTAATTCCCATCAAGTCCTGTTTTATGTACTCCTCAAAGAGAAAAGCTATTGAAAACAGTGAGGAAAATTTTGAAAATGCTTGAAACAAGTGTTTTCTTTATTTCCAACAATGTTTCTACCCAGCAAGGTAAATAATTAAAAAAAATTCATCATTTTGAAAGTGTCATCTGTAACTTGTTTGAATTTGGACCAGTCGAGAATTTGAACATATAGTAATGGGTTAACAAGAAAAGCTATACATTTCTATAAGATTAAACAAGGTGTGTTTGTGAAACACAATGCCCCCGCAACAGGACTAAACATTTGGCCTTCGTATGTGACATTGACCTTATCACATGACCTTGATATGAGGAGATGCGTAATATGGAGATGTATCATCATGCCAAATATGAGCATTGTATCTTGAATAGGCTGCTAGTAATTGGCAATGTTAAGTTTTTTGGTTAAGTTTTGCAGACAGACAGATGGAAAGATGGACAGACAGACAACAGTAAAACAATATGCCCCCGATCTTTCGATGCGGGGGCATAAAAATGACTGTTACAAGCCTCACCTATTGCACAAGTCCGTTTTCCTGTATGCATCTTTAGAAGATTGACTATATCAGCTTTTTGTGTTGGAGAACATCGACATACCACCACACAGGGACATTGACAAGCTAACTCAACAAACTCATGTTCATAGTACTGTAAACACACCTGCATAGAGAACATCACTTTTAAACATCTGCCATGCCGAAAAAATAATTTTCACGCTTTAGCAAGATGTAAAAACAAAGATAAGCCTGCATAAATGTGCTGACTAGACCACCTACTTGTCTCTTGTAAGCTAGAGTTGTTGATAAGATAAATTCTCAAAATAAATGTTAACCCATAATATAGAGCTTTCATTGCTTTCAGCACTTTGAATTTAATACAATTCTGTAGAGCATTTACAATTCAGCATAAAGCAAAGGTTAATTACAAATTGTCTGTTTCCCAAAATTGGGTAACTTTACTGCCAAAATGACAAGGCTTAACTAGAATTTTGTCCAGGGACATGTGGAGCCAGCACAATGACTGATCTTCAGCTGCGACCTCGACCTTGAAGCCACCTGAATTTTTTTCAAATGGCACATCTACTCATGATGGAGAATAATTGTGCTAAGTTATTTTGAAATCCACACTCAAATGTAGGAGATATGCTCTTGACAAATTTACACTAACATATATTCACCAACATGTCATTGTTCACAGTAAGTGAGCTCCACAAAAGGAGCAGTGTAACTCAGCTGACTGGTGCAGGTCAATAAATGGTCTAAGCCACAAAGAAAGAATTGCTCCTATGACAGTTTCAAGCTACCACCTTAGGTGTGTTAGAAATTTGACACAAAGGTAATCTTTTTGCATAATGTTGAGACAGACTACACTGACATAACTCTTATATATAGTAATACCTTAGATTTTCTGATAACAACCACAAACAAAGTGCAGAATGAACCAAGACAAATTACCAACCTGTAATGAGTCCCCAGTAATAACCAGAGCATTATCCTGTTTTCTCCGTAGATTGTTCAGTTCAAGATGAGCCTCTGTTCTACCTGTTACCTTCTTAAATGTATAAATGTCCTGATTTCTAGACACAAGTTTTGAACTTTTGGCAATGCATGTGGCAGTTTCCAGCTTGTCTCCAGTTAACATCCAGATCTGTAGGGGAAAAATATGAAAATCATTTTAGCCAGCATGTGACAAATGCAACAACACATGAGCACCAAGGGAAGACTCTGATCAGACTGTGCATGTGCACAGTCTGATTGGAGTCTCCACTTTCAGCTCTGTAGACTCTGCTACTGACTCAAAGTATCCAAAGAAGATCAGAAAATATTTTTAAAGCCTCTATGGCTCTAATTTCTGATTTTATGTTGGCAATGTAAAATAATTTTGAAATTTATTTCTGTTTCCACAGAAAGCTTGTGACCTATTCTGAAATTATAGAGGGGTCTGCCTAAAATTTTAACAAATATTTCTGGATTTCTATTTGGGAGAAATTTTGTCCCTATGGAACCCATAAATTCTTTAATGCAAGTGTTACTTTCCAGGGTACTCCATGAATGTTCTTCATGCAAATGTGGAGTTACTGGACTGAATATAGGCCATACATTCTGCCTTATTACTTTCATTTTGATAATCCAGTATTTGATCTGATTTCTTTAATTTTACGTTTTACAGAGTTCCTAATTTGACAAATTTTTACATAATGGGTCAGAGATATATATTAAATGCTTTTAGAAGAAAGAGCAGGGAAGTCATAAGTCTTATTAAAACTAGACTATCACTGAATGTTATCATTACCTCTAAGAGCTCCTAGTCAAAGAAAAATAACTGACATAGAATAGAGCTTTTTTCAACAAAGGGCCTTAACTCAAAGGAAAGTCAAAAGACAATAGCCAAAGTGAAATATGCACACCTTTAGATGATACTGAGTGCATATGTGAAGTTTGAGTCAACAATATTTAAAACCATTTAGGACCAAGGCGTCAATGAATATACCTTTATTCCAGCATTCCTGAGCTTTTCTAGTGTGGGTCTGACAGCGTCTTGTAATCTATCCTCAACACCAGTCATACATAACAACTCCATATCTCTCTCTAAACTCTCCACTACCATCTGTACTTTGACATTTCTGTCCTGCACACTCATTTTGGCTTGATGATAACGGGACTTTAAGAATAAAATCAAAACATTACATTACTACAATGATTTCATTGTCACAAAATCAAAGACCTAATTATTTACACAGAAAACAATCATTATACTTGTTCTTTATTGAAACAGAAAACAGAAGCAGCTTTTCATGTGAACATGATTACATCATTTAACCCATTATTCCCACACATAGTGATTTTTGACGCCTTTCAAGAAAAACATTTTGGAAAAAATGTGTAAATAAAGAACTTTACCAACTGTACCAAGACAGTTGAAAAAAGACACAAATTTCATAAACTTTAAATAGTCTTCTGCAACTCTTTTCCATTTCGACCAGTCTAAAATGTTGCAGTCTGGTAATGGCTTGTCACTTTCAGTTTTTCTTGGGTTGTTAATTACATTCAACAGCACATAATCAACAATAAAGAAGAATAAAAGCTACCTGAAACAGTGAGTGTATCGCAGTCTTTTAACCCATGTCATGCTGATCCTTGAATATTCCTGCTTTTACAATGGCTTTGGCAGGTAAATAGACTAAGATCAGCCTACACAGGCCTTCAGTCTGATCTTGGCCTACACTCCTGCTCGGTCTTGTTGTGTGGAGGAAAATTTTTGAACACAAAATTGTTGAGAAAATTTTGAAAGTGAATCAAGTTTGTTGAATGGGGTTTAACTCTACTTTTAACAGTTTTCCATCATATCACGGCAGCTGAAGCACCTAACAATGGACTCTTGGTATATCAGTACCACCATTACAACCCTCCTTAGCCTCCAGCTGCTATCCCACTTAAGATTTACGATTATCCACCCATTGGTGAGAGACGAAAAAGTCGGAAAGGATACGTTCAGCAGGACAAGGGTTTATGAATAATCTTTCTTAAAATCCAATTAGAATTTTCTATCATTCAATGAAATGCATTATAAAAATATGACACACACCTGAAATTCCTGGTATTGATCCTCTGTGAGTATTTTTCTAGCTACAACAAGAGTTCTCAATCCTTCTCTTGCTAAATTACCACACTGAAAAGAAATAGGGAAATGTATAATAATATTGGTCCTATGTTATTACTTCTCTGGTTATAATTGGTAACAAAATATGCAAGGATCAAACAGACAAACTAAAAACTACTTGATCGGTTGTATTGCTCAACAGGCCAGTATATATCCATTATGCAGAGAATTAAGATTTTGGTCTCAAGGATCGGGGATGGGGGATATGCAAAATTTGACTAAGTAATCTTTGAGTTGCAGATATACACAAGACAGATTGACATCTTCCAGGTCACTATTTTGTGAAAGCTGTTAAGAAAACAGCCCAAAAACTGGCCAGTGTCAAGTGGATCCTATTACAGAAGTAAGGCCTATTTCAAAGGTCAACTTAAAAACATTCATGTTAGATTTGAGTAAAATTTGTTCTTGACAACGTAGAAAACATTCTTTTTCCACATTATTTTAAATAGCTATACTTCTTTAGTGCATTGAAATGTGGTATTGTGTTAAAATGGGTTAACCCATTCCCACAAAATGACTCCCTGCAAGAAAAGTATTTGGGAAAATATAGTGTAAAATGAAGAAATTGCTTGCAAAAAGCAATTTCTTCATTTTCCACAATATTTTCTACCCAGAGAGTTAAGAAAAATCTTTGTTTACAAAACAATTACATTGCAATCTGCAACTTTTTCAATTTGGACCAGTCTAAAATTTCCTTGTGTTGTAATGGGTTAAAGTCTATTAACATTCACTAAAAATCTTCTTACCTCCTCCTCTAACCAATCATTATATTGCACTATTGTTTGCATGACTACATCTGCGCCTTTCAGATAAAACACAATCTCACCACTTTGATCGTCCTGAAAACAAAGTTAAACCCATTACCACACAATCTCACTATATTAACGCCGTCTGAAGAAAACAGATTGGTAAAAATTTCGGAAAAATTAAGAAACTATAATCTATTTCTTTATTTCTCAAAATGTTTTCCACCAACAGACAACAATTTATTTAAAACTTAATCATCTTGGAATTGTCTTATGCAACTTCTTTCAATTTGGATAAGTCTAAAATGTTGTTGTCTTGTACGTAGTATATACTTCAGAGTTAAAACTAAAAAAGTAAACATTCAATCAACACAAGAGAACCCACTGGAGATAGTTAAAATGCATATTAATTCTTACAAAGTAAAAAACAATAATATGGATTGCTCTTTGATAGTGAACAGACAATTTACAAGCAGATACCTCAAACCTTTTCAGTATAATCTCTGATTTTTACGTCCCTGTGATATTATACTTAGTATTTTATGGAAAAGAAGATATTGCTTGTGACATGCAATTTCTTCTTTTCCTGCAATATTTTCTATCATATAGAATGGTTACTTTTTTAATAGTTCTTACTTTATAATGTTGTCTGCTTCCTTTTTGAATTTGGGCAGAAAAAAGTAAAGGGTTAAATAATAAGATATTTAAATATACAGGTAAAAGTTTGTCATACCAACAACTGACAAATAGCTGGCCCTCTGATTGAGCTCAAATAGGGAGTTTGACATGTATATCAAACAGTGTTATTTTTCAAAACTGGTTGGTTAGTGACATAACATTGTATAAGTTTCTATAAGCTGTAGTTAGGATGTTATGGTTACCAAGGTGATGACAATACCTTGTTGTTTGTTCAAAGCAGCCAAGTTAACAAGGCATAATTGAATTGAGGTGTGCAACCCATTTCCTTCTTGCAGTGCCGAAACTATTTTCAGCATGATTAGTTCTAATTATCTCTTAACATTAAAACTTTTGTTGGAAGGCCATTACAATTATGTTCTGACCAAACTACTTCATTGTATATAAAAAGAAGATTTGAGTAGAACTAACCTTTAAAATAATCCCCATTCTCTTGCTCTCTGAAGTGAATGGAAATATATGAAGTATTGTGTAGGAGAGGGTTGTTCCAATAGGGGACCTCAGTTGCATAGAATTCAGATCTCTTTTTACAAGGGTAAGACCAACACTCTCTGTCCATGTTACCAGGGCAACCTGTCATTACAAAACACATTTGTGGAAATATATGTAGTATTGTAGTTGTTCCAACACGGAGACTCAGTTACATAGAATTCTACGCTCTTTTTACAAGGGTTATACTGTCTGTCAGTATTGAAAGGATACCAGAAAATTTTGATAACAATTATACGATTACACTAAAAACTTTGTTTTCATAGCATTTTGGAAAAGCTTTTAGTCAAAAATTTGTGGTCTAACATGAAATGCCCGATTCAAACAATAGTTTCTGCCAAATGTTCTCTATCTTATAATTTTTTCATAACCCTGTGAAGTGAAATTACAAAATAAGTCACTCTCACATTCAATACTGGTCCTAGAATTTAGACCTGTCTAATTTTTGTTAACTGAAAATGGCTTTAGCTTTCATTAACTCCTAGTAATTGTCTAACAAGGTAAGAAGAGTATGATAGCTTTAGGCTTTATACATTTGAGATTGTTGTTTAAGATTTCCATCTTATCACATACATTATTGGATTTTCCAATAAGATCTAAGAGTGATAGACTGAGCTATTTTGATAGACTATGATAAGACAATACTGCAACCAAACTTTTTTAAAAGTAATAAGCCTAATGAATTGGTAGGGGGAGGGTTGTTCAAGTTTTCTCCTTATTATCTCTTTGTAAAATATAGGATCCCATAAAAAGGGTTGATTTTAATCTTAGAGTGACAATTCAAATTTAGTTACCCCTACCACCATAAGGTAATTCTACATACAAATTTGTACATGGTCTTGAAGTAGAAAATCTGAAAGACTTTTTTGCAAGGCTATCATTTACTTTTGTATGTAGTTAGCAAAAGACTTGAATACTTACCAACTCCTGCGCAATCCCTCTTTTTTATGCTGCTCAAGAAAAAAGCTCGGGAAAACAAAGAAGAAATTGCTTGTATCGAATAATTTCTTTGGTCTCCAAAGAAAAAAATTGCTTGTATCAAGCAATTCCTTTGATGTCCACAATGTTACCTTCCCTCAAAAAAAAATATTATTAAAATATCACAAACTTGAAATCGTTGTCTACAACTTCTTTGAATTTGGTCCAGTCTAAAACTTTGTTTTGTAGAAATGGGTTACAATTATAAAGTCTTATTGTTCCCTTACTTCATCAGGACTAGATGCCTGATAGACCACTTTTTGTTGACTCTGTTGATCTGCCTCTACTTGTAATGACGTCTCCTCTGAGTGATCATAATCGTCATACACGGGTGTTACGTTGTGACAGAGAGCAAGAGCCTGTACAGAGTCAAGGACTCGGTTAACAACTGTCCGTCTTACAGGAGTACCAACTCGTGATGGCATGCTGGCTGACTGGGACTGGGTAAATGCTGTCTTTAGATGGGCAGATACCTACAAACAATGAGGATAACTTATAACTACAAAATCAATCACTTTGTCACCCTAAGAGAATCATATTGAGGAAACTATTGTGGGAAAAAGAAATGGCTCATCAAAAGCAACTACCCCTTATTGCCCTTGTATTTCAATTCATCCATACTTTGGATTTTCATCTTTGAATTTGGATCAGTCTATATATTTTCCATCTGGCAACGAAATGAGCTTTAAATACCCTATTAAAGAAAAAAATAAATTGTCTTTCAAAACATTTTAAATAGATTCACTGATTGAATGGAGTTTAACACCACTTTTAACAGTATTTCAGCACCTATCCATGGTTTCCTGGTATTTCTCAAACCAGTACTACCCCTACAGCATTCCTGAGCCTCCAGCTGCTCATCCCACTTATCACCTACCAATAAAAAATCATTGGAAATGTTTTTAAACAACAAATGGATAGAATAGCAGAATCACAAACAAACAAAAACTATCTATCAATGTGTGGGCACAAACATACGCAAAAGCAAACTTTCTACAATGCAGAATATACATGAAGATGATAAGGACAAATATCTCTCAGGATATCTAATACTAGGCAATTTAAAAATATAATTGAAAAATTTAATCATTCCTTTGGACCAGAAATGAATGTTGTATTCTGCCAAGCATGTGTTGATTTGGATACTTAATCCATTAACAGACGGCAAAATTTTAAATTGGTTTAAATTGAAAGGGGTTGCAGATGACAATTTAAAATTTAAGGAATTTTAGATTCTTTCACCTTTCTGGGTAGAAAACATCAGGGAAAATTTAGAAATTTTACACAATTTTTTCCCAATTGTTTTTCTGTAGGGGCTTATTATGTGGGATGAGTTAAATGATATAGCCACAGATTATTCAAACTGCAGTTACAACACTTCTGTTGCCAATCTCTTATGTGGCCAATCTCTTACGTTGCCAACCTAAGATTTGCTGATTTATTTGGTTCCTGGCTATAGTTTTGAAACTAACGTCTCAATAGATAGTGGACCTGGACAGCCATCTCAGTAACTGTGTGGTCGACATGTATATAATCATTTTAGACTTACCTCATCAACTGTGTCAGAAGTGTAGGCCACTGTCCCCAGATGAAGTTTTTTGAACACCTGTAACAATTAAATCATGTAAACAACACTGTACTGTTGGTACAATTTTGAGCATTATTTTCATAAGCAACACCTCTAACTCATTCCAACATATCCCCCTTTTTACATCCCTCAAATAAGTGTTTTGGAAAACTTAGATGAAAATGAAGAAATCACAAGTAATTTCTGCATTTTCCAAAATGTTTTTAACCAACAATTACAGAAAGTTTTGAATAATTTCATCAACTTGATTTGCAATCTGCAATTTCTTTCAATTTGGACCAGTATAACATATTATATATTTTGTTAAAGTCTAAAATATTTTTCAGAAGTTTGACCTTAACAAGTGACATTGACCTCGTCACATGACCATGACATAGGTATCTGCAGATGTGTATTGATTAAATCTATCATAATTCAAAATATGAGCGTTGTATCTTCAATGGGCTCTAAGTTATTGAAAATGTTAAGTTTTTTATTAAATCTGTTGGGACAGACAGATAGACAGACAGGCAGACAATGGTAAAACCAGATGCTCCCCAATCTTTTGATGTGGTGGTATAAAAAAGCACACTAATTAGCCCACCAACAGTTCAGAATTATGGTACAGAACACTGAAACCAAATAATGTTTAATTGAATCATAGAATTTACCAAGTTTTATACTGCCAGCTGCAACAACCTTAAGTTGGCATGATACTTTACTGTTGATAGAGGTTTCTGAAATTATTCAAAGATTTATTTTCAAATGCATAATGAAAAAGATCCATTAAATCTATTTTTCTTCGCAATATCAAACAAAGTCGAAGACGTCCTTTTTTGCCATCAGATGGGAAACTCTTGTATTGCCAACATCTTGTCAATGAAATACACTCAACCCTTACCATTTCATTCTGTGTAAGCGTGCCAGTCTTGTCAGACAACAGATAACTAATTCTTCCAAGTTCCTCTGGAATTGTTGTAGATCGCACCACAGTGCCAGGTATGTTTTTATCACGAGTAATGAACCAGGAATATGCCACTTTACCCATATCTAAGTTAACCCGTAAACTGTAAGAAGATTAAAATTTTCATATAAGAAACCATTCATACCATACATACATAAATAATATGTAAATAAGTCTTATGGATTACCGCTGAATCAAATTAAACAAGATGTGTTTGTGAAACACTATGCCCCCGAAACGGGAATTCTTTAGAAACAGGTAAAGGGTTGAAATTTTGACCTTGACCTTGATGAAATGACCTTCCCAAGTTGCGCCTTGTTGAGACCTATCTACATACCAAATATTAGCATTGTAACTTAATCAGGGTTGAAGTTATAGGAAAATGTTTAGTTGGAGGTTAAGTTTTGCAGACAGACAGACAGATAGACACCCGTAAAACAATATGCCCCTGATCTTATCCATGCGGGGGGCATAAAAATCAGCACAATTCTTAACAACAGGCAAAATTGTCACAAAAGTAGCTACTACAAAATTGAGGATTTCCTTTCGGCAATATCAATATGTGTACTTTCCAAGATTTAATGCCTACATCAACACTGATCAAACTATTACCTGTATTCAGAAATCAATAACTGATAAAAAAAAATTCTAAATATATAGCATATATAACCCATTACCAGACGGCAAAACTTTACTGATCTACATTTAAAGGAATTGCAGATGACAATTTAAAGTTTATGGAATTCAGTTTATTTTTACCTTTCTTGATAGAAAGTACATGTATTAAGTAAAATGAAGAAATTGCTTTTAAAAAGCAATTTCTTCTTTTTACAAAATGCTTTCTTAATTGCTTTTCTTTGGGAGTGTCACAAAGCATCATTGTGTTGGAATGGATTTACACAATGCTTTCTTCATTGATTTTCTTTGGGGGTGTCTCAAAGCATCATTGTGTTGGAATGGATTAAAACTATCACTAAGGGAAAATGGCAGAGGATGTCAAAGTCTTGTCTGCAAATGTTCTTATAGTGAAACAATACTTTTGAAGGATGTACTGTGTTCATTTTTACCATGACTGATATGACCCTTGTCATGCTGAATAAAATCCTTTTTGAAATTGCTTATAAAATCAAACAGCTGCTAACAGTAGAAGCAATAGTTGTGGGTCAATATTTCTGTTGAATATTAATCTCAAAAACATCTTTGGTTTGAAATGGAAAACAGTAGGTATAAACCAAGATCACACAGGGCATATGAGCAGTCTGATCTTAGTCTGTGTCTCCTACAGAACAGGAATAGTCATGGTATAGCATGACAATGACAATGATAAAAAACAAACCTTGCCAATTTGACAAGCCATGTGAAAGAATTGATTGATTGAGGTTTAACGCCACTTCTAACAGTATTTCAGTCATATCACGGCGGCTGGAGCACCTAGCAATGGATTCCTGGTATTTCTCTCACCAGTACTACCACCACATCCTTTCCTAGCCTCCAGCTGCTATCAAACATAGGTTTAAGATTATCCACCCATTGGGGGACAAATGTCAGAAAGAATATCTGCCGCCGTCAGGGATCAAACCCATGACATCTCATAATTGAAGACCAGGAGTGTGACGCGCTACCGACTATGACAGAGGCCGCCTATGTGAAAGAAAGGACACAAACGAATTTGAACATGGAGCAAACAACTTAGTCCTAGAAAGATAAAAAAAAAGTACAGGAAAGGTCTGCATATTTGACAATATAAACTTAAAAGCTTACCTTATTGGAATGATGTAAGAAAACAAAAGAATAAATCTAAACAGATATCTGTACCAAGGTCCATCCCAACCCTGTAAAAAAATCAGAAAAATGAGAATAGACGATTGTTCTTAAATATTGTATCAAACATAATTATTCAATTATGTTAGTAGTTTACAAGTTAGTTGGAAACTTTGAAAGGAAACAGTGGAAAAAACTCAAAAACATAAAATTGAGGCAATAAAAAGATTTTCATAGTATTAAAAATTCCTCAAACAATCTGTGCTAGAAATTTTTTGCCATCCCATGCTCAAGTTCTCTTTAATTTTCAAACTTCTCTTACTTTAAATTATTTCATGTTGGAAAAGTGTTATGAGTTAACCCATTCCCACACAGTGAAATTTTAGACCAGTCCAAATTGAAAGAAGATGCAGATGACAATTTCAAGTTGATGGATTTTTAAATGTTTTTGTATTTTTGTATAGAAAACATTGTGGATAATGAAGAAATTGCTTGATACAAGCAAATTTCTTCATTTTCCACAATGTTTTCCTAAACTTTTTTCTTGAGGGGCGTAAAAACGAGGGCTTGTTTGGGAAGGGGTTAAGGGCTCAATATAAAATAAGTGACGCACTTGAGTAGATAACATCTGTATGATGTCATTAGTCAATTATCATTTTTATAATGATATCATTGTATGTGGACATAAGTGAGAATGACAGCATCATTCCCAACTCTCTATAGGCACTGGAATTTTATTTTTTGTATGGTTACTATAAAAAAAAATCCTTTTAAAAGATTATTTTTGCTTGGTTTCTGTAAAAAAAAACTCCTTTTAAAGGATTATTTTTATGAATTAGAACAGCACTATACTAAGTCACTACCTCAAAATAGTGACTTGGGATAGTGTTGCAATAACCTATCAATTCTATGAATAAGCTATCAAATTTACATTCATTTTCATTACTTATATCTAACTTGTCATTGCAACATTGATGGAACTTAGCACAGTCACTTTTTATCACTTTTAGAATAACAAGTTAGATAAATAGAGGGTAATTGATTTTCTCCCAAAAATGAACAACAAAAGCTTTATTTTTATAAGTACTGGAGCTGCAAACGGAAATGCAGCTTTTGTTGTTCATGAAATGAAAAGTTAATCAGTCTTACACAAAAACAAAACAATTATCCTATTTCTTTAATGCAGAAAAGGCAAATTATAAAATTCTTTGTCCAAATCTCAAAAAGCAGGTCATTATCCATGTGAATTACATGACATATTGATGTCACTAGTGTCTGGGGTCCTGCATCAATGTCATTGAGTAACTCGAAATGAATGGAATTTGGCCGATCCTTCAAAACATTGAGTTTATCATTCAGATAATTTCACCATTTTTTAACCCATTACCAAACAGCTTAATTTCAGATTGAAAGAAGTTGCAGATGACAATTTAAAGTTCATGAAATTTTGTCTTTTTTCAACTTTCAGAGTAGAAAACATGATGGAAAATGAAGAAATTGCTTGTAACAAGCAATTTCTTCATGTTACACAATGTTTTCTGAAGCTGTTTTCCTTGGGGCGTCTAAAAGCGTTACTGAGTGGGAATCGGTTAATTGAAATTATCAGGTGATAATCCACCAAAACATTTTGATAATCCACTTGAAAGCATTAAAGAAAGTAATATTCATCATTCTGGTATGTACCTTATACTCAATCAGGGAATGGGGGAGGGTGGTTACAAATGAAAATATAAAATTCATACCTTTAACATCATCATGACAACAGATAAAACAGCAACAGTGATAAATAAAACTTTGGTTAAAGTGTTTATCTCCAGATCTAACAGGCCAACCTGAAATTATAATTTACACATGTAAAATCTCTGACAAGAGTGCCATAATAAAAAGATAAAATTTCGTCCAACAAGGCGCACATTATTTTTCAAAAGTAAAATTTGGTCTAGTTTTAAACTGTGAATGGAAAGATAAGGACATGTACATTACTTGTCTTAAATGTTTTAACCAATTATATGACAACAATATTTCAGACTAATTGAAATTCAGTTGTTACAGACAAAATTTTTTAGTTAATGAAATTTTGGATTCTTTTTTATTTTGGGGTAGAAAACATTCTGGATAATGATTAAATTTGTTGATTTTTCACAAGATTTTCCTTGGGGCCTCAAAAACGGTCATAGAAAATCATTTTAATGAACAATAGTCAGTCATCAGTTCCTGAAAGCTTATGTTCATTCTTAAACTGCCATGATTTCTAAAAATATTGTTGGTGGGCAAGGAAAATGTTGTAATACAGATCACCCATCGATGACATAAATGCAAATTTCACTACATTGGCTGATTTTAATTCATAGATACCAAATTTGCATCACACTTCCTATTTCTAATTTATAGGTGCAAAATTTTCATCACACTTCCTTTAGTTTACACATCCTTAACTTACTCTATAAATACTAATCACACATCAAGAAAGTTAAAAAATCTAAATTTCATAAACTACCCATTCCCACACAATCTAACTTTGGATACCTAACAAGATAAAAACTTCGGAAAATATCGTGAAAATGAAGATATTGCTTGTTGAAAGCAATTTCTCCATTATCAACAATTTTTTCTACCCTGAAAACAAAGAAAACAAACATTTTTGAAATAAGTCATCTTCAACTTCTTTGAATTTGGACGCGTCCAAATTTTTATGGTTAAGTAATGGTTAACTTACCCTATAGGTTCATCTCATGTTATTGACCAAAGTGGCTTCAATCAAATAGCTAGTCAACCAACGAATTCTTATATTTATACAAGAAATGAGTTTTGAACTCTGACATTGGCTGCCATTTTTGTAAACCCTTTTGTTGGTTTGACGACTCAAGCTGTAGTTACAACTAGATCACAAACCATTTTACTGATTTGTAACATGCTACTGGCCATAAATTTGTAAAATAATTCTGTTTCAAATCGAAGTGGGACTTCCTATCGGAGTCAATGGGCAGGCCGACAGGATAAATTAGTGGGGCAAGCGATTGGTCCAATATGATTCTCTACAAGTAAACTCAATAGATGTGAAGTACCCATCACATGTCATAAACGATCCTCTACATAGAAAATATTCATCACACAGAAAAGTGTTTACAGTTTATGATTATGTAATGGTGCATATAATGGGGAATTGTCAAGTTTTCCATGACCTATAAATCTCACATCCTGTGTAAGTAACCACCCCTTTAGCAGTCCAAAATGTTTTCTATAAATCTTACTCTGCCGCTGTGAAGTATTCCTCATACAAAAAATTTCACACCCTTGTAAGTTATCAACCCTGTAGGTGGGCAAAATGCTATCTATATACCTTCCTCTGTGGTTGTGAAGTATTCCTTACACAATAAATCTCACACATTGTATAAATAACCACCCCTATAGAAGAACCAGATGTTATCAACATACCTTACTTTGTGGTTGTGAAGTATTCATCACACTTCGACTCTCACACCCTGTATAAATAACCACACCTATAGCAGTACCAGATGCCACAACAGTGTTGGCCCACAAGGTGTTCTCAATACTTAAAGATTCTGAAGCTTCCGAGTCATCAGTCTACAATTGTCAAACATAATATCAGGATAAAAATACATACACATGACCAAACAAACAATATCTACAAAATAGGGATATGAGTCACCAACAAAATTTCTGTAATGTTTGACTTATTCTAAATTTTTGCAGCAGGGTGCTTGATCATGTAAGAAAAGCTGAAAAAGAGAAAACTTCATAAAATGATGCCTATCAATACAAGGAACCAATATTCAAATAGTATCTTAAAATACTTACAGTAATTATAAATGTTAAGTTTTCTTTGTTAAGTTTTGCAGACAGACGAACAGACAGATGGACAGACCAGACAGACAATGGTAAACCAATATGCCTGGATCTTTCAATGTGGGGGCATAAAAAAGAATACATACCCGTTTGTAGGTGCCAACAAAACTGTGGATATTTTTCTGTGGAGCTTCAGCATAAATCTGTGCCCTTATATCAAGTATGTCCTGTCATCAGAAATATAAGTGCACATTGCAAAGGTGTTGTAAGAGCATGTCCATGGAAAAAAGTTTGAGAGTATGTATGACTTTTGCAAGTCAAATTAGATCAAACAACCAACATCATCTACATTGAAATGTGCATAAATGTATTCAAGATAATATACAGGCAAATGTGCTAGAGTCAACACCCTTTAGCAGGGGTCATCTACGCTCCGCAGTAAATTAAAAGTGGAAATGCAAAAATTAAAATAAACGTCAAAATTACAGCAAAACCTCTCTAATACGCCCAATTGCAGTACCTTCTTAAAATGGTCCTAATAGCGGGGTGGTCGTAATACTGAGCTTTGGTCGTTTGTCGTCAAGTAATTCATGTTTATTTTATCTTTGATATTTGAATGTATTAATACCTGACATACAAAAATATAACTATAAAAACATGTATTACAGCAGAATCTTATGTCATTTTCAAATTTACAATCTTTGATAAGTTCTACTTTCTCACTTCTCCATTTTATCTTATTCCGACCTCAGATTATTTATACGTAAGTACAGGTTCAAAGCGTCAAACTGTTGATATCATATCTTCTATAATGCGAAAACCAGCAACAATTAAGTTGAAATCTAAATTTATTGCTGATTAACTATTCGGAAGGCCATAAACAAACTAATTGTAACTTCTCGGATACTTTTTCACTTTCGATGTATTACTCGAGTCAAAACTCTTGAAATATTCAAATAACAATTGAAAATAATATAGGCTATGCTATAATTTCTAAAAGTAATTGGCCACTTTAATCTTTTCAATAGAAATAACGCCTATTATAATAAGGGTTTGATAACACATAATGAAAAATCCAATATTGTATTGACAATGCATTCGTACCCAATTAGTGTCGCTCTTATCTAGTGTGAAATTCAGGTAGTAGGTCTCAATGTTTGAAGTACAAGGGGTGTTCGAGAGGTTTCAGGACAAGTGGCATATCTTTTTTAATTTTGCGTTAAATTGGGCAAAAATTTGTCAAGTTCAATATGCATGTAATGTCTATAAGGCCACCAAAGAAATTTTGCATACATATACTATTTAAGCAACTTCATGTCAGCGTCGGAGGAGCATTTACACGGCGTCATGTGAATCCTTGTTAAATCGTGCTTGTTTGCAACTGGAATAGTGACGGTTAGAAAGTCAAAAATGTACAATAATGTGCATGAACATCTCCCGCAATTTCTTTCAGGACGTCTTACGACGACTGCTAACATGATTTCCGGTTTTTAAATATTAACAAGCGGTAATCACATCTACAAACATGAATAAAACATTAGAGCAGCGATATTCGATAAAATTTTGCGTTTTGCTTAGGAAAACACGGAAAAAAAGCACAATATGACCAAGGGGACATATTGGCAAGATGCAATGTCAAGGACAAAGATATCTGAGTGGTTTAATGTGTTTAATCAGCAACAACGCAACAGAAGACGCAAATGACTGACCAAGAAGTGGACGACCTAACACGACATCAGAGAAGGCGGATGAGATCAAAACTTTGTTGGACAGTGATAGAAGACTAATGGGACTGGACATTTCAATAAAAGGGGACTGAGAACTGCATTCTCACAGATGAATAAAAACGGCAAAGAGTTACTGACAGTGCATCCTCATTAAAATGGCATCGCCAGCAAGGAAACAGATTTCTAGAGAAAATAATTACTGCAGACAAGACCTGGGTGAGCGTCTACGATCCCTAGACTAAACAAATTTCCAGCATCTGGAAAACTCCAAGCTCGCCGTCACCTACAAAAGCGATGGAGAGAAAATCAGCAAAGAAAATGATGATCATCGTATTCTTCCACTTGCTAGGAGTGGTGTTGTTCCAAACGGCAGGACTGTCACAGGAAAATATTACTCGAAGGTAGGTTCAAACAATATTTGTTGATAATTAATGTAGACTTGCCCAATAAACATTATGTGACAAAAGGCAACTGATATTGTGTTTCTTTCAGGTGCTAAAACGTGACCTGTTACAAGCCATCCGCAAGAAACGCCCGGGCATGGAAGACAACTTCATCCTACACCATGATAACGCCCCTTCCCATACCTCCGTAATTACCAAGGCAACACTTACAAAGATGAATATCGAGACACTCCAACACCCGCCATACTCACCCGACCTCGCACCATGCGATTTCTACCTCTTCCCCATCATCAAGGCAGAGATGCGTGGAAAAAGATTTGACAACATCGATGACCTTCCAGTTGTTGTCCGCGAAGTGATCCGCAAAATTCCAGCTGAGGACTTTGGAAAATGTTTCAAAACATGGGTTATAAGATGGGAAAAGTGCATCAAACATTCAGGGGAATATTTTGAGAACATGTTGACAGAAATAAGACGTGAGTACTATGCTTAACCACAAGAAACTAAACCAAAATTGTTTAATTTCAACAGTAAAAACCTGTGTGCTCTGCTCAGCCTGACATGACGTAACCATAGTGACGCTGAAATGTTGGCGGTTAATGATATTATCAAAATTACATTTTTATTCAATGCATCATGTGTAAGTTCAAATTCGTTCCAAATTTCGTAGGAAACTACACAGGAAAAAAGAAGTTATGCCACTTGTCCCAAACTTCTCGAACACCCCTCGTAACTGGTCATTTTAGTGGGGTTCAAAATAGTATATCAGCTATAATTGGTACTGAATTTGGTGGTCGTAATTCCGAATAGCGGGGTGCCCTTTTTAGAGGGGTTTGTGACCATTGAAAAAAAGAATAAAAAATTCTGTACTGTAAAAATTCGGTCTTAATAGCGGGATGTCCGTATTGCCGGGGTGGTGGTAAGGAGGGGTTTTACTGTATTTCATGATGTCAACATAAAATAATTTTCAAAAAAATGTTTTTTATCTGTTTGGCAAAGCTTTTTATAGATTTCATTCTGAAATGAATAGAGGGTCTGTAAATATATTGAATGGCAATTAAAGGATTCCTTTTTTTTTCATTTTAAATTCTGTCCCAAGGAGAGCCATAGAGCCTTAGAGCCTTTAAGTGGTAACTTTGGATCTTCTCCTTGGATGGCTGCCAAAGATAGGTTTGACTGTAACTTAAAATTCAAATTTAGCTTGTGTTTTCTTTCATTAAGTCGATAATTGAGTCATCAAAATGATATAAATTAACTACTGTTTAAAGGCTAACTTTCCTCAAAATTAGACATGTGTTTAATCTCTTACCACGCTGCAAAATTTTAGATTGGTCCATATTAAAAAGGGTTGCAGACAACAACTTAAAGATTGTGAAATTTTAGATTTTTTCAACTTTCTGGGTAGAAAACATGAAGTACAAGATGTGTTTGTGAAACACTATGCCCCCAAAACAGGAATTCTTTAGTAACGTGTGATTTTTATTGTTTTTCTTTTCTTTGTTTTAGGGAAAAGGGTTAAAATTTTGACCTTGACCTTGATGAAATGACCTTTCCCAGTTGCGCCTTGTTAAGACCTATCTTCATACCAAATATTAGCATTGTAACTTAATCAGGGTTGAAGTTATGGGAAAATGTTAGTTGGCAGGTTAAGATTTGCAGACAGACAGACGGACACTGGTAAAACAATATGCCCCAGATCTTATCGATGCGGGGGAATAAAAATGAAGAAATTGCTTTTTGCAAGCAATTTCTTTATTTTACACAATGTTTTCCCAACTGCTTTTCTCGAGGGGCATCATAAAAGTCATTGTGTCGGAATGAGTTAATCTTTTAGTTTTCCTTCATACTCAGACTTGCATGTATTTCAAAAATAAAACCAAATTGAAACTATGATATTTCTTCTATGTGATAACAGATAGGCATTTAACACCTTAATTTATCTGGGGTTTTACTCTGCTTTGAACGAGCTTTTAGTATTATACTGACAAAGTTGACTTATTCATATGCTTCTTAGGTTTTGCCAAAAGCTGGGGCTATGAAATGTCCTTCTCAAGCATATATTCCCATGATTAACAGTAAGATAAAAATCTTTGGCCTTTAACCCCCCAATCTTTAGTTATAACCAAGCATTGTTACAACTGTGCTACACAAAACCACATTCAGAAGAAATCAGAATTCGTACCGCATTTGTTTGTAAACTCTGTGTATCCTGGACTGCTAATCGTAATTTCCAATCTGTCTCACCATCCAGCTGATCAGTACGAATAAAACAAGATCCAGTCTTCTCTGTGGTTCGCAGAAACACGATATCAGCAGGCACTCGCTGGTTCTGGTTATCATAAAAGGATTGAGGTCAGATCAGATACAAGGTCCCTTAGAGATCCAGGTAAAGAGAGTGATTTCAAAATTTAGAATTTCAGTATTTATGCATCAGTCTCTACATTGCTCAATGGATTCTTCTTGTCAAGACAATTGACAAATTGCTGGACACACCAATTCAGCTCTCCAAGAGGAAGTTCCTCTTAGATATTTAAAGGCACTGTTTTGCAGTATGCATTGCCAGCAACATCCAACAACAAGAGCTGTTGGACACAGATTATCCTCCAAGAATGAGGCTTTGTCACAAAACTGTATGCCATTATTGAACAAAAAACTTCTTATTGAAAGCAACTATATTTTGAAAGCTCAGTTCACATGACATATATTGAAGGAATCTGTTTGGCTTCACAAGCCTGATTCTAGTAAAATTAAATATCATTATACAGTAAAGGGTTAAATATTTTACCTTGACCATCAAAGTTATCAACGAAAATTATCTACATACAAAAAATGATGACTCTAAGTTGACTATTCTTACAGACGATAGACTGATTTATTTTAGAGTAGGAAATATACAAATGTAAAGCTACATGGCCCCTTTCAGCATGTTTAGGTTCATTGAATCAAAAATTGAAATAAACATTACCTAGGGCACTTAATAAACAACATTTATGTTAAGTAACAAGAAATTTTGACAATTGGTAAAGGAGGTATATTTGAAAATTAATGACCTTGACAATTTGACCTTGATCAATGACCTTGATTTTAGTATCTGCTGAAAAGTCTTGTCACAAGTATTAAACATTTGAAATATGAAGGCTGTATCACTTACCATTGTATACTTATGGACATTGTTAAAGTTAAATTTTTCGAAATATTGACTCTGAGAAATGACCTTTACCTTTGCCAATGAACTTGAACTTAGTACAAACAGAAAGGTCATGTCAAAAGCAATGCACTTACCATTGAATACTTATGGGTGATGTAAAAGTTAAATTTTTTGAAATTTTGACCTTGAGAAATGACCTTGACAGATGACCTTGAACATGGTACCAACAAAGAGGTCATATCATAAGGAATGCACATCTGAAATATGAAGGCTATATCACCTACCATTGTAAACTTATGGACAATGTTAGTTAAATTTTTTGAAATTTTGACCTTGAGAAATGAAATTGACCGTAACAATGACCTTGACCTTAGTACCAACAGAAAGGTTTTGTCATGAACAATGCACATGTGACAAATGAAGGCTATATCTCTTATCAATCAAAAGTTATGGCCAATGTAAGTTTGTTGCTGAGAATGGAGAGCTAATGTAAAGCTAACAAACATTAAGCCTCCTTTTTCTATGATGCATCTTATTTCTGCACATTCCAAATAGTTCATGGTCAAGGGCATCTGAATTGCTACACCAATATGAACTTTTATCAAATTCTGACCACTAGGAGAAATTTGAGAAAAACTATATTTTACCCCAAGTCCATTTTTTCCATGACGAGGCCTTAAATCCAAAAACCGGGAAAAAATGCAATATATCATAGGGAGTTCACATGGTTAGTTTCATTTGATTTGATCCAAGGTTATTATGGAGAAATCTCTCCAGACCGACAGAATGACGTACAGACAGACAGACTAAGCGGCGGCTATATGCTCTTCCTTTGGGGAGCATAAAAAAGTAAGATGGTTAGTTTTGCTAACTAAATGTCATAACTTCAGCTTGAATAAGCAATAGTTACATTTAAGTCGCAAAACCAATAAAACTGCTCAGCATGAATGTAGACCAAAGTTCAAGTTCAAAGTTCACTTCCTACTTAATCAATGATTTAATCGATGGATTGACTTTGATCCATCAATTCAAATGAGTACCTACAACATATGATTAGGATGGAAAATTACAGATTAAGATGGTCATCACTAAATCTTACCTGAAGATATGGTTCTTAACCCATTCCCACACAGTGACGCTTTTGGTTGCTCAAGAAAAATAATTAGGAAACATTGTGGAAAATGAAGAAATTGCTTGTTACAAGCAATTTCTTCATTTTACACATTGCTTTTTATCCAACAATTTGAAAAAATCTAAAATTTCATAAACTTGAAATTGTCGTCTGCAACTCATTTCAATTTAGACCAATCTAAAATTTTTCCATCTGGCCTTCTCATACAATCCTGCTTTTTATACTCCTAAAGAAAAAAGATTTGGCAGACAATGTGGAAAATAAAGATATTGCTTGTTAAACACAATATTTCTTCATTATCCACAATGTCTTCTACCCCAAAATATAAAAATTTGAAAGTTTCATTATCTAATAGTTGCCATCTGCAACACCTTTGAATGTGGACCAGTCTAAGATTGTGTAGTCCAGTAATGGGTCAATTTTAAAGACATCAAGTTTCTTGATTTTTTGCTTTCTAATTTTTCATGCCTTTTTACAAATGATGAAAAATACAGTTCAACTTTTCTCAATCATTTTATGTTTCCTCTGTAAGAAAACTCCCTTATAATTGCACCACTTCCCCACACAACCCCACTTTTACACCCTTACAAACCATACTAAAAAGAACATTGTGAGAACAAGAAAAAATGCTTGAAACCAAAAATTTCTCCTTTTATAAGAATGTTATTTACCTGATTTGGCCCTTAGTTTTTAACTTGAACAGGTTTAGAATTTTGTTGTATGTTTTGTAATAAACATATTGAATTAATTGTCATCATTCAAACAGTCTGGTACCTTTTCTACACAAACTAAATCTCCTACTCTGATACTAGAACTAGGTACAGATATAATTCCGCTGGTTGTAAAAATCTTGTATCTCTGTGAATTGGCTTCTTTATCTCTTCTGTAACGTCTAAAGTCATCTAGGGCCTCTCGACACATTGTCACAAATATCACAAAGCCCTGAAACATAGAACGAAAAAACAAAATAATATTGTATGCCTACTGTCAAATTATACTAATATGTTTTGCACCAAAGGAATGACAATAAAAACCATCAGTGTATAACAATTCTTAAAACAAGAGCACCGCCCACAGGTGCCAACGCTCAGATGCAGGTGCTGGATAATGCACATATTCTAAGTTGAAAAATGGGGCCTAACTCTTACAAAAACTCTTTTAGAATTATCCCCCTTGATAGTCTAGATAGCTCTTGTGA
Source organism: Fragum fragum (assembly GCA_946902895.1). Taxonomy (NCBI): domain Eukaryota; kingdom Metazoa; phylum Mollusca; class Bivalvia; order Cardiida; family Cardiidae; genus Fragum; species Fragum fragum. Next base: position 50,101,695 of record OX336373.1, on the reverse strand, counting down.
TGGTCAATGCACATGCCAAGTTTCATGAGGATATCTTCAATAACAACAGACATATGACCAAGGTTAAAGTTTGTCATGCCAACGCAAACACCAACACCAATGCAAACGCCAACACCAATGACGCTAAGGTGATCACAATACCTTGTGTTTTCTCCGAAAACAGCTGAGCTTAAAATGAAATTTCACTTGTATTTATAGTAAACCAAGATAGAAATTGTTTTGATCTACAAAACAACAAAGTTTCAGACTGGTCCAGATTAAAATTACTTTAAGACGACACTTTAACCCTTTCCCATTATTTTGAAATTTTAGACTGGTCCAAATTGAAAGTGGTTGCAGATGACAATCAAAATTGGATGCATTTGGAAATGAAACCATCCTATGTGGTAGAAAATATTGTGGGCAAAAGAAGAAATTGCTTGTCACCATAAGCAATTTCTTCTTTTTCCAGAACATTTTATCAAGTATACAAGAGGCCCATGAGGGCCTGAGACGCTCTACTGGTTATCAAGTTTTCCATTAAAGAAATCTGATATTTAAGGAAGTTAATTGCTCAAAGAAGAATGCATAAAGAAAAAAAAAGGGGCTTTATCCCCTTTATCATTTTAAGCAACAATCCTCAAGGCCCCTTTTCCCATGTTTCATGACTGATCCACTCCATTTCCAAAAGAAAGTTACCTTATGACCCTACAATCATTCTGTGAATGTTTCATCAGAATCTGACAATAATTGTGGACTTAATCACATAAACAGGATTGTTTTGAATGAAAATCAATAAGGCCCCTTTTCCTGTGTTTTCTGATGGATCAATTTCATTCCAAAAGGAACTTTCCTTACAACCCGACAATTGTCCTGTGAAATTTAAAAGACAACTTGATAATGATTGTGATCTTCATCACATACACAAGAATGTTTTGAATGATAATCTGTAAGGCCCCTTTTCCTGTGTTTCGAATGCCACAATTGTTCCATGCATCTTTGAAGAGAATCCAATAAAACTGTTGACTTTATTGTGTTAACAAAGATATTAAATTCAAGTTCTCATAAGGCCCCTTTTCCCGTGATATTTTACTGTTAGTTTTATCATTCAATGAAAGTTAAAAGTGAATCCAATGAAATATTGGGAATTCATTATGTTTACTAGAATATTTAAAAAAAAATCATATGTCCCCTTTTTACATGATACTTGATGGATTGTACCCAGTTCTGAAAAGAACCATCTAAGTATTTGTACAATCATTCTGTGAAATTTTGAAGTGAATCCGGTGAAATCAAGGGACATCATTGTGTTAACCAGAATATTGAAGAGAGTTTTTCATAAGGCCCCTTTTTATGTGACCCTTGCTACAGTCAGATCCACTGTCAAAATCAACAATTGGAATGATGGTACAATCAATTTGTTTAATCTGTGGAATTTATTGTGTTAATGAATTATAGTGAAATATTCATAGGGCCCCTTTTCTCATGATACTTTACAGAACAAACCAAATTTCAAAAGGAACAATTCTAATGAAGGTAGAATCATTCTTTAAAAGTTAAAGAGAATCAATGAAAACAGTGGACTGAATTGTGTCAAGAATTTTTGTAACTAAATTTTCATAAGGCCCCTTTTCCCGTGAAACTTAACAAATCAGACCCAATGTACAAAGGAACAATCCTAATGATAGTTTGAAGAAAATAATAAAGACTTAGGACTTTATTGTAATAATGATGTTTTGTAATAAAATTTTTATAAGGTCCCTTTTCTTGTGTCACTTAACCAATCAGACCTAATTTACAAAGGAACAATCCAAATGATGGTACAATCATTCTATTAAAGTTTGAAGAGATTCTGATAAAGACTGAGGGCATTGTTGTGTTTATGAGGATTTGGTAATAATTTTTCATACAGCCCCTTTTCCTATGATACTAGACAGATCAGGCCCAATTTGGAAAGAAACAATCCTTATGATGGTACAAACATTCTGTGAAAGTTTGAACAGAATCTGATGAAAACTGCAGACTTTATCTTGGTGTCAAATTTTTAAAATAAAATTTTCATAAGGCTCCTTTTCCTGTGATACTTGAAGGATCAGGTCTCATGTCAGCCTCAACAATCGTGATTATTGTACAATGATTCTGTGAAGGTTTGAATAAAATCCAATGAAAGCTCTGGACTTGGTTACAAGGATTATAGATAAAATTCTCTAAAGGCCCCTTTTCCCATGATACTAGACAGATCACGCCTAATTTGAAAAGAAAGAATCCTCATGATGGAATAATCATTCTGTGAAAGTTTTAACAGAATCTGATGAAAACTGTTGACTTTATTGTGGTACAATGATTTTAAAATTAAATTTCATAATGCTCCTTTTCCTGTGATACTTGACAGATCAGGTCTAATGCAAACATCAACAATCATTATTATTGTACAATTATTCTGTGAATGTTTGAAGAAAATCCGATGAAAGCTCTGGACTTTGTAACAAGGATTTATAAATGAAATTTTCATAAGGCCCCTTTTCCTGTGCTTCTTGACAGTTCAAACCCTGTTATGAAAAGAATGATAGTTATGACCTTCCAATCATTCTGTGAAAGTTTCAACAAAATCTGATCAAAGCTGTGGGCTTTATTGTGTTAACAGGGTTTTATTAATTGAATTTTCATATAGCCCCTTTTCCCATGTTACTTGATGGATCTGAACCAATTCCAAAGGGAACTCTTCTTACAAAAGTATAATTATTCTGTTTGAGTATAAAGACAACCCCATCTCATCTGTGGACTTACAAGCATTAATTAAGATTTTTTTAATTGAATTTTCCTAAGGCCCCTTTTCCTATGTTTCTCAATGGATCAGACCCAATTTGAAAGGAACAATCCTTATGATGGTACAATCATTATGTGAAAGTTTGAAGTCAATCAGGTGAAATCTAGGGCCATTATGTGTTAACTAAGATTTTTTTTATTAAATTTTCATGGGGCCCCTTTTCCCATGAAACTTGATGGATCAAACCTACTTCCGAAAGGAACAATCCACATAATGTAATAATCATTCTGGGAATGTTTGAAGAGAATTTGTTGAAAACTATGGACTCTATTGTGTTTACAAGGATTTTTTCAATCCAGTTTTAATCGGGCCCCTTTTCCCGTGGTCCTTGACTGATTATACCAAATTTTGAAAGGAACAATTCTTATGATGGTACAATTATTCTGTGAAAGTTTGAAGTCAATCAGATGAAAACTGTGGACTCTAGAGTGTTAACAAAGATCTTTGAATTAAATTTTAATAAGGCCCCTTTTCCTTTGTTTCTTGAGGAATCATATCAGATTCCAAAAGGTACAATCCTTATGATGGTACAATCATTCTGTGAAAGTTTGAAGAGAATCCGTTGTAAATTGTTGGCTCTAGATTATTAATGAGAATTTTTTATTAAACATTTCATAAGGCCCCTTTTTCCTGTGTTTCTTGAAGGATCATACCTTATTTCAAAAGGAATAATCCTTATGATAGTACAATCATTCTGTGAAAGTTTGAAGGAAATCCGATGAAAACTATTGACTCCAGAGTGTTAAAGAGTATTTCTTAAAAGATTTTTTGATTAAATTTTCATAAGGCCCCTTTTCCGGTGTTTCCAGATGGATCTGACCAAATTTCCAAAGGAACAATCCTTATGATGGTACAAGTTTAAATACAATCTGATGAAAACTGTGGACTCTAGAGTGTTAACATGAATTTTTTTATTAAATTTTAATAAAGGCCCCTTTTCCCCTGTTTCATGACAGATCAGACCCATTTTCCAAAGGAACGATCCTTATGTTTGTACAATCATTCTGAGAAAGTTTGAAGAGAATCCGATGAAAACTGTGGACTCTATCGTGTAAACGAGGATTTTTAATTAAATTTTAATTAAATTTTCATAAGGCCCCTTTTCCCATGTTTCTTGACGGATCATACCCATTTTCAAAAGGAACGATCCTTATGTTGGTACAATCATTCTGTGAAAGTTTGAAGAGAATCTGATGAGGACTGTGGACTCTATCGCGTAAACAAGGATTTTTTAATTAAATTTTCAAAAGGCCCCTTTTCCCGTGTTTCTTGACGGATCATACCCATTTTCGAAAGGAACGGTCCTTATGATGGTACAATCATTCTGAGAAAGTTTGAAGAGAATCCGATGAAAACTGTGGACTTTATCGCGTAAACCAGGATTTTTAATTTAATTTTAATTAAATTTTCATAAGGCCCCTTTTCCCGTGTTTCTTGACGGATCATACCCATTTTCGAAAGGAATGATCCTTATGATGGTACAATCATTCTGTGAAAGTTTGAAGAGAATCCGATGAAAACTGTGGACTTTATCGCGTAAACGAAGATTTTTTAATTAAGTTTTAATTAGGCCCCTTTTCCCGTGTTTCTTGACGGATCTGACCCAATTTCGAAAGGAACGATCCTTATGATGGTACAATCATTCTGTGAAAGTTTGAAGAGAATTCGATGAAAACTGTGGACTTTATCGCGTAAACAAGGAAAAGTTTAACGGACGGACGGACGACGGACGGACGGATGGACGCCGGACGGGAAAAAGCCATCGCTATAGCTCTAGTGGCCTTCGGCCAGTAGAGCTAAAAATCACTGCAAAGTAATATCCCAGATTTGTACAGGAAAGGGTTAAACATAGTCAAATCTTTCAACTTTGCGTCTGATTGGGTACAAAAAATATTGTAAAAGAAGAAAATGTTAATTATAAGTATTTCTTCTTTTTCCACATTTTTTTCATTCTTGCTTTTCTTCACTGCATAAAAATGGCGGATTGAGTGGTAATGGGACAAGAGATTCCTTTTTTTTCTCTTTGTAATGCTTTCCATTAGCAGATATGTCAGAGTTTCATGATTTTATGGGAAGAAAACTTTCATGATTCTATTCAATTTGTATAAAATAGTTTCATCAGAAATACCCATTCTCACACTATCACACTTTTTTATATCCCAGAGGAATAATATTTAAAAGCAGCATTGTGAGAAATTGCTTGTGACAAGCAGTTTCTCCTTTCCACTTGATATGGTCCTTAGTTTTCAAATTCATATCAATTTGAATAATTGTCGGCAACCGCTTAAAATATGGATCAGTCCAAGATCAGTCGTGTGTTAGACCAGTCCAAATTCAAATGAGTTGCAGACTACAATTTAAAGTTGATGAAATCTTCAAACTCTTTGGCTTTTTGGGTAGAAAACATTGTGGATAATGAAGAAATTGCTTGTAACAAGCAATTTCTTCATTCTCCACTATTTTTTCAAAAGCTTTCATATTGAGGGGCGTTTAAAAGTGTCATTGTGTGGTATTGAATGGCTTTTGACAAAACAACAAGACAATGAAGATATTATGTTGATATATTAAGCCATTACCAGACAACGAACATTACACCCAATTCAAAGATATTGCAGACAAAATTTCAAATGCATTTTAATTGAGAAATAAGTATAAATTTGGATAGAAAACATTGTAAATAAAGACAAAATTGCCTCTCACAAGCATTTTCTCCTTTATTTTCTAAAACATATTACTTGGATAGTGTTGAAAGTAAGGGTAATTTATTAAACAGTAATGTTTCTTTCATATAGTTATTAAACACTTACACATCTTGATTTGCTAAAGAAGTAAAACTTTTGGAAACATTGCATGAAATGGAGAAATTACTTGTAACAAGTAATTTTCCTTTTTATAATGTTTTCCAATCATTATTGTATTAAACAAGCGTACTTTGCAATGTGGCCAGCAATTTCAGTCATATCTAACCACTGTCAAATTTATATGTCTGTATTTTTTCAAACTTATGAGAAAATGAAATCGTCATTCTTTTTACCCATTACATTACAGATAAACCATATTTGAAATTCTGGTATTTGTGAATAATTAAAAATGAAAGGATAGTTGGCAACCATGAATTAACCCTTTCCTATTTTTGAATATTTTGGACCTGTCCAAGTTCAAAGGTTTTGCAGACAATAATTCGAAGTCATTATGTATCGTAGAAAAAATTGTGGAAAAAGAAGAAATTGCTTGTTACAAGCAATTTCTCCTTTCTCCACAATATTTTCTAAAGTATAAAAACAAAAGATTGTAAAAACCAGGGATTGAACAGGAAACAATTAAAACATGATATATAGGTAATAGGATAAAAAGTGTTGAGAGAACGGACTTACCAATGGACCCCAGTAAGTATATAAATACCCTATACGGATTTCTGGTATAAACTGTGATGATGCCATTATAAGGAAATACAGATTAAGAAAGAATCGGAATTGTTCAAATAACACCTGAAATGGAAAATTGTATTTCATATTTTTTCCTATGATTATTGTTAAGAAAGTGCCCAATGGAGAGTCTAAAAGCAAATCTGGTAAAATCCCCTTGTAAATGCTAAAAGCTATCAGAAGGCTACCATTGATTGAAAACAAATGGAGTTCGTAAGAAATTATTCTATTATTGTCTATTTGTAAATAGTGTATCTTTAATAGAAAAGAATATGACAGATCCCAAATTTCTTCTTAGACTTTACTAAATATTTGTCTCCTTAGCATATGACCAAAACATCTTTCTTTAACACGATACAGCACAATCAATCTTTCTGAAACCTTCAAGAATTAAAGTTTTAGAAACATTCTGAAAAATGAACCAACGTTTGGGACGCACAATTTCTCCTTAGCTCATCATACTTTCCACCTTATTTTTGCACTTATTTATCAAATCTAAGCACACTTTGAAATGCATCTGCAACTCTTTTGAATTTGGACCAGTCTAAATTTCTGGTAAGAGGGCCATTGGCCCTGGATTGGCCCTGGTGCGCTCACACGAGATAAAGGCTATCATTATTTTTTTCAATAATCAAATTTAATTCAATTTGTTCAGCTTTTTTTGAAGGTGGCCACCTAAGGAGCATCTCTGTCAAAATTGGGTGAAATTGCCAAGTGGTTATATAAAGAACCCCCAACCCTCCCGGGCTCTGCCCCTGGGGCCACCGTAAAGATATCAACAATTTCAAAAGGGTCATTATGCTGATGTTTCATGCAAAATATCAAGGCTCTAGGCCTTCTGGTACAGGAGAAGATTAAAATTTCAAAGATTTTTTTTAATTTCACTTTTGTTGCAATGGCAACTGGAGCTGTCAACGAATTTCAATTCTTTAAGCTATTTTTAAAGGGGACTACCTTAGGAACATTTCTGCCAAATGAGAATCAAACTGACTCAGTGGTTTGGAAGGAGATGTTGTGTAAAGAAATTGTTGACTGACAACTGACAACAGACTGATGCTGGAGGAAGGTGATCACAATAACTCACATGAGCTCTTTGTGCTCAGGTGTGCTAAAAAAGCATCAAAGGATTGTATTTTCTCTTTTTCTCTTCTTCTCTCAAAAGCAACATGGTTGTTATGGAAATTGATGTAAATATTAAATATTTGAATATCAAAATTTGGGTCAGACTTTCTCTCTCTTCACTTTTTTTAAAAATGTACTTCTCAAAATAAGAAATTATTTTCTTGTCATATTCTTAAAAAGTACTGTTCATCATTTTCCTTAAATGTGAAAATCTTTTCTTATGCAAATAAGTGTTTTATCCAATTCCCTTACTGTCCTGATTTTATTTGAAAGGTTTCAGAAAATGTGAAAAATGAAGTAATTGCTTGTAACAATCAATTTCTTCATTATCCACTACATAGTCTTCCTTTAAAATGCAACCTCCTCCAATTTGGACCAGTCTAAAATGTTTTCATGTGGTGATGTTTTAACTTTATCAAATATAATACAAACAGTAGGCAATAAGTAGCTATTAAACCATTACCACACAACTTAATTTTAGACTGATTCAAATTGGAAGACATTGCAGACGACCATTTTTGTTCGAGAAATTTCAACCCTTTACCGTTATTCAAAATTTTGGACTTGTCAAAATTCAAAAGGTTAGCAGACAAAATTGTAAAGTAAGTATAATTAAAAAAGTAGCCATCCAATATGGTAGAAGATATTGTGGGAAAAAAGTATCATATCATAAGAATATAAAAAACAGGATTACCGGTATATAAGACAGGGTTAAAATCCTAATATTTTCGGACAGAAAAAATTGTGGATAATAAAGAATTTGCTTTTAACAAGCAATTTCTTTCTTTTCCACAAAGTTTTCCAAAATATTTTTCTTGGGGGAGTAAAATAGTGGGAATGTGGTAATGGATAAAATGATGATACCTTTGGTATGAATGTAATTATGCTGTACTTCTGGTTTCTAACAACGTTTTTTGCGTATTTTTCATCTCCATGGATTTCCCGGCCTACAGGGACAGTCCGTGGTTTGTAGGCCTTTTTCTTACAGCAACATCTTAAACAGCTAAAATAATTTCAATAAACTATTATCAGTCTAGAAAACAAAATTTTAGTGGTCATAAATGAAATAGAATGCAAGCCTGAGAAGGTTTAGAAAACATTATGGGAAAATGAGAAATTGCTTGTGACAAACATCTCCTTTTTTCACAAAGTTTGCTAAAACAAGCTTTTATGTGAGTGAAAACAAAAGGCTTGTGTAATGATAGAATAAAATTTTTACAAAGTATTCAAAGGTTTTATAAAACAAAAAGTTATCCTTCTTCTTCAAAGTCCTTAAAATTAAGAATGAAAGACACAATATTAGCCACCACAGTAACCCATTCCCACTCAGCGACTCCTTTAGACACCCCCAGGAAAATAAAGCTTTGGAAAACAATGTGGAAAATGAAGAAATTGCTTGTTTCATTTTCCACATTGTTTTCAATCCAGAAAGTTGAAAATATCCAAAATTTCATAAACATTAAATTGCCATCTGCAACTTTTTTTCAATTTGGGCCAGTCTCAAAAATGCTGTATAATAATAAGTTTAGGTTCCTTTTTCTATAATGCAGCCTAGAATGGTAAAAATCTGATACATTTTGTAATATGCACACGGTCAGGTGCATATCATAACTTCTAGGCTGAAGCTCAGAATGTCTTGCCAGTGGATATACTCATAACCCATAACAAGAGAGAGAACAGAGTTTTTAAAATCTAAAATTTCACAAACCCTAAATTGCCGTCTGAATCTCCTTTCAATATGGACCAATCTAAAATTTTGTCATGTGGGAATGGGTTAAGACCAGTAACTTGACCAGGAATAGATCCTGGCTTAAGTCTGCTGATCCTCTACAGTCAAAGTCTTCTACCTGTGCAATAAAACCATGCAGGGCTTAACCCTTGTAATGCTGAACCTATTCATGCACAAATGTGCAGTCTGGTCTTAGTCTACACCCCTTTGTTTGTAACTTTCAAGTTGGAATTATTTTTAGAAAAATATTTCAAGAGAAAGTTTTGCCCATATTCAGTTCTTTCACCTCTTTCATTTTTATGAGGTAATCAGCAAAGGATTTAATTCAGCATGACAAGGGATAAGATAATTAAACTTTTTTGGTACTCAACTGAGAAATACTAATACTTCAAATTTGAATAAAATCCATATTTCAAGCCAAACTGAGCATTCAGTGGTTTAAGAAATAGTTCATCAATATTACATTTTATTTGATTCCCTTACCATAGTATTTCAGCCAAATTACAATTTTAGTATCCCACAGAATTTTGATTAAATCATCAATTCAATACATAAAAAATTGTGATCTAAGGCCTAGCACCCCAATCATTTGCTTAACCCTTTCCCATAGAATCCCTTGTTTTCATGCCCCTATGATTTTATACTTGATAAAATATTGCGGAAAAGAAGAAATTGCTTGTAACAAGCAAATTCTTCTTTTACCACAATATTTTCTACCCTACTGAATGGTTAATCTTTCAATTTAAATCCACTTTAAATTTTTGTCTGCAAAACCTTTGAATTTGGATAGGTCTAAAATTTTGAAAAATGGGAAAGGGTTAAGATTACTTACCACCCACAGCAATTGGTACAATAATGTGAACACCAGTAGGACAGTCTTGATTGACCCTGAGGTCGCTGTCGTCTTCGTTTTACAAGAGATTCATTTTCCTCCATCTCAAATCCTTCGTCTAGTGTGTTCATTAATGGTATTTCATCTAAAGAATCTTCCTCATCAGAAAGTGATCTAGTGAAAAAACAATAAACATGACTAAACAATCAGACTGGCCCTGTAGCAACTCAAAAAACTAAAATGAATGAAAAACGCACTAAAGATAACTGTTTCAAAGTGTGAACAAAATCTATATTTTAACTCTTTCCTGTATAAACCGGAGATTTTATGTTGCTGTGATTTAATACTTCAGAAAATATTGCGGAAAAAGGAAAAATTGCTTGTAGTAAGCAAGTTCTCCTTTCTCACAATTTTTTCTACTACATAGGATGATTTCATCTTAAATTGTATCCCATTCTCATTATCATCTGCAACCTCTTTCAATTTGGACTAGTCAAAAATTTAAACAAGAAGACCATATCCTATATTGCTCCCCTAAGTATGATGGCTCAAGGCTTTATGATATAATTTACAAAATATCGAAGCCCTACACCTAATCATTTTGGAGAAGAAGATATTTTAAAGATTTTCTCCTATAATGAGCTAATTTCAAGAGTATGGTAATTCTTTGAAGTACTTAAATAGAGGGTGAACATTCTATGATATCCTTCCTTATTCCTTTCTGGGATTGCACAGAAAAGGGCCTATTTTCAGAATACAGTAATTCTATTAATTATTTTAGTACAGGGTCAATAGGTATTATTACACACCAAATATTAAATCCCTTGGCCATATGGTTTGGGTGAAGAAGATTTTTAAAGATTTCCTTCTTTATTTCTATGTAATATCAGGGATCGCACAGAAAAGGGCTAATTTTCAGAATACAGTAATTCTTTGAGTATTTTGGTAGAGAGTCAATAGATGGTGAATTATATAAAATATCAAATTTCTAGGCCTTATGGTTTGGGGGGAGATTTTTAAAGTTTTCCTTTTTTATTTCTATATAAAATCAGGGATCTCACAGAAATAGGCTTATTTTCAGAATATGGTAATTCTTTGAAGTATTTTTGGAGAGGGTCAATAGATGATGATTCATACCAAATATCAAAGCTCTAGGCCTTACAGCTTAGGAGGAGAAGATTTTTTAAGTTTTTTCGCTCCGTGGCCATGGCAACCAGAGTTCTTCATGGACTTCAATTCTTTGAAGTTTTTTGAAAAAGCATGATCTAAGGATCATTTCTAAGGAGTTTTGAAGCATCAAACTGAAGGAGCAGGACTTGAAAATTCGTAAAATATTTACTTGTCCTTCACAATGAGAATACACAGTCTTACATTAATTTCTGTATTCAAATATTACAAATTCCACTTGTCCTGTATATATAGATATTTCAGCTACAGTCTGATATGTATACCTCATAACATATGGCCTAGGCACACCACACATTTGTACAAGAAGTAAAAAACATGCTTGTTTTTAACCGATTCCCACTCAGTGACGCTTTTAGACGCCCCATGCAAAAAGAGCTTTGGAAAACATTGTTGAAAATGAAGAAATTGCTTGTTACAAGCAATTTCTTCATTTTCCACAATGTTTTTTACCCAGAGAGTTGAATGTATAAAAAAATTCATAACTTTTAAATTGTCATCTGCAACTCCTTTCAATTTGGGCCCGCCTAAAATTTTGCCGACTGGTAATGGGTTAAACAATATGTTTGAAAGTCATTTGATAAATCCGCCTAATTCAGAGCTAGGTAAGACTTAACTTAGCCTATTACTATGCCCTGGTTTTCATGATTAACAATATACGCTTCAATTCTCATGTAAATAAGTTAAATAAGTCTGTTAATTTCATCAGCTCATTTGAGGACTCGTCGGAAGAGGTCGCAGATGACTCATCTGGCTCTGAGTTTTCTCTAGTGGATAACATAGACCGGTACCGCCGTCGACTTTAACAAAGGCTTTATTAAAGTCGACAGTGGTACCAGTCTAATGGATAACACTGATCTTACTGTTTACTGTACTAATGCAGATATTTTAAATAACAAAAGATATGAATTGAAATGTTTGATACAGATTCACAGGCAAAGTGTTATAGTCATTACTGAAGTATTCCCTAAAACTTGATATAAATATTCACTTTTACTTGGTGATTTCAATTATAATAGAATAAACTGAGAAGATTGGGCAACAATGCATAATACTAATCACCAAGAATTTCTATTTATTGAATGTTTACGCAATAACTTCAAGTATCAAGTTATGAATTAGCCCACTAGTTACAGACATGGCCAAACCTCAAACTTTTTGGACTTGCTTATTACTGACAAACCCAAATTTATTTATAATATTGACATGTTTAGTAATCTCAGTGCTAGTGACCATATTGCCTTTTTAGTGAAATGCAACAGTCGCCCTGCACAGGGGGGAACAAATTTATATGAAAAACTTCTTCAAAGGTAACTATGATTCTGTTCATCATGATTTAGAGTCCGTAAAATGGAATTCAGAAAATATGCAGTCTGTGAACGAGTCTTATAACCATTTGGTCCAGTGCATCTCCCAATGCATCGAAAAATAAGTACCAAATAAAGTACATTGTATCAAACAGTAGCAAGCAAAGAGAATAAGAGGCCCGTAGGGCCTTATTGGTCACCTGAGCCCTACATACTAAATATCAAAGCTCTAAGCCTTTTAGGTGGGGAGAAGAAGATTTTTAAAAGTTTTCACTAAACAAGCCTATGTTAACCCTTTCCCATTTTTGGAAATTTTAGACTAGTCCAAATTAAAAGAGGTTGCAGACGACAACGACAACGACAACTGGATGCTATTTGAAATGAACCCATCGTATGTAGTAGAAAATATTGTGGAAAAAGGATTTGTTTTTTTGTTTGAATGGAGTTTTACGCCGCTTTCAACAATCTTTCAGTTATATCGCGGCGGCTGGAGCACCTAACAATGGAATCCTGGTATTTCTCACACCAGTACTACCATTACATCCTTTCCAAGCCTCCAGCTGCTATCCCACATAGGTCTACAATTATCGACCCATTGGTGGGAGACAAATAGTCGGAAAGGATGAGTGCCGCCGTCGGGGATCGAACCCTGGACCTCGAGATTGACAGTCCGACGCGCTACCAACTGCGCTATGACGGCGGCGTGGAAAAAGGAGCAGCAATTGCTTATTACAAGCAATTTCTTCTTTTTCCACAAGGTTTTCTCAAGTATAAAATCATAGGAATGTAAAATCCCGTATTTGAATGGGAAAGGGTTAAACTTGGGACATCTTGGACAAGGCTAATTCTGACCCTTGGGCCATGATTTATACTACTTGATAGAGGTCCACCAGGTGATGCTACATACAAAATATTTAAGCTCTAGGACCTCCTGTTTGGAGAAGAAGAGTTTTAAATTTTCACTACAATAATAAGCCCCGTGTAAAATTCCTGACGTCTGGGAATGGGTTAATTATGACCCTAGGGCCATAATTCATACCATATTGATAGAGATCCACCAGATGATGCTACATACCAAATATCAAAGCTCTAGGCCTATCTGTTTGAGAGAAGAAGATTTTTAAAGTTTTCACTACATAAGCGTTAGCCTATGTTAGATTTGTGACATCCTGGAATGGGCTAATTTAATATTAAGGCAATAATTTGTACAATCTTGATAGAAGTCCACCAGATGATGCTGTATACCAAATATCAAAGTTCTAGGCCCTCCTGTTTGGGAGAAGAAGATTTATACAAATTTCACTTTATAAGCCTATCAGGGCTCCCGAAATCCCATAAATTGCTGGTCTGGACTGAATTTTGAATTGCCAGAACAATTAAAATTCCAAAAGATAACAACAAAATCGGTCCGAAATTTTCATTAAATTTCACATTGTAATATTGATAAATATCAAAATCCACTTTAAAACCGAAAAAATTCCAGGGTTTCACATGTTACCTGCAGGTTAAGGGATTAACAAAAGTGCCAAAAATCGATAATTAGTTTAGCCGCCGGCCAGTCAAGTGCCCATCCGCACGTGGACCTAATTTGCAGTTAGCCAGTTTCAAGCTTGACCAACTTCGGTTATCGAGATTTGTAAACTTTTTGCAATAGAGAATCGGTTTGACTTGCATACGTTCAAAGTCTTATCTGAATGAACATTTAAAACTGCGTCAATTTAATTTGCCGTTACTTGTGAAACAAATTTCTCTTACTATAATATGGGATGGGTATATAAACCTGAACTGTGAGGTTTCAGTTGCCGTTCGTATAAAGTCGGAATAGCTCAGAACAACGCTTTTATGAATAAATCTATCACAAGTAAGCACTTGAGACCGGATTTGAAATTTGTATAAAAAATGTTTCGCAGTTAATATATGATTTATAGTCTTTTATTCGCAGTAAGAAACATAGCCGATAGAATTCAAACAATAAGTGGAAATCTGCAGAATGCACATAATTTGAATATAAACGAAAACGACTGCTTGATAATATCGCTAGTTCCGTTAATGAAATTGTGCACAAATTCTACTCCTGAAAAATAGTGCAACACATAGGCGACCCACTAGAGTTTGTCTCGTCTGTCTTTTTGACGTATGTCACCACTCTGCGATCCCATGGGGTAGAATGAAAAGTAGAGAAAATCCATATTTCCACATCCCTGGTAGGTCTTTTGGTTTTGGTAGAAAAGTATTTTCAGAGTTTTCACTTAGTAAGCTTATGTAACAGGAATGTGGAAATACGGATTTTCTCTACTTGTCCATGGACAAGTAAAATGTGATTTTCTACTTGTCCAGGATCAAAACGAACTTGCCTGTCAAAAGATGAAGAGCAGATAAATTTTGAGAAAATATTTTTTTTAAGGAAGAAAATGCTGGAACTCAGCATTTTCTTCAATAAAAACAATATTTTCTAGCCTTACATACAAACATTACACTCATAAATCTCTTCTATCTATTTAGTACCATTCCAAGATTTGCCCTGATATTTACTTGTCCACGGACAAGTAGCCTCGAAAATGTACTTGCCCGCAGATAGAAAAGCCCGTGTCCGATAAGTTAGGTATGGGAATTCCACACCCCTGATGTACCCCCCACACCTTTGCCCCCCCACCCCCCTAGCACGGCCATTTCTTGAAAGATTTTTTTTTCAAGTACAAACTTGATAGTCCTTGCCCTAAAGACTCTAAATACCAAAATCAATAAGAATCTAATTAATCTGACAGGCGGTTCATGACAAGACGATTTTTAAGGATGTAACCCCCCTTTTTGGCACCTTATGGAGCCCCAAGGGGAGATAACTCCATGATGTGTACAAATCTGAAGCGTCTTCCCATTAGGATGCTTCGGGTCAATTTTGGTTGAAATCCATCCAAGGGTTCATAAGAAGAAGTCAAAAATGTAAAAAGTTATCACACAATGCATGACAAAACAGGAATAGGACACCATGACCTTTGGTCAGGTGACCTAATAATCGATTGACAAGGATTTATTGTCCTGTATAAAGAAGAAACACAAGGCATGACAAAGGTATATTCATACAAAAACTGCCCAAGACTACAACAGATACGAAAGGGTTAGGAACAAATTTTCAAAATATCTAAACCTTCAGCAAATAAATTAGCACATTTCCATTGAGATTCATTTGAGCAATTGGAACAAGCTTCCTTTGGATTGTGATAGTGTGCAAATTTTCAAATCAAAATTCCATTTGTATTAGTTTAATATGCGTTTCAGCCTGGACAGTGTATACTAGATTTATTACACCCGGAACCAGACAAAAGACCCCACTGTTCAGGACGAGCAAGTCTGGCTATCACTGGTTACATGTAAAAATTCAAATGATTCATGGAAACATGAATGTTCACAGTAAATTTTAAAACACGAAAATGACAAACAATCAGATTTTTTTCCAGATATGAAATTTAATGCATCAAAATCCGCCAAAATTCTATGTATACTTAGATCTTCTTGAAACGCGGAGATAACCCCTTTTAGGACTTGAAAATCTGCCAGATCTCATGGATTTTTCTTCCGTCCTCCATTAATATGTTGCTTAGTTCAAAGAAAAAATAATAAGAAGCGTATATGTTTCGGCGGACAAGAGAAACGCGGCGGACAAGAGAAACGAAAGAAATTGTTTTATTTTCTAACTTATATAAAGCGGTAAAAAAAATTGGACCGACTGATATTTAGATATCATCTTTTGGCAAATGTAAAAAAAAACACATTTATAGTTGGTTTAAGCGGTTTAAGAAACCGGAAGTAAACAGGGTGCTTGCCTGACAACGGGAACGCTAATTGATAGAATTTCGTTTTTTGAAATAAAATTGCACAAAACGAGAAGGATATGTCCTAGCTATGAAGGCCCATGAAAATGAGGTGTGTAGCTTTTCATTTTTATCACAATTATTCCTCATATCGTACCCTTAAACTTGAACGTTTGGTATCATTATGTTTCCATCTTTAATTGCCAATTAGTGCCAATTAATCAATCACGTATACAATTCGATCTATTGATGAGGTATATCATTTGACAATACTACTCTTGAACCATTCAGAGGCCTGCATTGTTTGTTTTGATCTTTATTTCAGATAACCTGGTGTATATTACGAATCAATTAAAATGTTTAAACCGTTTTCAATATACTATGAAATAAATCCTGTTCCAACCAAGGATGACCAAATTTTGATTGTTGAATCAATGAAGGTATTTGCATGGTAGATAGACTGGATTGTCTGTGACAGAGCTGTTGAATTTTGTGAAGTTCTAATAATATAACTTTTACACTTGCTTCAGCTTGTCCACAACACAAACAGAATAAAGAGAATTCGATGTGTTTATATTACTGATTTTTTTATTTATTTTTTTTTGTGACATATTAATTTGTTTAAAAGCACTTGCATCTTTTGACTGAAAAAAAATCCTAATCTTAGTTTTAAAAGTGTAAGTCTATTTCAAAAGAAAATCATCAGTCATTATCTGAAACAAACTTTAACCCATTACCATGCACACTTCAAAATTCTAGACTGGTCCAACTGTTGCAGACTACAATTTTAGTTTGATGAGATTTTATGAGTCTGTGTATTTTTGGATAGAAAACATTGTGTATAATGAAGAAATTGCTTGCACAAGCAATTTCTTGATCTTCAACATTATTTCCAAAGCATTTTCTTGAAGTGCTAAAAAAGGTGGTATTGAAGGGAATGGGATAAAGCTTTAAATTTGATTGATGAAAGGACAGCACAAAACTTGTGGAACATTTTAGTGTAATGGTCGCTTCAACAAAGAAATCATGTTTTCAGTTATGGTAACAGTGAAAATTTTATCTAAAAATTTTTTGAAAAAAATGTGGGATATCATGACTCTTGGAATATATTCCAAAAGCAGATTTTGGGTGGTAAGTTTTACTAGTTTCTATTTCAAATGCAAACTTTTGAACTTGGAGTCCTAATCTAATTGTTGACTTTAATGGTATGAGGTGTCAGTAGCTCACAGTGAATATTGTTACTCTGATAAGAGTGAAAATTGACATGGTTAGATGCACCAGCTAAGTTCTGTCTTAAAGCTAAATAATGTTACAAGTTTGAATGTCTGTCCCATAAAATGAAACTGTTTATTCAAACAATTAAAATAATTGGGAATTGCACAAAATCAAAACAAAACTGAACAAAAAGCTTAATTACCCCTTGTCATGTCTAATAAAATCCTTGACAGAATTGTGATGAAATCATGTGGGCCGAAAGCACTAAAAACACTACATTTTGGATAATGTTCATTTTGAAAACTTTTGTTATAAACAAGTCTGACTTAAAAGGCACTAACAGGTGTTGTAGAATAAGATTAGACTGCCTATATGTGCAGGCTGATCTAAGTCTATATGTCCTGCCCAAACATGAATATTGCAAGTTCAGCATGATGAGGGTTAAGCAAAACTTGAATGAGGAAGGATTGGAAGGATAATCTGATACTTTTCTTTTATTTCAACTAGCATATTTTCTTCTGATTATAATGAAGGTCAATTCTTGTATGGCAACTTGTTTAGTTCTAAAAACTATAGATAAATAACAGTAACATTTTACTAATTCTAACACTTGGTAGTCACTTGCCCTGAAAGAGAAATTGATTGTAAGAAACAATTGTTCCTTTTCTACAATGTTTCTACCCTATTTTTCACTTAATTTCCAATTTTGGCATATTTGAATTATCCTCTGCAATTTCTGTCCAATTGAACCAGTCTCAAATTTTGTCTTCTGGTAATGGGTAAATACATAACTCAAAAAGTACATGTATTCTCCTCTAAAAATTACCCCATATGTTTGATATTAAGGATAATTCACCAATCGCAGCCGTCAATCAAGGAATCATCCGACCAATCAAATAATTTATTCAGCCTGGACCTGAGCTTATCAACTCTGACATTGGCCCCAATTTTGTTTACCTTTATTGTTGGTCTGGCGACTTAAACTTCGTAACGACAGCTTATTCAAGCTGAAGTTACAACGTTTAGGTCACAAACCAACTACTTTACTTTTTTGTTACATGCTACTGGCCATAAATTTTGCAAAATAATCCCGTTAAAAATCAAAGCAGAACTTCCTGCTTAATGGGTGGAGTTTAGGGAGTCAGTGGGCGGGGCCAGTGACTGGTCAATTCTCAGAGTGATATTTTGATTTTATACCAAACTTTTAAAGCTGATAACCAGAACTGTATTAAAGCTTCAGTAGCAAAGTTGAATCTCTTGTATTTGTTCTTTATGATCAGCATGTAATCATTTTGAAATGCCCTTGGCTTGCAAAGGATAGAACGATTCCTTAAAAATCAAGTCAAAGTATTTTATTTCATATTTCAGTGAAATTTCAGAGTTTGGAAGTAACAGAGATTTTGGGAGCACAAAATCTTTAAAAACCATATACAGTGTATGTATGAAAGGCTGTGACTGAAGCAATGTTGTTTTTAACTGTTGTCATTATTGTGGCATGTAACTGAACTATGTATTGTTTTGGTTGTTCTTTTTGTTGTCTTTCAATAATTTCAAGAGAGAAAACTCTGTATATTTTAAAATTGATAAAAAAATCATTAGCCATCTGTTTATCTTCAAGCTCTTCTCTATACATGTATTCCATTTCTCTAAAAAATTCTGACATTTCCTTTACCACCTGAGCAACAATTTTTAATAATCGATTAATTATACACAGTAGCTGAGTAGGAAGATTAAGACTAGCTTTAAGAAAGAAAACCCTTTAAAGAATTAAAATGCTTTCAAATAAACTAAAAATGAATAAACTATGAGCTTCAAGGAATACTAAAACTCTTCTATTGGTTCAGGCATTGGTGTTTGTTAAGGATTCTAATTCCTCTGTGTCAATATTTTGTGGGCACATGAGTATTTTGAATGTCGTTTTCTCTGTGTTCTTTTTCAGAGTTGTGTAATTGTGTAATCATTACATCTTATTTGAATATTAAGTGGTGAAAAATTCATGTTTAATATAAATTGTGGTAAAATGTATGTTATGGTACATGCATGTGTCCAAAGGTTTAAGCTTATATCGATAGCTTAGTGTAAAAACATCATAATTTAAGTGTCTATACTTTGTATAGACACATATGATGTTTGTGAACTAAGCCACCGATTTGTAAAAGTGTATAGGTATGAGATTATATTATGTAAAAAATTGATGAATTTAAACCATTCCCAAATAAAAAGTATTTAGACTGGTCAAAATTCAAAGAACACAATTTCAAGTATGTGAAGTTTAGAAAAATCTATGTCTTTTGGGGTAGTAAACTAGAGGTGCTTTGAGCACCTGAACCGCTCCACTAATCTGATAAAAAGTCACCAAAGGATTCAATTGAAATCCATCAAGTGATTTCCGAAAAGAAAATTTGCAAAGCTTTCACCATATATGGAAATAAGACATGCCTACAAAAGCTATGTTTTTCATTCGATCAAAATTCTTTGAAGGAATCTGATAAAGATTAAATAAAGAATCACATAAGCTTCATTCCTGTTAAATGTGGTTGGAGTCCATCCACTGGTTTTTGAGAAAATATCCAAAGCTTTCACCGTACATGGAAATAAGCCTTATTTTCCATTAAATTACAATTCTTTGAAGGAATCTTATTAAGGGTCATCTAAGGATCATTCCTGTGAAATTTGGTTGAAATTCATCCACTGATTTCTGAGAAGTAGATTTTCATAGTTTCACCAAATATGGAAATACAGCCTGCCCATAAAAGCCATGTTTTTAATCCAATCAAAGTTCTTTGACAGAATCTGATAAAGGGTCACCAAAGGATCATTCTTGTGAATTTTGGTTGGAATCCATCCACTGCTTTTTTTGCAAAGTTTTTCGCCTTATATGGAAATAAGCCTGCCAATGGAAGTCACATTTTTTCATTGTTAAGGCAATGTTTTTTGACTCATCAAAATTCTTTGAAAGAATCTGATAAAAGGTCCCCAAGGATCATTTCTCAGAAATTTTGTTGAATTCTGCTTCGTACTTTTTGAGTAGAAAATTTTCATTGCAAAAGTTTACAGACATACAGACAGATGGCTGCACAACAGACACAATGCCATGACAATAGCTCACTAGCTTTTAGCCAGTGGAGCCAAGAATGAAGAAATTGCTTGTAACAAGCATTTCTTCATTTTCCACATTGTTTTCCTGAACTATTTCTTTGAGGGCGTAAAAAGGTGGGATTGTGTGGAAATGGGTTAAGGCACATGTATTGTTTAAAAACAACTGGTAATACTCAAGTGATGTGGCTTCATATTTAGCATTTGTTGTACATGTTGTATTTTTCTTTTCTTCTATCAATGTCAAGAAAGATATCAAGTTTACTTGTCATGAAAATATGTATAAAACAAGATTTATTGGTGAAATTCAAATGACGCAAGAATTTTTCCAGTATGACTGATTATTGATGGATGGATTGCCATACCAACTGACATCCACCTTAGAAAAAAGAAGAAAAGTAAATGGTTTGGAACTCAGATTTTTGTAACTAAGTTGCCAAACCAACCAAAGATCTTAATATTAAATGTCAAAGTTCACTTCTGGTCTAAATGTATAATTTGACATGTCAATTAATGCTTTGATTGACTGGGGCAATCCGTCAATTAAGATTTTGTCAAACTTATCAGGTGGCCATGACCTTGTATATACATATGCTATATATTAGTTTGCCATCATACAAACTTTAAGTAAAGGCTCCAGACATACAAGGGCACACAGACAGACATTTAAACAAAAGTCTTCTCTCATTCTCAAATTGTACATATAATTTGATTCAAATGATTATAGTTCGAAACCTGTCCTGTTTCCCTTAAGTGAGGGAAAAGGCCTTAAAGAATCACTCAAAATGATTGTTTAGGGAAATAATTCCTCACAGTAACATAAAGAAAAAACTAAGAATTGATCAGTAGCTGGTCACGCCCACTGACTTCGTATGCACTGCCCATTACTCCGACAGGAAGTTCCGCTTTAATTTTTAGGGCATTATTTTGCAAAATTAATGACCAGTAGCTTGGAACTAAAAAGTAAAATGGTTGGTTGGTGACCTAAACGTTGTATCTACAGCCTAACTAATAAAACTGGGGCCCATTGTCAGAATTGAAAGCTCAAGTCCAGGCAGAATAAATTATTTGATTGGTCAGTTGATTCCTTGATTGACAGACACGATTGATCAATTACTATAGGTATACAACAAACCTTTTGCTTTGTGAACTGAATACAACTTTATTCTCCCATGAGTGTTTAGAAGGAAAATGTGGTATTTTTACAAAAAAAAAATTCAGCTAGATTTAAAAATAAGTGTTTTGATCTTCCATGTTTCTAACAATTGTTTTGTAAAATGTAATTCACGAAGAGTGCTAAATTCTGAACTTAATAGGTTAACACTGCATTTCGTAGGCTCTACTTCATCAGCCCACATTTTGGTGGACTTTGTTGAAGGAAGAATGTGAAGAGAGATGACATTGCTTGTTTCAAGCAATTCTTTTTATTTATCCAGTCTGTTTTACACATCATCACACTGCAACCCTTATTAATATATTCCCACACAATCCCTCCTTTTTAAGCCTCCCAAGAAAAAAGCTTAAATTTGGAAAACATCATGAAAATGATGAAATTGGTTGTATCAAGCAATTTCTTCATTATCTACAATGTTTTCTATCCAAAAAAGATGAAAAAACTTAAAATTCCATCAACTTGAAATTGTCGACTGTAGCTTCTTTCAATATGGATCAGTCTAAAATTTTGTTGTGTGGGAATGGGTTAACACATTCCGCACGGGGATGCTTTTTGACGCCCCAAAAATATAGCAATTAGGGAAAATATTGTGTAAAAAGAAAAAAATTGCTTGGAACAAGCATTTCTTCATTTTATACAATATTTTCAACCCAGAAAGTTGAAAAATCTAAAATTTCATAAACTTTGAATTGTTGTCTGCAACTCCTTTCAATTTAGACCAGTCTAAAATTTTGCCATCTGGTAATGGGTTAATATGAAGTCTTAAATTGGCTGTCTGTTTATGATTCAATCTACTTTCAGCCTGAAAGGGACCCATTTTTATGTACCTGTGGTCCGTGTAAAAAGTTTTGGCGGGACACTTTTAGTGATAGCGCCGACTTGCTGAGGGAATCATCAACATGTAGGGTACACAACACTTCCATTCTATCGTCACAGTCTCGGGTTGTGAAAGTTGGTGACAGAGTTATTGTGCAAGGGAGATATCCAGGTACTAAATACTAGAATGATATTACAGTGTTAAATTAGTGCAGAAGTAATGATTATCTAGGGTAATGTGCAAGATAATGTAAAGACAAATGAGCGCCTGCGTGACATTTCCAACCATTACACATGTGCGCCAAGTAAAGACTGATCAGCCTGTGCATCTGCACAGTCTGATCAGAGTCTTCACTACGGCTCTGTAGATAGATACTGACCAAAAGCTTCTTTAAACAATCAGCAAATAATCTAATTGACCGGAATGGCTGTCCAGGGTGCTCAATGTGTGCGAGTCACGTACATGCAAAATGGTTGGAAATGTCATGCATAGGCTTTAATAGTACAAGTCCTACATTTGATCCTCAAATTGATTGTTCATGGCTGTTAATCAGAGAATCAAATCAAGCAATCAAATAATTCTTTCAGACAGGAAGTGAACTAAGAACATTAGCCAACATTTATGTGAAGTATTTTGGTTAGTTTGGCAACTTAAACATCATAACTACAGCTTTTTTTAAGGTATAGTTACTACAAATACTACCAACCAGCCATTTTACATTTTTGTTACATTTTACTGGCCATTAAAATTTTGCAAAATAATATGAATGCATGCGTGACATTTCCTACCATTACATATGTGCGCCAAGTAAAGTCTTCACTCTGGACTCTGTAGATAGATACTGACCCATAGCTTGTTTAAACAATCAGCAAATGTTCTAAATACCCCATAGGCCTTTCGAAAAGAAATGGTTGGAAATGTCACGCATAGGCTCATATCGTTTAGTATCAGCTTAGTCAGTGGGCTGGGTGAGCCATCAGTCAATTATGCATTTACAATAGTTTTGTACTAACCCCTCATATAGAGTTTCAGTCAAAGTAAGTGATCTGTTATGTATCATTCAAACCCTAAGCTGTAGGTACTCATCGGATCAACTTGACAAGATGATATCCATGAGTACACACAAGATAATAGTTTAATGCATGAATGATAAAATGTTAAAGTTTTAAAAAAATCAAGATCTCTCCAACACCTCAACAATGTTGAGTACTGCTTTTAGGGAAAATATTAACTTGCAATTCATCATGTATAGATAAGACATTTGAACCATCAACAGAGCTACAGATAGAGGGCGTAATTCATATTTTACATTTAATTATTTCACCAATAATGCCATTAACCATATGTTGTAGGTACTCATTCAAATCGTCTCGACAAGACAATTCGAATGAGTACCCACAACATAGGGTTTTGTTGAGAAATAAGGATTTTAAAATGCTGTTACCACCTCTTATCTAGACCTCTGATCAATTTTGTCCTCAAAGTCTCAGATCAAGGTCACACTCTAGGGTTCAGTTTTATCGAAAATCAGCTCATTATATATGTATACCTTAGTAACATCTATTCAAGGTCAAGGTGTTGCTTGAGGGTCAAATGTTTACTAAATATTTGGCTTTAATCCATTCCCACACAATTACGCTTTTGGACACTCCCAAGAACAAAAGCTTTGGAAAACATTGTGGACAATTAAGAAATCGCTTGTGACAAGCATTTTTTTCATTATCCACAATACTATCAGACCCTAAAGAAAAATATTTTTAAAATTTCATAAACTTAATATTGTCAACTGCAACTTCTTTCAATTTGGACTGGTAATAATTTTTTTCATTTTGTAATGGGTTAAAGTTGCTGCCTCGAGCAGCCTTACCTATTGGCAGACAGCAAGATTTTAGACTGGTCCAAATTGAAAGGAGTTGCAGATGACAAATTAAAAATATAAAAAATTTTGGATTTCTTTTTATTTTTGGGGTAGAAAACATTGTGGATGATGAAGAAATTGCTTGTAACAAGTACATGTAGTTTCTTCATTTTCCACAATGTTTACCAAAGCTTTTTATCTTGGGGGTGTCTAAAAGCTTCATTGAGTGGGTATCGGTTAATTCTTGTTTAACTAATAGGAAGCTTTTTGCAAATCTTCATTATTCACTTTGTTCACCTTCTTATGCTCTGCAAGGAAAGATCTTGGGCATATTGTTTTACCATTGTCCGTCTGTCTGTCTATCAGTCTGTCCATCATTCAGTCTTTCCGTCTGTCTGTCTGTCTGTCTGTCTGTCTGCAAAACTTAACATTGCCAATTACTACCAGCCTATTCAAGATACAATGCTCATATTGGACATGATGATATATCTCCATGATATGCATCTCCTCATGTCAAGGTCAAGGTCATGTGATAAGGTCAAGGTCACATACCATGGTCAAATGCCAAAAAAAAATTCCTTGTCGCTTTCACTTAAGTACAATGTACTCTTTTAAAACCCATGTTCAGGTCAACAACACTCATAGTTAAGTCCTGTTGAGGGGGTATTGTGTTTCACAAACACATCTTTTTCATCTGGTAAAACTCTTAAGAATGAATCATATATACTAGTAAACTTTAGAATTTATGAATCTGAGAAAAAGGAGTTACATGTTTCTTTACCACCAATGAAAATAAAAAGATACATCATGACTTTTGGTTATAAGAGTCATGTCTTTTAGATATTTTAGAACTCTTAACCCATTACCGATGACAAATTTTTAGACTGGTCCAAATTGAAGGGGGTTGCAGACGACAATATGAATTTCATCAAATCTTAGATTTTTCATTTTTTAAGAAAAAAACATTGTGGAAAATGAAGAAGTTGCTTGTCACAAGCAATTTCTTCATTTTCATGTTTTCCTAATTTTTTTTTATGAGAAGTGTCAAAAAGCGTCACTGTGTGGAAATGGGTTAAAGAACCTTAGAAATCATATCTTTCAGTATTGCAATCTGTGTTTTTTGTTTAACTTATACATGTAGATTACAATAACTATCCTAATGAATTGATAAAGAAGATATTCTACAATTACAGAAAACACAATTTTTGGTGGAAAATTTGGTAGATATTAAAGAAGTAGTTTTGGTATTGGTATTTTGATTTCTAATTATTTTTTTTTCTATGAATAGAATTTTGTTTATTATCTGTTCTACAGCTTTTAGAGAAAACCTATGGTATAGCTAAGTCTTGCTGTCTACATAAAATGTTGTATGCAAAAACTTTTACATTTGGTGATATCTAAGCTATTTTTAAATGGAATCTCTTAAAACTACGGAATATTTCTACCAACTAGAGAAAAAATCTATACTAATTGGGGAATATTTTTTCTTACCTGAGCACAAAGTGCTCAAGTGAGCTATTGTGATCACCTTTTGTCCTGCCAGCGTACTTCATCCTTTGTCCGTCAAGAATTTCTGTAAACAACAATATGGCCAGAAATGTTCCTTACCCTAACCCTTTAAAAAAGCTAAGAGAAATGAAAACTGTTAAAACTCTGGTTGCCATGGCAACAAGAGTGAAATTTTAAGATAATCTTTAAAAATCTTCTCATGACCCAGAAGGCGTAGAGCCTTGATATTCTGCATGAAACATCAGTATATTGACCTCTTTCAAAATAGACAAAATCATGACCCTCGAGTCCCCAGGGGCAAAGTCCCAGTGGGTGGGGTCTATATAGAAATTAAGAATGATTTTTACTCAACATCTTCCCCCAAACCATTATTGCTCCAATTTGAACAAAATTTGTCAGAATGTTCCATAGGGGGTCCCCTTAAAAAATTAATCAAAGAATTCAAATCCGTTAAAAACTCTGGTTGCCATGGCAACAAAATTGAAATTTTAAAATAATTATTAAAAATCATTTCCTCCTGACCCAAAATTTGTAGAGCCTTGACTTTTTGCTTGAAACATCAGTATATTGATCTTTTCCAAAAGTCTCGGGGTGGGTGGGGTTTATATAGAAATAAAGCATGATTTTTATACCACATCTCCTCCCAAACCATTTGGCAAATTTGAACCAAATTCGGCAAAGATGTACCTTCCCCTTTAAAAATAGCTAAAAGAATTGAATTCTGCTTAAATTCAGGCTGCTATGGCAGCAAAAGAGAAATTTTAAAATAATTTTCAAACATCTTCTCCTCCTGAACCAGAAGGCATAGAGCCTTAATATTTTGCAAGAAGCATCAGTTCACTTCTTTCTGAAATTGTAACTTACGGATCCAGGGGGAGGAAAAGGTCTTCTCCTCCTTTCAAATTACATGTAGTCCTAAATCCTTGGAATTTGTCATTAAGACTTTGGGATCCCCAGGTACAGAGCCTATATATGTAAAAAGTATGGCCCACTTGTATCATAATCCTAATCTTAACATAAAATTAGACTGTTTAAAAAAACAGAGCCTAAAATTATCTCAGGTGAGCACCCCAGGGCCAACAGCCCTCTTGTTTATCCCAATCTCACTCAAAGATGCCTTTAGACAGCCCAATTTGGTTGTTACAAGCAATTTCTTCATCATCCACAATATATTCTACCCCGAAGGTAAAAAATAAATAAAAAAAGATTCATAAGTTTTAATTTGTCATCTGCAACTCCTTTCAATTTGGACCAGTCTATAATTTTGTCATCTGGTAATGGGTTAAAGAAATATTACCATTCTTTAGAGTTTTTACAGTTGCTCTTCTTTATTTATTAATTTCAACTTTGTTTTGTTTTGCATATTATTCTCAGCTATTTTTTTCTTCTTTTTATTAGATCTATTTCATAGATGTTATACTTTAACCCATTCCCACACAATACCACATTTTTATATCCCCCTAAAGCAACTTTTGAAAACATTTTGTAAAATGAAATTTCTAGTGATAAGCAATTTTTTCATGACTCACACACAATGTTTCCTTCCCAAAAAGACTAAGATTTTTGAAATTTCATCAACTTAAAATAGTTGTCTGCGTCTGCCACTTCATTGAATTTGGACCAGTCTACAATCTTGTCATCTGTTAATAGGTTAATAAAAAATGTCAGTTTACTTACTCGTTTTGAATTATAAATGCTCTGTGACTTATATATCAATCTATTCATGGAGTACTGCAATAGACCTATTTTCAGTAATTGGTGTACAGCAAATTACTCTGTATTAGGCTAGCTAAATCACCTGTACCTATACCAGTAAAATAAAATGCAAGAAATAAAAAGGTCATGGCTATAAGTGCATTTTAATTCAAGTTCCTTACAAATGCAATATGGTAATGTAAAAATACTATTAAGGCCCATGCTCTGATAAATGCCTATCATCTGAGTCGGATGTTAAAGTCAACCTTTACTCAATATTTTGGATGTCATGCAAAGTTGTACAAAATCTATTGCAAAACTATTATTTCTGTCTTTTCTTTTAACCCATCACCACACTATAAAAGTTTAGACTGGTCCGAATCAAAACAAGTTGCAGACAACAATTTTTAGTAGTTTATAAAATTTTTGACTTTTCAACTTTCTACGTAGGAAACATGGTAAAAAATTGAAAAATTGCTTGTTGCAAGCAATTTCTTCATTTTAAACAATATTTTCCAAATTGTTTTTCAATCAAAAGAAAATTTATCGAATAATTATCAGTCTGAAAAATGCATCTATAATGTATGCTAATTGACTACTAGCAGTGAGTAAGATATAGTTGTCACTTTGACAATTTAGTGTATGCATGTGTTTTAGTGTGTCAGTCAGTCAGAATTTATGACCGTTACTCCTATGTCTGTGGATGGATTTCAAAGTAACTTGGCACAATTGTTCTTTTCATGAGTAGATGTGCTATTTAAAACAAATTTTCAGATAGCTCAAAGGCCAAGGTTTCCAAGAACATATCATTTGTGGGTGGATTTCAAAATAACTTGGTGCAACTGTCCCATATTGACTAGATGGGCCATTTCAAACAAACTTTCAAATACTTCCAAGATCAAGGTCATGGCTTAAAGTCAAACATTCAAATACATGTATATCTCCTGCATTTGTAGATGGATTTCGAAATATTTGGCACAATTATTTTTAATCATAAGTAGATGTGTCATTTGAAACAAATGTTCATATAGACACATTGTCAAGGTCCTGGCTCAAGGTCAAACATTCATATTGAGACTGTCGAGAGCATACCTCCTACATTTGTGGATGGATTTCAAAATAACTTAGCTGAAATGTTCTCCACCATGAGTAGATAAGCAGTATGATACAAATTTTTTGATAGCTTCAAAGTGTCAAAGTCAAACATTCAAATTGAGACTGTCAAGAGCATATCTCCTACATTTGAGAATGGATTTCAAAATAACTTGGCTGAATTGTCCTCCATTAGGATTAGATGTGTCATTTTAAACATATTTTCAGATAGCTCCTTGGAAAAGTTTACAGTTAAAGGTCAAATGTTCACATTTAAAATTGTCCACATGTGTATCCTACATTCATTTGAAAATATTTGAGCATTTGTACTCCATATTGAATAGATATGCAATTAGAAACAAATCTTTTAGATGGTTTCAAGGTAAAGGTTACAGCTCAATGTCAAATATTCTATGGGCTTAGACATTATGTCCCTTGACACATACAACATACCATTTTGTCACTAAATAAGAGTTGAACTTCGTCCATATTACTGACATTTTAGAGTTAACCATTTACTAGCAACAAGCAATTTCTTCATTCTACATAATGTTTTCTAAAGATTTTTCTGAATGAGCGTAAAAAGGCGGAATTCACTCAAGAAAAAAGAAAACCCAAAAAACAAAAATAATCAGATTCCATCCACTTTTAATTGTTGTCTGCAATTTCTTTCAATTTGTATAAGTCTTATATTTTGTTGTCTGGTAATTAAATAACAAGTTAATTGATAACTTATCCCTTGTCATGCTGAGCCCGGACTATTGCTGTTTTGGCAGGAGGTATAGACAAAGATCAGCCTGCAAATATGTGCAGTTTGATCTTGTTCTACACCTCCTGTTTGTCCACTTTAAGCTTGAATGTTTAAATAATCAATTTTCAAAAGAAATATTGACCCTCAATAGGACTTTCAAGTGCGATCAGTCCTTTGATATCAAAACAATTCTGTATAGGATTTTAATTCAGCATGATAAGGGTTAATGTTTAAATTTTGTTTCCATTCCAGGGACTGTAAAATGGGTAGGGGTATTAGATGAGGATTCAATTGCTCCAGAACTGTATGTTGGAGTAAGATTGGATGACAATGGTATGTGCCTTTAGGACAATGCTATTTAGTTCATTTCATTGTATATTTATACCCATTTCCAGATGACAAAATTTTAGACTGATCTGAACTGAGACAGGTTGCAGAGGATAATTCAAAGTGTGATAAAATGGAAATTAGATTCAGATGAATTGTTGAAAATTAAAGAAAATCCATGTAACTTTTGCTAAATATTATTTTTTTGTTTGTTTGATTTTCTAGGTAGAAAACATTGTGGGTAGTGAAGGAATTGCGAGAGACAAGTAATTTTTAGCCGTTCTGGCCTTTGGCTTGTTTCCTGATCGACATCTGTCTGTTAACTTTTTCTTAACACTCTAGAGTCCACAGTTTTCATCGCATTCTTAAGAATTGTTACTTTTGAAATTGGGACTGATCTGTCAAGAAACACAGCTAAAGGCACCTTTTGAAAATTGAATTATAAAGTCCTCGTTTACACTCTAGAGTCTATCACAGAATAATTTGAAAGATCATAAGGATTGTTCTTTTCATAAATGTAATGAAACTTGAATGATCTCAATATTTTAAACAATTGTCAGATGACAAAATTTTAGACTGGTCCAAATTTAGAGAAGTAACTAACAACAGTTTTAAGTTGTTATATTTTAAAAATAAATCTTTGGTTTTTTGAGTGGAAAACATTGTGGATAATAAAGAAATTTGCTTGTAATTAGCAATTTCTTCATTTTCCAAAATGTTTTCAAAACTTTTTCTTAATAGAAGAATTGATCTGTTTCAGTAAATTCGACTCACAATGGTATGTACAATGGAAAACGTTATTTCCACGTACCTCGAGGTCATGGTGCTATGGTGAAATACACAGAGGTCGTCCCAGTAAAGATGCCTGAAAAAAGACCCCCTGTGTCAGGCAATTACATGTTTCCTAGCTGGGATGAGGTGCAAAAGAGGAGAAAAGAGAGAAATCAGAAGTAAGTTTCCATGATTAGGCCTTTAGCATCATTACCCTGTCTTCTAACTTAAAAGATGCGCTTTTTCATCCATATCTGCCATCATTATTTTTGTCCTGATACAGGACCAACGGACAGACCAAAGTCAAAACCACAGATACAGTCAATACCAACAACTTACAGTTAAGAATATATAAACCTATTACAAGAAAATAACATTTTAGACTTGTCCAAATTGAAAAGAGTAGCAGATGACAATTTCAAGTTATTGAAATTTTAAAAAAATCTTTGTCTTTTAGGGCAATTTCTTCCTTTTCCACAAAGTTTTTCAAAGCTTATTACTTAGGGTCAAAAAGCAGAATTGTGTGGGAATATTATAAGCAATAAGTTGTACTATAATTTTCAGGTTACAATCTATCTATGCGAGTGCTGGTATGATTGGCCCGCAGTTTGTGGAACCCTATATCACAGTACCAAAATCTTACCCGCAGTCAGCAACAACCAGTAGAGGCTCTTCTCCAACCAAATTAAAGAAGGAACCTATCATACATATAGGGGACCCTAATGATATTGCAATTAGAGTAAGTAATTGACCATCTGCAGCTGTCAATCAAGGAATCAATATACTAATCAAATTATTCATTCAGCCTGGATTTGAGTTTTAAACACCGATATTAGCCGTCATTTGTATTAAACTTTTTTAGGTTTGGCGACCGAAACATCATAACTACAGCTTAGTCAAACTGTAGTTATGGCATTTAGGTCGCCAACCAACAATTTTACTTTTATTTGACATGCTACTGGTTATGAATTTTGCAAAATAACACCATTTAAAATTGAAGCAGAACTTCCTGTCAGAGTCGATAGGAGTGGAAAAACGAGTCAGTGGTCGGAGCCAGCGATTGATCAATTAACACTGGGATAACAATAATAATTCAATCAACAACAATCATTTACTCAGTAAGAGAGATTCAATATCATAAAAAAGTGCTGCTTATACTTATCCTGTACCACACCAGGGCTCACGCTGGCGATCGCCATTTTCGCCAATGGCTAAAATTTTGAGAAAATAGCTAAAAAAAAATATGAATTGGCGAAAATGCTGGCTAAAGGGAGGGAAAGTGTTATCAGATAATAAAACTGTAAACAACTAAGTATAATATAAGGGACTGATGGGTAAAGTAATTATCGGATTGGCATCATAAAATCCCTTTCACGCATCAACACCTTTGTTTATTACCTTGATTGATAGGTAAAAGATCGTCGCCCAAAGCATGTCTGCTTTGCTGATATTGTGTCATGCA
This sequence comes from Fragum fragum, assembly GCA_946902895.1. Lineage (NCBI taxonomy): Eukaryota > Metazoa > Mollusca > Bivalvia > Cardiida > Cardiidae > Fragum > Fragum fragum. The sequence goes on along the minus strand of OX336373.1, from coordinate 50,069,713 downwards.
TCCCATAATCAGGCCCCTAGTGTTGAATATGAACCTAAAAATATGATTTCTTCATTTAATTCTTTTATTCAACCTACTGACAAGTAAGAAAATGAAAAGGGAAATCTAGTTTATTTGTTACTAAAAATAGATTTGGAATCGTGAGAATGACTTACTGTAAAAGATACCAAATGCCCTCCACCTTAATTCACCATTTTCCTGTTTAGCGCCGCCTATCGGGAATCCCGTCTTAAGGTGAAAATTTCAAGGGAGATAAATGTCACTGACTTGGGGAATCCCTTCTCTACATCCGGTTGCAAGCCGGAAATTTCCGAAAATAGCCGATTCGTTACGGTTTTGACAAAAATAAGAAATAATCAGATAATACGTTTATTTATTATCCTATTGTATTTCTCGATCTTAAATTTTGGAAATTTATCACCAAACATGATGCTTGGAGATTATACAGTCCTTTATCTAGATTCGTCTTCTATTTGCTTATTGATTGTAATCCTTGACTCCATTTCTCAAGATGTTCTCTCTCCACATCTTGTTCTGGGTTTAGGTATCTGCTCCTGAACGTTTTAGAATCATGAAGAATATCAAATTTAAGTCATTAAATATAGGTTTAATCTTCACTTTTTTTCTACAGAATTTTTTTCTCTCTCTTTTTTTATGTAGAGTACATTTTACTCCTGAGTAATATTTTTGTTTTCTACTATTTTCAGATTTTTTGTTGTCCTTAAATCAGAAAAATGTCAGAATCTTTGACTTTTCGAAGATGTCTAGATCTAGATAAATTTAGCCCGTTCTGTTCCCGATCATTAGAAATTTATCAATCATACATTAGGTACTTGCAGACAGTGTATATCCAGATCAAAGAAACTACAGAAGTCTTGTCAATTCCATTGAAGTTTTAGGGTGTTGTATACAGGGGCTGTAACATCAGCTGTACCCGACAATGGGCAATAAAACTCTATTGAAATTTTAATTCTTTTATTACACTGATTAGAGCACCCTTTCCCTTTGTGCAATCAGTGTATTATAAAGAGCTACAAATTTTAAATAATCATTAAAATGGTGATAATGTATTTTGAAAATAAAATTATAATATTTTCAAATAATTTTTAACATAAACAGTTAAATCTTTTGATTCCATCACAAATGAAGTCATTTTTTATGCATTTTGTTGTTGCTTCTGTTCTTATTTTTTGGATGAAAAAGATTATCAGGAAGTCTTTTATGACAATCTAAAAGGAAAGGTCTATGATAAATGTAAGGAACAAATGTCTGTTTAAAAACTGCTTATTTTTATTATTATTTTCATAAATCTCTTCACCAAAAATGTTTTTAAAATAAATTCTAGCCTATCTTGATTTGTAAATTGTTTTACATCTAATTGAGGCTTGGATGATTAATCCATTACTACACAATGGTGCAAACACGGAAAACTTTGTATGAAAAAGAGAAATTGATTTTAACAAACATTTTTTCCTTTCTCACAATGTTTTCTTGCATATTTGGCATTTATTTTCAAGGCTTAGCAAAGTTGCCTACAACTTCTTTCAGTTTAGAACAGTCTTAAATCTTGTTGTCTGGTGATGGGTTAAGCATTGTTCCGACATTATTTTCAAACAGCACTTATGTGTATACATCTGCAGAACTAATTCGTTTCCTTATTACATATGACAGTAGAATTTCTTATAGAACTTCTGTATACTACTGATTTTCTCTTCTTCTCACAATGATTTGTTTAAAACAAATATTGAAACAGATGATCAGGTTCAGGAAAAGCAAGCAAGACAACAATGTAACTACCAATCCACACAAAGTGATTCCTAGTAGAAGAGTTCATTTTTGCATTTCAGAATTAGTACATGGATTTCGGGTGAACAAAACATTGAATCTACAGCTTTAACACCTTTCAAATTGGACCAGTCAAAAATTTTGTCATCTGGCAATGGTTTTATCATCATATGTTTGGTTTCATCTTAAATATATTTATGATAGCTTTTGCCTATTAGTCAGACAATAAATTTTTGTATTGATTAAACTACCTTTTAACTAAAATAGATAAAACACACACACACACAAAATCACCAAGGGTTTGATTTAACCCATACCTGTACAATCACTTTTTTTTACGTCCTTGTGATTTTACGCTTCAGAAAACATTGTGGGAAAAGAAGGAATTGCAAAGGTTTTGCAAGCAATTTCTTCTTTTCAAGAATATTTTCGCCTCTACTGAATGGTTATATTTCATATAACATCCAATATAAATTTCGGCTGCAAAACCTTTGAATTTGGGACAAGTCTAAAAAAATTCAAAACAGGAAAGGGTTAAAAGACACTTCAGACATCAATGAATTTTCGGATGTATATCACACCATATCACAGATTAAACCATTACAACTCAATCCCTCCTTTTTACGCCCCTCAAGAAAAAAGAATTTGAAAACATTGTGGAAATTGAAGAAATTGCTTGTATCAAGCAATTTCTTCATTATCCACAATGTTTTCTACCCAAAATGATGAAAAAATTCAAAATTCTATCAACTTGAAATTGTCGTCTGCAGCTCCTTTCAAGTTGGACCAGTCTAAAATTCCACTGTGTTGGAATGGGTTAAAGGGTAACATCAATCAATATTGATTTCCAATAAAGAGGCTGATGTGCCCTACTGTATATCATGTTATATATAAACAATCCCACTTTAAGGATAATTAAATTTTAATGAGATGCAAAGTTATTTGGCATCAACCATTATGATTGGTTAAAAATTTGGTCCTATAACATCAAAAGATAGTTGCCATCATATCAACCCAACACCTTCTATTATATTTCGAAACCTACATACAAGCTTACACATCCATTAAATTTGTTGGTGATTAACCCATTCCAACACAGCAAAAATTTAGACTGGTCCAAATTCAAAGAAGCTGCAGACGACAATTTCAAGTTGATGGAATTTTGATTTTTTTGTCTTTTTGGATAGAAAACATTGTGGATAACGAAGAAATTGCTTGATGCAAGCAATTTCTTCATTTTTCCACAATATTTTCCAAAGCTTTTTTTCTTGAGGGGCGTAAAAAGGAGGGATTGAGTTGGAATGGCTTAAAGATTGACAAATATATTTAGAAAACAGATTTTAGAACGTCAGGTGTAATTTTGCTGGTTGTAGGTACAAAATGAGTTAGGGCTGTTCAAAATTATTTCAAAGCGTAAACAAAGATTGATCTTCAAACCGGGGGTGCGTTCTTTACGTCAAGATTCTTATTAAGATTTTTAAGATAAATCGTTCTTTAGATTAAGTTTTTTAAGCAGCTAAATAAGAATCTTAAGAATTCTTAATGAGGAATTTAAGCGTACTCAGTATTGGCTTAAAACAAGTAGCCTTGACGACGTCGAATATTTTCAGTAAAAATAACAAAAATCGTTCTTTAAAATGTCTCTAAAATCTTATTTAGCGGGATTTTTCATCTCGACGAAAAGAACGCACCTCGGATGTTAAACAGGAAGTAAGGTAAATCGTCTTGTTTCCGATCAATTGGATGCCCTTATACATGCGGGGAACCACGAAATTTGTCCCCATAAGTCGCCATTTTGACCAGAAAATCCGTTAGGTGGCGCTAAACAGGAAAAGGGTCAATTGGACTATTTCAAAATCAATTTTTATTTTTTTCCAACATACTTAAGAAATTATAATAAACCCATTACCTGACAAAATTCAAGACTGGTCCAAATCAATAGAATTTGCATACAACAATTTAAGTTGGTTGAATTTTAGAATGGTACAAAACATGTTGTGTCACAAGCAATTTCTTCATTGTCCACAATGTTCTCTACTTTTTTTTCTAAGAGGAGCTCAAAATCAGGATTGTGTGGGAATGGGTTGAATTAATTTACATGTAATTAAAAAAAATAAAAGAAATTATTCACTTAAGAAAATATTTTAATAGAAAATTTGAAAAAAATTGACAGTTTAGCCAAATTGGCTAAAGAATTTTCAGATTGGCTAAAAGGTTGGCTAAAAGAAATTTCAGTCCAGAGTATACCCTGCACACAATCCTGCAATTTTATGCGCTGAAGAAAGTTTGCAGAAGCAAACATCTTTTTTGAAGATTTTGACAAGAGTTTTTGGTAGGAAAGCACTATAAAACTGATTAAGGGTGCTTTGCAATCACAAAACACCCACCTGTTATATTGACTGTTGGATGAATAGATGGATGTTGAAATCTTTGTTCCACAATAACTATTTATGAGGCATTGTCCTTGGTATGGCTTGCTCTCCTATCAACCTTTCAATATAAGGAAAAATAAAGTAAACAATGCTTGTATGAAGTGAAAATGGACATTTAACCCATTACTACACTACAAAATTTTGGACAGATCCATATTGAAAGGAGATTCAGATGACAATTTAAAGTTTATAAATTTTTTAAGATTTTTGCAACTTTCTGGGTAAAAAACATTGTGAAAATGAAGAAAATGACGATATCAAAATTTATTACACTGAGAAATCCCAATATTTCACTGCAAGGTATATAATAAAACTTGTAATGGTATAATTTTGCAGGACTTGGAACAAAAATCAGTTATTACTCTGAGAAATCCCAATATTTCACGACAAGGTATATAATAAAACTTGTAATGGTATATTTTGCAGGACTTGGAACGAAAATCAGTAGTAGACACAAAACGCAAAACACATACCAGAGAAGACAACGAAAAGAAAGAAATGGAAGTATTAAAACAACAGTTTGGAGGTGGAGAGGAAGGCGAGAGACTGGCACTGACAGTCCGGAAATTAAGGATGGCCCAGAAAGAAGGGAGAGCCTTTGTACGCCATCGCACAACTAGAGACATTGATACAGGCTCAGAATCTGGACTAAGTGATCGTTAATTATGTGTACAGTACATGTACTGTGTTGTTGGATGTTTTTTTGTGATGAATTGTTTAAATTGTTTGAAGCTGAGATTGCAGTGAAAAATCTGCTAGCATTTTCACCATTTATCATTTAGTGCTTGGGTCTGGAATGTCTATATAAAACTAAATCTACAATTGACCTGGAAGTTAAATTGCATGTCACTATTTTACAAAATTGATGACCGGAAACATGCAACAAAAAAGTATAATCATTGGTTGGTGATCTAACCAACATAACTATACCTTGAAAAAGCTGTAGTTGTGACATATAATTGCCAAACCAACGAAAAAAGTCACAGTAATGCCCGCCAGTATCGGCATTCAAAGCTCACTTTTGGTTCAAATCAGTGATTTGATTGATTGATCAGATTTTTGATTGACAGCTGTAATTGCCAATTATCTAAAGCTGTTGTTAGGGATTCAACAACAAAATAATCAACAAAAAGAAATTATTTTATCACAGATAGACCTGTGCATTAAATGTAGACTGATCAAGCCTGATACTTTTCTTACTTTCATGATAGTCCCTTTTTGTATTTTTCAATATGAATTAGATAAAATTCTGTGTGTCTTCCTGTTTTCATCATTCGGCTTCTTAACAGTATACTCCAAATCAAATTAAAAGTTTAAGATCAGTACTTTATCCCTTTGGAAAAATCTTTAATACAGGATGACGAAATTTTATACTAGTCCCATTCAAAGAGATTGTTGACTACAATTCAAAGTCAAAAAAAATACAGGATTAAAAACATTGTAAGAGAATACCTGTTTCAAGAATTTTTCTCTTTTTCACACAATGTTTTCAAAAGCCATGTTTCTACAGCCCATCAAAAACATAGGATCTAAAAGTTAAGATTATCCTCAATTTAAGAAGCATTTGTTGTGCTTTCAATTTTAAGCTTGGCAAACTGCAAGTATATGCTTCGAAATGTTATATAAGTCATTTACATTATAATTTGATTTTTGTTCCATGTTTCAAAATTCCTGTATTCTGATTGGCTGAAAAAATTGTTGCATACTTCTATAAAAAATGTGTTTCTTTTACCAAAATTCCTGCAATTTGGTTTGATTGAAAAATCTATTTTATACCTCCAGAACTATTTTTTTTAATATTGTACAAAAAGTAGTTCAAGAAAAGAATGTTTTAACCGATTTGAAAGGAATTACAGATGACAATTTAAAGTTTATGAAATTGTATATTTCTATTAAACTTTCTGGGTAGAAATATAGTGTAAAAATGAAGAAATTGCTTGTTACTAGCAATTTCTTTATCTAACATATTGTTTTCCCAGTTGTTTTTCTTGAGGAACACCCAAAAGCGTCTTTGTGTTGGAATGGGTTTAACTAATACACTCTTTGCTTATTTTACTTGCCTTGGAAATATTTAATTACAAAAAATGAAGAGAATATGTCATGATTCTGCAAAGGAATAAAAAAATGTATAACAATTTTGTATAATCCCTAGATGCTTATATTTCCTTTTAAAAATGGCATTTTCCTTGTCATTCATTCTTTCAACTTTAATTTGAGATATGAATATAGAGGTATTAACCCATTACCAGACAACTAAATCTTAAACTGTTCCAAATTGAAAGGGTTGCAGACGAAAGGTTAAAGTTTATGAAATTTTGATTTTTTTCAACTTTCTGAGTAGAAAATATTGTAGGAAAAGAAGAAATTGCTTGTTACAAGCAATTTTTTCATTTTCAGCAATGTTTTCCTAACCTTTTTTCTTGAGGAGCGTCAAAAGGCATCCTTGTGTGGGAATGGGTTAAAATCTTGTAATAAACAAAATATTTTCCAAAGCCTTTAGTAGAGCATGTTTAACCCATTTCAACATGTCAAGCCCGTTCATGACCCTCAAAAAAAGGGGTTGGAATACATTTTTGAAAATGAAGAAATTGATTGGAGCAGGAAATTCTTCATTTACCACAATAGACAAAAACTTTAACCTGTCATCTGCAACTTCTTTCAATTTGAACCAGTTAAAAACTTGGTCTGGTAATGTGTTAACCCTTTACCACACAATGATCCTTTCTTATACCCTGAATAAATATGATAATGAAAATTTGTATCTCTACTTTGTCCCTTTTTTTTCAAATTTTAGCACAACTTTAAATGTCGTTGCAACTTCTTCCAATATTGACCAGCCTAAAATTTTGTCTGCGGATAATGTTTTAAAGTCATTCCTGACAAGATGATGAGTCAGTGTGTACCATTTCCAACAATTTCACATTTGCATGAAGGTCAGACACCAGTCAGCCTGGACAGTAAAAACACTGTTTGTGTCAAATTTACACTTATTGTCTAAAATGCTTTTGTGTCAGTTACTATCTATAGAGTACAATCTGAAAACTGTGCAGATGCACAGGCTGATCTGTGTCTTCATTTAGTACACATTTATTATTGTTGGAAACGTTAATCTCTAATTTAAATGTTGCAAATGAATAAAATGTGACCAAATAGATAGAATATGTACCAGAAAAGGTAGAAAATACTGTAAAAGAAGAAAACATTGGTTTCTTCTCAGTACTAACTTCTTTTTCCACAATGTTTTCCCTATTTATAGTTTCTTCTTTGCAAAAAAATGCTTGTTAAATTGCATTTTCATTTTATTTTTATTTATTTATTTTTTTTTGACGAAGGAGAGTAACACTGTTCATAGCCTTTAACTCTCAGACCAGGGTAGAATCATATGAGTATGGTTTAATTTTCATTTATTGTTTAAGACAATCTCTTACCTTGTATTCTAATCTGTGATACTGTATTATGTATACAAGTTTTGCATCATATAAAGATACATATTTTCTTTAGTGTTTGTTTCTACACCAAAACATATCCCATGGGGGGGTGCTTTCTCCAATACTTGTTTAGAGTCTTGAAAATTAGTCATATAAACTTTTACACTGGCCATGAATTTCTTAATGGTTATTTTCGATATACAACTTTCACACTTCAAAGGGGATACTTTTCTGTATGTGCAGATGTATATAATTATATCAAGGTTAAACATTATTTCTGAAAACTGGCAGTTGTTGGAAAGGGGGGGCATTTATCTTTAATCCATTCCCACACAAACACTCTTTTTACTACTTTCAAAAGTAAAAGGCTCTAGAAAACATTTCTGAAAATGAACAAGTTGCTTGTTATAAGCTATTTCTTTATTATCCACTATGTTTGCTACCCCATATGAAAACAAAATATAAAAGTTCAATCCACTAAAAATTGTCAACTGCAACTTCTCTAACATTATATCGCCTAGTACATGTACATTAGGATAAGGCCAACAAACATAGTATGTTTATTGTTCAGAACGCTATGCTGTTAAGAAAGGAGTTTTGGAAAACATTGTGGACAAAAAGGAAATTGCTTGTAACAAGCAATTTCTTCAATGTCCTTTATGTTTTTTTCTACCTTAACCCTGTCATGTTGAACCCGGAATGTTCCGGTTTTGGCAGGAGGTGTAGACCAAGATCAGACTGCACATAAGTGCAGTCTGATCTTGGTCAACACCTTCTGCTTGTACTTTTCCTGCCAGATTTGTTTATGAAATTGATTTCTAAAAGCTTTCAGCCCTTTAATTTTACAGCATTTTAGTAAGATAATTTATACAGCATGACAAGGGTTAAAAGTCAACGATTTTTAAAGTTCCATCAACGAAGAATTGTTGTCTTCAGCTTCTTTCACCCTGGACCAGTCTAAAATTTTGTGATTTGGTTTTGGATTAAACTGTCATCTTTATAAGTCAAACCTGCTTGATTAGCCACCTGTATAAGAAATCCATCTGTCAGTGATCCAGTGAATCTGTTAATCCATTTCCACTCAATCCCTCCTTTTTACACCCCCCAAAAAATTGCTGTAGAAAATATTGTGGAAAATGAAGAAATTGCTTGTTACAAGCAATTTCTTCATTATCCACAATGTTTTCTAACCCAAAAGACAAAGATTTTTGAAATTTTAACAACCTTAAAAAGTCATCTGCAGCTTCTTTCAATTTGGACCAGTCTAAAACTTTGTTGTGTGGGAATGAGTTAAGCTAGTTGATAGATCACTAGACCTGCCCTCTGACCCCAAAACAAGGCAGATCAGCAAATCAAACATGATTAGTTTCTAAAACGGATTTTTTATGATTGGTAGTGGAGATTCATTAATTACTGTATTATTTTACTGAATAAGAGCTCAACCTGACCAATCTGGCCAACAGTGACTAGTTTTGGTTTGATATGAGCCAAAATCTGAGTATAAGGACCTACCTAGGGCATCATTGACGGATGGCTTGCCATACCTACTGAGATCCCAGATACTTTGACTAAGATTTTAAACCTGGTTATTTTACTAAATGTTTGGCTGGTAATTCATTAAAAAATGGTTGGTTGGCCACCTTAACATCATAACCACAACTTGAATAAGCTGTAGTTAAGATGTTTAAGTCACCAAACAAACAATAATGGTTCACATCAATATTAGCAAATGTCCGAGTTGAAAGGTCACTTTTAGTCTCAATGAATGATTATACCCCCGTAACTTTGTTAGGGGGTATATAGGAGTCAGCTTGTTGGTCAGTCGGTCCATCGGTCGGTCGGTCCTTCCGTCTGTCTGTAGCTTTTTCCTGTCCGCTCAATTTCTGGGCAACCATTGGAGGGATTTGATTAAAACTTCACTGATATAATCAGTATTAAGCAGAGATGTGCATATTCTATTTTGGTTACGGTCCATTGATTTTTGACAGAGTTATGGCCCTTTGGTGAAAAATCATGTCCGCTCAATTTCTCAGCAACCATTGGACGGATTTGATTCAAATTTTACACAAACACTCGGTATAAGTCAGACATATGCATATCCAATTTTGGTTATGGTTCATTGATTTATGATGGATTTATGGCCCTTTAAAGTCCATTTTTGATATGGCCCTTTTGCAGATAGCACTTGTATATGGACAAGCGCTGTTGGGGGGTTTAAGTCCGCTTTGTGACAATGTCTAGTTTGACTGGTCATTGGACTTTTTGACTGGTAGTCAAGATCTTTCAATTATTTCATATTACAAAACTCTACATTTTTGTGGCCGGTTTTTGTCTGTCACACAAAAAAATTTCCATCTGAGAGACGCACCTTTATTGGAAGTTGGGTTGTATTTGGTTTTATGGCCAACTTTTTAAATGACTCAATATGGAGACAAGGCCTTGTGAAATTTGCTATATGAAAAATTGTTGGAAAACAAGCTTTACTTGATATAAGTAGTTTCTTCTTTTCTGGATGTTATCATTCTTATGCCATTATCACAATTCATTATAACATTTCTTGAAATTTTTTACTATGCTCTCTTTGAATTTAGACTTGTTTTATTATGATTGCCTTTAACCCTTGTCACGCTGAAGAAAGTCTTTTCAGAATTTCATTAAAATCAAAGGACTGAAAGTATTATTAAAGTATTATTAGTACATGTTCAATGGTCATTACATCTTTTGATTAACAAAAATCGTTTGTAATAGAAACGCAGGAGGAGATGACTCAGATGCACTTATGTGCAGGCTGATCTTGTCTACACCTCATGCCGAAATCGGAATATCCTGGGTTCAGCATGACAAGATTAAGTAGTACGTTTTCTATGTGCAGCCCTTTTTCTTTGAGCGGGCCGAAGAGGGGATGAATAAATCACGGCCAAATCAGCATTAATGTTGTAACGTATCGTATGTGCCTGGTAGCGTTATAGAGGAGTTGCAGTGAATATTGAACCCAATAGCTAATTGACAGGCAAGCCAACTAATCTTTGATATGGCAGGCTGTGTAACATTTAAAGTAATGTTTGGTTGGAAAATATATGGTCAAGCACATAAAATAAGCAAAAAGTTAATCCTTGAAGGTGTAGTTACAATGTTTAACCCATTCCAACACAATCCCTCTTTTTGATACCCTGAAGAAAAAAAGCTTTGGAAAACATTGTAGATAATATAGAAACTGCTTATAATAAGCAATATCTTCAATATTTTCTACACCAAAAGACAAATATTTTTAAAATTTCATCAACTGCAAATTGTCATCTGCAACTTCTTTCCATTTGGATCTGTCTAAAATCTTGCCGTCTTATTTGCCGTCTTATAATGGGTTACAGAGTTAAGGTTTTGGAGATTATGACTTTAACTAGATGCCATTCATTGCAAGGTACATACATAACAAATGTGGACAACATACCTTGAGTAGTATACAAGAAATCAAGAGTTTTGTAGGGTGGCCAATGTACACCTGAAGGGATAGTCAGTGAATAAACACTGCAATCTTAGGCTGTTTGGCTAAGTCAAGAGAAGATACTTGCAAAGCAACTTGAGGGCTCAATTCTTTTTTTTCTTTTTTTTCATGAACAACTAGACATAAGATGCTTTGTGGCAAGTTTCAGTTCATTCCAACTGAAAATGTAGGAGAGGTTGTGTACAAAAACAAGATGTGTTTGTGAAACACTATGCCCCCGAAACGGGAATTCTTCAGAAACGGGTAAAGGGTTAAAATTTTGACCTTGACTTTGATGAAATGACCTTCCCCAGTTGCGCCAAATTGAGACCTATCTACATACCAAATATTAGCATTGTAACTTAATCAGGGTTGAAGTTATAGGAAAATGTTTAGTTGGCAGGTTAAGTTTTGCAGACAGACCGACAGACAGACGGACAGACAAACGGTCACCGTTAAAACAATATGCCCCCGATCTTATCGATGCGGGGGCATAAAAATCCACTACAATTCTGAACTATTTTGCCAAGTCAAGGGACGGTTCATGATGGTTCATACTAATTTTGTCCCATGCATGCTGTAAATCAGTTTTTTCACATCTAGGACAAATATCCATGAGCAATCTAACCCTTTCCATTTCAAACCCCTGGGTTTTACATTGCCATGATTTTATACTTGAGAAAACATTTTGGAAAAAGAATAAATTGCTTGTGATCAGCAATTTCTCCTTTTTCCACATTTTTTATTCAACCATATAGGATGTTTTCATTTCATATTGTATCAAATTTTCATTATTGTCTGCAACCTATTTTAATTTGGACGAGTCTAAAATTTCAAAAAACGTTTGTAAATTAGGATGATAATCACCTCATCAACATCATATCCCCAGCTAAGTGTAAAAACATCATAAGATCCTATACTTTGTATAGACTCTTATGATGTTTGTGCTTTAAGCCACCAGAATGTTTGTCAAATTGTCTACTAAACGGGCAAATATTAAAATTTTGCTTGAAAAACAACTTGACATTACAGGATTTGCGGGTTTACTGGATCAAGATAGTTCTATTTTATATGAAATAGAAAAAGGATAAAGTTTGGACTTGAATATAATCTTGACTTATCCAGGAATTTGAGATTTCTGATTTCAAGTTAATGAGTGTTGACCGTTTAGTACAAAGACAAATAGAAAATCAGACAGACTGATGTACAGATAAGCTGAATCCAATATACCCCCAGAATTCTTTGATGAATTGACCAATCACTGGCAATTCCCACTGAGCTCCGACAAGGAGATCCACTTTGATATTAATAGTGTTATTTTACAAAGTTTGCCCATAACATGTAACAAACAATAGGGCCATTGGCCCTGGTGCACTAACCAGAGATAAAGGCTCTTTTTTGATGTTAAAGCTATGAGTATGATAAAAGTGAGCATAACCATGCTTGTACATATATAGGCTTTGTACCTTCGATCTTAGCCTTTGTCATGCTCACAATTGCAATGAAATCAAAGGACTTAAAATACTGCAAGCATTAATTGTTGGTCAGTTTTATTTTACAAATTGATTTTATAAATAAATATTTCTGGCTTGAACTGGACAGGCAGGAGGTGTAGACTAAGATCAGACTGAACTTATATGCAGGCTGATCTTTGTCTACATCTCCTGCCAAAGTAGGAATATTCTGGGTTCAGCATGAGAAGGGTTAAATTTTGGCAACTGGTCATGGGTTTACAGGAGAAGAATTTAAAATTGCACTTTTAAGCAGTCTTCCAAACTTCAGACTTCTGGGACAGGGCCATTTCTGACCTATTCGTACAATTTTGGCATACTTGGTAGAGAATCATCTTGATATACTATACACCAAAATTGAATGCACTGCACCTTATACCATGGCTAGGGAGATTTTTTACCCTACTGGCATGATTTCTTGTAACAAAGTACAAAATCATTTAGCCTTAGGACTTGTATTTTAGGAGGACAAGACTTTTGAACTTGCTCTAATAGAACATTTTCCAAAAATGTTCACCTCTTGGGTGGAGCTATTTTTTACCACAGGAATATAATTTTGCAGAACTTGATAGAAAACCATGTGGATATGCTATATATGAACTAGAGCTGTCGCCCTCAAGGGCTGACGAGAATACCCCCCACACCGCTAAAAAGGCTTTTCTATGAAGGAGTGGAATTTGAAGCTGTTTAATCACATGCATGTCATGGTGGATGAACATTGCCAACCCTCCACCTCTTTCTGATTTTGTGTTTGTTGCTAGAGTTGACTGATTAGGAAAGGTTGGTCAATATGAGCCTATGTTAAAGAAAACTGTGTGAGGAGATGATGACACAAAATTATATCCACCAAAAGTCAATATGAGCCTATGTTAAATTTTTGATCCCCGGGGGGCGGGGTCAAAATTGACCTCAGGAAATAAACCGTTCGATATTTTGTAAAGGTCAACAAGATGATTTTACTTACCAAATTTGGTAACTCCCCTTATGGTTACTGAGTTTTGCAATTTTAAATTTTGACTACTCCCCCCCCCCCCCCATTAAAAAGTTCAAAATGGCATAACTCTGTAACTAACGACTGGATCAAGATGAAAAATGCAGGTGCACAACTTCATATGATAGGAAACAACCTGATAAAATTTCAGCAAAATTGGTAAAAAAATGTGGGAGGAGAAGAGGACACAAAATTATGTCCACGGACGGACGGACGGACGGACATTCTGATTCAAGTATACCCCCCCATAACTTCGTTGTGGGGGGTATAAATATTATTTCATTATACATGTACCATTATACATTTGGAGGAATAGATATTTGAACTTGCTGTAATAGAGAGATTTTCCAAACTTTGGACCCAAGGGGCAAGGCTGGTTTCTACCCACGGGGCATAATCCGTACAAACATAGAAGATTACTATTGGGTTATGCTACATTCCAAATATGAATGCTTAAGTAAGGCCTTATAGTTAAAGGGAGGTATCAATGTTTCTGAAAAATGCCTAAAAATACGCTCAAACTGACGCTGAACACTTAAATTTGAGTTTGATATTGTCTGCGTGGTCTTCTGATAGGCTTACAGCACTGGCACTTAATCTTAATACATTATGCCGATTCATTTACCTAGGTATGATATAAATAAAGATAATAATACGTATGCTAGAGAGTAAGAAGGTAAATTAGGTCACTGACTTTGCCAGATTTTAGAAATATCTTAATAATGAAGTGCCAGTGGCTTACAGTGGCTTTTTTAAGGTAACATAGGAAAGGTTCCGCTTAATTCAAGGTTATAAGCTCACTTGTGATCACCTTTTGTTAGGGGTTCGTCTGGCGTTCATCGTCCGTCAACAATTTCTTTAAATGTCATCTTCTCCCAAACTACTGGGCCAATTTGAACCAAACTTAGCAAAAATGTTCCTTAGGAAGCCCCCTTTATAAATAGCTAAAAGAATTTAAATCCCTTAAATCTCTGGTTGCCATGGCAACAAAAGAGATATTTTAAAATAATCTTTAAAATTATTCTCCTCCTGACCCAGACGGCATAGAGCCTTGATATTTTGCATGAAGCATCAGTATGTTGACCTCTTTCAAAATAGCTAGAATCATGATCCTTGGGTCCCCAGGAGGGAGGGGATTATATAGGAATAAACTAGAGGCACTTGAGTGCCTGTATTGCTTTACAGGTCTGATGGTACTAGTTAGGTAAATGATTTTTGGAATTCGATATTAACCAAGTTGTATTCACCGGTTTGAAATTTTATTGTGTGGGAATGGGTTTTATGTTAACTGTTAAATCAATTCAGTTGTTTGAACTGTAAAAAAGTGTCACTGTGTGGGAATGGGATAAGCTATAAGCTTAAAATCCACATTTGTTAAACTGTCAGGTTTGATTGAAAGGTTAAGGAACATGAAAGTAAACATGTCAAATTAAGTACAAGTATCTGCATTTGCAATCCCACTCAATCCTGCTTTTTAAGCATCTCAAGAAAAAAGCTTTGGAAAACATTGTGGACAATGAAGAAAATCCTTGTAACAAGCAATTTCTTCAATGTCCATTATGTTTTCTACCCTACAAGGTCAAGATTTTCTGAATTCCAGCAACTTTGAATCAGTCCAAGATTTTGTTGTGATGTATTGGGTTAAAGGGTCAATTTCAACTTGTTACGAGCAATTTCTTCATTGTCCTCAATGTTTTTTATTCTAAAAGGCAAAAATATTCTTCAATCAAACAATTTGAGATTGTTACCTGCAATTGCTTTCAATACGAACCAGTCTAATATTGTATTGTCTGGTAATGGGTTAAAAAACATAATCCTCACTTCCCTTGATAATAATAAGCTTTTATCTTCTATATCAAAGAGCAGTTACCAATAAGATAGAACCCTACTTTCTACCACTTTCTAACATCCTTGCACCTCCTTGATCTATTTTTATAAATGCAAAGAGGCATACCTTTTCAAAGTGTGTCTGCAATCCAGTTTACTGTAATCTGAGTTACCACAGTCTCCATGAAAATTGGGTGTTAATCAGTCCGTTCATGTATACATACAAAAAAAACTAGAAGTCTCAGAAACTCACTGTAAACTTTTAACCCTTTAGCAGTTCACCCAACTAAGACAGTTGTTAAAAATCTGCCATTCAAGAATTACAATTTAAAAATTTTCTTGATAACATATATGGACATAAGCCACAATAATAAATGCCTTATTTTCAATATGTCAAAATATGAAAAATAGTCACCAGAAAATCATTCCTGTAAAATTAAGTTGAAATCAATCCACTGGTTTCTTGGAAGAGGATATGAACATTAATCCCGCCCATTAAAGTCATGTTTTTCATCCAAGAAGGTTCTTTGAAGAAATCCGATAAAGGGTCACCCATTGATCATTCCTGTAAAATTTGGTTGTAATCCATCATCTGGATTCTGAGAAGAAGATTTTTAAATGTTTCACCATATATATCGAAATTAGCCCCACCCATTAAAGCCATATTTTTCATCCGATCAAAATTCTTTGTAGGAATCTGATAAAGGGTCACTAAATGATCATTCCTGTTAAATTTGGTTGAAATCCATCAATTGGTTTCTGAGAAGAAGATTTTTATAGGTTTCACCATATATAGAAATTAGCCCCGCCCATTAAAGCAATGTTTTTCAGCTGATCAAAATTCTTTGAAGGAATGTGATAAAGGGTTTCTCAATGATCATTCCTGCTATCCATCATCTGGTTTCTTACAAGAAGATATTTTAAGGTTTCACCATATATGGAATTAGCCCTGCCTGTTAAAGCCATGTTTTTCATCCGATTAAAAATCTTTGAAGGAATCTGATAAAGGGTCACACAAGGATCATTTCTGTAATATTTGGTTGAATTCTATTCTTTACTTCCTGAGGAGATTTTTAAAGTAAAAGTTTACAGACGCACTGATGCACGCATGCAAGGACAGACACACTACAGACACAATGCCATGACAATAGCTGGCTGGCTTTCAGCCAGTGGAGCTAAAAATCTGCCATTCAAGAATTGTAGTTTAAAAATTCTTTGGATACCATATATGGACATTGGCCACAACAATAAATGCCATATTTTCAATGTGTCAAAGCAAAACAACCATCGTTCTAATTCATGTCACACACCAAATGGTTAGGGCAAAACTATGGTAATAGACTATATTTGTTTGCAGAACTGATGACCGGCTAGCAAATATAATTCCTGATAATGTAACAATGACATTAGTTTGAGCAAATTCAAACTGAATGCCGGGTACCAACAATTATACCCACAATGTGAATTACCCAATACTCTTTGCATGCGTCTCTGCTTAATCTAAAAAAGACTTACAGCCTATGTAGGCTATTAGGGAAATACCCTGGTTTAAACAATAAAGGACCTCTGATTTTTGCAAAACTACTTTCAGAATATTGTGTTGAAATAATATATGAGAGGGAAAAAGAATAATCAAAAATCTGTGACAAGAAAAAAACAATGATACCTATCTTTAAGGGTTACATGCAAAATTCGAATGACTAAGGTCATAAGGTTCAGGAGAAGACTTGTATCATAATCCTAACCTAACATAAAATTAGACTGTTGAAAGATAAAGAGCCTTTATCTTAGCCGAGCTCTCCAGGGCCAACGGTGTTATTAATACCATACTACAAAACCATCTATTTATGAACATGCCATATATGATTGTATTAGGCCATAACGTTAAGGAGGACAATACTTTTGAACTTATTGAATTATCCCCCTTGATAGAATAGGTTGCTCTTTTGATAGTGAACAATTGTGCCAAGTTTCAAGTAAATGCCTTTAGTAGAACCAGAGATATCACCAAATGTCAAAGTCTTCGCATGACGACGGTGACACCAAGGCCATGGCAATACCTAGTGTTTTCTTCGAAAACAGCCAAGCTAAAAATAATGACATTAAAACTTGAAGTGGGACTTCCTGTCGGATTCAGTGGACTTGGCCAAAGGAGTAAGTAGGCAGGGCCAGTGATTGGTCAATTGTGACGGTTAACATGTTATTGGTAAAACATTTTTTTTATTTGGGACACAGTTTTGGCTTTGACCAGATTGTCTGACAAGATAATACAAACATGTAATGAAATATGGATAAGCTATTATGGCAAAAGCTGTCATTTGAATTTCAAAAATAGAAGAATTCTTTAACAAAAGGGCCACTGGCCCTAAAGTTCTTACCTGAGTTGATGTCTACAAAAGCCCAAGTAAACTGGTTTAGGCCAAATGTGACTTGCTATTAAATCTTGTCTTGAAATCAAGAGGAAAATTCTTACAAAGTTTCAAACTATTGGTGCCAGAAAAGTAGCATGTAACGTAAAGATTTCTTTCGATTAAACCTAGTGACCTAGTTTTTTACCTCAAGTGACCCAATATAAAATTTAAAGATATTTTTGGAGACAAACATTCTGAACAAATATCTAATTGATCGAGCTAAAAAATGCTGCCTCTGGAGTGCAAATCTTTTGAGCAAAAAGAAAGGCCCCTGGAGTGTAATCAAGGTTTATCTAAGACATTACCAAGTGTCCCAGTTTTTAGCCTATCTGACTAAAAGTCTTACTTGGCTAACATATCATGAACAAAAACATTCTGACCAAATATCAAAAATCTGAGCCCAAAATGGTGCCTCAAGAGTGCACACAAGGTATATCTTAGATTTGACCTAGTGACCTGGTTTCTTACCCAACTTTACCAAAATTTGAACTTGACCTGGACAAAGATTCTGAACAATATATAATTATTTGAGCCTAAAATGTGTCTTCTAGAGTTCTCACAAGGTTTTTCTAAGATTTCACCAAGCGACCTAGTTTTGACCCCCATTTGACCCAATATCAAACTTGACTCAAAATTATGCAGGCAAATATTCTGACCAAATATCAATTGATTTGAGGCTAAAATGAACCCTCTAGATTGTGCACAAGTCTATTACCAAGATTTGCCCCTATGACTTAGTTTTTTTTGCATTTTTTCCCTATTTTTTATGCTTTTATCACTTTTCAGTAATATTGTGGCTGCTGGAGCACCTAACAATGGATCCCTGCTACATCTTGCACCAGTACCACCATTACATCCTTTCCTAGTTTGCTGCTGCTATCCCACTTAGATTATCCACCAATTGATGAGAGACAAATGTTCGAAAGTTTTTGACCTCACCTGACTCAATGTAAAACTTGACCCAGTCTTTTTGCAGACAACAATCTGACTAATCAAATCTAATGAGCCAAAAATGTTACATCCAGAGTTAACACAAGATTTTTCTAAGTTTTGACCTAGAGACCTAGTTTTTGACCCTGCGAGACACATTTTCAAACTTGACTCAATGGAGAATATTCTGAACAAATATCAATTCATTTAAGGCAAAATATGCCCTTTAGATTGCACACAAGATTTGACCTAGTGACCTAACATTTGACCCCATGTGACCCAATATAAAACCTGATCAAGAAATTATGCAGACAAACATTCTAATCAAGTTTCAATTGATTTTAGGCAAAAAAGTGACCTCAAGAGTGCACACAAGGTTTTTCTAAGATTTGACATAGTGGCCTATTTTTTGACACTATGTGACCCAATATTGAACTTGTCAAAGGTTTCAATGAGAAATAATCTGACAAAGTTTTAAGAAATTTGACCTAAAATTGTGGCCTCTAGAGTGCGCACAAGATATTGACAGATGACTGACAACAGAAGACACCCAGCACATATAGATCACAAAAGCTCATCTTGAGCACTTTGTGCTCAGGTGAGCTAAAAAGCAGTGTGGATACTGATCACACACTTTTGTAATATTTAAGACAAATGTAACAACACTTTGGCTCTGATGGGCAATGTAATGGACAAATTAACTTAGCCAGAAAGAATTTCAGCCGACAGTCAAACAGGGAATAGAATAATCTCTGTAATCATAACAGTCCCTATAACTTATCTATTTAGGGACAATGTCTCCTAGGATGCTAGAGAAATGGAGAACTGTTCTAAAATAAGGAATAAGATGACAATAAATTGAGGGAAAAAATTAACTTCAGATGAACTGGCCTCCAATAGGGTCCAGTCAAGGAAGGGTTAGATTTGTTAATAATGAGCCCCATAAAAGTATGTTAACTCAACAAACAACTGTCACAGACAAGCCCCCTCATTGCTTGTCACAAGATCTTAAGTTTTGACCTCGAACTTGTTCCCCTTAATGGGGAACAAGTGGGCCTAGATATTTTCAAATCAAAATCAGACAAGTACAAACACTGCATGCTCTCACACAGAAAATGGCATACGGAATGAGGCAACTCTCTTTTCCAATTTCGAATACATGGCAGGGCATAAAAAACTACCTAGGATGGGTAAGCCATCCATTTTACAAACAATAAAAGAACAAAAGGCCAATGAGGGCCTGACACGCTCTACTGGCTATCAAGTTTTCCCTTAAAGTAATCTGATTTTAAAGGAAGTTGATTGCTTAAGGAAGTATGTGTATGCATAAAATGAAAATAACAAATTGGAATTTATTCCCTTTATTATTTTTAGTACATGTAACAATCCTTAAGGCCCCATTTTCTGTGTTTCACAATAGATCCACTCCATTTCCAAAAGGGAAGTTTCCTTGTGACTCTACAATCATGCTGTGAAATTTTCAACAGAATCAGATAATTATATGTAACTTGATCATTGAATGAGAATGTTTGAGTGAAATTCAATAAGGCCCCGTTTCCTGAGTTTTCTGATAGATACAATTAGTGAAAATGGAATTGACCATTTAAGATCAGACAGTCTGGTTCAAATTTCACTTATAAGTTACACAACTATGAAACAAACAAAATTCTCAAAGCTTTCACAAATACCAAAAGATTGCAACTTTACCATGAAAATATTGGTGAACTAACCCAGCAAAAGGAGCCTGAAATCATTAATGTTAATGGTAATCTTCAGGATGAGGCTGTTACCAAGGATCAAACTCAACTAATGCTGAAATTGAAGAAAACACTCAGTCTGTTGAGTCGTTATACTGGGAATTTTGGGTCTGCTTAGACAAAGGGTCCTCAATCTGTTTCTAAACAAGCTGATCTCTAATCAAACGTTTTGAAAGAAGCTGAAACTGTAATTAATCAATGTACATCAAACCTTAGCAAATTTTCAAAGTGAGCAGATATAATGGTGAACATTGGTTTTGATATTCCATACAAGATGAAAAGAATTCCATTTGAATCATGGAACATGAGATTAATCAAGACGTATAATGTAAGTACTTGGAATCTCATACAAGAACTGGAAGAAAGTGGAGAAAGAAATCCAATAAATAAACCTTGAATTGATCAAATCTGTGCTGTCTTGGTCCGTCTTAAAATCCTAACTTGGCAATTTGGGTTCTTTGGTGCATTCTCAAATTCATTTTTTTTTTCTGATGAGAAATTGTATTAAAATTGACTTAATTTCAGTCAAGTATTCTATCAGCTATCTCACATTAGTTTTTTGAGGTTTTTTTTTTTTACTTTTTCTTCTACAGAAGGGTTAAAGATGAGCACACATATCTTTCTTTAGACACTTTAAATTTTGGCGTGATGACAACAACAACTACAACCAAAACAACCCAAAGATTAAATCATATGGTAGTCTTCCACCTAAATGCAGCCCTAACACTTTCTAGAGAATATTGGCCTTATATGTACGAGATTCCCTTTGCCAAATTTCACATTTCCAGCTATTGTAAGAAAGATGGCAATTCATATTAATTTATTTCAAATGTTGTTTCTCAACTAAATGCTCTGCATCTTGAAACGGATGTACTTTAAAACAATAACCTTTAAACAGTCTATGCTTTGGTACCTCATAGTAACCCAAACAAGAGGACCATGATGGTCCTAAATCGCTCACCTGAAGCATCTGCAAATTACAGTATTTTTTAGTATAAAAAAGACACAACTTGAGCAAAATAATTAAAACAAATATAAGATTTTGGGCTTTGTACAAAACAATCCCGTAATGATTTACAATAAGAATGAATTCCTTTGGCTTTATAGTTTAATCCATTACCAAACTATCCAAGAATTTGTCACCCTCAGGGAAAATAGGTTTGAAAAAAAAACATAGTGAGAAAGGGAGTGACAAGCAATTTATCTGTTTCTCAAAGTGTTTTCTACCTGAAATTCTTTGTATAAATTTAGATTTTAATCAAACTCTAAATACTGTCTGATACTTCAATGGGTGTAATTTTAGCAACCTTGGTAGAGAACAATCTGGATGTACTATAAATCAAAATATGAATGCATTACAACTTATACATGAGGAGTGGAAGATATTTGAACATGCTCTTATTGAGGGTTTTTCATATCTTTGGATGCCTTGGGAATGGCCATGTTTGTCCAAAGGATATAAACATGGTAGATAACAATAATGTTATCCTATGTTTTTAATGTAAATGCTCTAGAACCTATATTTAAGAAGAAGAATTCTTTCAATGTGATTTACGCAGTTTTCCACCCCAGGAGCAGAGACATTTTTTATCTTAAGAGCATATTTTCCTGTTACATAGTACAAAATTATTTAGTCATGCTACATACCAATTATGTATGCCCATCACCTTATATTTCAGAAGGAGAAAACTTTTGAAGTTGCTCTAATTGGGTGTTTTCCAAAATTTTTGACCTCTGGGGCAGTGCCATGTTTTATCTCAGGGCTAAGATTTTAGCTAACGTGGTAGAGAACCATCTGGATATGCTACATACAAAATATGAGTGCCTTAGACTTTGTAGATTGGGAGGAAAAGACTATTGAATATGGTCTAATTGAGCATTTTTACAAACTTTGGACACCCAGGGAAGGGTTGTTTATTAACCTACAGGCATAATTTATTCAAAACTGATAGATAACAGCCAGGCTATGCTACATTCAAAATATAAATGCCCTTCTCCTTAAAATGAAGAATTTTTTTTTTTAGCATACTCAAATTTTTGTGTTTTTCCCAATTTTGGACCCCTAGTGCAGGGCAGTTTTTGACCCGAGGAAGACAACTTTTAGTGATATAGTACTAAACCATCTAGTTATGCTACATACCAAATATGAATATCCTACACCTTATAGTTTAAGAGAAGAAGTCTTTTGAAATTGCCTTAATTAAGCATTTTTTCAAACTTGGGACCTCAGGGGTAGGGCCATTTTTGACCCTAGAGATTAAATATTTAAAAACTTGGTAGAGAACCATATGATTAAGCTCTATATAAAATATAAATGCCTTTGGCCTTGTAGTCTGTGAAAAAAAAGACAACAAAGATTTTCTAAAATTTCCCATTTTCATATGCCGCGGTTACAAGAGTTTTTCACAGAATGAAATTCTTTTAACAACTTTTGAAGAACTTCACCCAAAGAATACTCCTGCAAAGTTTCAACTTGATTGGCCTACTGGTTTAGGAGGAGAAGATTTTTAAAGATTTACTAAAGATTCCCCATTTTCAAATGCCGAGGCAACCAGAGTTTTTGACGGAATTAAATTCTTTTAACAACTTTCGTAGAACTTCACCCAAGGAACATCCCTGCAAAGTTTCAGCTTGATTGGCCTACTTGTTTAGGCAGAGAAAATTTTTAAAGATTTCCTTAAGATTCCCATTTTCTTATGCTGCGGCAACCAGAGTTTTTGAGGGAATTAAATTCTTTAACAACTTTCATAGAACTTCACCCAAGGAACATCCTTGCAAAGTTTCAGCTTGATTGGCCTACTGGTTTAGGAGGAGAAGATTATCAAAGAAATTGTGAATGGACCGACAGATGGATGGATGGACAGACGGACAGACAACGACTGATCACAATAGCTCACCTCGCACCTTGTGTTCAGGTGAGCTAATAAAAAGGCAAAGTCTAAGAGAGCTCTTTTATAGGAAGCTTCTCAAAATTTTGGCACCACAACAATAGATGATGTCAATATTTAAGCTAAACATATAAATTCTCTTAACAGTAGGACTCAGAATATGGCAAATGTATAAGTTCAGCAAAATAAACATTTAAGTTCCTTCATTCACTGGTTGAAAATGAAATAGGAGAAAAATGGTATCCTTATTTATAGCATTGAAATAATTCAGGATCTTAAGATTTGCACAAGGTTAAATGGACACGTAGATGAGGGACAGAAAAACACCATCACTACACTTGTCTCCCTCATGGAGTTGGTGAAGGCAAAAGAATATTCATCAAGCTTTTGAAACCTATTTATGCAAAATTTAGGTATGTAGTTTAGGTAATTTAGATATTTAAGTTTCATTGATGTTTGTATTTCATGTTGTCAAACTATGATTGAATGCGAAATATCATTCCCTGAACAGACTCCATTCTCTCTAAGGACTAAACAACAAATAAATTCAATAAATGCTTTAATGAAATGCATAGAAGCACCCAAACTATAGAACAACATACATTCATGTATCTACCCTGATTTATACATGTATTATTAAATAAATTATCCGATTCATCAATGAGTTCAAGAATTTTGCCACGTCTACATCGGCCAGTCGTCCAGAGCTGAATGACAGCTCATCAATAAACAGCACGAAATAATCGTGCGTAATATACTCAACTTCTCGGTCATTACACAGTGAAGGGAAAGAAATTTTCTTCTAATTCATGTTCAATCAACCGAAGATAATTATATTACCCTCTGTCATGTCACAAGAAGGTTTTCTCATTACTATCAATCATTCTTAATTCCTGCCCCAACATTTTTGTACTTGAAAACCATTATAAACTCATTGGATATAACAAATATGTTGAAAAAAAAGAGACAAAATATAATTCAGCAGCATGCAAAAAATGTGTGAAGTTGCTATGTTTATAGTAGCCACTTTTTAGCTGTAGAATAGTACACAAAGACTAGGGAAAGCTATGGAACTGGGTTTAAAACAAAGTATGGGAAATTTTTACTCTGTTTCACATAAAAGTCGCCCAATGTTGGAGTTCACTTAAGGTCTGCATGAATGATTTAATTGGTACATTGAATTTTTGATTTACAGCTGGAATCAGTCAATTCAATGCTAGTTTATTGCGCTTGGAATCCTTAACCATACTGTTCATTTGTGGATGATTTTACGCTAAACTGGAGTGAATCTAAAAGGTCTATGTTTTCTCTACTTTCACGGTAATGGGACACTGCCTTCAAAAGATTTGAGAACAAGAGGCCTCAGGCATAGTTATAGCACCTTATGGCCTACTCAGAATTGGTGTACGAGCCTAAGGGAACTAATAGCAGATTTCCCTATAGTAATATGTGAGTAAAAGGAATTGTTAAGTTCACCTATGAAGGCCAAGGAACATCCACTTTAAAACAAATCAACACTAGTTGTATGTAGAGTGTAAGGACCTATTTCAGAGAACAAGAAATACTAAAATTGTGTAATTATAGGTAAAATTACCAAACAGAAAAGTTACTATTAACCCATCACCAAACAATAACACTTTTTGATGCCCCTATGACAAAAGATTTGAAAAATATTGAGGAAAATGAAGAAATTATTTGTCACGAGCAATTTCTTCATTATCCACAATGTTTTCTACCCCATCAGGTAAAGATTTTTAAAATTTCATCAACCATAATTTGTCGTCAGCAATTTCTTTCAATTTGGGCCAGACTTTTGCCTCTGGTAATTGGTTAAGAATAGTAATTGTCTCTGTCATCTGTGTCTTCTGTGGTTTTTCCCACACATCCTCACAACATCTTATTGCTTCACTGTGAAAGCTTCTCCTTCACATATTCCTATCATCTTTCTGGTATAATGGTGGTATGAATACACTCATGTGATTTTCTCGTTCATGAAGAATGATGCCAACATCAAGAAGTCTGAAAAAAAGCTTCAGCTGTTGTAAAGCAGATAAATACCCCCTACAAGTACTTTGTTACAGTTGATGACTTTCAGAGAATGGTTTATTGTTTAAATCACAAAATTACTTTGACCGACGACAATAGGGTGCTTGGGTCATGTGAAAAATTTGTATGAAATTTCATTGTCCTGGGTCAAAATAGTTTTGAGATCTAGGACGGAAAATAATTTTTAAACTATGTGATCCAAAAATAGAGAATCTACTTTTGTCAAGGGCAATATGTGTAAAAACTTCATGGTTCCTTAAGGAACACCTTAACCTCCTAACAGACCAAATTTTAGACAGGTGCAAATTCAAAGGAGTTGCAGATGACAAACGTTTAGTTGGTGAAATCTTATTTTTTGTCACTTGAGATTGGAAGAATTGTGGATAATGAGTAATATCTTCAATGTCCACAATGTTTTCAAAGCTCTTTTTTCTTGGGGGTGTCAAAAAAGGGGTTTGACTTAAAATGAGTAAATAAAGACAATATCACTAGATTTAACAATACGCAAATATGAAATATTCACATTTTTTTCATAGTTCCTTTATCTCAAGACTTCAAAAACTTGCACCCTTAAATAAAGCCAGTCATACCACAATGCTTACCTTCAATCCTCTCTATGATTATCTTTTCTCCTGCAAACCAGGCTTTCTCTAGGGTTTCTTCATCACCATAGTTATCTGGACGGAATTCCTCAAGGATGTACTTCTTGGCTAAGCAACTTTCCCGCAGACGACACTCAGACCAGTGCAACATTTCAAACATTTCTACAAGATGTAGAAAGAAAGTGTTATTTGTTTTTTTGTTACAAACAGTCAAGACCATTATTAAGTACTTTACCCATTCCCACACACAGACCTTTTTAGATGCCTTAAAGAAAAAAAGCTTTTGAAATATTTTGGAAAATGAAGGAATTGCTTGTAACAAGCAATTTCTTCATTGTCCATAATGTTTTCTACCTTAAAAAGATTTAGAAATTTTAAGTCACAACTTCAATTGTTGTCTGCAACTTCTTTGAATTTGGACCAGTCTTAAATTTCATCGTCTGGTAATGGGTTAACTAGACAAAGATATACAGTAAAACTTCGGTAGTTCGTAGCGCAAGGGACCGGGGAAATTTATACGAATTAAGCGTAGTACGAACAAAACGGAGGACAAGAGGTCGGCTGTTTGAGATACATGGAATCTGACATGGTCTTGTTCTGTCCTCAATTTAGGAATTGATTCTAAATTGGAAATTTTTTCTAAACAAGGCATGATGATATTAATTGAGGAAAACATAAATTAAAAATTATTCGTCTTTAATTTCTTATGCTTTTATCTCTGTTAATTTTTGTCATTTTTCAAACACAGTGTTTGTATCAAATGGTAGACTCTATCTGGGTGATTTCCCTCTACAACACATTGGATCAAATCACTCAAAGTATTCTATGATCAAATCATAAAATGAAGGACCGACGATTGTGAAGAAAGCAATCGCAGAATAAAGTAAAGTGCTAGAATTTCTAAGTGACCAATAGCACTGATACTAATGGGGTTGCGTCAATTTAAAGTAAATTTTCGGCGATAATTACGGGAATCTTTATTCGATTAATTACCCACCTTACAAACCAAACAGCCCCTTTTAACTAAAGGTACATAATAACACACAATTGTCATATAGATCAGCAGGTGAGAAAATCAAGGTAGGTGGTGATTGGAGACAGTTAGTTTACCACACCTTCGAATTAAACAAGTTCGAGTTTGTGCTATAATCATACTCTCGGGACTTGAAATGGCCTACGAACTACGAACCACTGACATTCGAATTAGACAATGTTTTCTAACAAAGAAAAAGAAGGAAAAAGATCGGGACCGCTCAAAGTATACGAACTAACACATACCTACGAACCAGTGACGTTTGAATTAACGAGGTTCTACTATACTAACATTGCTTAAGGTGAAAGCCTTCGAAGAAAACAAACTAGTAATTGGTTTCGACAAAAACATATGCTGTTGCCCTTAAAACCAAGAAAATAAAAAATAATAGCATTTTTTTTCCTGAACTGAACCTGTGAACTTGTAAAAATTCTTTCTTATTATGCAAGTAAGGTTGTTTCAGACCAAATTTCAGAATAAATTGCTTGTTTGCTGGCCATGCCCATTGAGCTCCAACAGAAAGTTCAATTAGATTTTATAGAGTATTAATTTGCAAAAACTATGGCCAGTAATATGGTTGGTTTCTGCTCTATATGTAGTAGCTTATTCAAGCTATAGTTATTGTGCTTAAGGTACCAAACCATCGAAATGCTTCAAATAAACGTGGGCCAATGTCAGAGTTCAATGTTCACTTCCAGTCTAGATGATTGGTTGAATTGAATCAACAAAAAAGTGTCAGTGTCAGAGATATTGTCCAGACAAGCTAATTCCTATTGAATTTTGACCTTCTACCTCAAACTGTGACCTTAAAATTGTAGTTTATTAAATCAGTTTTGTTTCTTGCATAACTAGGGCTCAAACTGAACAACTGTGTGAGTTATATCCCAATGTAATTCTTAATTTTCAGAAATATTTTTCAATCAAGACAGTGCAGGTTTTAGTTTTGATCTTTGACCTCGAACTGTGATCTTGACCTTCAAGCAAATGAACACTTGATTTTTGTTGCACAACTGAAGCTGTTAACAAACAGTTTGGTATTGAAACAATATTGTTACCGTTATAAAGTCCCATCAAATCAGATTAAAAATATTAGATCTCATCGGAACATGGTTGTTAGTCAAATTTGACCTTGAAACAAATGAAATCATTATTTCTTGCAAATCTAAAGTTAATACTGAACAAGTATTTGAAATGACATCAAAATCTACCTCATAGTTGTAGAGATCTTGTCTGAACAATTTAGTTCAGGTTTAGTTTTGACCATTGACAAAATAAAATCATTTGTCAAAATACCTAATGAGATTTCATTAGGATGAGGTTCTGGTCTGAATTCTATCTCTGACCTTGAACTTTGAACAAAGGAAATATATTTCTTTATTGCATAATTAGGACTGGAGCTAAACAGGTTATTGGAAATTGATTGAAATCCCATAGTTTCAGATATCTCGTTTTGGAAACAAAAAAGCAAAGAGATGGTGCTTTCATTCTGAGGTAGACATAATAACTTAAGCTAGACAGTCACTTTGGATGATAAATTCCTAAAATAGCATCAGTGTAAGAAATGGTCTCAAATCAATGGAGAATCATTCTCATATAATCCAACTTACAATGTGTATATCTTTCTGTTTTTAAATTAACTAACTTTTGGTAAAGTTAGTCTTGTAGTTGTTGAGAAAAACTCATCAGAAAAGAAGCAAACTGACTAGCCATTAGACTGACTAATAGAGTGGGTGTCCTCTTTATGCCCCATATCACTTTGTGTTTGATTGAGTCTGTAATTCATTGAATTAGATACTAAACTGAAAGATAGTGAACCAAAAGCAAAACATTTAGTTGGATTAACATTTATTTACCAGCTTTTTCAAATCTTAACTTTTATGTTCTAAAAAGATGGGCTAATCATCTCTGACATAAACATGAGCCGTAGTAGACAGATAATGCTCCCCGAAAAAGGCTTTTATCACAAAACTCAGTATGCCATTATTGGACAAAAAACTTCTTACTGAATGCGTCTTTAGTTTGAGAGTTCAGTTCACAAGAAATTTGGAAGTTTGACAAACATTGAAGGAATCTGTTTGGCTTCACAGGCCTGATCCTAGTAAAATTCAATATCATTATATGGTAAAGGGTTAAATATTTCACCTTGACCATCAAAGTTATCAATGAAAAAAGTCTACATACAAATAATGAAGACTTTAAATTGAGTAGTCTTACAGAGACCATAGACTGATTTATTAAAGAGTAGGAAATATACAAAATGTAAAGCTACATGGCATTAAGCCTTTTAGCATGGCAAGGTTCATTTAGTCAAAAACTGAAATAAAAATTACCTAGGGCACTTAATAAACAACATCTATGTAAAGCGACAAGAAATTTTGGCTATTGGTAAAGGAGGTATATCTGAAAATTAATGACCTTGACAATTTGACCTTGACCAATGACCTTGATTTTGGTATCTGCTGAAAAGTCTTGTCACAAGAAATAATCATTTGAAATATGATGGCTGTATCACCATTTTAAGATTATGGACAATGTTAACCCTTGTCATGTTGTATAAATTACCTTACTGAATTGCTGTCAAATCAAAGGGCTGAAAGCACTGATAGAACTTGTTCAAAAATAAATATTTTTTTTTTAGAAATCAACTTCCTAAACAACTCTGGCAGGAAAAGCACAAGCAGGAGGTATAGACTAAGATCAGCCTGCACATAAGTACTGTCTGATCTTAGTCTATACCTCCTGCAAAAACCAGAATATTCCAGGTTCAGCATGACAAGGGTTAAAGTTAAATTTTTTGAAATTTTAACATTGAGAAATGACCTCTACCATAGCCAATGACCTTGAACATAGTACCAACAGAGAGGTCATAGCATAAGCAATGCACATGTTAAATATTAAGGCTATATCATTTATTATTGTATACTTATGGGAGATGTTAAAGTGTGGTTTTTTTTTTCAAATCTTTGAGCTTGAGAAATGACCTTGACCTTGACAGATAACCTTGAACTTAATACCAACAGAAAAGTCATGTCATAAGCAATGCACATGTGAAATATGAAAGCTATATCACCATTGTAAACTTATGGACAATGTTATAGTTAAGTTTTTCAAACTTTGACCTAGAGAAATCTTGACCTTGGCAGCTTGAGAAATCTTGACCTTGGCAGATGACCATGAACTAAGATCCAACAGAAAGGTCATGTCATCAGCAATGCACATGTGAAATATGAAGGCTATATCACTTACCATTGTAAACTTATGGACAATGTAAGTTAATTTTTTTGAAATTTTGACCTTGAGAAATGACCTTGACCTTAACAGATGACCTTGACCTTGACAAATGACCTTGACCTTAGTACAAACAGAAAGGTTTTGTCATAAACAATGCACATGTGAAATATGAAGGCTATATCTCTTATCAATAAAAAGTTATGATCAATGTAAGTTTGTTGCAGAGAAATGGAGAGCTAACATATTAGCTATCAAACATTAGGCACCTTTTTCCATGACTCATCTTATTTCTGCAAATTTCAAATAGTTCATGGTAAAGGGCATCTTATTTGCTACTCTATTTTAAATTTAATTAAATTCTGACCATAAGACTAGGAGAAATTTGATAAAAACTATATTTTACCCTAAGTCCCCTTTTCTGTGACGAGGCCTAAAATCCCAAAACCATGAAAAACAAAAAGGGTTTGTCACAAGCAATGCATATGTGAAGTAACAAGACTATATCTGTAACCAATCAAAAGGAATGGCCAATATTAGTATTTGCAGGACAAAAAGAGAGCTTACGTAAAGCTAATAAAATTAAGGCCCTCTTTTCCCATGACACTTTTTTAAACTTAAATTTTCGATAGTTTAAGGTCAAGAGGATCTGATTTGCTACTCAAATATGAAATTTCTTAAAATTCTGACAACTAGACTAGGAGAAATTGGCAAAAAACTTATTTTTATATTAAGGCCCCTTTTTCCATGATGCAGCCTTGAATTGAGAACATTCTAAAAATAGTGTATTATAGAAATTTCCTAGGAAGATTATATATAAAGCTTCATCCAATTGGGCCAAGGTGTTCCTTAGATATGATGTCAGAGGGACAGAAAGACGGACACGCACACAAGCCAGCGACTATATGCTCCCCCAAAAAGTTTCTGGGAGCATAAAAATTAACCATTTTAATTTCTCACATATTTACCATATTAACATAATTATGTTTCCTATAAAGAAGAAGAATCATGAATATCCTTGTCCAACACACTGTGCAGTATCAATTTTAATCATTTTTTCATCCTTTCCCACACAATTCCTCTTTTTTAACACACACGCCCAAGAAAAGGCTTATGAAGAATATTGTGGAAAATGAAGAAAAGATTGTTACATGCAATTTCTTTATTTTCCACAATGTTTTCTGCCCTAAACAATTAAAAAAACACAATATGGCCCAGATGGCCCTACTGGCCTAGATCACTCACTAAATTGATTTCAATTCTTTGAAGTATTTTGAAAGATCATGCCCTTAGAATTATTTCTATCAAGTATGGATGCAATTCCATGGTGAGTTTAGGAGGAAGTATTTTTTTTCAATTGTAAGGACAGAAATACAGAAAGATGGACAGACAATGACCGATCACAATAGCTCACCCAGAGCACTTTGTGCTCAGGTCAGCTAAAACCAAGAAGTGTTCATTCCCAGGAAACAGCCTTTTTTTGAGAAAAATGACCTTAATAAGTGACCTTGACCTTGTTACATGAAATAAACCTTGGTATCTGGGATGTGTATAAATGAGGTCTATCACCATGCCCAATATGAGCATTGTTTATTGAATATGCTTGAAGGAATTGTAAATGCTAAGTTTTTTGCAGAAATTTTAACAGAAGTTTGACAAATGACTTTGACCTTGTCACATGACCTTGACCTTAGGATCTGAAGATGTATTTTGATGAGATCTACATAAGCTGTGTATCATGAATAGGGTTTAAAGTAAAAGAACTGTGAAAACAATGTGCCCCTGATCTTTCATCCTGGAGGAATAAAAAATGCTGACTGAAAATTGTTTTCTGAAACTTTAAGTAATTTGGAATCCTCTGAAATTTTTCGTCTGGTAATGGGTTACATAATACAGATGTCATACAAGCACACAATACTGTGACCTTCCATAGGTCCCGGGATTGCCAGAGTGGGTTAAAAAGTATAGATTTGTTGTTTTATGTTCTTTGCAACAAGCTAATCTAACCTTTTCAGAAATCGGAAAGTTTATAAAGGTACCAAGAATCTCCTGCTTATTATTTTACTCAGTTGACTTAACCCCAAAACCATTAGGAAAACTAGCAATTTCTTCATTTTCCACAATATTTTCATCAAAAAAATTGAAAAATCTGAAATTAAATAAACTTTAAATTATTGTCTGCAACTCCTTTCGATTTGGACCAGTCTAAAGTTTTGCTGTCTGGCTTAAGATCAGTACACCTCACAGAAAATCTCAAGACAGTTCCTATAATCTAACCTGATAAAGATGGATACAGTGCAGATCTTTCTGTCAGTAGCTGGATATATTCTTGTTTATTAAGCCTGTCAAACTTTGCCAGACAAACCTCATACAGCCTTGTAAATTTCTCTTTATACCCTATTTGCTGTTGCCTGAAATACAGTGAAGTCGTCTTAATTGCAATCATAATAATAGCATTTGACTCCTTGACCCATTACCAGACGGCAAAATTTTAGACTGGCTCAAATTGGAAGAACTTACAGACGACAATTTAAAGTTTATCAAATTTTGGATTTTTTCAACTTTCTGTGAAGAAAACATTGTGGTAAATGAAGAAATTGCTTGTGACAAGCAATTTCTTCATTTTCCGCAATGTTTTCCAAAGCCCTTTTTCTTGGGGCGTCTAAAAGCGTAACTGAGTGGGAATGGGTTAACTGCAACTGACTTTATGCACAAACATTAGATTAATGACTCCTGATAATAGCAACTTCTGGTTAATTGCAACTAAAGTGTTGACAAATTGGTGTTGCAATTAACAGGATTCTACTACATTTATCAAATAATGATCTGACCAGGACGTCCTACTTACAAATTAGATGAAGGTTCGAGTCTCAAAAAAATTCAAGGAAGAGGTGGAAATTTTTATGCATGAATTTCAATGACCAAGCCTGTATCTAGTTCCAACCACTATTTCGAATGATGGATCTTAACCCTTGTCATGCTGTATAAATTGCCTTACTGAATTGCCGTAAAATCAAAGGGCTGAAAGCAATTTCTTCATTATTCCCTAAATAGCCCTAAATTTCAGATGCTTTAATTTGTTGTCTGCAATCTCTTTTCTGGTCAGATCATTGCCTGCACTCCCTGCCTGTCATTTCATTCAGATGGACAAGCATTCACCAATTATTAGACCAGATAGTTTTCGATTGCTCCAAATTGAAAAAGATCTTTCTGTCATAATAAAAAGATATCATTTGTTGCATTGACCTGCACATAAAATTATTGCATAGATTTGCACATAAAATTTCTAAGTCAAACAAGAGGACCAGGATGGTCCAAAATCGCTAACCTGAGGCATCTGCAAATTACAGTACTTTTTTGTATAAAAAAGACACAACTTGAGCAAAATAAAAAAAACAAATATAAGATTTTGGGCTTTGTGCAAAACAATCCAGTAATGCTTTACAATAAAAATGAATGCCTTTGGCTTTATTGTTTAATCCATTACAAAACTATTCCAGAAATTGTCACCCTCAGGGAAATAGGTTTAAAAAAGCATTGTGAGAAAGGGATAGACAAGCAATTTCTCCATTTCTATTTAAGAATTCTTTCAATGCAATCTATGCATTACCTCAGGAGCAGAGACATTTTTATCCTAAGAGCATATTTTCCTGTAGCATAGTACTAAATTATTTAGTAAAGCTACATACCAAATATGAATGCCCTTCACCTTATATTTCATCAGAAGAAGACTTTCTCAGTTGCTCTAAATGGATGTTTTCTAAAGTTTTGGACTTATAGGGCAGTGCCACGTTTTATCCAAGGACTAAGATATTAGCTAACATGGTAAAGTACCATCTATTTTTAATGCTATATACCAAATATGAATGCCTTAGACTTTGTAGATTGGGAGGAGAAGATTGTTGAACATGGTCTAATTGAGCATTTTTACGAACTTTGGACACCCAGGGAAGGGGTGTTTTTTAACCTACAGGCATAATCTAATCAAAATTGGTAGATAACAGCCAGTCTATGCTACACTCAAAATATAAATGCCCTCCGCCTTAAAATGAAGATTTTTTTTCTTATCATACTCAAATTTTGTTTTTTTCCGAATTTTCTGACCTCTAGTGCAGGGCCATTTTTGACCATAGGAAGACAACTTTAAGTGATATTGTACAAAACCATCTAGTTATGTTACATACCCAATATGAATATCCTAGACCTAATAATTTAAGAGGGGAAATCTTTTGAAATTGCTCTAATTAAGCATTTTCCCAAACTTCAGACTTAAGAGGTGGGGCCATATTTGACCCCAGAGATTAAATATTTAAAAACTTGATCGAGAACCATATGATTAAGCTCTATACAAAATATAAAGGTATTTGGCCTTGTAGTCTATGAAAAAAACAACAACAAAGATTTACTAAAATTTCCCATTTTCATATGCCGCAGTTACAAAAGTTTTTCACGGAAAGAAATTCTTTTAACAACTTTTGAAGAACTTTTGTGCTCAGGTGAGCTAAAAAGGGATAATTTCCTCAAAATTGAATGTCAGCATAATGAATCATTGCCTAGATACTTGAATTATAACATTAACCCTTGTCATGCTGAACTAGATTGTTAAGTAGGAAAAGTTGACGGCCGGATTGACAAACATAGGGGCACTGGACGGGAAACACGCTATCACTTTTCCTCTTCTGGCCTTAGGCCAGTAGAGCTAAAAACTGAACCATTTCCTTTCAATTTATCAAGTTTCCAAAGAATATTTCAATACATTTGAAATGTTAACCTTAGAGTGGACATCTCAACCAAAAGGGGGGAAAAATATATTTTCCAGGAAGGTGGAACAGGGCTGATATTCTCTGCTTAGGTCTTTGGTCAGAAAAAACACTGAAGATAGATCCAAAGTTGCTATGTGTAGAACGGTAAGCAGGAAATTGTCAATAAGGACCATGATATGGGTTATGATGCATCATATTCATTATTCAGAAAGTTTGAGTTAAATTGTGCTAAAGATGTAACCTGTAGAATGGCTAGAAGGAAATTGTCTTTTTCCTAGATATAATAAAGTGTCCCCAAATTCAATGGGGATCTTCCTCATGATTACACAAAAATTTTTGGTAGGTTTGAAGAAGATTGAGCCAAAATTGTGACTGTAGAATGGCAAGAAGGAAACTGTCAATAAGGCTCCTTTTCCATTGTTATATGTCAGAAATTCAATAGGAGTCTTCCTCGTGACAATCATCTTCAGCAAGCCTGACAAAGGTTTATCAAATTTGTAATCTCTAGAGTGGTAACAAATAAATTATAAATATAGCCCAATTTCCCTTGGTATTGTCACCATATTAATTAGTGATCTCCTTCATGACCACACAAGCGTTTGCAGCTAGTGTGATAAAGATTGAGCCCAAACTTTGACCTGTAGAGTGGCTACAGTGAAATTATATCAATTCCCCTTTTATCTTCATATAGGACAATATAGCTTCATATTCAATTGGAGTTTTCCTCATGACCTGCAAAC
The DNA here is from genome assembly GCA_946902895.1 of Fragum fragum. Lineage (NCBI taxonomy): Eukaryota > Metazoa > Mollusca > Bivalvia > Cardiida > Cardiidae > Fragum > Fragum fragum. The sequence continues at coordinate 50,033,860 of OX336373.1, read as the reverse complement.
ATTTTCAGCAAGAAGCCAAAACTGTGACCTCTATTGTGGTTACAAGAAAATTGTCATTAAGGCTCCTTTTCATTCGATATTGGACAGAATGTCACTATATTCAATAAGGGTCTTCCTCATGACCATACAGACATTTTCACCAAATCAGAGCCAAAATTCTTAACTTTAGAGTGGTAATAAGGATATTGTTATTGAGGTCCCTTTTCCCATGATATTAGAAGGAATGTTACCATATGCAATAGAGCTCTTCTTAATGGAGATATGAACATTTACAGCAAGTTTGAGAAAGACTGATTCAAAATTGTGACCTGTAGAGTAATAAAACTGAATTTTTGACGGCCAGTGACACACAAAGAACATTCAGGTATCACAAAATCTCACTATGAGTATGCTATGCTCAGACGAGCTAACAAAAAGCAAAACATCAGTGGACCACCTAAATGTATTAATTACAGATTAAAGAAGCTGCAGTTACATCATTAAGTTGCCCACAAACGAAAATGTCTGATATAAACATTGGAGGTTAACATTTCACTTCCTGTCCACAGGAATGCTTTGACTGGTTTATTATTTTCTTATACAGGCAATCTGTCAATAAAGTAAAGAATTTTTACACAGATTTTTACATATTGATGCCATTAACATGGACTTAAAAAATTGCCATTTGAAATCTGTAAGTCAAAGTCATAGGCAGTATTTACATGTACATGTAATGGGAAAATATTGCTTGTTGAGTGTCTTTTGTCCATGAAACCTAATCAGAATCACTTACAATATTTGATGTAATTCATTCAAGTCCTCTGTAATTAAATCTGTCAACTTAAAAATTAGCCTCTCCTTTACGTCTTTAAGCAAAGTACCAGCTCCTTCAGGAAGATCCGAGTCCTTCACTCTTGAGCAGCTCGATAATTGTTCTGTCAGATTACTGATTGATTTCAGTCTAATTCTAATACTGCTCTCACTTGAAGATACTTCTTTTGTATAATCTTTCAAAACAATAAAGGATTTCTGGAGCTGTTTCTTCAGGTCTTCAAATTCACTTAGTTTACCCATGGCATCAAGGCTGGATACCAGACCTATAAAAGAAATCTGATAAGTAAATTTACAGCTTGTAATTGTATGTTATGTACAATGTATTGGGTTAGATGCAACTTTTAACAGTATCAGCAGGCTGGTGAACCTAACTATGGCTTCCTGTCCTTGATTCCACCAGCACCAACACAACAATCAATCCAAGCCTACACCCCAATCCAACTTAGATGCGAGAAATAGGAAATATACGACACTACTTACAATGACTTTATGTCCCTGTGTCATTATACTAGAAAAAACATGGTGGAAAATGAAGAAATTGCTATATGGCTAGCCCTTGGAATTGGACAAGTCCACAATTTTGTAAAGGGCTATGAAACTCAGGTTTGATCATCATTGAAGGAATGGCAAAAGCTAGAGGTGCTTGAGCACCTTGTTTGCTCCACCAGCTTGAATTTAGTTTTCATAATATTATTTTCTTAGAACAAGATTTTCAAAGTTTTCCTTATATATCATGTATTAACCCATTCCAACTCAATCCCTCCTTTTTACGCCCTTCAAGAAAAAAGCTTTGAAAAACATTGTGGAAAATGAAGAAATTGCTTGTATCAAGCAATTTCTTCATTATCCACAATGTTTTCTATCCAAAAAGGTGAAAAAATTTAAAATTCCAACAACTCGAAATTGTCGTCTGCATCTTCTTTCAATTTGGACCAGTCTAAAATTTTGTCAAGTGGGAATTGGTTAAAATAAGCCCTGCCAAGAGAAGCCATTTTTTTTAACTGAGCCAAATTCTATGCAGGAATCTTACAAAGAACCACTCAAGGATCATTTCTGTGAAATTTAGCTGAAATCCATTAACTTGTTTCTAAGAAGATTTTCAAAGTTTTCAGTATACACCATAATATGATTATATGGAAGTAAGCACCCTTCCCCATAAAAATTATGTTTTTCATCTAATCCAAATTCTTTGAAGAAATATGAAAAGGGTTCACTAAAGGATCATTCCTATGAAATTCGGTTGAAATTCATTGACTGGTTTCAGAGAAAAAAGATTTTTTAAGTTTTAACTATACGCTACATAATGGATATGAGCCCCCGTCTATAAAAGACATGCTTTTCATCCCAACAATTTTTCTTTAAGGAATCTAATAGAGGGTTGTCAAAGGATCATTCCTGTGAAATGTGGTTGAAATCCATCCGCTGGTTTTGAAAAGAAAATTTTCAAAGTTTTCACCATATAAGTAAATTAGCCCTGCCCATAAAAGCCATGTATTTTCAAGATCAAAATTCTTTGAAGGAATCTGTCAAAGGGTCATCCGAGGACCATTCCTGTGAAATCTGGTTTTATTCTGTTCAGTACAGTGGTCCGAGATGATTTTAAAAGTAAAAGTTTGACATGTGGAAGGACAAACACACAGATGGATGCACGACAGACACAATGCCACAATAGCTCTAGGCCTTTCGGTGTGGAAGCAGAAGATTTTTTAAAATTTCCTTACTTTCTATGTAAAATCAGTGATCACACAATGTAGGGCTATTTTTTAGCTAGCAAAGAGTCAGTTTTGAAAGCTTAAGTTAACAGATAGGTCATCTTTAAGATAAAAGGGTGCAAACTGCAAATGGAGGCTTAACTATTGTATTCATTGACTGCCTGCGCCATAAAAGTAGTTCCTATGCATTTCAGGAATATTGCAAACTCTGCCTGCAAGTTCATCTCTTAGGTATTTTTTGCTCACTTGGGCATATTGTGTTCAAAATGGGTCTAATCAAAGTCTCAACTATGCGCAGTGCTTTACATTGCCACATGAATTAACTTCATCCAAGTTGTAGAGAATTCCTTCAAAAGCATGCTATTTAACCCATTCCCATTCAATCCCACTTTTTAAGCACCCCACAAAAAAGCTTTTGAAAAAAATGTGGACAGTAACAAGCAATTTCTTCAATGTCCATGAGGTTGTCTACCCTACATGGCAAATATTTTGTAACTTCCACCATCTTGAAATTTTCGTCTACAACTCAGGGCTCTGCAGACTCTCAGAATTTGGGGAGAAGTGACTTCTCTCTTGTCTGAGAATTGGGAGAAGTTTTTCAAAATAGGGAGAAGTAGTGAGACTTTCAGGAGAAGTGGATCACGTTACAGTAGCTGCATATTTTGTTTTATACAGTATGCAGTTAATATCAAAGTATTTCTCATCCTTTCTTTCAATCCTTATTACAGAGATCTTATTCTTGTGAATAAATATTTTTGTTTTCTTTTTTCGGGTTCAAGAATATAGGAATCTGATTCTGAAATAATTTTCTTGATTATCCTATTATAGATGGTATTATAATCTCAATTATCAAAAGTTATAATAATCAATAATTTGAAAAGAGAGTATATGTGGTCTGGACTTAGGAAAATGATCAGATTTTAATATTAAGCAGAAAATAGGAAAACATTATTATTTTTATTATTGTATTTAACTCATTACCAGAAGATAAAATTTCCAGACTGGTCCAAATTGAAAAAAAAAAGTTGCATACCACATTTCAAATCAGAATATACTCAAAACAGAAAATAAGTACCAGATAAGTTAAAAAATATTGTGGGAAAAGGAAAAATTGCTTGCTACAAACACTTCCTCTTTTTCTCACAAGTTTTCCTTTTCAATTCTTCAAAAATTAAAAAAGCGGGATTGTGTGGTATTGGGTTAAAGTCTGTCAACTTCACCTGTATGTAACAATAAATGGATAAAAAGCTTGTTAATAATAGATTTTAAAAGAGTACATTTTGACTGAGTTGCAGTTATTGTAAGTAAAGGGTAGAGACAATTAACAGCCCAGTACATAAATCACAGACTGTGTAGAGAAGGTTTAAATCTGAAACTATGTTAACACGGAACCATTTGTTCTAGTGTTTTGGAATATATGTCATTGAATGGATTAATTACCAAAATGAGATAAGTGAAATTTAATTTCTGGATAAAATCCAAACAATGTTACTTATAAAAAGATCGTAGAAGCCCTGGATTGTTTGTCTTAGTTTTTCTATATTCATAAAATCAAAGTAGATAACTAGAGTCCAAGGATTTCATTGAAAAATGATTTTTTTCTATTTAGTTTTACGAGAAAATCAGTTTTTATCACCAAGATTTTATTTCTTTTATCAATGAATTTTAAAATACGGCAAATGACAAGATGTTCATAATAAAATACGCCACTATTCTCGCTGCTTGAAAGTAAGCAACAAATCTCATATGTTGATAAGATAAACATAATGTGCCACTAAAATAATTGAATCTTCAGAAGGGAAAGGGTTTGATATCAAAAAGTTGCTAAATACCGGCAGTTCACAAGGGCTTGCAACCATCCAATCAGCCAAGCTGCGAGCATGTCGTCTATCAATACAGGCTTGATTTACGGTCAAAGGGCTTCCGATTAGCAGTTGTATAATTGATTTACTGTTCCCTGATTTGATAGCCTCTGGGCAAAATGAGATTATCGCCTATCATTACGAGGCGACTTCCAGTATTTTCCAGGCGACTTTGACTTCGCTTTGATCAGCAACCCAGGCAAAGCTTTGTGAAACCAGGCGACTTCTTCGCCTGAGTCGCCCACTCTGCAGAGCCCTACAACTTAATTCAATTTAACCAGTCAAGATTTCGTCATGTTGCAATGGGTTAACTCCTGGGTTACTTTAAACTCGGCAAAGAAGAGTACTTACTTTGCTCGCTTACATAACTTTCAGTATTTTGATTTGGTAAGAGCTATAATTGGAAATATTTTGATAGAGGACCATTAGGCCATGTCACAAGCCATATCGAAGCCCTGGGCCTTTCCGTTTAGGAACAAAAGACTTTTTAAGACTGCCTTCTCTATTTCATTCTATAATAGGGATGGCACAAATTAGGGCTAATTTTTCAAGTAAGAGCAATAATTTGAAGTACTGGTATTTTGGTAGAGGGCCATTAGGCCGTCCCATGCCATGTGACAAGCCAAATATCAAAGCCCTTGGCCTTATGGGTTTGGAACAAGACTTTTCCAGATATCCTTGCTTATTCCTATGTAAAATTAGGGATCACACAAATTAGGGCTAATTTTTCAAGCAAGAGAAATAATTAAGAAGAGGTCCATTACGCAATAATACATGCTAAAATCAAAGCTCTAGGCCTTTTGGTTTAAAATCAGATGATTTCATTCTTTTTTTCTATGTAAAATCAGGGATGGCACAATATGGAGCTAAATTTCAAGTAGCGTAATAATTTGACAGATGCCAGAACTAGACCTTTAGTTTAGGAGGAGTAGTTTTTTAAGTTTTTTTTACTGTTGCCATGGCAACCAGAGTTCTTTATGGAATGTTATTATTTGAATGAATGTAAATGAGGACCATCTATGAAATAATCCAGTAAAGTTTGGTTGAGATCTGACCAGGAATTTCTGATCAGAGGACTATTTAAGAAAAACGTTTATCTATCTATCTATTATAAAGCCCAACTCCCTTTCCGGTATTACTGGCAGGTGCGAGTCTGTGCTGGAATAAAAACTGTTAGACATTTGTTAGGGTGCAAAATTTTAAAAGTATTGTGAGTGTTACATACTAACGGAAGGAAACACATACACACACGGACAACAGACACTTTGCCATAATAACTTGCTGGAGCTAAATAGACTGCCATTTAAGATAACCCATTCCCAATCAAAGACACCTCTCAAGAAAAACAAATATATGAAATCATTGTGTAATATGAAGAAATTGTTTGAACGAAGAAATTTCCTCTTTTTCACAATATTTTCTACCAAGACTGTATTTGAAAAAATCTAGAATTTCACCAACTTTAGATTCTCGTCTGCAATTCCTTTCAGTTGTAGAAATTTGGTAACGATAAATGACCACCTTTGATAATGCAAGTTTTGAACCCCTCTACATGAATTCTTGATTCACAGTTGAAGCACAACTTCCAAGGTATGCAGTGTATATAATCCTATAGTGCAAATTTTAATATGATATGCAGGTCAAAATACACATAAATTCTTTCATTGTTATTGGTTAGTATGGCTATCCCAAGCTGCAATATCGTAGCCCTCTTTCTGATAATATACTGGCCTCGCCAGCTAGGCTACCCCTAGTCTAAATAATATTCTATTTGTGACAATGGATCGATTTGACGAGGGTACGAATGTTCTAAAGTAGAATTTCCTCATATAGACCTTTACTTTGATGCAAGTTTTATTGAGGTCATTCTTAATGACTCCCTCAATCTTATGCAGATAAATATGCATATAAATCCTTTTAAATAATTTAAGAAAAAACATTGACTACAGTTTGTTGTTGTTGTACAGCTGGCTCTTGTGAAATTAGACTGGAAATGCTGCCCTGCTTGACTCTCTAGCACTCGGTTCATTTCCATTCACATCTATAAAGGCCTCAGTAAATAGTCCACCAATACGTCACCATTTCATCATTTGAAATTGGGCCATCATGATTTTATTTCATTTTATATTTGTAAATGTAAAATCAATTGAAAACAGCCTATCCCTTATTAGCCAGTAGCGGATATGCTATGTGTGTTATGTAGCAACGTGTCAAAATAAATGAACCGAATGAAAATGAATCTACTATACTAATCTGACTCTTTGAATTTGAATTAAATATTATTGAAAAAAACAATTCTTATCTGGTTTTGATCAACTAAAATATTATTGAAAGGGAGATCTCCTAAATTTTCATTTTTGAAAAATTGTTGGTATCTTCAATGATTTAGATAGAATAAGACAGTTCTGCTTTTTCCATATCTCGAAATAGTTGAAGAGACTCTGTTTCCCTACCTTTATCAACACAGAGGAGTATAAGACAATAGTGCCATAAATTTTGGGAAAAAAAAGTAGGGAAAAAGTGGTGATAAGTAAATACTTGCCTTTAGTATAATTTTATCGTCTCTCATACATTTCCTGTATTTTGCGACCCTAAGATACATTTTTAAGACAAACATTATGGGCAAATATGCATATTACTTGCCACAAGCCAAACCTTTTTGACAAGGTTTCTTTCTCTTAAAGACAAGAAATCCCTTTCTTTTAAACCACCAGTAATCTGGTGACTCTTTCAATTTAAACTAAAATAATAAAGACTTAATCTGACATTTACAGGACATGGCCCCAAAGAGGGAAAATGTTTGATTAATTGAACCAACCTGGATCAAAATCAATCAAAAACCTAGCAAAAAAGTAAAAGGCGCATGATTCCATGCAAAAAGCTTGAGGTCCGGAGGGCGTTATATAGCCTATGTTCTCGACCAAGAAAGACAAAGATTTCTAAAATTTTATCAAATTAAAATCGTTTGCTGATTCTTTCAAATTGTAAATTGCATGCTTTCCAAGTAGTCACTGTCTGTATTGGTATATAAGGCTGGTTTGTAGCACTGTTCTGTCCAGTGGCTAACTAGCTCCAAAGGCAACTTCTGCCCGATAGTCAAACAGCATTGAGCCTTCTATTTCTGACTATCTCTGTCTTTGTCTTTTCCAGTTTTCTACTATAAAGCATTATCATTCATTTCAATTGTTTCATTGTTGGTTAAGATTAAGCTGTAATGAATTGTGTCATGTGAAATAAGCAGGTTTTAATTGCTTTGTATCTTTTTTAACCTGACAAGGCCGGTTACAACAGTATAAAGACCTTCACGAATATAAATTTTGGGAAACTGTTATAGACTGCGCAAACTGTTGATTATCATAATTATCATACAAACAACTGAATAAATAAATGATTTCTTAAAGTGTTAGTTTATCATGCTGAATTCACTTTTACTTATGAGAATTATTATTGTTAAACACCTCATCACAAGTATGACCCACGATTTGACAGTTATGACGGGTCATAATCATTCTGAAACAGCCCCAATAATCAAATTATCACGTGATCCGCTGCAGGTAAATTTGATCCGGTCATTGCTAATCTTCGTGCACTTAAATTACACAAGGACGCTATCTGTTTTAAAGCGATTGACCTCGAAGATAATTTGCATCTCAGAGGTTACATATTTCCTCGTTTTCTAAAACCAAAATCAGCATTTTGACGTGAATGTCTGTTAGCTTAACACTAATCATCTCGCTAGTGATCCGATATTGGCGAGCTGATTGTACCAATCTACTTTTGAAACCAGCACCAAAACGACGAAATCGGACAAACTAAAAGGCCAAACCGCTACCCGCATTCAAGAAAACGGTTAAACCATGCACCAAAGCCGTCAAGCCGACCCCAACTTATCCTTTCGTGCTTGAACATACTATACAATCATTGGACTATAAACTATTTACGTTTCCAAACTTACATTTATTTCTGATTTAAAAAAGACACGAAACTATAGACTTAAGAATATAGTTCAAAATCTTAGACAACTATTAAGGAGGAGGTCAATGTCTAACTTCATAGGTAATATCAAAGTACTTGTAGACCTCTTTGGAAACATATCAACAGTAAATAATCCGAAAAATCTGGAATTCCATTGAAATCAATGTTGTACAATTTTGATGATCTTTTTTGAATGTTCATCAGGTAACATTTTTTATGCATTAAACCTCACACCCCCTTTTTGCTCAAAGTTCTTGGTTTAGATCATTTTGTAATTCCAAGTGGTCATTGAAGTTATTTATTTTTCTGTACAGCAGGCAATCGTCTGCAACGAGTCGGACTTGTGATGTAAATGTATCTGGTCTTTTATGTGGCATAAAAAGAGAACGGGACATTGTACAGTTCTTTGGTGGATGCCAGGGTCTACTGAGACTGATTCAGGTTATTACCCCTCTACTGCAATTTGTATTGTTCTAGCTGTTATGAAGGATGAGAGCCATTGAAGTATGTTGCCGTTTATTCCATAGTGATTTAGTGTGTGTAGTTGTTTGTGTAGTAGCTTTTGTGAGGGACAGTATCAAGGGTTTTAGAAAAGTCAAGTACTTCTACATCTACTTGTTTAAAGTTGTCATTTCGTATCTGAAAAGTGTTCATTGTTGTTAGCATTTGGGTTTTGATTGGAGAAGCCAGATCTAAATCTATGGTTTAGTGATGTTAAGATGTCGTTTGTTGCCACATGTTTTAGAATGTGCCTGAATATGATGTGTTCCAGTAGTATGCATGGCACTGACGTGAGGGTTCCAGGTCTGTAATTTTCGGCCAGATGTTTGTCTCCTTTCTTGAAGATGGACTAGATGTTTGCGTCTGTCCAGTGTTTTGGAAGCTGTGCAGAATCTAATTAGAGTTGAAATAGTGTTGTAAAGATTGGGGGCTTGTTCATGTGAGAATTCTTTAAATAATTTGTTGGATATCTTGTCTGGTCCTGCGGCCTTGTTAGGGTATGCGTTGTGTGGTAATTTTTGTGCTTGATTTGTTGTTATTTTTAATTCTTCACTTTTCCATGCTATCACTCTATCCTTTTCTAATAATCTTTTACGTCCAATATTTTTCCTAACCGCAGTCCTTAAACAGTGTTAGAATGACGCAATGGAAAAAAATAGATAGATAGATAGATAGATAGATAGATAGATAGATAGATAGATAGATAGATAGATAGATAGATAGATAGATAGATAGATAGATAGATAGATAGATAGATAGATAGATAGACAGAAAGATAGATAGATAGATAGATAGATAGATAGATAGATAGATAGAGAGAGAGAGAGAGAGAGATAGATAGATAGATAGATAGATAGATAGATAGATAGATAGATAGATAGATAGATAGATAGATAGATAGATAGATAGATAGATAGATAGATAGATAGATAGATAGATAGATAGATAGATAGATAGATAGATAGATAGATAGATAGACAAAGAGACAGACAGACAGACAGACAGACAGACAGATAGATAGATAGATAGATATAGAGACAGATAGAATAGATAGAATCTAATTAGAGTTGAAATAGTGTTGTAAAGATTGGGGGCTTGTTCATGTGAGAATTCTTTAAATAATTTGTTGGGTATCTTGTCTGGTCCTGCGGTCTTGTTAGGGTATGCGTTGTGTGGTAATTTTTGTGCTTGATTTGTTGTTATTTTTAATTCTTCACTTTTCCATGCTATCACTCTATCCTTTTCTAATAATCTTTTACGTCCAATATTTTTCCTAACCGCAGTCCTTAAACAGTGTTAGAATGACGCAATGGAAAAAAATAGATAGATAGATAGATAGATAGATAGATAGATAGATAGATAGATAGATAGATAGATAGATAGTAGATAGAAAGATAGATAGATAGATAGATAGATAGATAGATAGATAGATAGATAGATAGATAGATAGATAGAGAGAGAGAGAGAGAGAGAGAGCTAGATAGATAGATAGATAGATAGATAGATAGATAGATAGATAGATAGATAGATAGATAGATAGATAGATAGATAGATAGATAGATAGATAGATAGATAGATAGATAGATAGATAGATAGATAGATAGATAGATAGATAGATAGATAGATAGATAGACAAAGAGACAGACAGACAGACAGACAGACAGATAGATAGATAGATAGATATAGAGACAGATAGATAGATAAAGAGACAGATAGATGGAAGGGTATGTGGATGAATGAATTATCTGTATATTTTCGTGCCTTTCGGTAAAAAAAAAATCTTTTCGAATTGTATCTTCCAGTCTAAATTTTGAATTCTTCACTTTTCCATGCTATCACTCTATCCTTTTCTAATAATCTTTTACATCCAATATTTTTCCTAACCGCAGTCCTTAAACAGTGTTAGAATGACGCAATGGAAAAAAATAGATAGATAGATAGATAGATAGATAGATAGATAGATAGATAGATAGATAGATAGATAGATAGATAGATAGATAGATAGATAGATAGATAGATAGATAGATAGATAGATAGATAGATAGATAGACAAAGAGACAGACAGACAGACAGACAGACAGACAGATAGATAGATAGATATAGAGACAGATAGATAGATAAAGAGACAGATAGATGGAAGGGTATGTGGATGAATGAATTATCTGTATATTTTCGTGCCTTTCGTTAAAAAAATCTTTTCGAATTGTATCTTCCAGTCTAAATCCAATGTAAACGCTTGATTTGAAAACCGGAAGTTGGAAAAGGCGCTGTTTCAAATTTCGAATAACATTGTTTTTTCACTGAAACTAAACGATAATGGAACCTACGGAGTCTTAGCCTATATTTCTGTTGGGATTCACATGTTAACTTTTTCAGGTAAATTCGTAACATGATGATTTCTACCATTTTTTTAATCGGGTAGAAAACATTTCGGCCAATGAAGAAATTTTCCGCAATGTTTGCGAAAGCTTCTTTCTGCTGGGGACACTTATCACAAATTTATTAAATCAGCAAAACATTGTAAGTTTCCAATGTCATGAAATATAAGGTTATCTTGTATCAAGAGTCATTCTTGCCTGTCTTCTGGTACTGCAAACTCCCTTATAAGGCAATGTAAGTCAGGATTTTGAAAATACAAATTGATAAAAGAACAGCAGCAAGTTTAAATAAAGATGATATTTTTTGATATATGGATCGATAAAGGATTGTTCAAAACAACTGGCTATGGACTTGCATGTGGTATTTCTCAAAATGTTGGCCTCTAGGTTTGGAGAAGCTAGAATCTTCGGTAAATTACAACCTTGGTAAATATTGATATTATATAGTAAATTAATGGACACTTCGGTAAAAAGTTAATTGTACCGTATCTATTGCTTAAAGGCGAGTAATTCGCGTTGGTAATTCTAAGTTTTTTACGTAGTTATCGTTTTATACTTAGTCACGATTAAAAAACAATCTCACGTTTTATCAAAAAGGAAAAAGGTTTATTATTATCATTGAGAATAGGTACATGCGATAGCACTTGCACCAAACCCCTCAATGAGACACAAAACAATCAAGAATATGAAGGTTAATTGGTCTCAAATTATTCTTTTATTAGAACCAAATGTGAATATAAGTGAATCTAAGATTAATCTTATTACCCATTCTGTATATTGCCCTCGACTTTGGCGTTTCTAAACCTGCCTTAAAAATTGAAAAAATGGTGCTTTACAATTCTACAAGTCTTCTACAAGTACTTTTTTCCTATTTTACTTGTAATGTAATAATTGTATAATGGTAAATAATCTTCTTGATTCATCCTTTTCATCTCTGCATTTACTGAGTGATTAAATAAATTTCATGTTTCTTGGCCAATTTTTCAAGTTAAAATACTAACTCCCAAGATAAAATTGTAATTATTACAAACTGTCACTCAAAATTAATTGAGTTGACTTGTGTAAATACCTGTTTGGGATGTACTAATTACACTACTATATAATATCAATTTATCGAAATTGTAATTTACCGAAGTTACCATCACCCTTCTAGTCCATTATGTGATAACAAATAGTTAAATTCGATATTTTAAGAACCCGGCACAGTTCAACCTTGTTCCACTAGAGATAAGTACAAATAAATTCTTGAATCACGTTCACTGACTGAATTTAATAAAAAGACTGTATCAGCTCCCGCCCATTCTATGGGTTAAATATGAGTAACATATCAACCACCCAATCAAATTCTTGTTATGCGGTTGCCAAGCTGCCAATGAACCAGTTTTATGCGGCATCATAGAATTTGGCACATTTTCTGGAAGATCATTCCATCGGACCATAGCTAGAGGATAGAAATAAATGTAGTATTTTTTGCTTGTATGAATTTGACGGGATGTCATTTGTATCATTACATATACATGTTAGTCTTTTTTCTTTGTAGCTATTTTAGAAATTGATAATGCCAAGCAAAAGACCAACAAGGGCAACTGCAAAGCGTGCAAAACCCAAACTGAAAGAAGATGGAGATGGAAAAAATGGCTTGTCTGATGTAGAAAGAGAGTCAAAACTTCAGAGTTACCTTCAAGACTGTGATATTACATGTAACTGCTTTTTGTTTATCTTCTTTATTTTCTTCAACGATTACATATCATGATTCATATAATGTATAGTATACAGTTCTATAATGCATTAATTACTGTCCTTAAATAGAAAATAGTGATTGGAGAAGATTAGGTCAGGACTTCCTTGTCCTATGATAAGACCAGTGCTCCAGATAAGGTCCGTTTATCCGTAATTTACGGACATAAATTTGCTGGTTACGCATATTTTTCAGCAAATTGCCGTACAATTTACGGACCGTTAATCATGTGTACGGACATTATAAGGTGCAAAGGCGTAAACAAAAGGGAACTTACTCTTGTAGCATTTCATGTAATCACTCGGCTATTTCTGATATTCCCGAAACCTGTTATTTTCCTTTTTGTGTACCCTAATTACTGATCGAATTTCCGTCTCTTTCCGTGACAGTGACATTGGAATGCAGACCGTGGGAAAATTTTTGTCAACAAGGACGGTACCCCACATTGAATCTCTTTCTAATTTAATGTCGTGAGCGATATGAAACCAGGCGTTCTGACTGACTGCATGAGACAGAAAATTTTGACGAGTTTTTTTTCAGTCGTCTACGGACAAATCCCTCCCAAAGCCAGAAGAAATCATAAGACCAATTTATTATAGAGGAAATTGTTTGCTCCATCGTGGAGAAACATTTTCGTAGGCATGAATATATTGATCCACTCACAGTGGTTTCGTTCATACCGGTTTGGAAATCTGTTAGAAACGAGAAATCAGTGATGATTCTGGATAGAAATGGTTTCTTGCTTAATTAAATGGAATTTGATACAAAATGGAAATGAAAATATATTAAAAGTTTTGTTGCTGAGTAGAATGTAAAATCGATTCCAGATGATTCATATAATTTAAGGAAGAGTTTGGGAGTACACTACGGCAGATACTCGTATTTATAAAATGTCATATTTGATACTAAAAGTATGCTGGTACTGATCCTCATATCAAGTACTGATTTAAAATCATTTGGATCAGTACAGTACTGATGCCTTTTGAAATTATCTGGAGCACTGAAGACAATCCAAAAGTTCCCAATCAGGCGTAATGGAGGGTGAATCACATGAATAATGATATTAAAACATTCAAATTAATATGCCCTTAACCCATTACCAGACGACAACATTTAGTTGATGAAATTTCAAAGATCTTTTTATCCTTTTTGGATATGAAAAATTTTACATAATGAAGAAATTGCTTATAACAAGTAATTTCATTTTCCACAATGTTTTCCAAAGCTTTTAATCTTGGAGGCATCAAAAAGAATGGTTGTGTAGGAATGGTTAAATGGCTTTTTAAAAATCTATGAAGTGCTCCAGCGAGGCACTTTCAAAAGGGTGCCCTGCCCTGCACTCAAAGTGCGGCTTATATCAGAAAGTCAATCAATCACAAAGTGTGATTCGTTATTGAGGGATCAGTTTCTGATAATATTTACATGACAATTAGCACATGCCTGTAAATCGATTTGACAGTTGTAAACAAACACCAATTTATGATTAAATGCTTGCGTATGGCTGTAAGCAAGATATTGTGGATGATGATCAAGTTTGATACCCTTCATTTAGAAATTTCAGATTTATTCTACGACTCGAAAAGATATAGTTATCGTCTCTCCACTACGACTGTTTCTTCCCTCGCTACATCTTCGAAATTGGGTCAATTTGAGACCTATAGATTCTTCTTTTTACACTTGTTAGGAATTTATTATTTTTTTAAATTAGTATTGAAATTGAATGCATGGAAAGTAACAGACAAGAAGATTGATTAGAAAAATCAAGCCGCTTTGATGTTTATTGTCGGTTTCTTTAAACAGTGGATGAAAATTTGAAACAATACAAGGCAAGTTTTCATATCGGGGTTTGTCATTCTTAATAGTAATTACCCTCTTATTGCACATTCCAGTCAGATGTTTTATTGAAAGAATATACTTATTCATTTAATTCAACAAGTGAACACCTACATTTTCTAACAGTTAGATTTTCATAATGACTACCAGACAGCGTACGCTATGTAATCTTAGCAAGATTGGCAATGCCAACAAGAGAAACTCACTAACTCCTTTGCGTAGGTTTCTATCTTAATAATGATAATAATATAAAAAATAAATGATTTGATTATAACAGAAAAATGTGATGGTTGTAATGAAAATAATAAAAAAAAAAAGGGAGAATAATCTGTGAGTCTCAAAAAAATTCAAACAGTTGTTGGCCAAACAAAATATTGTAATTACAGCTGATTTCTGGTTGTAGTACAATATTTGTTTGTACAGCTAAAATATCATCTTTAAGCTCTATAACTTCAACATTTTCTAGGGGTGGCCCCCAACCCCCCCCCCCCCCCCCCCCAGTTGGAGGGGGATACCCCCTCCTCCATCTTGTCTCTTTGCAACTTGAAGTGCCCTTTCAGCGCACTAGCACCCTGCAGTTTTTCAATCCTAGCTGGAGCACTGTATGGTCAGTAGCAAGTAACAAATAAGTGAAGTGGTTGGTTGGCAACCTAAACCTAGTAAATGTTGCTTGAATAAGATGTAGTTACGATAGTCAAGTCACCAAACCAAAAAAAATGCTAGATATAAATATTGGAGAGCAAGTTCACTTCCTGAGTATATTAGCCCTTTCCTGGATAAACCCGGGTTTTTACATCACTGTGTTTTTATACTTGAGAAAACATTGTGGAAAAAGGAGAAATTGCTTATAATAAGCAATTTCTCCCTTTCCCACAGTGTTTTCTACCACATAGGGTGGTTTTATTTGGAATTGCATCCAATTTTCATTGTCCTCTGCAACTTCTTTGAAATTGGACCAGTCTAAAATTTTGAAAAAACAGGAAACGCTTAATGATTTGATAGATCAAGCTTCTGTTTGATTAACAATCACAATCCGTCAATTAACAGATCTCCGCTATCAGTCAAAAAGTTGATCGACCAATCAAAACATTCATTTGGAAGTGAATTTAGAACGTTCATGTTTAGCGTTTTTGTTGGTTTAGTGATTTAAAGGTCATAACCACAGCTTGTTCAATCAGTTGTTACAACATGTTGGTTATCAACCAATCATTTTATGTCATGATATATATTTCTTACAGTAAATTTTGCAAAATAAAACTGTTTAATATCAAAATCAAACTTTGTCATGGAAGCTGGAGGGCGTGGCCAGTGGTCCACTAATTGAAAAATCAAACGATCACAATGTTTCTTTTCTTTTCTTCAGTAGAAACAAAGATAAAGACGTTTGATTCAGAACTAGAGAGGTTGTTGATGATCTATGATAAAAAATTTCGCCAAATCCGAGTGCAGTTGCCACAGGTAAAAATATGCTTAATTTGACAAAATAATTGTGTTAAAGAGTAATCTATCAATTTTTATTCCCCCGCATCAATAGATCGGGAGCATATTGTTTTACAGGTGTCCGTCTGTCTTTCTGCAAAACGTAACCTGCCAACTAAATATTTTCCTATACTTTCAACCCTGATTAAGTTACAATGCTAATATTTGTTATGTAGAAAGGTCTCAACAAGGCACAACTGGGGAAGGTCATTTCGTCACGGTCAAAATTTTAATCCTTTTCCCTAAAACAAAGAAAAAAAAAACAATAAAAATCACCCATTTCTTAAGAATTCCTGTTTTGGGGGCATGGTGTTTCACAAACACATATTGTTAATTTACTTTTAATCTGTGACAAGACAGAAGAAAACTTTGACAGAGGTATCTGAAGACATTTGTAATGTATTGCTTAATCAGCATATTTTTTCATGAAATGTACCAAATAATTTATTGTGACAAAGGAGAAAAGCAGACTACTAGAATTTTCTTTCTTTTCATGCACTATTTTCTATTACTATATTCATTGTGTAAGTACTTAGGAATGTGTGGTATTAGGTTAAGTGTTTCATTAGAAAGATTGCTGTTTACATTACCCTGATATTGTTTTTTTTAGAAAAATGTAGGAAAAGAGTAAATTGCTCATGGCCCTTTCCCACAGTATATCACACTTTCAATGAATGATTAAAAAACATGGCTTTAACCCTTAGAATTTCATGATCAAGGGGTCAACAACTCCTCAATGGTCAAATGCTAGCACAAGCCCTGTGACTTGACTACTATTGTTCAACAAGTTCAGTGACCATGATGTATTTGTGTGATATGGGAAAAATAATTTATGTTATTTTGAATCCCTGAAAATATTATTCTGTGCATCAGTATGTTAAGGCTTGTGGAGCTATAAAGGTGCTCTAGCAGCTCTAGTTCAGATTTATGGAAAACTGAAGAATGTAAATTTGCAAAATTTATTGCTAATGTTGGTTTGTATTGTTCTCCCTTCTTTCAATATGAATGTTTTCTTGTAGGATGCATCTCACAATGCATCTAATCGAATTTAGGAACACTGATTCTAATGAAAACGAGCATAAAATAATCAGATTCATTATACTGTCTAGACTCTAAAATATGAAAAAAGGTAACAATAGTCTAAAAATGGTGCAGTTGACCAAATGCTGGCCCCGACCACTTACTCCTTTGACAAGATTAAAAGTCTAAATTACAATATTTACCTTGTTCAGAGGTTACGCTTCAAAAAGACTCGGTCAGGTTTTTTTGGGGTTTTTTTGGTCACTTTCTGTCCCACATTTTGGACTAAATACAGTACAGGTACTTTGTCTTTGAAACATTCCTAGCTTAACCCTTTTCATTACGGCTTTAATGGGAGGTATAGAATTAAGATCAGCGTGTGCATATGCACAGTCTGATCTCAGTCTTCGCCTTCTGCTTAATGTTTTAGTAAGAGTTCTTCATAAAATTAATCAACAAAAGAAATATTCACCAATAATCAGGGCCTTCCAGTCCTTTTTGTCCCTTGATTTTACTGCAAAGGTGTATAAGGATTGTATGCAGCATGACAAGGGTTAAAGATAAATGGTCTTTGAATTTTTGAAATTCTTGTAAAATCTTCAAGAAGAAACTTGTGCTACATAATTTGACAAATCTGTCCAACAAAAAAAAAGTCCTTAGTTGATTTTTTTTTTTAATTTTTGCAAATATATTTTGTTTTTCAGGCTAAAAGAAAAATGACTGTTAAAGAATTCTTAGGTAAGTGTAAAACACTCTAATAATAAACCCTCTGCCATCAAGAAGTGAAATAGCAACCTATCTTTTATACAGTATAACCCCTCTAATACGACCACTTGCGGTACTTTCTGAAAGTGGTCATAATAGCAGGGTGGTCATAATACTGAGGTTTGGTCGTTTGTTGTCAAGTAATTTATGTTTATTTTATCTGCGTTATTTGAATATATTAATTCTATACACACAAAAAATAAAAATATAAAAACATGTATTACAGCGGAATCAAAATTACATTCTTTGATAAATTTTGCTCTCTCTTCCCCATTTTGATCTGATTCAGAAGTCCGACCTCAGATTATTTATATGTAAGTACAGGTTCAAAGTGTCAAACTGTTGATATCATCTTCTATAATGCGAATACCAAATATCAATTAAGTTAAAATCAAAATTTAATTGCTAGTTAATTGTTAAGAATGCCATAAACAAACTAATCGTAACATCTCGGCTACTTTTTCACTTTCGACTTTATTTCTCTCAAAATCCTTGACTTATTTAAATAACAATTGAAAATAATACAAGTCATAATTTCTAAAATTGCTTGGCCACTTTAATGTTTTTGATAGAAACAACGCCTTTCATACTAAGGGTTCGATGTCACATAATCAAATATCCGATATTGTAATGACAATGCATTTGTACCCAATTAGTGTCGCTTTTATCAAGTGTGAAATTTCGGGTGGTCGGTCTCAATGTTTGAAGTTCCTGGTCGTTTTACTGGGGTTCAAAATAGTGTATAAGCTATTGTTGGTACTGAATTTAGTGGTTGTAATTGGGAATAGCGGGGTGCCCCGTTTTAGAGAGGTTGGTGACCATTGAAATACAGGACAAAAAATTCCATTCTGTAAAAATTCGGACGTAATAGCAGGGTGCCTGTAATTCCGGGGTGGTCGTAAGGAGGGGTTTAACTTATTTCAAACATGTATCTGGAAGACTGGAGCATCTTTCCAACTGTAGTATAACTTGCAGCTTACCAACAGACAATTTTTTTAACATCTGAGCACAACATGCTCAAGGTTGCCATCACTCACTGTTGATCATCCCTCCATCGACCATCTAAAATTCCTTTAACCCATTCCCACACAGTGACGCCTCTCAAGAAAAACAATTGGGAAAACATTAAGGAAAAGAAGAAATTGCTTGCAACAAGCAATTTCTTCATCTTCCACAATGTTTTCTGTCCAGAAAGTTGAAATTAAAGTCTAAAATTTCATAAACTTTCAATTGTTATCTGCAATTCCTTTCAATTTGGACTAGTCCATTATGGGTTAAAAATCTCCTATCAAACAATAAGGCATAGAGGTTTGATATTTTGCAAGTTGTTATAGCTTCTCCAAAGTTGTTAAAAGTATGCAACTGGGATGGATTCTGCCCAGTCTCACCCTTTTTTACAAAGAAACAAGGAAATTTTCAATTTAGATTTTGTTCAAGTGCATAGATGCAGAGGTCAAACTTGAGGGATCAAAGTATCCTTTTTTGACCTCTATAATTTTCTCTCTAGGAGTGGGTGTAAAAGTGACACTCTTCCTTCCCCCCCCCCCCTTTTTGAGAAAGATTAAGGGTCAAACCAGAAATTTTTATTGAGGGTCAAAATCCAGGTGTAACCCATTCCTACACAATTTGCTTTACAGGCCCTTTAACAAAGAAGCTTTAGAAACGTTGTCTGCGCATGTCATATTCTCCGAAGATTGACCTGTCTTCGGGACCATATCACTTATCCAGATTGGGATAAATATTACAACGTCGTACGCATAACTCCATATTATATCGCCACAAAGTAGCAAGTGGATAATTTCAATAAAACCTACAATTTAGGAGAAATCAAAATTAACTGTGGCTCAAAATTAATTAGAAAAATGATTATTTTAAATTTCTTAAGCATTCACGTCTTACATGTGCTCCAAGAAGAGGCATCAAAAATTCGAAGCGTGCCTTTCATGGGCGCCAACATTTTGAATGTAGTTGACGGAATCGGCCGAGTTGTCACGAATGACACTACCCAGAATGCTCAAATTAGATAGGTCAGTATTTGAAAAATGCCACCTATCAGAAGATAACGGCTTTAGAAAACATTGTGGAAAATGAAGAAATTGTTTTTTAGAAGCAATTTTTTTGTTATCCACAATTTTTTTCTACCACAGAGGACCAAGATTTTTAAAATTTCAATAACTTTGAATTGTTGTCTGCAACGTCTTTCAAAATGAATAAGTCTAAATTTTGTTGTATGGTAATGGGTTTAGAGGCAGGGATGTGGAAATACGGATTTTCTCTACTTGTCCATGGACAAGTAAAATGTGATTTTCTACTTGTCCAGGATCAAAAGATGAAGAACAGATAAATTTTGAGAAAACATTATTTTTAAAGAAGAAAATGCTGGAACTCAGCATTTTCTTCATTAAAAACAATATTTCTAGCCTTAGATACAAACATTACACTCATAAATCTCTTCTATCTATTTAGTACCATTCCAAGATTTGCCCTGATATTTACTTGTCCATGGACAAGTAGCCTTGAAAAATGTACTTGCCCGCAGGTAGAAAAGTCTGTGTCAGACAAGTCGGGCATGGGAGTGCCACACCCCTGAGAGGGAATACAAGCCCTGTGCTCTCAAATATAATTTCAGATTCAGTGGATGAAAATGAGACGGAGGACGAGGAGAGGGATACATTTGATGATAGGCCCATGTTTTCTAGATCCACACTGGTGGTGAACAACCCGAGGTCAGCTTTGACAGACACAGTGTAAGAGCAATTTAACATAAACTTTTTACCATGCCAATACGATCATTTTAGATTGTTTAGCTTAGAAACCCAAAGCTGCCACCCAAATGTTTGTATGTCCATGTGTCATTGAATAAATATCCCATGTCTGTGCACTCAACATTGTTACAATTAGTATGTTTCTCAAGCTACCTATAGAAATGTGACATTTACAACCCTGGTGAGGAAATAGGGACAAGAATTAATAGTCTTATATTCTGCATGTCTTTCTTACTTTGTCACATTGTGAAAACAATCTTTAGTCATCTGAGACCAATAAATATGTAAGATTTTGAAAAAATTTATGTGTCTTCATGGAAGAAGGTCTATCTACTGGTATATCAAGTAATCTTACTTGGTTAGAATTTGTACTCTCTCATCATCAGGTATTTTACGTCTTTTGATTTCCAAGGTATTGATCTAAATTTAACCTTGTTCATTATGGACACATACAAGATTTTACAAAACTTGAAAAAGTGTACTGTTTTGGAGGCATAAGTGTTTTACAAACTTACCTTGTTTACCACCTTAACGGCTGTCAATTTTTCTGACGAAATCATTGAATTTCAGGCACATTACAGATATTCTAAAAGTATGTAAACACAAACAGATAGATCAAGGGAAGTAACTATGCATGATTAATCATTCAACATCATTTTTAGCTTGGCTGTTTTCAGAAAAAAACAGAGGTATTGTGATCACCTTGGCATCGTTCGCATCGGCGTTGGCGTGACAAACTTTAATCTCGGTCATATCTCTGTTGTTATAGAAGATATCCTCATGAAACTTGGCATGTGTATTGACCACCACAAGAGCTATCTAGACTATCAAGGGTGATAACTATAAAAGTTTTTTGTAAGAGTTATGCCCCTTTTTAGACTTAAAATTTTTGCATTATCCAGCACCTGCAGCAGAGTGTTGGCACCCATGGGCAATGCTCTTGTTAAACGTTATTTAAAATCACTGATATTTGTTTATAGAATTTTAAGCTGACAGATTGTTGGCCACAAACACTATGCTCTGTCAGGAAGTTTTAGTTTGAATTTCAACAGTGTTATTTAAAATTTCAACAGTTTTATTTAGGTCACAGACAAACAGTTGTAGTTTTTTGTGACATGATTCTTCAAATTCATACTGGAAAATACCACTGTTTGTTATGGAAGTGGAACTTCCTGTCAGAGCTTAGTGGGTGAAGCTATCAGAGTCTGATGGTTGGGCCAGTGATCCATCAATAATCTCAATGACAGTAAGGGAAATTTGTGTGTATCCATTTGGTCTAATTCGCTAAACTTCTGAAATTCTGGGTGGTTTTCGAAGAAGTTTGACTCATTATTTTTCAGTCATGATGATACATTCTGTTAGAAATATTTGTTCTTGTGTATCTATGAGCAAAGTAAATTTCTGTCTGGACACAAGTTATGAATATTTTTATCTGACCTGAACTCCTTTTTCAAACTTGCTTATAATCAGGTTTGACCCGAGGTCACAGGTTTTGACGCATGGAAATTCTAAAAGAAGCAATTTTGACTCTCAAAAATTTGCAGCCGTGGGTCAAGAGTCATCATAAGTGTGCCAAAATATTGGAAAATGGTTAATTGATTGTGAAAATATACATCCTAATCATGGATAGCACCTAGCTTGATTGGTAATGAACACTCTTGAGTGATGGATAATTGTAATTCACAGGTACTTGACACCTGTGAAATTAGTAATGAAACCTTTTTCAGAGTTCTAATCCTACTGAAATTTACTTATTTGTCAATATTTTTATCAAAAACCTCAAAAATATAATCAAGAAGTAAAGTAGAATCAAATAAAATCTTGCTCAAGAAATTTCATGAGTTTTCGTGGAAAAAATCGGCACATCTTTTATGAAAAAGAAGAATAATTTGATCCTCTTAGTAC
This sequence comes from Fragum fragum, assembly GCA_946902895.1. Taxonomy (NCBI): domain Eukaryota; kingdom Metazoa; phylum Mollusca; class Bivalvia; order Cardiida; family Cardiidae; genus Fragum; species Fragum fragum. The sequence goes on along the minus strand of OX336373.1, from coordinate 50,011,114 downwards.
TTATGAGATTTTCTAAAACCTAATCAAACTTATAGCATGTGCATGAATTCCAAAACTACCCAAAAATTTATCTTTAAATTATTGAAAATAGAACACTATCTGATTGAATAAATATTCCAATCTGAGAGAGTTTATTCTTAGACACCATTTCTAAAAAAAATATGAACATTTAATAAATTATCTACTATTATCTTTCTTTCTAAATAAATGGGCGGGGGGGGGGGGATATCACATTTTTGACTCTTGGGATTTCAATTTGACTCTTGAAAATTTTGACCCAAGGGTCAATGTCTTGACTTTTGGGCACTAGTGAAAATCCTGCTTGTAATACTTGTATGGTCATCAGAATGGTCCCTTCATCAAAATACTACTAATTTAGTTGATATATTATCATTTGAACTTAGTCGAGTAATATAAGACCATCTTGGCCCTTTGATCTAGGTGAAATAGGAGAAAATGTTTGCTTCATAAGAAGATTATCCCTTGACATATGTAAAAGTTTTATAGGACATACATGTAAGGCCAACTGTCTTAGCTTTCTAAGGACAAAAATAAAACATTGATAGTTCCTATTTATTTGGTAGCTCTAAATACAAGAACAGATCTCGGAAACCAATAGAAACCATAATGGAAGAAAGCGCTCCTACAACAACAACTAAAAAGGTAAGTAATTTTGTTTTCTTGATCTTATGAAAATAGTCAGTCTAATTAGTTTGACTTTAACTGATTGTAAAATGGTATTGTCGGCTATCCTAGGAGAAAATTCTATTGCCCTATATGCTACATCTATCTAATACCACATCAAGTGGATGCAAAAATGCCCATTGTTCCATGAAGCATGAATACTTTGGACAGTCAGCTGGTTCCTTTCTGTATATTCTTTTCACAATTAACCCTTTCCTTTCAATCTCTGGTTTTAACGTCCCTGTGATTTGATAACTGAGAAAACTTTGTTAATAAAGAAGAAATTGCTTGTAACAAGCAATTTCTTCTTCAACAATATTTTCTTTCCTACAGAATAATTATTTTTTCAAATTTAATCCACTTTGAATTTTCGTCTGCTAGACCTTTGAATTTGAGCAGGTGTAAAATTTGCAAAACAGGAATATCATCTCAAATTTTTCTTTCAGGTTTTAGGCATACAATATGACAAAGTTTATATCTTTTGCTAACTGATGTTGTTTATAAAACAGTCAAACTACCTTGTTAGAGGTCAGGTGGGGCTTTGCCAGCTATCCATCAATTTAGGAATCGCCATTGTCCCAAGAAAAAAGAACCTGTTGACAGATGAAATAATATTGTCTGTCCCAAGCTACAATCTCTGACATGCAAAAAACACTTCACTAGTTGATGTTGATATTTCTGTAATTGGGGGCTATTTAACCCTTGACATGCTGTATAAATCACCCTATTGAATAGCTGTAAAATCAAAGGGCTGAAAGCACTGATAGAACTTGTTCAAAAATCAATATTTCTATTATTTCATAAACAAACTCTGGCGAGAAAACTACAAGCAGGAGATTTAGACGTTAGATCAGATTGCACTTATGTGCAGGCTGATCTTAGTCTACACCTCCTGCCAAAACCAGAATTTTGGGTTCAGCATGACAAGGGTTAAGTTGTCGTTTCAGTGTTAAGGTAGTCAATCTTTGATGAGCCTTTTAGACATGAAAACATCTCTATCAAATATTCAAAGTTGGAATTTGTTAGCTTTCTCCCTTTGAAATTGGGATCATCAGTAATTGCATTTGTTAGGAAGCTAAGCGTTAACAAAGACCTAGTGCTTGATACCAATTCAAATAGAACTGTTAGCCTATTACCAGAAGACACAAATTTTGACTTGTCAAAATAAAAAGAAATTCCAGATAACAGTTAATAGTTGCTGGAACTTTAAAATCTTTGTTTTTTGGGTAGAAAACATTGTTGATAATGAATAAATTGCTATTTCTTCATTATCCACAATGTTTTCAGAGCTTTTCACTTGAGGGAGAGGTGGAGGTGAAAAAGTGGAATTATGTGAGAATGACTTAAAATAGCCTGAAAAAGGAAATGACTCTGAATAACATAATGTTTATGTTTATTCTGTTTAGACAAAAGGGAGGAAAAAAGCATCAGGAGTTACATTTAACGCAGAGCCTACTCCTTTGTCCACAGTATCATCAAGGTAAGATTTATAGAGTAAAAGCTTAATATTGAGTAACCATTACCTAATGATATAACAAGCAGGTTAGTGTTCCAGATAGGGCTTGTATCCACGAATTTACGGACAAGAATTTTGTAATTACGGACGTTTTCATCCGAATTCCGTAACAGATTCAGAAAGTTTTTGCAGGTACAGCCATTATATGGTACAAATCTGTATAAATAAATGCGAGTTTACTCTTTCAGACTTATAATTGGAATGTATTCTTGACCAGTGAGTGACATAAACCATCTTACTCCATGAGAAAGAAATGTGTATCCAAAGATAACATCAGAAATTGTACCTGGCATTCAGTATCTTAATTTTTCTAAGTTATAGAACGGTCGCTTATGCTTTATATAGGGTAACAAATGAAACTTGACCTTTACAACAATCTAACTAACAGTAATGATCCCAGTATGTTGGTACTGATTCATTTTAAATCTTATCAGTACAGTACTGATGCATGTGAAAATTTGTTTTCAGTTTTATTACCCCTGCAATGTCAAGACAGAATTCTGCTTTAGGATGGAATACACCCTTAGTTACCCCAAAATTTGATCCAAGGTAAGTAACACTTTAACACTTTTCAGTGTTTTGGTTTGTTACAGGCAATTTCTTCCTTTTCTATGATATTTTTCAATTATAAATTCATAGGGACGTAAAAACCTGGTATTGAATAGGAAAGCTTTTTTACACAGAGTAAGGTCAATTTTACCTTGTATACAAACGACAAAATTTTGGTTCAAATGGAAAGAAGTTGCAGACAACAATTTTTGATGAAATTTCAAATTCCTTAGTCTTTTTGGGTAAAATGCATCGTGGATAATTAAGCAATTGCTTGTGACAAGCAATTTCTTCATTTTTCACAATATTTCCAAAGCCTTTTTCTTAGATAGTGTAAAAAGAGGGTATTGTGTGGGAATCGGTTAGAGGTTAAAAGTTAAATGATGCATTGTTAGCACTTTTTTTTATAACACATACCCCCATCCCTTACTCTTTGTAGGGGCTGTATAAAAGTCAGCCTGTCAGGTGATTGGTTGGTCTGTCAGTCTGTCTGTAGCTTTTTCTTTTCCTCCAATTTACTTCTAAACAACTTGATGGATTTGTTTCAAATTTTCACATGCACTGTCAGTATCCAGCAAAGGTATTTACATCGTATTTTGGTTACAATACATTCTTATAGTTAGGTTCTTGTTAAAGAATCATGTCAGCTCATTTTCCCTTCAACTCCTAAATGGTTTTGATTAAAATTTCTCTAATGACCTCAATATCAAGCAAAGATGTGCACATTCTATTTAGGTAATGTTCCATTTTCTTCTGAAAATCTTAAATTTCTAGTAATAGAAAATTTATTCTGTGACAATAGGCAGGTGGGGGAATTCAACTCTGAAAAGTGCTAATCAGGTTTGGTAGGAGAATTTTATTGGGAATTCTCCAATGTCATGAAGTGATGTCGTTTAGACTGGTTTTCTTGGATAACAAATTGTATTATTTTTTTTTTCAGATTACCAATAACACCTGCACAAAGAAGAGATGCAAAACCAGGTGAAATAGTAATGTCTTTGGCAGGCAGTCCTATAAATATTTTACCAAAACAGTCAATAGCAGTCAATAAAAAAGGAAAAGTAAGTACAAAGCTAGTTGATATTGTATTATGTTTGGCAGCCATTCATTTCATTGCTTAACAAATACAAAAAAAGAAAGTAGGAACAAAAACATTTGAAACCATACTGTGTTTGGCTGCAAATCTATTTAATGCTTTAAATAAATTAATTGACCAATTGCTGGCCTTGCTGCTCAGTGTACTTTTTGATAATAGATGTATAAACAAGGAGTAATAGGGAGGTGCCAGTGTTTTTGGGGATGGTCATGAGCAGGGTTTTTACTGTGCACACAAATTTGACTGCTGAGATTTAGTAATTCTTGTAGGTCACAGGATTCACAGGTGATAATCAACGGTTTGTTTGTTATCTGTCATATGTCATTTTCATACTTAGATTACAGGTTATGAAATGAGACTTGATCATGAAGCTTAGTGAGTCTATGACCAAAACATGGGCCTGTAAATTTTGGTCACAGGGTGTTTTAAAAAGAGGTCGCTGAATTGAACATCAAAATAGAATAAAATCAATCAAGAATCCCTCAGAGTGGTTACTCAACAAAAACAAAGAGGTCCATAATTTAAGTCCCTGCAACCCCATAGACCAATATTAAAGACAAGGAGTTTTTCTTTATTCAGCCTAATCAAGCACCCATATGTACCAAAAATACTCTTTCTTTTTCAAATGAACAGATAATATTATCACTCTTCCATAAAAATGAAAGCCAATAAAAAAAATACGAATGTTTGGGGGCTGTTGGTGAAAACTGACTGTTACAGAGTTTTGAATTTCAAATTGCTTAGCCACTGTCATAGCGCAGTCAGAGATGCGTCAGATTCTTAATATTCAATCATGGGATGTCATGGATTCGATCCCCTGCAGCAGCACATATCCTTTCTTTGTCTCTCACCAATGGGTGGATAATCGTAAACCTAAGTGGGATAGCAGCTGGAGGCTAGGAAAGGATGTAGTGGTAGTACTGGTGGTGAAATGTCAAGAATCGATTGTTAGGTGCTCCAGCAACTGCAATATGACTGAAATACTGTTAAAAGTGGCGTTAAACCCCATTCTATCAATCAATCAAATTTTGCTGAAATTCTGTGCATTGACGAGGGTTTGTACATTGACTTCAAGATAAAAAATGCACTTTAGGTCCAATGAAACTCAATTTTTACTTAACATACATTTGAAATAAGTTTAAACCAGTAATTTTGATAAGTGCAAGGGCATATTGCTTAACTGTTGGCTGTGTGTTTGTCTGTCAAAAACCTAACACCAGAAAGAATCACTGTTACTAAAAGACTTTTGAAGATACAGTGCTCATATATTTTCTTTGCTTTTGCTTTTGGTAATTTGTATTAACTTTTGAAAGGGTAAGTATGGTCTGACAAGGTCAAGATCATCTGTTAGTTCTAAAAATATTCCTTTTTAAGGGCACTTGTTTTTCTCACAAAAACACATCTTGTAGAAATGTTACATAAAATGTAGAGATTGCAGTTTATAACATGTGACATATTTTGTTTTTCAGACATTAAATGTTGAAGTTCCTGATGAGATCGATGTCTCTGAAGATCAGATTCAGAAGATGATGACAATGCTTCAACATATGATAAATGAAAATAACACATAAGTGAGGCAGACAAATGGATGTGTAATGAAGCTAGACAGATTTTGTAAAAAGTGTACTGTGATGTGAGTGAAAGAATGATGAATGCACATGAATAGTGAATTCTGTTTTTCTTTTCCTGCATGTTAATGATATAAGAGTCCATGAGTTCATAGACTATTGTCATGGCTTAACCCATTACCACACAATGAAATTTAAGACTGGTCCAAATTGAAAGAGGTTTCAGACGACGATTTAATCTTTTGCAAAATTAAACGAAAATGCCAGATAGTGTTGAAAAAATTGTTCGTAAAGAACAAAGTGCTTGTTACATACAATTTCTTCTTTTCTGGTAATTTTTTCTCATGTAGAATTCCTGTACTGTATAAAAATGCAGGATTGTGTGGGAATGAGTTAAAGTATGATGTGCATGATGACACAAATTCAACATCTTATCAGAAATCGTCTCTGAACCAAATTTTCTAAACTTCATGAAAAAACATTGAATGACAATGATCTCAACAAGGTCAAGACAGGCTATTTTTGTAGACTGGCAAAGCTCTTCTGAAATTTTGACATCAATAATTGGAAACATAAATCAAACCTTACCATCACAATCACCTCAATATAGATTTCTTTACTTGTGATGGTCAATTTATTTGGGGAATATGTCTAGATATGGTAGTAAACACAGGAAAAGGAGAAATGGCTTGATGCAAGCTTTTTTCCTCTTCCCACTATGTTTTCCTTAGTATTATTTTACAGGGGCTTCAAAAGGTGCTATTGAGTGGTAATGGTTTAATTTCCTTTTTGATTTCATAGTTAAAACGGGGTATAAGTAAACCCAAATTAATCCTGTTTTTTTTATGAACTCCCACCCTCGAGAAAAATGTTTGTGAAATCATGGAAAATGAAGAAATTGTTAACAACAAGCAATTTCCTTATTTACGTCTATAATTTTTACCAAGAAAGACAAAGATTTGTAAAATTACACCTTGGAATATTTTGATTTGGACCAGATCCAAATATTGTCCTTTGACAATTGGTTACTCCATTCCCGCTCAGTGGCGCTTTTAGACCCCAACCCGGAGCAAAGAAGCTTAGGAAAACTTTGTGGAAAATGAAGCTGAAATCATCTCTAGAATTGCATAAAAATCAAAGGGCTGAGAACACTGGATGCAGTAGTTGTGGGTTAAAGTTTTTATTGAAAATTGATAAAATTCAGGTTTGAAAGTGACAAATAGGTGGTGTGAGCCTAGATCAGATTGCACATTCTGTCTATACCTCCTGCAAAAGCAGTCCTGCATGACAGGGTTATTAGTATTTTTATGCCCCCGCATCGTCAGATCGGGGTCATATTGTTTTACTGGTGTCCATCTGTCTGTCTGTCTATCTGCAAAACTTAACCTGCCAACTAAACATTTTCCTATTACTTCAACCCTGATTAAGTTATAATGCTAATATTTGGTATGTAGATAGGTCTCAACAAGGTGCAACTGGGGAAGGTCATTTCATCAAGGTCAAGGTCAAAATTTTAACCCTTTTCCCTAAAACAAAGAAAAAAAAACAATAAAAATCACCCATTTCTAAAGAATTCCTGTTTCGGGGGCATGGTGTTTCACTAACCCATCTTGTTGTTCCTTACATTCTAATGTATTAGCTCAGCTGAACACAATATGGTCATGTAGAGCTTTTGTGATCCTGGAATGCTTTGTCCATTTTCCATTTGACCTGTCCGAATTCAACGGTTTTGAATACACAAATTCAAAATGCATTTAATTTGAGAAATTATCATACAAAATATTGTGGAAAATGGAAAAATTACTTGTTGCAAGCAATTTCTTCTTTTTCCAAAATGTTTTCTCAATTGTAAAATCAAAGGGATTTAAAAACCAGGCATTTAACAGGAAAGGGTTTATGTTTCAGTTTCATCTTAATTTGTTCGTTGAACTCAGGTGAGCAATCTAGGGTCACCGTGGTCCTCTTGATTCTTTATGCTCATTGAAATTAGTTATATGGCGACTTTCTTATTTAGGAGTTTTAGTGACTCTGTCACACTTCATCTTAAACCATGACTTACACAAGAGAATTTTAAACTGGTCCAAATTGAAAAAGGTTGTAGGTGACAATTTAAAGTTCATTAAATGTAAGATTTTTTCACCTTTTTTGGTAGACAACATTGGGAAAATTGAAGAAATTAATTATTGCAAGCAATTTCTTCACTTTCACAATGTTTTATGAATCATTTTTCCTGAGGGGCATCAAAAAGCATCAATGTGTGGGCATCAGTTAAAGTACACTGAAACCAAGAAAGAGAAAGAGAGGGCTGTAGATATGAAAATTAATTTTGCAAGGGAAATTTCATCATTTAAAAAGTATTCACTTGTTGTATGAGCTTACCTTTGATTTGTAAGAACTAAATGTTTGTAGATCTAATATAACTTCAATGCTCTTCAGCTCTCATAGGCAAAAAATTCACCCAAAGCAATCCTGAAATTTTCATTAAAATAGATTTAAAACTGGTCACATGCCTGCTTTGAAAAGCGTTGCTAAAAAAGAAAACAAAACAATTCTGAAATTGTAGGGGTGTCTGTAAACAATTTTAATGCAGATTTCAGGATACCGTAAGGTGAGAAATTTTGTCACTCCAAGAACTGTAAAGCCTTTCATTTTGCATATCGGTGGTATGTATGTTTATAGGCAGTAACAACTGTTTTGTGCTGAATCATCAATATGGAAATCATCTAGTTTCTCTGTTTGTATACATTTATATATTAATTTTGTATATTGAAACGTCTAATTTCCCTTAACCTTTTATTACCTTTAAAAGTAATTTAAAGGAAATTTATTAGGAAAATAAGAGATATTTCTTGTTACAATGTCTCGCTTCTCCTTTTCTTACAATATTTTTTAACCTGTATGATCCTTATTTTTATTCATCTGTTTTCCAAGAAGCCACTAGTTATTTCTATAGCTTTGGCATTATCAACATCGGCACGTAAACACTTTGATATTTTATTATACTTATATTACTGGAGGAATTAATAAAAGGCCAGGAACATAAGTCAATTAATTGTGATATTGTTCTAAGTGTCTTTACATTGATTCCATTCAGTATCACAATAAGATATGTTGTGCTCTATTTAGCTCTACTATTTGAAGAATAGGGGTGCTATTCCAGTTGGTGAAGGCGTCAGTGTAATGCTTAAGTTATATGTGCAAGTCTAAAATCTCTGTTTCTACTAATGCCCTAAATCTTCACACATGCTTTTTGGACCATCATATAATTTAGTTGTAATATGACCCTTTTTGTCGAGCCTGGTTGCCATGAGCAAGACATAGTTGTCACTATGACAAGTCGGTGTGTTAGCGTGTTAGTCCATCCGTCTGAACTATTCCTACATTTATGGATAGATTTCAACATAAATTGGCACAATTATTTTCCATCATGAGTAGATATGCCATCTGAAAGAATTTCCGGGATAGTTCTAATGTCAAGGTCACAGCTCAAGGTCAAACACTAAAATTGTATTTCTCCTATAATTATGGATGAATTTTAAAATAAATTGGCACAATTATTCTCCATCATGAGTAGATGTGCCATTTGAAAGAATTTTTGGGATAGTTCTATGGTCAAGGTCACAGCTCAAGGTCAAACACTGAAATTGTGATTGTCAAGAGCTTTTCTCCTATAATAATGGATGGATTTCAAAAAAAATTGGCACAATTATTCTCCATCATGTGTAGATGTGTCATCTGAAAGAATTTTTTTGATAGCTTCAAGTCCCAGGTCAATGCTCAATGTCAAACACTAAAATTGATGCTCAAGGTCATTTTGACGGTCATAACTTTGCAGGCTCGACAGCAGTTGTCCTGGGACAACCATCTAGTTCGAGTTTTATGTGCCACTATCTAATTTCTGTTAAACTAGTAATACTATTGCTCTGAAATTTTGCAAATTGAGGGTCAATTGCTGTATTGTTCTAAATGTCCAAACTTTGTATAGACACTCAGGACATTATCGAATAAACCCTTGTCATGCTTTAAGGCCATCATATCATCAAAAAGGCTAGGACTTGTTACTCTGACATTCATTTTAGAGGAATTGTGACCCAATCACATAGACATTTGGTTAAAGTTTTATGTGCGAGTCTCATATCTCGGTTTCTACTAATGCTAGTAGAGTTTTGACCTGTTTTTTTACTTAAAAATGTCTTGTTAAACTTTTAAGATCAACTGTCTAAACTCTGTTCATACTATTGCCATTCATACTATTGCCATTCATACTATTGCCATTACTGTGAACAATGCAGATGCCTCTATGTTCATATATCAGCAAATTTATATTAGCAAATATTCATTACCCTGATGTTCATTTTTGTAGACTTTTAATCTTATTTGACTTAGAATTTTAAGTGCAATCTTTTTTAATACCCCTGCATGTTTTCGGGGTTATACTGGAATTAGCCTGTCTGTCTGTGTGTCCGTCTGTCTGTGTACAAAATGCTACTAATTTTATGTTGCAAACTCCTCCTTCAGTTTTTCTTCAATACCATTGAAACTTAATACAAAGATTAACCACATGTTGAAGTTTTGCAAGACCAAATTTTGAAGTCTTAATTCCCCCTGGTTCAAGAATTATCTCCCCTTGAACTATGCTTTGTAGACATATACAGCTAATTATACTACCAATTTTGTGTCGCAAACTACTCCTTCTAGAAAAGCAAAGTCAGTAGCTATCTCCTTGTATTGTTAAAGCTCTCATTACACTGAAAGCACTTGCAGGGGTATTAAGTCACATACTGTGACAAGTTCTAGTTACTTCTGCTACTATTTAGGGCTATTGTTTGAATCTTTTAGACATTGGTTCCGAGTTGTGATCATTATTCTGACATTCATGTTGTGGAATTATTCCTAATGTCAATATTGAATTGCTGCTACTATCCAGCACCAAGAATAGTTGATCATTGCCGTTTACTGACAGCTCTTGTTTAGTTTACAATCACTTTGCAGTCTTAACCCTTGTCATGCTGAACCCGGAATATTCTGGTTTTGGCAGGAGGTGTAGACTAAGATTAGACTGCACTTATGTGCAGGCTGATCTTAGTCTATACCTCCTGCTTGTACTTTTTCCTGCCACAGTTGTTTATGCAGTTGATTTCTAAAAAAAATTATTGATTTTTGAACAAGTTCTATCAGTGCTTTCAGCTCTTTGATTTGACAGCAATTCAGTATGATAATTTATACAGCATGACAAGGCTTAACAATAATATGCCAAGTAAATGATCCCTTTTCTAGCACAAAGCCAAATTAGAAGTAAAGATTGTCATCTTTGGTTATCAGGAAAGACAAAATTGATTTCATTAGTCATTTTTATTTCTCAATGTATCTTATAAAATTTTTGCATTGTACTTGGCAATTAAAGTCATAAACAGTATTCTAGCCTGTTTTAAATATTTACCTTGTTGCTCTTTCATAAAAAGAGAATAAAAAGTCATTCATCTTGTGAGAGCCCTCACAAAAGCCATATCGTAATTGCCCTGTCTGTCCATTTGGAATTTGAAACATGGAAGTAAAGGGGTATATTGGTTTCACCATATCTGTCTGATTTGTCCACCAAGACTTTTAAGGCCACATTACTGAAGATCATGTTGACTTAGTGCATTCATGTTTCCCCATAATGCATTGATTTTTCACAATTTCCACTTCCTCTGAAAGACCACTGGATGGATCTCAACCAAACTTTACAGAAAGCATCCCCATTGGAAGGCACTTCAGGTTTGTACTCATAATGGAGTTGTCTCCTGTTTTGGCCACATTAAAAGCCAAAAAGCGGCAAAATTGGGTACATCTCAAAAAGTCTTCTTGTCATGAACAAGCATTGAAATAAATTTTATCATTAGAGTCTAATGCAATGACTACAAGGTTTGTAAAAGAAAAAAAATCTGTCAAGAAATGACCACGCTAGGGGTTGGGCAAATGTTGGGCATGAGCTTACACATGGAAAACATTGAAAATTTTAATCTTCCAAACCAAAAGGCTTACACCTCTGATATTTGATATGTGGCATCATAAAGTAGATCGCTGCCAAGATCGTTCAAAATAAGCCCCCCTGGGCAAAACTGGCCTGTTCCAGTCACAAGTTTTACTTAAGGCTTATATAGTGAAAACTTTGACATTTGGACAGAATGTTTGTCTGCATCAAGTTTGATATTGGGTTGGGGTAAAAAACTAGGTCACTAGGTCAAATTCTAGATATAATCTTGTGTGCACACTAGAGGCCACATTTTAGGCTCAATTCAAATAAAATTTGGTGAGAAAGTTTGTGTCTATGTTATCTCAGCCTACTTCAATTTTGGGTCACATGGGGTCAACAACTTGTTCACTAGGCCAAATCTAAAAATTACTGTTTGTGCACTCTAGAGGTCCCAGTTTTGGTTTCATTTGAATTTATATATGGTCGGATTGTTTGTCTGTATTATATCTAGGTCAAGTGAAAAAGTGGGTTATGTAGGGTCAAAAACTAGGTAAAATCTTAGAAATAATCTTGTGTGCACTCTAGAGATCCCATTTTTGGCTCAATTGAATTGATATTTGGTTAGAATATTAGTGTTGATGATATGTCAGCCAAGTTCAAATTAGGGTCATGTGGGGTCAAAAACTAGGTCACTAGGTCAAATCTTAAATCTTGTTTTTACTCCAGAGACCCTATTTTTGGCTCAGTCAAATTGATATTTGGTCAGAATATTTGCATCTATGATATCTTGGCCAAGTTAGAGACCACATTTTTAGCCTAATTGGTTTGATATTTTGTCAGAATATCTGTTTTCAAAAATCTCAACCATGTTCAAATTTGGGTAAAAAAAACTAGGTAAAATTTGAAAAAAAAGTTTATACTCTAAAGCCTACATTTTTACTCAGTTGACTGGATATTTATTCAGATGTTTTTCTTCATAAAAATCTTTGTCAACTGTGACATCAGGTCACATGGGGTCAACTACTAGGTTGCAAGGTCTAATATAAAGAAATCTTCTTTCCAATTTACTTGCTACTTTTCTTGCATAAATACCTTGAATGTGATAAGAATGTTTGTTCTTGATTTTTTAGACAACATTGATAATGGGCACTTTTTGTCGAGCACGCTTGCGGTGAGCATTACATAGTTGTCACTATGACAAGTCGGTGTATGTGCATTAGTCCATGAGTCCATGATTCCGAATTTGTTGGGACAATTACTCCTACATTTATGGATTGATTTCGAAATAACTTGGCACAATTATCCTCCATCATGAGTAGATGTGTCATTTGAAAGAATTATTTGGATAGCTTTAAGTTCAAGGTCACAGCTCAAGGTCAAACTATAAATTGTGCTTGTCCGAATCATTTCTCAGAGATGAATTTTCAATTACTCTGAACTTAGGTAATTATGATCGTATTTTGTCTGTTGTCCATTATACTTCTTATGCCCTTCCTTCAATATACTCATGTGGAATATAGTATATGCCTTATCCATATAGCTATGGTTATTCTGCTCCATGGACTTGGGTGACAAATTTGTTGGTATGTAAATAAATCATATGATATAATGTAATAGTGATCCAAAACCTTCTATTTGATTCTCAATGTATAGGAAAATTTGGTAATTCACAAGACCTTCAGTCTCTTAAATATGAATATTTCTAATTTGGTTTGAATCTAATACAAGATTTTGTATCACTAATACAGCATATTTTCCTACTTTAAACCTGGGATCTGTAGCTTTTTAACTCACCTGAGCACGTAGTGCTCAAGTGAGCTATTGTGATCCCCTTTTGTCCGGCGTCCGTCCGTCGTGCGTCATCAGTCAACAATTTCTTTAAACAACATCTCCTCCCAAACCACTGGGCCAATTTGAACCAAATTTGGCAGAAATGTTCCTTAGGTGGTCCCCTTCAAAAATAGCTAAAAGAATTGAAATCCGTTAAAAACTCTGTTTGCCATGGCAACAAAAGTGAAATTTTAAAATAATCTTTAAAAATCTTCTCCTCCTGACCCAGCAGGCGTAGAGCCTTGATATTTTGCATGAAGCATCAGTATATTGACCTCTTTCAAAATAGCTAAAATCATGATCCTCGGGTCCCCAGGGGTGGAGCCCGGGGGGGGGGGGGGGCTATAGGCATGAAGCATCAGTTCACAGACTTCTTTCTTATTTCTGAAATTATAACCCATGGAAAAAGTTCTTTCCTTCTTTCAAATCAGCACTTAAGCCTTGGAATTAGTAATTTAGACTTTTTGATCCCAAGGTTCATAGTCTTTATATGTAATTGTGGCCCACTTGTTTCATAATCCTAACCTTAACATGAAATAAGACTGTTGAAAGAAAAAGAGCCTTTATCTCAGGTGAGCGCCCCAGGGCCAACGGCCCTCTTGTTTATGTAATACTTTTACATTAAACCTGGAGTAAAATATTCCTGTCTGATACATTACTCAGAATCATTTAGTTTGGCCAATGATCTGTAAATAGTTCACTGCAATGCTAGTGTGTTTAGTGCAAATTCAGGTCTGAAGCATCAATGTCACACTGTGAGGTCAAAAGGGTATAATTTTTGGTTTTAGGGTATAGAGAAGGGGGTACCTCTGAATCAATTGAGGCTGTTAATCAAAAAATGATTATTCTAATCACATTATTCATTTATACTGAAAGTGAACTTTGAATTTTAACTTTGAAGTTAAGTATTTTTGTTGGTTTGACGACTTAAACATCATAACTACAGCTTATTCAAGCTATAGTTACAATGTATAGGTTGCCAACTACCCAATTTATTTTTTGTTACATGCTATTGGCCATACATTTTCAAAATAATGCCAATTAACCCATTCCCAGATGGAAGAATTTTAGACTGGTCCAAATTGATAGGTGTAACAATTTATAGTTTATGTAATTTATATTTTTAGCTCACCTGAGCACAACGTGTTCAAGGTGAGCTTTTGGTATCATTTTTTGTCCGTTGTGCGTCGTGCGTCAGAAGGCGTCAACAATTCTTTAAACATCTTCTCCTCAGTAACCACAGGGCGGAATTCAACCTAACTTGGTAGGAATGTTCCTTGGGTGACCCTTCTCAAAAGTTGTTTGCAGATTTTTGATTGACTCCCAAATATGGGTGTGGCAGGGCGTAGCAGTTTTTGACTTTGAAATCTTTAAACATCTTCTCCTCAGTAACCAATTGGGCCAATTTCAACCAAACTTGGCATGACTGTTCCTTGGGTTACCCTTTTCAAAAGTTGTTTGCGGAAATTTGATTGCCCCACAAGTATAAGCATGGCAGGGCGTGGCAGTTTTTTTCTTTGAAATCTTTAAACATCTTCTCCTCAGTAACCATTTGGCCAATTTCAACCAAACTTTGCATGACTGTTCCTTGGGTGACCCTTTTCAAAAGTTGTTCGAAGAAATTTGTTTGACCCACAAATATAAGTGTGGCAGGGCTTGGCAGTTTTTATCTTTGAAATCTTTAAACATCTTCTCCTCAGTAACCATTGGGCCAATTTCAACCAAACTTTGCATGAATGTTCCTTGGGTGACTCTTTTCAAAAGTTGTTCGTGGAATTTTGATTTATGCCCAAATATGAGTGTGGCAGGGTGTGGCAGTTTTTAACTTTGAAATCTTTAAACATCTTATCAGGAACCATTGGGCCAATTTCAACCAAACTTGGCATGAATGTTCCTTGGGCGACCCTTTTCAAAAGTTGTTTGCAGAATTTTGTTTCACGCCCAAATATGGGCGTGGCAGTTTTTGACTTTGAAATCTTTAAACATCTTCTCCTCAGTAAATATTGGGCCAATTTCAACCAAATTAACTGTGAATGTTCCTTAGGTGACTTTTTTCGAAAGTTGTTTGCCAAATTTTGATTTATGCCCAAATATGGGCGTGGCAGTTTTTAACTTTGAAATCTTTAAGAATCTTCTCCTCAGTAACCATTGGGCCAGTTTCAACCGAACTTTGCATGAATTTTCCTTGGAAGACTCTTTTCAAAAGTTGTTTCTGGAATTTTGATTTATACCCAAATATGGGCGTTGCAGGGTCAGGCACTTTTTTGACTTTGAAATCTTTAACTATCTTCTCCTCAGTAACCATTGGGCCAATTTCAACCAAACTTGGCATGAATGTTCCTTGGTTGACCCTTTTCAAAAGTTGTTTGCAGAACTTTGTTTCATGCCCTAATATGGGCGTGGCAGTTTGTGACTTTGCAATCTTTAAAAATCTCTCCTCAGTTACTATTGGGCTGATTTCAACCAAATTTGGTATGAATGTTCCTTGGGTGACCCTTTTAAAAGTTGTTCTTGAATTTTGATTGATGCCCAAATAAGGGCATGGCAGTTTTTAACTTTGAAATCTTTAAAAATCTTCTCCTCAGTAACCATTTGGCCAGTTACAACCAAACTTTGCATGAATGTTCCTTGGGTGACTCTTTTCAAAAGTTGTTCGAGAAAATTTGATTTATACCCAAATATGGGTGTGGCAGGGTCAGGCACTTTTTTGACTTTGAACATCTTCTCCTCAGTAACCATTGGGCCAATTTCAACCAAACTTGGCATGAATGTTCCTTGGTTGACCCTTTTCAAAAGTTGTTCTCAGAACATTGTTTCATGCCTAAGTATGGGCTTGGCAGTTTTTGACTCTGCAATCTTTAAACATCTTCTCAGTAACTATTGGGCCAATTTCAACCAAATTTGGTATGAATGTTGCTTGGGTGACCCTTTTCAAAAGTTGTTCTTGAATTTTGATTGATGCCCAAATAAGGGCGTGGAAGGGTGAGGCAGTTTTTGACTTAGAAATCTTTAAACATCTTCTCCTCAGTAACCATTGGGCCAATTTCAACCAAACTTTGCATGAATGTTCCTTGGGCGACTCTTTTCAAAAGTTGTTCGCGGAAATTTGATTGACCCCCAAATATGAGTGTGGCTGTTTCTTTATTTAGAAATCTTTAAATATCTTCTCCTCAGTAATCATTGGGCCAATTTCAACCAAACTTGGTATGAATGTTCCTTGGGTGAACCTTTTTCAAAAGTTGTTTGTGAAATTTGATTGACGCCCAAATATGGGCGTGGCAGTTTTTTATTTAGAAATCTTAAAATATCTTCTCCTCAGTAATCATTGGGCCAATTTCAACAAAACTTGGCATGAATGTTCCTTTGGTGACAGCTGCCGTCATAGCGCAGTTGGTATCGTGTCGGACTGTCAATCTAGAGGTTCCGGGTTCGATACCCGACGGCGGCACTCATCCTTCCGACTATTTGTCTCTCACCATTTGGTTGATAATCGTAGACCTATGTGGGATAGCAGCTGGAGGCTAGGAAAGGATGTAATGATAGTACTGGTGTGAGAAATACCAGGATTCCATTGTTAGGTGCTCCAGCCGCCTCGATATAACTGAAAGATTGTTGAAAGCGGCGTAAAACCCTACTCAAACAAAATCCTTTGGTGACCTTATTCAAAAAGTGTTTGCAGAATTTTGATTTACACCCAAATATGGGCGTGGCAGTTTTTTTACTTTGAAATTTTTAAACATCTCAGTAACCATTGGGCCAATTTCAACTAAACTTGAATGGATATTCCTTGGGTGACCCTTTTCAAAAGTGTTGGCAAAATTTCGAATCATCTTACATTAGTCAGGTGAGCGATTTCAGGGCCATTCTGGCCCTCTTGTTTCATCTTTCTGGGGAAATAAAGCAATTCTTCATTGTATACAGTGTTTAACCAATTGTTTTTCTTGAAGGGCATCAAAAAGCAAAATTGTATGGCTTAATATTGATAATTTCGATGTTCTACGAAAACCTCCTAACCACAGCTTTGAATAAGCTGTAGTTACGAGGTTTTTCGTAGAACAACATCGATATGTTCATTGATCTGCCTGTGTCAGGGATCCATCCAATTTATGAAGGACGCTATGAAAACAAGACTAAATGTTTCTAACCTTGTTCAACACTGCCGTCATAGCACAGTCTGTAGCGCATCAGACTCCTAATCTTCAATCTTGGGGTGTCATGGATTCGGACCCTGGCGGCAGCATATACCCTTTCCGACATTTGTCTCTCTCCAATGGGTGAGTAATCGTAAACATGAGTTGGATAGCAGCTGGAGGCTAGGATAGGATGTGGTAGTACTGGTGTGAGAAATACCAGGAATCCATTGATAGGTGCTCCAGCGGCTGCAATATGACTGAAATACTGTTAAAAGTGGTGTTAAACCCCATTCAATCAATCTAACCTTGTTAATTCAATGAATGTTCAAAGTACATTAAATATTCATTTAATAAATTAATTGCACTGTAATAAGTACTGCATGAAGTAGACATTCTAAGAAAGGAAATTTGCTTTCAACCTGCAATTATAATCTATTTCATTCCTCAGAGTTGTTAAAAAGAGGGATTGTATGGTAATGAGTTAAACGAATGATCCTTTCCTTTCATACATCCCCATCCTAGGTATGTAAAACAAACAGACATTATGAATTATTATTCAAATTTTATTCATTTATTTGATATCAAAACAAAACAAGATGATATAAATTAATTTGAAACAAAATATAAATACTTTATCTTTTCAACAATGTGGAAACACACATGATAACACATATCTCTGTAAAACACTGATTATCCAATTAACAAGTTTAGAAAGATCTTAGTTGAAAGCTGAGCCTTGCCATCTTAGATTGGGCATGGTATCAAAAAGTGAAAAAACTTTTGAAAAAAAAAAGGAGAAAGTGTTGAATACCAACACTTTCTGCTTTGATCTAAAGTTTTGAGGTTTTTCTGTTCTAATCCTAGAAACTTTCAAATGAAGAAACGGTATAATACAGAGAGATGCAGTGATTTGAAGCTTAAAAGAGTAATATATTTACATAATAATGAAACGATTTTTTTTATAAAAAGAAAGTAGATGAATAACTCCCATCCAATTCATGTACGCACTACTCATTCATCCATGAAAGACTCCGATCCATACAATTGAAAACAGAAAAAGAAATAAAATTGAAGAAAAGTGACTTGGTAATAAAACAATTTTATTCTGTCAAATATCATAAGAGCCTGTGCTTTACATTTCCAACCATTATTTATGAGTGTCAAGTAAAGATCTTAATCATCCTGGGCATTTGCACAGTCTGATCAGAATCTTCACTTTGTCCTCTACAGTTAGATACAGACTCGAAGCTTCTTAAACCTATTCCCTCCTTTATAGGCCCCTCATTAACAAAGCTTTGGAAACATTGTAGAAAATGAGGAAATTGCTTGTATGAAGCCATTTCTTCATTATCCATAATCTTTTCTGTCAAAAAAGAAGAAAAATTACTAAATTCCATCAACTTGAAATTGTCATCTGTAGCTTCTGTCAATTTGGACCAGTCTTAATTTTTCTTGTGCGGGAATGGGTTAATCCATTACCAGATAGTAAGATTTTAGACAGGTTCAAAATGGAAGGAGTTGCAAATGAAAATTTCAAAGTTTATGAAATTTAAGATTTTTTCAACTTTTCAAAACAATGTTTTACAAATTGTTTCTTTTGAAGGGCATTGAAATGCATTGTTGTGTGGGAATGGGTTATACAGTCATTGAAGATTCAAATTGCCATAATTGGCTGTCCATGCTGCTCAATATGTTCACTTCAGGCATATATCGAATGGTTGGAAATTTCACGCAAGGGATCATTTGCAGTTGAAATAAGATAACATTGTATTTTCTTAGCACAGATATCAGTCAAACTACAGAATGCACGTAACAAATCTATAAGAATTATATGAAACTTGTGACTAGTCAAGCAAAATCTCTGTGATTAGCATGTAAAGTATCAATTCTGGTCAGGCTGCAGTTTACACAGGCTGAATAGGGTAACAAATTTTTACTCCTTGAAAATTTTCTCAATGTTAAATTATCAAACTACGTTATCATACTTTTATTTTTAAGATACTATAACGAATTGACAACTGTAGGATCCTTTTATAATTATCAGATCACAATACATATTTCAATAAAAGATCAGGAAAAAATTAATGAATGACAAGTACTTAACCCATGTCATGATGTATAAATAACCTTACTGAATTGCTGTAAAATCTCTGTAGTATATGTTTATAGGCAGTTAAAACTGTTTCGCGCTGAACCATCGATCAGTTAATTTGTCCAAGCTGACTGAATGAAAAAATTCCTAAAGATTTTCATATCATAGGAAGATCATTCTCCTTGAGTATATATTTATTTATTAACCACTTTCCTACTCGGTCCCAAAATTGTACAACCCTCAGATATTTATTTAGAAATCACTAATGAAAATTAAGAAACCGCTTGTTACAAGCAATTTCTTCTTCTCCCAAAATGTTTTCTAGCTTATATGATGGTTCTTTCTCAGACACTACAAATTTAATTTGTCAAGCTCTTTGAATTTTTATCTATATAAAATCATTTTGTTTGGTACTGCATTAAAATATGTAGATTGAATAAACTTGGTAATGAATTAAAATATGTAGAAAGGATAAACTGAACTCAATATGAATTTTTCTTTTTCTGAGTTCCCAATCTGTTCTTTTTGTTTTCACACATACATGTACATTCTTTCAACAAACTGCACCAAATTATTGATTGTTTAATCAATAAACAGACAACAAAATAAATCAACATTTGGCATGAACCCTTATGGCATTAATCTTACATTTATTCTCTTATAAATAAATCTGTCAAATTTGTTTGAATGGGGTTTAACGCCACTTTTTAACAGTTTTTCAGTCATATTGCGGTAAATCTGTCAAAATTGGTTCTCAAATTGCCGAAATAAATTCTTGACACACAGAATAAAATCTTCTTCAGAAATGCATCAAAATAAAAGGGCTTAAAGCACTGGAAGGCTCAGATATTGTTGATTAATATTTTGTTAATTATTTTTCAACTCTGACTTTTAACAGGTGGTTTAGTCTTGGATCATAATGCACATATCTGCAGGCTGATATTGGTCTACATCTGCCCGACTAAAATATTCATGGTTACACATGACAAGTGTTACGACTGATCTTAGTCCATAGATTAATATCATCACCTCTCGCCCTGAACAAGATCTCTATCTAATTTTAGTCAGATTGATTGATTGAATGGGATTTAACGCCGCTTTTAACAGTATTTCAGTCATATCGCGGCAGCTGGAGAACCTAACAATGGATTCCTGGTATTTCTCACACCAGTACTACCACTACAATCTTTCCTAGCCTCCAGCTGCTATCCTACTTAGGTGAGAGACAAATGTGGGAAAGAATATGTGCCGCCACCAGGAATCGAACCCACTAATTTTAGTCAGAAAGTCATATATTTTTTTCCAATACCATAAAGATTCATACCATCCATCAAACATTAGAGATCACATATTTCATAATCTAACAACAATTAATCACCGTTCAAATATGCATAGGAAGGAGAAGATTGGTGCTAATCTGTAAATGGTTTTGTTTAGTCAACAGCACCAAAGTTTATAAATAATACCTTCACACTAGCACCACAAGGCAAATAACTGACAAATCCAAGCTGTCAATCAAATCGATTGACCAATCAAATCATTGAATTAGACCAAAAGTGAACTTTGGACTCCGACATTTATTTTCATTGGTTAGGCAGCCTAAACGTTGTAACTTCAGGTTATTAAAGTCATACTTACGAGGTTTAGGTTGCAAACCATTCATTTTACTTTTTTGTTGCATGCAACTGATGTTATGATATTCAGGTCAACAAATGACCATTTTTTTTCAGTTGTAAGTTAATGACCATTTATTTTGCAAAATAACATGTTTAACCTTTTCCTGTTTTGACAAATTTTAGACCCGTCCGAATTCGAAGGTTTTGCAGACGTCAACTGAAAGTCAAGCTTATCCGAAAAATTATCATTCAATAGGGTAGAAAATATTATGGAAAAAGAAGAAATTGCTTATTACAAGCAATTTCTTCTTTTACCACAATATTTTCTTAAGTATAAAAATGCAGACATAAAAACCAGGGATTAACCTTTTCCTGGTTTAATTTTTTTTAGACTTGTCCGAATTCAAAGGTTGTGCAGAAGAAAATTTATAGTGTATCTAATTTGAAAATAACCATTCAGTAGGGTAGAAAATATTGTTGGAAAAGAAGAAATTGCTTGTTACAAGCAATTTCTTCTTTTCCCACAATGTTTTCTCAACTATGAAATCACAAGGATGTAAAAACCAGTGATTGTATAGAAAAGGGTTAAACAGGAAAGGGTTAACATCAAAGTGGAACTTCCTGTCAGAGCTTAGTGGGTGTGGCCAGCAATCCATTCATTATCAGTCAAGGAAAAATTATGTAAGTACATATGTAAATCAATCTTGCATTTTATCTATTTCCAACACTATTGCAGATTTTTATAACCTTCAAGAAAATAAGCTTTAGAAAACATTGTGGAAAATAAAGATGTTGCTTCTAACATTTGTCAAAATGAGTTCTTTCCTGATAGACAAAACTGTCTAAAACCCTGTCTCTCTACATTGTCCTCTGCAACCTCTTTCAATTTGGACAAGTCTAAGTTTTTTGTATGTCAAGTTTTTGAAATTATTTACACTTAATTTTCAGTTTACATCTCTATAAGAGATTTTGTTATTGAAATGTCTATTCTTTACAAATTTGTATATTCTAGGGGGGAAAAACATTGAAAATCCTTAGCATTTGCATCAAAATAAGATAAAGGCTGGAAAGTTGCTCTCTATTTTTTTCTTTTTCCCTCAATGTTTGTAAGACACCATTTCTCATTGTTAATCGTGAGAAAGTATGAAAATTCAGATTTTTTTATCAATTTTTCCAGTCGAAATAAATGATTGCTACTATGATATAAATATCTACAGATTAGAATTCTAATTAACTATGAAGTGAAATATCCAGATACCAAATGACCATTCATAAATGGAATTGGAGATTTTCTAATGACATTTACCCATGAGTTTCATTCTCATTTGGAAATGTTTTTATAACACAACTTTACCTTGGAGTCATTGATTCAGAAGAAAACCTTCAAACACAAAGTGTTTAGAAACTTTTTTAATCTTTGGATGATTAATATTCAAACAAAGACCTAAACCAGAATCATAATATAATCATTATCATATACCTACCAATTTACCCTATAAGATAATTTCATAACACAGACAAAATCATCCTCAACAGAAAAAAATCTGTATTGGTCATGTTTTGAAGTGGCACGAATATTGTTCAATGACATCATTTTCCCTTTAAAATGATGTTGTACAAAGAATAACATTATGTGGATCTTGGTAAATTTTAGACAATTTGTAAGCTTCTTTATCTTTTTAGTCAAAACATGTTAGTATATGATAAATGGAATATTATGATGTAATAGTAATACAAAATCTTGTCTTGGATTCTTGCTAATCAGGAAAATTTGATATTTCATGATACTGATTCAAATTTTTCTACCCGGCTCGAATCCAAAATTATGTTTTATATCATAACTAGAACATAATATTCCTTATCTTTGTCAATATTCATCTTATCACAAGTCATTTTATGAAATAAAGAGAGTATTTTTTGTTTTCATTGATATGTGTACATAAAACTAAATCATCCTGTATGAACTCATGAAGCTAAAAATTGTGTGCTAAAAATTTTGTTCATAGAAGTATAAAAAAAAATTAGCCGATCAAAATGCTACAATCTCGATAGAAGAAACTAAAATCAAATCACAGGACAAATAAACATGGCAATTGACCCATTCCCACTCAGTGATTGGGAAAACATTGTGTAAAATGAAAAAATTGCTTGTATCAAGCAAATTTCTTCATTTTATACAATATTTCTATGCAGAAAGTTGGAAAAATCTAAAATTTCACAAACCTCAAATTGCCGTCTGCAACTCCTTTCAATTTGGACTATTCTAAAATTTTGTTTTCTTGTAATGGGTTAAAATAGGTTTAATTCCACAATGACTCCATAGTAAAACTGAAATAATACTGGTAAAATAGATGCGCTTTTTATAAAAAGAAAGCACCACTGCCTCAGGCCATGATTTTAATGTATTTATGTTTGTGAAACACTGTACTCCAGAGGAAACGTGCCCATGACATTTAAAGGGAAGTAAAGCATGAATCATCATATAATGTCATCATATATGTTATAACAAATATTGAATGACGACTTCAAAATCACCGTAACTATAGCAAAGTTGGTATCGCAGTTCTTTGAAAGGTACAAATGTTTTGAAAGATGGATATAATTTTAGCAGATATAATGTTTCTGATATAAAGTCATTAAGGACAGTTGGATAACAGTAGTCAAACCTGAATGAATTGATTAACTGATACTGAAGCTCAATAGAAAACCAAGATAAACAAAGCTTTCATAAAATCATCTTTTCAGATTGTTTCCACATCGGATAAAAACATTATTGATATGAAAGGATTCTATTTATTCATCTCATTATTATTTTCTTAATCCAATACAAGATAACAAAATTTTAAACTGGTCCAAATAAAAAGATGTAGCAGACAACATTATTTAGTTGATGATTTTTTTTCTGACGAAGAAAACATTGTGGATAATGAAGAAATAGCTTGGTACAATCTATTTCTTCTTTATCCACAATGTTTTCAAAATCTTTTTTTCTTGTGTGTGTATAAAACTGTGATTATGTGGCAATGGGCAAATCTTTATTTCTCTTCTCTATATACAACCTATCTGAAACATACAGTATAAATCATTTTATAGAACAGAAAGATCTTAAACTAACCCAAAATCAAATAACAAAAAATCAGACTAGTCCAATTTCAAAGAAGTTGTAGACAACAATTAAAAGTTGGTGTGATTTTCAAAAATCTTCGTCAAAGATGGAATTGCTTGTAACAATCAATTTCTTCATTTTCCACTGTTTTCCAAATCGAAAAGTGTCATTGTGTGGGAATGGGTTAATATCCAGCACATTTCTGAAAGGGTGGATATCTTTATTTCAAGTTTCAGATAGTTTCAAATTTACAATAGCTATGCTTCAGTTCAATTTAACTAGAATTGATACAAAGTGGACTCATACCCCCTAACAGAGCCTTGTCACTGAAGTAGCAAAGCTGACCTTTGACCTACATTAGTCAGAGTTCAAATGCAGCCTTGAACTTTGATTTGCATGACCTCAAAACAATAGGACACTTCCTTGGGTTAATAGGAACAATTTAAGTTTCAAGATAGTAGGTCAATTGGTTCTTGAGTTAGAGCTTAGAAACAATAAAGTCTACAGATTGACAGACAGACAATCAAACACATGGTAAAACCAATATACCACCCCCTTCTACTTCGTAGGTGTGGGGGGTAATAATAAAGCACAATTTGCTTCAGTTTCAGTAGTGTATTATGGTGTATGAATAAAGTTCAGCATGACATCATGTTCCTTTGGCATTAGCTGATCTAGTATTTCACATTTCTATACTAATTTGGACATCTACTCCACAGGGACATATTTACTGGGGGCCACTGTCAGTACCATCTGTATGACATAGGTTATCTTGTCTGAAAAATAACCAAAAAAAGACATATTTAATCCATTACCACAAAACAAAATTTTAGACTGGTATAAATTTAAAAGAAATTGCATTGGTAATTTTAAGTAGATGGATTTTAAAATATCTTTGTCTTTTATGGTTGGAAACATTGTGGATAATGAACAAATAATTACTTGCAATAAGCAATTCTTCATTTTCCACAACCTTTTCAAAAACTATTTTCTTGTAGAGTGTCAACAAGTGGAATTGTGTGGGAATGGGTTAATATGTAACTCTCGCCATGCTAAATAAAATCTTTGTCCAGAATTGAATCAAAATCAAAGGGCTGAAAACACTGAAAGGCTGTCATTATAGGTTGACTTTTTTTTGTAAATCAATAAACAACTCTGGCTTCAAACATTACAAACAGGAGGTGTGATTAACCCATTACCACATGACAAAATTTTAGACTGGTCCAAAGTGAAAGGAGTTGCAGACGACATTTTAAAGTATATGAAATTTTAGAAATCTAAATCTTTTATGGTAGAAAACATTGTAGATAATGAAGAAATTGCTTGTAACAAGCAATTTCTTCATTTTCCACAATGATTTCCAAAGCCTCTTTTCTACAGGGGCGTCCAAAGGCATCATTGTGTGGTAAAGGGTTAAGAGCATACTGCACATATGTACAGGCTGACCTTAGTCAATACCTCCCGCTAAAGCAGAAAAATTCAGGGACAGCATGACAAGGGTTTTAAAACAAGATTATTGTTTATATGTTCTGAAACACAAAATCTTAGTAACGGCTATCATTAAATTGACAATCACATTGAAACCCTTGAATTTGGGCAGGTCTAAAATTTTGCAATAAAGTAATGGGTTAAACTACTTCAAAATGAACCTACCCATTCCAGGTGTTCGTTTCTTGTAGACAACAAATGGGAAATAAAAGAAGAGTCCACTAATCATGAACAAGAAAGCATAGAAGAACTCAATCCGTGGATTCTGTACTATTGGAGCTATCACCAGGTATATAGAGATTAACAGGACAGTGATCGGAATAATGATTGGCACCTGGAAATAGACATGATGTGACGGAGAGAGCATAACTATTGTTTACCACTTACTGGATGACAAAATTTTAGATTGGCCGAAATTGAAAGAAGTTGCAGACAACATTTTGAAATCAATAAATTTAGAAAATAACTGTAAAATAGAGAAGAAAATATTGAGAAATTGCTAATAAGTGGTTTCTTTTTTTTATTCAGAGCATCAAAATGCTGGATTATGTGGTAATGGTTTGACCCATTATCAAACTGTACTCTATTGTCTTCCATTTTTTTGTTTCTGTTTGCTCCATTCTAAAATTTTGTACTCCAGTAATGATTATATAAGTATTCACCATAGATATGCACCAATATACACAAAATATCAAACAAATATATTACATGGAAATCAGCAATGGAAACAATGCATTTTTGTGAAACACTCATATCCCCTAACATCAAATTTCAAAAATTTGTACCAAATATGAGCATTTCAATTTTACCAATATTGAAATCACATAGAAATAAAATATACTGATAGAGGTTTGGTCAAACTGTTCTAAAAAAGTAAATTTGGTAAGCGCAAATTTTATCAAAGCCATGCTTAACCCATTACCAAAAATATGGCCAACTGGTACAAATTGAAAGGAGTTTTGCAGACGACAATCTAAATTTAATGAAATTCAAGATTTTTTAACTTTCTGGGTAGGAAACATTGTGTAATATAAAGAAACTACTAGTTTAAGCAATTTCTTCAATTTCCTAAAAAATTTCCTCAGCTATTTTCTTTAGGATGGTAAAAAGGAAGGCTTTTGTGGGAATTGGTTAACCCATTGACCCTTGGACAAAATCTGACAAAAATTTAGACCTGACCAATTTGAAAAAAATTCCAGGTGACAAGTTCAATTTGACGCTATACAAAAGATTTGATCTTTCTAGATAGAAATTTGTTGAAATGGAGATATTGCTTGTTACAAATAATTTCCTCATTGTCCTTAACCCATTACCAAACAGCAAAATTTATAGACTGGTCCAAATTGAAAGGAGTTGCAGAAGACAATTTAAAGTTAATTAAATTTTAGATTTTTTCAACTTTCCGGGTAGAAAACATTGTGTAAAATGAAGAAATTGCATGTAACAAGCAATTTCTTCATCTTTCACAATGTTTTTTCAGTTGTATTTCTTAGGGGGGGGGGATCCAAAAGTATCACTGTGTAGGAATTTATTAATACCTTAACACTTTTCTTGAGGATCATAAAAAAGCTGGATTGCGTGGGAATGGATAAGAAAGGTTAAAGAAAAATTGAATAGTATATTTCTCCATTTACAAATTAACTTTGAGACAGCAAGATTTGACATGATTGCAATGAAATAGACACTGTAACATTAAAGTACTAGTCCAGCCCAGAAATTTTTTTTCTGTTTTCTTTAAATTTAAACAAAGCGATGTTTATATAGGACACTACACTTTATCGCAACATTCAAATATTTGTAGTTTTGCAGTAATTGCTGTGTAAAGTCTCGATTTTTACCTGTCGAGATGTACACTTCCGCTATCGCAACCTGTTAATCTCCGATGATCCGATGACGTCAGCCTCTGTAGAGGTGCTCTATTTACACACTGGGGGAATAGCGAATGAAGACAGTAAATCGGACACAAGTTGCGATCTTTCACTTTCATGTGGGTCCTCACCATTCGGATCCGATGCCGAATCTTTAGATTTAGAATATGGACAACAGGCAAACATTTACGAATCTATCCAACCTTATCAATTCGAACCGTACTTGTCCGATACATCGGACCATGAAACATCCATGCCGGGTGACGAATCGACGAGTGACGAAAGGAGACTTCTAAGTAACAAATGGTAATTGATTGAATTTAACTAATTTATTTAAATAAAAACAGAGTATAGATTGTATATTTGTTGCAGAAAAAAGACTTATCGTACGTTACGTAAGAAAATCGATTTTCGTGTCAATTTCCTTTTTCGAACCAGATTACGTTCGCACCCGATTTTATTACCTTGATGTACGGCATATTACCTTTCGTGGAGATTTTCAGAGTTTTCTTTTAATGAAATATGGCCAGTGGTCGTCGTCTACGCCACCCGTCCTCAGACACAAAATGCCTTTTCGAAGAGGGCTTGCTGTAGCTTTAAACATTATAGTCCCTTCGAATTAGAACTTTTCACGATAGATAACCATTAAAATACGATCCCGCATTTTTACGCATTGTCAATTTTTTTTTCAATATATAAGAAAATAAAAAAGAAAAGCAGAAATAACTTGGTAGCAATTTCGTCTTTACTCTCAATGTTTTCTATCCTGTCTGGCACCACATTTTTTAATTTGTGCAAGCTTGGATTTTCGTCTGTAACGCAGTATTTCGATTTTGACTAGTAAACCAATATGTCATAACATGGTTCCACTTACTGACCAAAACGATATAAAGATTTTTTCTCTTTTTTTTCAAATCAAAAATCCCGCAGAATAAAACAATATGGAAAAAGGGAGATATTTCTTGCAAAGCCCGTACGTGTCTTCTTTTCATAAAATGTTTACTTCCAATGGAAACAAGGCAATAATATATTTTAGAATAATCAGTTATGAGAGGACCCGTAATATTTTGGTTACCATCAACCAATTATCACACGACAAAATTATAGACTGGTCTAAGTTCAAAGAATTTGCAGACGATTTTTTTACTTGGTGAAATTTAAAAGAAAGTCTTTCAAGGTAGAAAACATTGTTGATCTTTGATTTTGGGTTACGATTAACCCATTATCACATGACAAAACCGCGGACTGGTCTAAGTTCAAAAATTTTGCAGACGATAATTTTACTTGATGAATTTGAAAAAGCTTTGTCCTTTAAGGTAGAAAACATTGTAAATAATAACGGAACAGCATCCTTGTTCAGTTGAATCAGCTTTGGAGCAATACCCATGTGTTCTTTTTCAAAAAAATATTTAAAAGGAAAGCAATCTCTTTCAAAATGATCCGAACAAAGCACAGAATAATTCGTTGGCCCATACCCTGTCCACCGTTTTCTCCGCACAGCATCTTTCGGAAAAGCGTGCAGGAAACCTCGTCTATATATCTATTTCCACAATTTGCAGCGACGCAACGCATGCCGCCAGCAAGTTTACTAGCACCCTCTTTTGTTCCTTTTTTGCATGATTAACTCTTATTCACTTGTATGAGTGATTTATATGCCAGAAAACTTCCCATTCATACATGTAAACACAGTAAGAGTAAAGCGTCGGTACAGATCGTGACGTCACACGGGGTTATCATCCGAATCGATTTGGAGCTCGCTAATTGGATTTTTCCGTTTGCACACCTGTGCTGATTAACACAAAATCAGCTTTCACATCGCCATCGGAATAGCAGATTAGTATACAAAAAAGGATAATGAAATAGGAAATGCAAAAAGTAAAAAATGCATATCTGGGCTGGACTAGTCCTTTAACTTTAACCCATTACAACTCAATCCCTCCTTTTAACGCCCCTCAAGAGAAAAGTTTTTGAAAACATTGTGGAAAATGAAGAAATTGTATCAAGCAATTTCTTCATTATCCACAATGTTTTCTACCAAAAATGACGAAAAAATTCAAAATTCTAACAATTTGAAATTGTCGTCTGCAGCTTCTTTGAATTTGGACCAGTCTAAAATTCCACTGTGTTGGAATGGGTTAAACTCTAATTCTCAAGGCCAAAATCTGTACATTTTTTTTAATTATTTAACAGGGTTTGTCTAATGTATCGAGGAAAGATAATTTATGCTAAACGAAACATGAATTTAATCTTAACATATCAGGTAATATGCTAATTAGATAAATTTCTTTTGAGAAAAAATAATTAACATGACATATTATCTTACCTTATAAGGGCGTTTCCTATTTGGCTGTGTATATCGCAAAACTATCAAAGACAACATTGTCATCCCATAGAAAAACCAGGCAGCAAAACTAAAGAAATCAATCAATTGAAAAATCTCCCCTATCAAAACCATGGTTGTAGATACTATGGTCTGAAATAGAAATGTAAATGAAAAAAGTAAAGAATCATACTCCTTAACCCATTCCCTTTTTATCCTCATTTTTTAGGCCCCTCAAAAAAAAAGCTTTGGAAAACATTATGAACAATGAGGAAATTGCTTGTAGCATGCAATTTCTTCAATGTCCACAATGTTTTTCTATTCTAAAAGGCAAAGAAGATGAAATTGTTGTCTGCAGCAACTCTGAAATTTAGACCGCTCTAAAATTTTGTCATGTGGAAATTTTTTCACAAGAAGGCTAGAGTTTTTGAGATTTTTTTTCTTATTGTCTAGAAAATACTTTTTTTAAAAGGAAGTAATATCATTTGCTAAACATAGCTAGGAAAGACTGATAGCTACCGCCATGTTCTTTTTATATGGTGATTTAGATATTGTCTTTATTATCCGCCGTCCTTTCGTCTGTCTGTCCTTCCATCTGTCCGAGGTTTTGTTTGACTGGACTTCAATGAAACTTTGTGGAAAGCTTCACTACAAAGAGGAGATGTGCATATCGTCTGGTTATCCGGTTCGACAATTAAGTTCAGAGTTACTGCCCCTGATTGGTGAAGCCATATACATACAGAATAATATTTGTTTCTGCGCTATTTTTTTGGAAACCATTGACTGGATTTTGAATAACTTTGTGGAAATGGAAAGCTTCACTACAAAGAGGAGATGCGCATATCCTCGGGGTTAACTGGTTCGACTATCAAATTCAGAGTTGCTGCCCCTGATTGGTGAAACTATATACATACAAAGTAATTTTCGCTTCTGTGCTATTTCTTGGAAACCATTTGCTAGATTTCAATGAAACTTTGTGGAAAGCTTCACTACAAAGAGGAGATGCACATATCATCTGGGTTATCTGGTTCAACTTTTAAATTCAGTGTTCGACTATTAAATTTAGAGTAACTGCCCTGATTGTTGAAGCCAAATACATACAGAGTAATATTAATTTCTGCGCTTTTTCTTGGAAACTCTTGGTTGGATTTCAATGAAACTTTGAGGAAAGCTTCACTACAAAGAGGAGATGGGCATATTGTGGGGTATATGTGGTTTGACTATTAAATTTAGAGTTACTGCCCCTGATTGGTGAAGCCATATACATACAGAGTGATATCCAAGATTTATATACTCCATTGACAAAAAAAATATTTTTTGGCGAGGGATATCAATTTAATGAATTTGCTTGTTTCAATTTATAATGAACTTGTTAAAAAGAGTAAGTTTTTTTTGTGTTAATTGACCTTAATATTCCAAGTCTTTTTTTTTACAATAACCAAATGGAATGCTCTTTAGTGAAAATATTTCATCAAATTTCAAATGAATGTGTTAAGTAATACTAGAGATAAAAGTAAATGTCAAAGCTTTCAGACAGCAACGCCAACTTTGCCATAGCAATACCTCGAGTTTTATCATAAAACAGCCAAGCTAAAAATTTATCGACCATTCAAATCATTCAGTTAGATAGGAAATGATCTTTGAGCTGCAATATTTTGTCAAGAAGTTTTGTTAATACTCAAGCTGTAATTATGATACACATACTTACAGAGACAACTAATGATGGTAATGGTGTTAGTTGACGAACATGAACATAAGAAAATACTTCTGGTAAATGGCCTTCTCGTGATGCTACATATAGTACCCTGTAAATAGTCACAATGTAAATCGATAGGATTATTATGTAAAATCATTGTCATGAACATAGGTATATACTTCTGAAAAATGGCCTTCAAGTGAAGGATGTATACAATGGTACATGAAATGAGGTTATACAGACCCATATACATTGCTTCTAATCCACTTTTTTCATTCTAGCAGACACCTATAAGACTTGGGGTTCACTTTAACCAATTTCCACACAATCCTGCTTTTTTAAACCCCTCATGAAATATATCATAGAAAACTTGAGAAAAGAAGAGATTAATTGAAACAAGCAATTAGTCTTAATCACAATGTTCTCTTAGAATTTTTGCCCTTAGTTTTCATTTTTAACCCATTCCAACACAGTGACGCTTTTGGACGCCCCTCATGAAAAACAATTAGGAAAACATTGTGCAAAATGAAGAAATTGCTTGTGACAAGCAATTTCTTCATTTTCTACAATGTTTTCTTCCCAAATAGTTGAAAAAATATAAAATTTCACAAAATTTATATTGTCGTCTGCATCCCCTTTCAATTTGGACAAGTCTAAAAATTTGTCGTCTGGTAATGGGTTAAAGCAATTTACAAAGATGACTTCTTTGGAATTAGAGCCTTCTGAAATTTTATCATATGGTAATTGGAAAAATTGATCAAAATTGTTGGTAGTGTTTTTTCATATACTTTTGCATACTAAAATACTGGTAAACACAAATTCAAGTATTAACATGAGTTTATGTTTACACCCAATATCATTTTTCAAAACCCTGTACATATTTACAGTTAACCTTGCTTGAGGGCCTTGAGGCTAAGCTTAAGATTTTTAACTAACATATCACAATTGACAATCCAAGAATCAGACCCAAAGTGAAGTTTGAACCCCAACATTGGCTATTATGTGAAACATTTTGTTTGTTTGGCAATTTAAACATTATAACTACAACTTCTTGAGCTCTGGTTAGGACTTTTAGGTTGCCTGTCAACCATTTTTTTTTCATTACATGTTACAAGAAGAAGTTTTGCAGAATAACACATTTCTGTATCCATGTGGAAGTTGTGGGAACTCAGTGGACGTAGCCAACCATCTGTCAATTATCAATTGACTGGTTGCTCAACTAAAGTTTAAGCAGTACCACATTTTTCTCTGCAAAACATTGACAGCACTATATATTACTTTGAAAACACAAATTATTCTTACCTTGCACCAGTAAAACAAGAACCGTTAGCTGCTCCAAATGTGGAGAAACAGACAGAGATCGGAATAATAACAGCTGCTGCTCCAAGAACACGATGACCCCATGTCTGAAAAAGTTCAAGAACAGTTAGTGGATTTGCACAGTGCTAAAACATTTACCATGAACCAGGGGCTCTGTCTACCTACCAATTTGATTCAAAATTCAAATCCAAATTTCATGACAAAGTCTCTGATTGAACAGCACACAGGTACCAGTCAATCAGAGCTCTCGTTATGAAATTCATAGAGGAATTATTTAAATAAGGTTTTGTCAAGATACAAGCAGTTTGTTTGGCTGATTTTTTCATACTTCTATGAACGAAATGTATGCAATTATTCTGTATGCTTAACTAAAAAGGAGATCCATAAAATTTCACTGTGAAAGTACAATATTTGCTTTGTTTGGCGTGATGGCATTAAATTATTAAAAATGAAGATAATATATATATTTTTTTTTTTCATTGAGGTTTGGATCAAAAAAAATAATCGCACTCGTGTATGAATCTGCTTATGGTATTCATGCAGTGTGATTAACCCTTTCCAACACAGTGACTTTTTTGACACCCCTCAATAAGAAAAAGTTGGTAAAACATTGTGTAAAATGAAGAAATTGCTTTTTACAAGTAATTTCTTCTTTTTCCACGGTGTTTTCTACCAAGAAAATTGAAAAAAATCTCAAATTTCATAAACTTTTGAATTTCGTCTGCAACTCCTTCAAATTTTTTGGGACCATACAAATCAGGGACTGCGTGGTATTGGGTTAATTTTAAAAACAGAGCTTCATCAAAGTATGACCTCTTATCAGGGAATATAAAGTATGTAATATACAAACCGTTGCAACTGCAGTAGATGCCAATAGTTCATACTTTGTCATCACAGTAAAATATGAAATATTGATTAGAATGTAACACAATGTCACCAGAGGAATTCCTATTAATATGGCCCTTGGCAAGTTTCTGAAAAAGAAAACAGAAAAACTAGACTTGTGTTAAGATACAATGAATAATAGCATTATAAATTGTCATGATATTTTGAAATAATATCCCTCATTTCTTAAATAGTTATGCATATGTATAAAAAAAAAAATCTAAGCAAAATACACTTTTATAATGGAAGATTTCAAATATTTGAATTTGTAGCACAAACAATATCTAAATATTCAATCCCATCTCTAAATTTTCAAAGTACAAATAAACTTTTAAAAAAGAAAAAAAACCTGGACAATTTGAGCTGTAATATTCCTGAGATACCTATTCCTACAACTATGGGTTATCAACAAGTTTTCTAAATCAGTGATAAGAACAGAGAAGCACCACTTACTTGTATGGATTCTTTATTTCTTCAGTAACATAGTTCAAATTATTCCTGTAATGAAAATAACCCAACATTTATCATGTTCTTTCAATTAGAGATTTGCATTTTTGACAACAAGCTCAACTCATTACCAGAGGACAAACCCAGTCATAGTGCAGTTGGTAGCTCATCAGACTCCCAATCTTCAATTATGGGGTGTCATGGGTTCGATCCCTGGTGACAGCACATATCCTTTCCAACATTTGTCTCTCACCAATGGGTTGATAAACGTAAACCTAAGTAGGATAGCAGCTCGAGGCTTGGAAAGGATGTAATAGTAGAATTGGTACGAGATATACCAGGAATCCATTTTAAGATGCTCCAGCCACCGCGATATGATGGAAGTGTTAAAAGCAGCTTTAAGCAAGAAAGAAAAAATATAAAAATTCAAGAATGATCAATGTTGAAAGAAGATACAGACCATATTTCAAAGGATTAAAATTGAAAAAAAACCATGACCAAATAGAAAGCATTTTGAGAAAAGAAGAAATTGCAATTTACATATTTCATATGCTCATTATAAATTGTATACACATTTTTCAGTTTGTTAAAAATCAGTGTTTAAAGTAACTGGAAATGGTTTCTCAGAACTAAAGGTGGTTGGGCATCTTAATCCCTCTGTCAGCCTGAATCTCCTGTATATTTTTGCCTAGAACGGTTACCTCCCTTGTACTACCATTTCTCAGTCCTGCAGAATTAATAATTCCCCTCAATAAATCTTACAAAGTAAGGTTCATTAAGTGTTCTTTCCCAAAAAATATTGAAAAATGCCCAGACAAAAAAGGCCATGATTTTCAACCAATAAAAATTTCCCAAGTAATTTGATAGAGGATCACCCACAAATCATTCCTGTGAAATTTTCTTGCAATCCAGACTGCATTTCTTGAGGACAAAATTTTAGTATATACATGTACTATTTTTAGCTCCATTTGCTGAAAGTCAGAAAGCTATTATCATGGCTTGGTGTCCGTCATGCATCTGTCCATTCGTAAACTTTTCCTTTAAAAATCTCCTCCTCAGAGGGTACAGGACATATTCAACCAAATAGCATAGAAATGATCCTTGGGTGACCCTGTGTCAGATTCCTTAAAAGACTTTTAATCAGATGAAATCACGCCTTAAATGGGTGGGGCTAATTTTCGTATTTGGTAAAAGATTTGAAAATCTTCTTCCCAGACACCAGTGGATGGATTTCAACCAAATTTCTCAGAAATGATATTTGGGTGACCCTTTATCACATTATTGAAAAGAATTTTAACCCATTCCAACTCAATCCCTCCTTTTTACGCCCCTCAAGAAAAAAACTTTGGAAAACTTTGTGGAAAATGAAGAAATTGCTTGCATCAAGTAATTTCTTCATTATCCACAATGTTTTCTATCCAAAAAGACGAAAGAATTCAAAATTAAATCAATTTGAAATTGTTGTCTGCAGTCTGTCTCAATTTGGACCAGTCTAAAATTTTGCTGTGTTGGAATGGGTTAATTGGATGAAAAATATGGCTTAAATGGGCATAGCTTATTTCCATATATGGTAAAAGCTTTCAAATCTTCTCAGAAACCAGATGACCCTTAATCAGTCTTTGGGTGACCCTTTATCAGATTAATGTAAAGAGTTTTGTTTGGATGAAAACTATGGCTTTAATGGGCAGGGCTAATTTCTATATATGGTATAAACTGAAAACTGATGGATTTCAACCAAATTTCACAGGAGTGATCCTCAGATAGCGTTTTGTCTGATTCCTTTACATAATTTTGATTGGTTGAAAAACATGGCTATTATGGTGGTGGCTTACGTCCACTTATGGTATACAGGATACAGTTAAAATTTTGCTAATACTTTTTCATTGGACTTAGTAAATGAAATTTACATAACTTGACTTTTTTAAAAACAGTTAAAAGTTTGAAATACTTCTTTATAACTATTTCAAAGATTTCAGTGACTAGATATGTTTTCCTGATAGGGCAAAGATGATTCAGTTTATATTGAATTACTGATTTGCTTAATCAGTACGTGGAGCCTGTGGAGCAATACAGGCTCTAAAGCGTCACAATTTTAATTATAGTCTTGCTCATAAAAATCATATTTTAACCATAGAATTTCTTAAAGAAATGCGATAAAAGGCCACCCAAGGATCATTCTTGGGAAATTTGGTTGAAAATAACACAGTAGTGTCTGTGAAGAAGATTTTTTTAAGAAAAGGCTTGGGGACACATGATAAAAAACACCATGACATGGCTTTCAGACGATGGTACTGCAAAAAAATCAGAAAAACCATTATCCTGAAAAGTTTATAAAGGAAAATCTTTAGGTGCTTTAACCCATTCTCACAAAATCTCTCCTTTTTATGCCCCTCAAGAAAAAAACATTGGAAAACACTGTGAAAATCAAACAATATCTTCATTATCCAGAAAGACGAAAAAATTTAAAATTCCATCAACTTGAAATTGTCATCTACATCTTCTTTTAAATTGAAACAGCCTAAAGTTTTGTTCTGTTGGAATAGGTTAAATCTGATTACCATGAATGAGTTCATGTTGAGTAAGAAGTATAGATACTTACCAGCCATCATAAGCCCAGAGTCCATCATAAAATGCCAGAGCAATCATGGACAAAGAGTAAGAAGTATCTTCAAAACTGTTCTTTATTTCTATATTCTCTGTATTGCCTGAAAACACAATATACAATACGAAATAAACATAGTGACAGCTGTTCAACCTGTTAATAAAAAAAAATACCAGACAGGTAAAAAATCAAACAAGTTGCAGACGACAATTTCAAGTAGAATTTCTTGTTGGAAAACGATATGGAAAATGCAGAAAAAGCTTGTAATAATTTTCCACATTGTTTTCCAGATAATATTTCTTGAGAAGAATTAAAAATCAATATTGTGTTGGAATAGGTTAACTAAGCTATACAAACAATGATCAGAACAATTGACAAGTTATTTCCAATAAATTCACCCTTGTCATGCTGAGCCTGGAATATTCCTGTTTTGGTAGGGGTATAGACAAAGATCAGACTCCACATAAGTGCAGTCTGATCTTTATCTACACCTCCTGTTTGTCCCCTTTAAACCAGAATTGTTTAAATAATCAATTTTCAAAAGAAATATTGACCCCATTAAGCCCTTTGAATGCTGTTTGAATGCTGTAGGATTTTAATTCAGCATGACAAGGGTTAAGTTCTATGTGTTTGGCATTAAATAAGAAATTCAATGCCATTAATGATATCCATTTCAGGAAGATTATCTTGATTAACCTTGATGTTGTCAGATGACCTTGAACTTATCACAAACAGATGTATTTTATACTGAATCAGCATACCAAAATTGAGCACAGAAAATTGAAAAGCTTTGACCCTTTCCTGATCAATCCCTAGTTTTTACGTCCCTGTTAATTTATAATTGAGAAAACAATGTAAAAACAAGCAATTCTTCTTTATCCACAATGTTTTCTACCTACTGATCTGGTATTTTTCAATTTAAATCAACTTTACATTTTCATGATTTTGGACAGGTCTAATATTTTGCAATTCAGGAAAATGTTAAATTTACAGAGAAATTACCAGTAATTATAATTTGAACAGACAATTAGCTGATGGATTGCTGGCAATGGGCACTGAGGTCTGACAAGAAGTTCCACTTTGATGTTAACCCATCCCCTCACAATCCTGCCTTTTTACCCTTCTCCAGAAAACATTGTGGCAAATAAAGAATTTGAATGAAATAAGCAATTTCATCATTTTCTACAATGCTTTCTACCCCAGAAGTAAAAAAAAATCAAAATTTCAAAAGGTATGGCATCTGCAACATCTTTGAATTTGGACCAATCTAAAATATCCTCATGTGGTAAAGGATTAAACAGTATTTGAAAAATTTATGCCCTGTAAGCAGTAACAAAACAAGATGTGTTTGTGAAACACAATGCCCCCGCAACAGGACTAAATGTTTGACCTCGGTATGTGACCTTTACCTTATCACATGACCTTGACATGAGGAGATGCGTATTATGGAGATGTATCATCATGCCAAATATGAGCATTACATGGTAGTAATTGGCAATGTTAAGTTTTTTGGTTAAGTTTTGCAGACAGACAGACTGAATGACTGACAGACAGACAACGGTAAAACAATATGCCCCCAATATTTCAATGCGGGGGCATAAAATAAATGGTTGATTGGTGATCATAACTAGATCTTGAATAAGCTATAGCTGTGACATTTAAGTTGTCAAAAAACAACAAGAGCCATGGTCTCAATATACGCCACCTTATAATTGCTGTTCTAAGAAGGTAGCTAGAGAGGTATAAGGGTTCAAACACATGGATACATCATTGAGATCAACAAGCCAAGACAAGAGTTTTTTTTTCTCTGATTCAGCCCAAAACGGCAAGACCCAATCAATATGTGCCAGGTCAGGTGACTATTAGCATTCAAATTTGTCGAAAAATGTAGTGAGAGATGTATTAACAATTTTTTTTTAATTTTGGACCTATTTTGTAGCCACCTTTATCTGTGACACAGTCAAGGTCTGGTTTGTTGATAAATGTAGAAGATGTGTTAACAAGATGTTGAAATATATACAGACAAATTGAACTTTGGATGGAAGGATAGAATGAAGGAGAAGATAATACCAATATATTGGTACGTCCACTTTCCGGAGGGTATAAAAATACTACAAATAAATTTTAGCTAATGTCTTAGTTCAATCTTTATTTCTGGTCTAAATTAATAATTTGATTGGTTGATTGATTCTTTGATTGAAAGCTGCAATCCGTCAACTGGAGACAAATGTACACATGTACAGACAGATGGGCATTAAAAATTATTTGACTGCCATATTTCTGTCAAACTGCAGTAATAGAATTTCATCCTCTTGCCATTTGAAAATTTTTGGTTCTTATTAAATATACTGTTGCTAGGCTACCAAAGTATCACACTTAAATCTAAAACAAGAGAGCCAAGACGTATCTAGTTTACTCTCCTTAGTTCCTTAATTGATTTAAGAAATATGGAAACTTCTAAGCCAGTTTTATTGTGAAGACATAAGTAGTACACAGCTTATGAAAATAATATTTAGCAAAGATTCAATCAAGTGACCTACTTTCAAAAAGGTCCCAATTTCCAGGCATCCTTATGACCTGACAATCATTCAGACCAAGAATCCTCCTAGATAAACATAATGACCAAGTTTCAAACAGATTGAGCAAGAGTTTTAGTCTTCTAGGGTGTAAACAATTAGATTGCCAATACCACACAACAGACATTCATGGATCACAGAAGCTCACAATGTGCATGTTTTACTCAGGTGAGGTTATAATCTATAAATATATTTTGCTAGCCAATAATTACGATAATCTTGCCAAGATGAAACTAAGAGTTATATTATAGTATATTCCAGTCAACTTACCTTCACCAATCATGTAAGCTCCTCCCACTACTATGATTCCAACTGCTATCAATTTCATCACAGTAAAAAAGTTCTGAACTTTTGTTGCCAAGGAGACACTCCAGGCATTGATAAATGTAACAATAACTGAAAATAAAGTAATAAAAGAAAATATATTAGACAGCATTAAAATAACCCTTGTCATGCTGAATAAAATTGCAGAAACCCATTACCAATTATGGATGGCAAAGTTTTAGAAACGTCAAAATTGAAAGGAGTTACAGACGAAAATTTAACATCATGAAAATTTTGATTTTGTCAACTCTCAGGGTAAAAACATTGTGGAAAATGAATAAACCGTTTGCCACAATCAATTTCTTCAATATTCACAATTGTTTAACAATAATTTTTCATGGGGGGCTTCAATACGGGTTATTGTGTGGGAATGGGTTCATATCAATGGACTGAAATTAAAAGGAAGACAAATTGTGGGTCAATATATTTTTGAAAATAATTTTGTCAAACAATTTTGGTTTTTGAAGTGACAAACAGAGGGTGTACATTAAATCAGACTGCACTTATGTGCAGGCTGATCTTTGTCTATACCTCTTGCTGGAGAAGGAATATTCCAGGTTCAGTATGAGTAGGGTTAAAAAATATAGCCTATCTTACTTGAGAGACAACATCTCTTAAGATATAACCTATATTAAGTAATCTTTATCAAAATTTCTTTTCAAAATTGTCTAACTCAAATTCGAGAGAAGTCCAGGATTACATGTTTGAATAGACTGCCCTTCACATAGCTATTTCTAAAACTCCTTAGATAAGACATTTCAGTGCCAAACCTACAAATTGTGTGACTAAAGAAG
Organism: Fragum fragum; assembly: GCA_946902895.1. Lineage (NCBI taxonomy): Eukaryota > Metazoa > Mollusca > Bivalvia > Cardiida > Cardiidae > Fragum > Fragum fragum. Next base: position 49,970,648 of record OX336373.1, on the reverse strand, counting down.
CACAATTAAAAACAACTTGCTTGTTACCCTACTAAATGGTTATTTTTCAAATTAAATCCACTGTAAATTTTTGTCTGCATAACTTTTGAATTTGGACAAGTATAAAATTTTGCATAACAGGAAAGTGCAAAATAAACACATGATTAAGATATCTATTCAATTTAAAAGCAATGCATCTTAACATTTGTTGCAATGAGAGCATAACATTAAGATGTGCAGTTGCCTTGGTGAATTTAATGTAAAACTAAGAACTTTTTTATTTTAATTTATCCTAGAGCAGTATCTGATAATTTGCTGGGATAATAAGCACAGGATTTAGAATTTTCTACAATTTGGCCAAATTGTCTTAACAAGAGGGCCAGTGGTCCTGGCGCTCACCTGAGATAAGGCGCTTTTTTCTTCAAGGCCTAATACAAAATGGGTTGGGAGAAGACCTCCTTTAACATTTAACTAAAATCAACAAGCCCAATTTGGTTTGAATTGGCCAAATAGTTTTGAAAGGGTTGCCTTCTTTATTTCATTTAAGCCTTATCGCTCTGTGGCTCTAAAATTTTATCAATTTTGAAAGAGGTCAATGTACTGATCCTTCATGCAAAATTTAAGATTCTCAACTTCTGGGTCAGGAGGAGATGGTGTTCTTTTTTTTTTTTTTTTTTCATTTTTCTTTTTTTCAATTTTACTCTTGTTGTCATAGCAACTAGAGTTTTCAACTGATTAAATTCTCTGGTTGAAATCAGCCAAGCGGTTTGGAAGGAGATGTCTTTTTAAAAAGTCTTTATTTCTATATAAGCCTACCCCACTCCCCCTGGGGCAACGCCCTTGGGGGCCTGAGGTTGGTGATTTGAGCAATTTTGAAAGAGGTCAATGTACTGATGCTTCATGCAATATATCAAAACTCTAGGCCCTTTGGGTTAGGCGGAGATATTTTTAAAGTTTTTATTAAAATTCAGTTTTGTTGCCATGGCAACCAGAGTTTTAAACCGATTTCAATTCTTTTAGCAATTTTCAAATGGCATCACCCAAGGAACATTCCCACCAAATATGGTTGAAATCTTCCCAGCGGTTTTGGAAGAGATGTCATTTTAAAAATCCTTCTTTATTTTATATAAGCCCCACCGACCCTGTGGCCCAGCCCCTGAGGACCCAAAAGGTGATGATTTTAGCAATTCTGAAAGAAGTCATTGTACAGATGCTTCATCCCAAATATCAAGGCTCTACGCCTTCTAGGCCAGGAGGAGATAATTTTAAAGTGTTCATTAAAATCTCAGGTTTATTGCCATAGCAACCAGAGTTTTTAACCGATTTCAATTCTTTTAAGATTTTTTAAAGGACACCACCTAAGGAACATTCCTGCCAAATTTGGTTGAAATCTGCCCAGCAGTTTGGGAGGAGATGTCATTTCAAAAATCCCTCTTTTTATTTTTATATAATCCCCCCCCCCATGGCTACGCCCCTGGGGACCCAAGGGTGATGATTTTAGCAAATTCTAAAAGAGGTAATTGTACTGATGCTTCATGCCAAATATCAAGGCTCTACGCCTTCTGGATCAGGAGGAGATGATTCTTAAAGTTTTCATCAAAATTTCAGTTTTGTTGCCATGGCAACCAGAGTTTTTAACCGATTTCAATTCTTTTAGTAATTTTGAAAGGGCACCACCCTAGGAACATTTCTGCCACATTTGGTTGAAATCTGCCCAGAGGTTTGGGAGGAGATGTCAATTTAAGATTGTTGACACAAGACCGACGACGCACAACAGACGCCGGACAGAGGAAAATCAAAATACCTCACCATGAGCACTTAGTGCTCAGTTGAGCTAAAAAGGATAACAAAATCAAGCAAGCAAATATGTTTCATTTTTTCAGAAAATCATGCTATGAAAATTTGTGTCAAAAGTACAAAATATTTGCTCTTTAATTTATTTTTTTTTTTGAAGGGGTTTCTAAAAGGGAGAAATAATTAACAGAACTTACAAAGACACAAGACTGACACCAGTTTGACAGGCAGGTCGTCTGGACCACAAGGTCCGTAGAAAGGTTCAACTGTGTACAAGGCAAAGCTCATAGCTACCACACCAAATAATGCTGGTTTTAAGATTAATACTGACGTCCAGGCGTACATAAAAGATGGAATGGGCCCAAGTGTTGGGTGTAACGGTCCAAATGCTTCCTTCAGATACACATACTCTGCTCCAGACTTTGTGATCATAGTTCCAAGCTCCGAGTATGATAAAGCACCTAGTAATAAAAACATTGTACAGTTTCAAGATTTTTATTCGTGTGGGGAAAATACAATGGTTCATATCTTAACCTAATTATGATATAAGCATGAATTGAATCCAAAACTGACATTTTTTTTTTCAAAGTTCTTCACAGTGCATTGACAGGATTAACCCATTCCCTAACAAACCAACTTCTTTTCGCAACTCAAGACAAAAGCTTTGGAAAACATTATGAAAATGAAGAAATATCTTATAACTAGTTATTTCTTCTTTTCAAACAATATTTTCTACCCAGAAACACAAAGATTTTTAGAATTTCATCAACTAAAAATTGTTGTCTGCAACTTGTTTCAATTAGGACTAGTCTAAAATAGTGTTGTCTGGTAATGGGTTAATGCAGAATGGTTTGAGGCCAAGCATACTGATGTCCTTTCGCATTTGAATTAAAAAACAACAACTAAATTTCCAAATAGAATTTGAACAGAAAATAAATCCTTGATATTTCTATGAGATTCAGGCTTTTTTAAATACAATGTACTATTTAGTTTTACTTGAAAGATTATGTTTGTAAATTCTTAACAGACAAATTTGTAAACATCAATATGCTTACTGATGCATTTTGGATGGTTTTACACCAATGAGCCATGTTTTATATAGTATTCCAGATGGTGCTTTATGTTTTTGTAGTGTACCAAATTACTGGGATCATTTTGGGGTGAGATATTGAGAGATTCTCTCATTTTTCTGCCAGAAATCTCATTGAAACTGGCTTAATGAGAGAAAAACCTTAATGTAAAATGTAATTTATTGAAGGATTTGGTAAAATTTCTTACCAAAAACTCTTCATTTCTCATTAGATCTGGCTAAATGTGTTTTTTTGCACATGATATTCTGAGCCAGAACTATCCCTTGCCTAAATTCAGAAAGTAAATCCAAGATAATATCGCAATACCTGGAACACTATGCAGGTGATTATTGACTGGTTATTTTGTCGAAAAAATGCAATAAATTCTACCTTTCTGAATGTATATATATATAGATTTACAAACAGGCAAAGCAAATAATAAACAGCATTATCATTGAAACATATTGATGGAAAAGCTAAGTCATGGAAGGGTATTGCTTGGAAATGGTATTTGTTGTGATCAAATTACAGGAGATAAAGAAATGTAAACAAAAAAGGATGAGAACTCAAAAATAATCTAATGAGATTTCGGTTAGATGACATACAGTTAACCCATTCCCAAACAATCCAATTTTCTTACGCCCAATACAAAAAAGTTTGAGGAAACATTGTGCAAAATGAAGAAAATGCATGTTGAGAGCACTTTCTTCACTGTCCACTATGTTTTCTATCCCAAAGCAGATATATTTTTTACATTCCATCAACTTAAATTTGTTGTCTGCAACTAATTTCAATTTGGATCAGTCTAAAATTTAATAATCTGGTAATGGATTAATGACAAATGAGGATCTGACATGATGAGTGTGATATAAAGAATGAGGAAGAGTTTGGCAGTGTATCTTGTGAGGGTGGGGTAAATTAGAGATTCAAACTGAGGGATATTAAATGTGTCATGTATGTCACTCCTAGCATCAAAATGAATGAGAACTCCGACTAATGGAGGACAAAATGACACAGGCTATCTTTTCTTTTTTTAATGTAATAAATAGAGAATGTGTCAATTTCGACAAAATTTGTAGCTTTGTTCGATATTTTTCCTTCCCAGTGAAAAAATAGAACAAAGGAATTAGAGACCAGGCCGCGAAGCCAAAACCAACCAAAGAACAAAAGACAAGGTAACAAATTCTGCCACCAAGATCGCGGTATCTGTTACACTTATCCTTCCCAGTGAATAAGTGAAACAAATTGGATTTTTCCTATAGTAATTTACAAGTTATGCAAAGTCTTCCCAGTGACCTTACAAAACCATAATGCTGTTTCCCATTTATTAACTCCTGGTCTGAGCCAAAATAAAATCTACTGGGACCAAAATATGTGTTCTCTTTCTTCTCTTTTCCTTCCCAGTGAAAAAGTGAAGAAAAAAACAGTCCTAACATTAGCCACATAGCGTCACTCCATTTTTAAATAGAGAGGAACAGCCTGCAAAAGATACAAACAAACAGATTATTTAATAATCATGTAAACACAAAATAGTCAATACACATGGCTGAACACTGAGCTGTCCCAGAATAAATCTCATGGAGGGCTTACTGGCATTGTTTAAATGATTTTCAGTCTAAATTCAGGAGTTACGCGAAGTCACTAATGTCTCTCCGTAATATTGGAGGGCATTATGACAGAAAGGAAAGACATACTCCAAGGACATTACTGTATTTTATAGTTCGTTAAACTTCTAATATTTTTATATAAAAAAAGAAAAAAATCAAAGCTAGATATGCTAAGATATTACAATGTTATAGCTTATGTTGAAGCTAGACTTCTAAATACAATGGATGCTTAATTCTCTTTGTAATACTCTTGAAAATCTTAGACAACCAACAGCCAATGCCTTAAATGGAGCATATCTTAAATAACACAACACCTCTGTCTTCAATCCTCAACCCTTCCCACACCAGAGAGTCTTTCCAAAACAGCGGAAGACAAACGGTATGGACCTTCTTTTTGGGACAGACCCCTGCACGTCTCTCCAGATGATGTAAGGAGGGCAAGACAGGGGTCTTCATAGTTTCAGGGATATTAGTGAGTAAATGTACTAATGTAGATTTATTGTGTCAAAAATATATATACAAATATAAAAAAAGCTTTGTGACTACAGAAAATTTGCTCTAATTCTTTTTTCTAATTGAGTTAGATAAGCAGTAATTCCCAAACACAAAATAATTGAATGATTGAATTAGTCAGGAATATAGAAAGAAATCCTCATGCATCACAATTTTATTTTCTGGTTTCATCATCTCGTTTCTTATATGAATCCATTATATATACTTGATCATGTCAGTTTTCTGTCATGCTTTATATTCCAAGTTATTGGAGTTGAAAATATGTGATTTACTTGCATTCTACCTAAAAATCTCTTTTTTAGGCTCTTTGATCATGCAGGATAGAAAATAATACTTATTGGTGTACAAACTTTCTTGCAAGCTGTTAATATCCAACCAATTGACTTTTGCTTATTTTGAACAGTAATTTATTAATATTTACTAAATTCCAATTATGTCATACTAATTTTTGTGCAGTTTTTTAAATATTGTGATTTAAAAAGCAATGCTGATATAATGCAAATTATTCAAAAACAAAAAAAACTTGAAAATGTGCCCAAATATTTCAGGAAATAGTTTCTTGCAGAGGCACCTAAGTGCCTGTTCCACGCCACTGGCTTGAACTTTATGATTACACAAGTATAATAGGGGGGGGGGGGGGGGGGGGGGCTGGTTTTTTTAAGACAAGATGGAAGTCATTTGAAAAAAAATTCAGTCAAGAAGAGTAACTTTCCTTGAATTTAATTATATGCAACAAAGTAACTCAATCAGAATTAATCACTTCCCTTAAATAAATCTTACAAAACTGAGCCCACCCAAGTCCATGTTTTTACCAATCAATTTTTTTCAAAGAAACTAATAAAAGCTATCCAAGGATTACTCATATAATGTTTAGTTGAAATCCACTTGATAATAAAGACTTTAAAAATATTCCCTATATCTACCATGTATAAAAATTAGCACCATTAAATTCATATTTCTCTACTTATAAAAATTTCTTAAAGGAATCTGATAAAGTGTCATGCAAGGATAATTTTTGTGAAATTTAGTTGAAATTCAATCAGTCGTTTCTGAGGAGATTATTTTTAAAGAAAGGTTTAAGATGCACACACATACACAATGTACACACCACCATGAAAAGAGTTCCAGTGGTTTTCACCAGAGGAGCTAAAAATTGCTTTATTTTAACTTGTTTATAATTATAGTTTAGAACATATCAACAAATAAAAATGAAAATGATTAAGATTTACCTTCAAAATTATACCAAAAGTAAATAAAAAGGAAAGTAAATCAAGCACATAATCTTTAAAACTTGAATATAATCGGTACATTATAGTTACATTTAATAGATTCAGCCTTTATTTCATCTTTACAACTTGACTAACAAGAGCACCGCCCACTGATGCCAACGCTTGGTTGCAGGTGCTGGATAATGCAAAAATTCTAAGTTGAAAAAGGGACATAACTCTTACAAAAACAATTTTAGAGTTATCCCCCTTGATAGTCTAGATAGCTCTTATGATGGTCAATACACATGCCAAGTTTCATGAGGATATCTTCACTAACAACAGAGATATGACCGAGGTTAAAGTTTGTCACACCAATGCCAATGCCAACACCAATGCCAATGCCGACGCGAACGATGCCAAGGTGATCACAATACCTTGGGTTTTCTCCGAAAACAGCTGAGTTAAAAATATACATTGAAATGTCAATCTTAGGTTTCAGCTTTACCCACTTTGAACAATTCTGATCTCATCATATGTCTTGTAATTTTGTTAAATATCAAAATATGGGATAGATTCTCGCAAAAAGCAGGTTTGAATAATCTTCCATATCAGAAAACAGGTATGTACTACTATTTTATTTGATAACAGTAAGTTTCAAGAATTTACTTTACATAACACCTAACAGCTGAAATATCTAGGCACATAGAATTTTTTATAATCTCATTATTTGTTATTATTTACATAAAAAGAAATAATAAAAAAAATCTAGAATGGTAAAAAACAAAAGGTTTTTCAACCAATTGGTTTCATTTCAAAGAGAAATACTCATGTGTACACTTGCAAACAAGACCTGTCTGGGACTTGCTTCACAACAAGTGCTTTTCATATAAATTTATGAAACGACCATAATAATCAATGGGAGATTGCAGAAACACAAGTCATGGAAAGAGAGTTGGACAAGCATAAATATAGGCCTTTAAACCCCCTTTTCTGATAACAGTGTATTTCATACACATACTATAAAGAATATAACCATGGTCAGTAGCCCTTGATAAATATGTTTTCTACCAATTGTTAAGAACATTTTAGGAAAAACACACTTAATTGAAGTAGGGCTACAATAGCCTAAGCCCCACTTTTCCCTTAACTTAATTCTATACATTTGGCATGGGCTAGGAATTTCGGTTATAAACTTAAATATAAAATTTTATAAAATCCCTACTTTTTAAGTTTGAAGATTTAAGCAAAGGTATCAATTCCTTCTTTTCCCACAATGTTTTCTCAAGTATTAAATCACAGGGACGTTAAAAAAAGGGATTGTGCAGGAAAAGGTTAAGCCCCTTTTTCCATGACAAAATGACTTATTAATCAAGAGGATCATGATGGTCCGAAACTGCTCACCTGAGTTTGATGGCTCAAGGCTTTACAATAAAAGTATATAACATATAACTCTAAGACTAACAATTTTGGAGAAGAAGATTTTTAAAGTTTTCCTCCTTTAATCCTATGTAAATCAGTGTTCCCACAACATAGGGTTAATTTTCCAAATGAGTCATTCTTTGAAGTATTTTGGTAGAGGTTGAATAAGCAATGATATGTATCAAATATCAAGGCTCTAGGCCTTATGGTTTGGAGAAGAAGATTTAAAGAATTTCTTCTTTATACCTATGTAAAATCGAGGATTGCACAAAAAGGGCTAATAGACCATAGTCATTCTTTCAGATAATTTGGCAGAGGGTTATTAGGCAATGATATTTACCTAATATCAAAGCTATATGCATTACAGTTTCGAGAAGAAAATTTTCAAAGATCACCTTCTTTATTCATATGTTAAATCAGGGATTGCACAATTAAGGGCTAGTGTTTAGAGTATGGTGGATCTTTGAGATACTTTGGTAGAAGGTTAATGGGCATTGATACATACCAAATATCAAAGCTCTAGACCTTATGGTTTGGGCAGATGAGATTTTTTAAGTTTGTTATTCCAGTTGCCATGGCCATCAGAGTTCTTTATTGAAAAAAATCTGTAAAATGTTTACAGGAATTCATACATGAAGTTCATGTACATTTTAGTTGTGGAGTTGTTGAGAAATGGTTTCAGATGGACTGACAGGAGACATAAAGTTAATGCATTAAGCACCTTTTCCCATGGCACAGTTTTATGTAAATAAATCACAAATTGGGCATGGTCTGTAGCATTTTACTAACTTGAATATGAAAGTTAAAATTAGAAGAAGCAGACAAAACTATTTTTTACATTAAGTCCGCTTTTTCTGTGACACAGTCTTATATTGGGAATCAAGGAAATATGTATCTGGGATATATTCATGGAGTTGATATAATATATAATGTAAATGGAGTTTCATCTACTTTTCGATCTAAGAGTTGTAAAGAAATGGCTTCAGATAGAAGGACATACACACGGTACGGCAAGTGTTTGCTCCCTTGAAGGTTTTTTGGGAAGCATAAAAATCTTTTACAAATGTAGGTGCTTAGATATCCATGTTCAATTTTTTTTTTAAATATAAGTTACTAGAAGACTATCAATTTACGAACAGCTTATACTTTTTTAAATTTTCTGAATAAATTATTACTATATGAGCATTGCTTTTTTTCCTGTCACCAATTTCTTTCAAATTTTCATGCATCAAAGAAAATTCATTGCATTAAAACTAGAATTTTTCAGTTCACCATTTTTGAAAATAAGCCAATTGTTATATCAAAATATATACATAAAGGACATATACTAAGATGGCAAAATCTAGCATGTATTTGGCAATAATGATCCTAGCTAGTGACTGAGTCACATGTCTTTTCCAGCACCTCCAAACATTAAATACAACTTATTTGACAAGTATAATTTCTTTTCAGTTTTTAGCATATAGAAATCTAAAAGAACCATACAAACTCGCTAATCCATTTTATTATATAGTATGGGAAACGTTTCATACACAAAAGATTTTTGCAAAGATTCAATAATTTTAGAAGTGAAGGTGCCAGAATATACAAGTGCCTCATGTTTATGTAAAACTAGCTGTATTTTTAAATATATATATATTTTTTTTATTTTTTTTTCATAAGAGGTATTTCAATTTCCCTAAATGTACAGTAGTGTACAACAAAGACAAGGAAGAGAGCAAACTGGAAGCAACAGTAAATGCATTTGGACACTAAATAACATGTTTGAACCTTGTACCAACATTACAGGAAATGATGAAAGGTTTCACGTTCTAGTTTTCAAAAAATAAGAGAAATAAAAGATACTATTTTCATTTTACTTGTCAACTCTTTTCACATTGACTGGTTTTCATGTTCCCCAGATATTCCCATTTCAAAGGCCCATTTATGTCTTTACCCATTCCCAGACAACAAAATTCTAGACTAGACTAAATTGAAACAAGTTGCAGAAAACAATTTCATTTGATGATATTTTACTTTTGTCACTGTTATTAGAAAGCATTGATGGAAATGAAGAAATTTGCCTATTCTAAGCAATTTCTTCAGTTTCTACATTGTTTTCCAAGGATGTTTTCCTGACAAGCTTCAAAAAGTGGGATTGTGCAGGAATGGATTAAATTAAGTCTGTGCATGACCTTTTCAAAAATCATTTTGTCCTTTCCCTACAATATTTTCTACGATATTAGATGGTTTTATTTACTGCATCCAATTTTCATTGTCATCAGAAACTCCTTTCAGTTTGGACCAGTCTAAAATTTCAAAAAACAGGAAAAGGTTAAGGCATAATTATTTTGCACTTTTGACCACAACTACTTTCATGCTAGACATGAATACACTATTTTGTTGTTTATCAACTAGCATAATAATTGTTATCTTCATTAACCAATGAGGTACTTAGTTCAAACATTTGCAATCATGTAAACAACAACCCTACACCAAGTGGAGACAAAGCATCAAAACCAAGGTGCCCTAAATCAAGATGTTAACAATGACCAGCATTCAGAATTTCAAACCCTAAAGGATAACAATTTTCTATTTTGTGCACCAAACAAATCTTCCACTCAGCATCATACAGATCATAGAGTATTATTGTTTGAAAAAGGTACTTTCACAAAATTACTTTGATATTGTATAAAACTCAATCAATACCTCTTGAAGATACATTTTGATGAAATTCAATGTGAAGCATAATAGGAGGAACATGATCATGAATAAGATAATATTGGTGAAAAATTTGATATGCAATATTATAAATTGCTATGATACATCTTGAAGTAAAGAGAACTTGATACAAGATACATTAAGCATGGTAACCAATACAATTAATGGTGACAATATGACAACATAACTAATGTTAACACAGAGGGCGATTCTGCTGCAAATTTGTTTATGTACAGAGTAATGATTAAGCCAATAACTTTTGAATCAAGTGACAAGTACGAGTCACACTTGCGCTGCTGGATGATAGGCTGTTTTTGGCCAAGCCATTGATACAAATACGTGTATTAGCAAGTACTGGTGAAAGCTAGGCAAACATGGGAAAAGGCAATCTTATAATACAAAATAAGATAAAATGAGAAATTAAATGAAAAGAATATGATTCCAAATTAGAAAGTCTATATAAGTACCAAGCTTTAAGAAGAAGATAAAACAGTGAATTTCCACATAGTTTTCAATGATATTTCAATCAAGCTTGAGTGAAAGAAGAAGTGAAAAACGAGAACCTAAGCTTCCTCTTCCTCATTAATATTGTATTATGGAGAAAATTTAAGAATACTATCAGGTTAAGAATAGAATCCAGAAAGTTCAGAATACAATCAGATTAAGAATGGAACACAGCAAGTTCAGAATACTGTCAGACTGAGAATGGAACACAGCAAGTTCAGAATACTATCAGATTTAGGAGAGAATCCAACAAGTTCAGAATACTATGAGATTAAGAATAGAATCTAGCAAGTTCAAATACTATCAGATTAAGAATGAAATCCAGCAAGTTCAGAATACTATCAGATTAAGAATAGAATCCAGCAAGTTCAGAATACTATCAGATTAAGAATAGAATCCAGCAAGCTTAGAATACTATCAGATTAAGAGTGGAATTCAGCAAGATCAGAATACTATCAGATTAAGATTGGAATTCAGCAAGTTCAGAATACTAACAGATTAAGAATAGAATCCAGCAAGATCTGTACCAACTTCAGACCACACAAATAACCCTATGATTGACACTAAGAAAGGATAGCATAAAGCATGGAACAAGTAACAGGGCAGACAGAACATCACTGCAGTATCCGACAACATTTTCTTGTTTTTAAGACTTAAACCATTACCACCTGACAGAATTTTAGACTCAGCCAAATTGAAAAAAGTTGTAGAAAACATTTCGTAGTGCAAATTGAATTGAAAAATGTCTTATGGGGTAGAAAAAAATGTGAGAAAGATAGAAATTACTTGTAACAAGTAATTTCTCCTTTCTCAATATGTTTTCTATATCTTTATCTTTTCAGTGCTTAAAAATGAAAGATTCAGTGGTAATAGGTTAAATTCTTTTATTGGCAGATCACAGCTGCAACTAGAAAAAACTATTGACAATTTAAAATTTTTATTTACACCGGAAGTGAATAAAGAACCCCAACTTGTATCCAAAGCATTTTTGTTCGTTTTGCAATTGATTCAAGCTGTAATTATTATATTTAGCTTGTCAACCAATGATTTGCTTTGTCAGTCAAACTGACTTGTCAGGGGTCAGTTGGCTGTGCCAGCAATCTGGCAATTTCTGATGGGATTGTATTGCTGTCTAAAATGAATCAAGCTTGAATTTTTCTTATTTTTATCTTACTTTACAACAAGTGTATTTCAAATAAATTTCAAATAAATGTCTCTATATGGGCTATTTTTTCATAGCACTCTAGATCCATAATATCAATGATGTTAATTTTTAAGTACATGATTATATTTAAATACTCTGGTAATATCTATAAAATTACTAATATTCCAGGACAAAGATTCTGAGGTTGTTACAAGAAATTACATTTTCTTCATTATTAACATTTGACACAAAAATAACTTTACTTATGAATGTCTGTTGGAAACTGCAGCATTTAGAGAGATAGATTGATTGAAGTCAAGAAACGACAAAGCCATGGGTACAAGCCAGAGTCATGCTATGCAAGCTCTCAGTTCAATTTTTTTAGTTGTTTTTTTCCAAATCCTTAAAAAAATAGATAACAATTTAAGATTTTTTTTTTGTATATATGATCGAATAGTATAATTTTGAAATAATTAACAATGACCTAAAGTTGGTTAAAGTTAATTATTGTGTTAAATGCTAGATCTTGCCAACTTGAAGGAGATATTACACTAACATAAGGGGTTGAGAAAGTGAACAAATGCACTTCTAAAATCAAGAGGTGCATATGTTCGCTTCCCCAGTCCCACAAATGAGATAGGATATATACATACGCTTTTTGAGTAGAATAGGGGAGAAGGTCCAACCAAATTTTTTAATTGTAGCCAGTGATGTTAACATATAAATAAGAAGACTGCAATTTCTGATCAACATCTCTAACAGCATTAAAGCAAATTACAAAAGTAAAAAAAAAAAAAAAAAGACACGCCCATGAGGAGTTTGATCTAATTTGGTTGACAGACAGATGCTTAACCCTTTTCATGTTCCTGTTTTTGCAGCAAGTATAGACAAAGATCAGCCTGCATGTTAGTGCAATCTGATCTTATTCTAATCTATCTGTTTGTATAATTCTAGCCAAAACTGTATATGAAATCAATTTTTAAAATACTGATCCTCAACTAGTGCTTCCAGTGCCATCAGTCCTTTTATTTATTGCAATTCTGAACGAGTATTTTACTCAGCATGACAAGGGTTAAAATACCTGATTTGTATTAATAAAATTCATTTTAATGCCATTGAAATATTTGTCATGAAGAAATGTTGAATGCTTCTTTTTGAATTCTTAAATAATATGGTATTACTATAGCAACTATTGTAAAGATGTTTTTTAAGATATTTGGCTACAATAATGTCTTAAAATTGCTTTTAGATTCTGGAGTAATAGATTGTACTCATTGCAGATATATTTAAGATGGGACTAATGGACATAAATTTACATAATTAAATAATGCCAAGTAGGTCTCTCCATTGTGAAATCTAGGTTACAGCCCTGGGATGTTTTATTGACTATTCAAGAGTCGTTTCCCCTGCCATCTGGTTCTCGGTCCAGTCTTATGCTGGTAACCATCATCTTCAACCGATATTGGTTTCTCTGCCACCTGTTTGAATAAGAGCACAATAGAACACACAAATAAACGGGGAATTCAATTCCCCCAATCAAAATACTAAATTTTTAGCATATTTTAAACATTTCTACAATAAACCATAGTTTCAAAATGATGCTTATAGTTTTATGATGAAAGACTCAAAGTTTAACATTAACAATTAAAATGCCAAAATATACCTACATCAATATCTTGTCATTCGGACTCTTTAACCCTAATAATTTGAGCTTAAACCTAAATTAATGGTATCTTACGTTTTTAAAAAAAATCGGCAAAATACATAATTCAGCCCATTCAGACATATTTGTATTGAAATTCTATTCACATTACACCAGTCATTGTGGTCAGCAAGTTTAGTTCATAAAAAAAAAACAACATTAAACTTTACTACTTACATGATTTTTCTTGTCAATTAAGTGATTTATGGTGGATGATTTGTTTTCTTTTTATAAAAAAGGGAAGTATGTGCAACTAAACAACAAAATCTTAGGACTTAATATTTCCATTCACATCCTTTCCTGTACATAATCTGCAGTGAAAAAGGATACACAGCTCTCGCATGCCGAATTCCTACGCCTGACTTGTCTGACATGGTCTTTTCTAATTGCAGACAAGTAAATTTTTTAAGGTCACTCGCCAAATGATAAGTATATATCATGGCAAATCTTGGAATGGTACAAAATAGACCAAAAAGATACCCATTGCATGTTAGAAAATTATCCTTACATTCGTATTCAAGGGTCAAATTTATTGTGGTTAATGAAGAAAATGTTAGATTCCAGCATCTTCTTCATTAACATTGTTTATCAAAAGTTATCTCTTCACTTTTGCGCATACAAGCTCATTCCAAAGACAATAGAAAGTCATGGCTTACTTGTCCAGGGACAAGTGGAGAAAATCTTTATTTCCATCTGCTGCATAACTCAACCATAAGAACAGCATTTATTTCTCACTGTCTCCATAAAAAATTTGAATTCTAGTTGGCCAAAAAATTTGTTTCATACCAGCATGAAAACCTTTTTGAGGAAAGACCTATGCACGCCCAAAGATAGTGTAATAAAACAAACATCTTGAATTCCTAAAATCTTTGCTTATTTGTCATCTTTTTATAATGTATGCCTTGAAAAATTAACTTCTGTCATGCTGAATCTTGGAATATTCCTCTTTAGGCAGGAGGTACAGACCAAGATCAGCCTGCACACATGTGCTACCTACTTTTCCCATTTAAGCCAGAGTTATCAATAAGATAAATTTTCAAAACAAATATTAACCAACAGTAAGTGATTCAAGTGCTTTCATCTCTTTGAATTTAAAGCAATACTGTAGGTTTTTATTCAGCATGACAAGGGTTAAATGATAAGAAATGAAGCGAACATGTTTTGGTTTTAAAGTAGTATTATACTAAGAACCTCATCCTTGTACTGAGCTGCAAGTGTGGTTTGGATTTTAATGGCATTTCTGAATGAAAATTATAATATTAACCCACCCACCCCACATTTTCATCTCTTAGATATTTCAAGAACAAGAACCACTCACCTTAGTATATATTGTACTATAAACGAATTTTAAACTTTCAGTATTTGCGGTCAAATTGACCAATCACTGGCCCAGCCCACTTACTTCATTGACCTCGCCCATTGACTCCAACAGGAAGTTCTGCTTCAATATTCACATTATTTTGCAAAATTTGCAGCAAGTAGTATGTAACAAAAAAGGAGAATGGTTGGTTGGCAATCATTACCATGTAATTACTGCTTGATAAAGCTGTAGTTCCAACGTATAAGTCGCCAAACCAACAAAAATGCTTCACATAAATGGCAGCCAATGTGGGAATCCAAAGTTAACTTCCAGTCTGAATGAAAGATTTCATTGGTTCCACTGATTATTTGATTGACAGCTGTGATTGGTCAATTGGAGTCAAACCCTTCAAATTTGAAACAAAAATATCCATGTTGTACATCACACCAAGAGTACTAAACTGTAGCTTACTTGTAACTACAGGAATTGTTATCTGAAGATGACATGTATAGTGACAAAGAACTCTAGCCAGAGATCTTTGTAAAATCAGCAATTGAATGACACAACTGGGAAAATTTGAACGAAAGCAGCCAGAACAATTTAACCCATTACCAGAAGATAAAATTTTAGACTGGTCCAAATTCAAAGAGGTTGCAGCCAAATATTCAAAGCATGTGTAAATTTAAAAATCAGTGTGAGATACTGTAGAAAATCTAGTGAGAAAAGAAGAAATTACTTGTCACAAGCAATTTTTCGTTTTCTCACAATGTTTTCTAATGTTAATTTCCTGTACCACATAGAAATGTGTGATTGTGTTAGAATGGGTTAAATTGATCTCCATGAAATCATGGAATAAGATGAATACCAACCACTGCCGCAACAAAAATCAGCTTCCATCAAGCTCCCCTATCTGACAGGTATTTCAATTATCACTAGAATATTACTGAATATATACCGCTGCAGATGTAGTTTGGGGAAAATCTCTTGCCTTTTTTTAGGGTAACATGAATGTAGGCAAGCACCAAGTTGTCTGACCGAGTTTTTCTATTATCTTGCATCTTTAGAACAGTCATTCACATACCTGGTATTGAACTAATAGTTTCTTCTTTATTTTTTAAATTTCATTTAATAATTTTTTTCGCTTTCCTTTAAGTTTTTGTTCCTCTCATTTTCCAAATATCAGGATTCCTTTGTCCTTATACATACACAAAATACTGAGGTGTTTAGGTCATTCCCAATTTTTGATGCCCCTCAAGAAATAGCTTGAGTGAACATTGATGAAAATTAAGAAATTGCTAAACAGTAAGCAGTTTCTTTATTTTTCTATCCACAAAGGTTTTTAAAATTTCATCAACCTGAAATTGTCAGCTGCAACACTTTTCAATTAAGACCATTCTAAAATTTTGTTGTCTGGTTATGGGTAAATTACATGACAAATTTTTAGCCTGGTCCAAACTTAAAAGCAGATGCAGGCAATATTTCAAATTGTGCTACAATCTGAAAACAAGTGCCAAATAGGGAGGAAAACATATAAGTGAGAAAAGGAAAATTTCTTGTTACATGCAATATCTCCTTTTCCCACAAAGTTTTCTCCAGGTGTCAGAAAGCATTATTTATTGGTAATGGGTTAAAAAGTTACTTTCAGATGGTGTAATATTAAGCTAAAATTTTAGTAAATGAACAAAATATGTTTTTAACGTCTACCATATTGTTTTCTTTTTTCTCTCTATAAGAAATACTAAATCCTTCTCTTCTCAGGGGCAATGATTTATTTTTGTCAGGTTGTCTGTCAGCTGTGAATAATTTATTCACTATGATTCAAGAAAACAACTTTTTTGTGACAGGTTCATTATTGTTTTCCAGGGTTTTTCCCTTGTTTACCAAATCTTAATTAATCTGTGGAATATCTGCAAAATCATGACTTACTTGTCCAAGAGCCAGTGGAGAAAATCTGTATTTCCACACAACAGACATGAATTTATGTTCCTAACATTCAAATGCAAAGACATTCAATGATTGAAGTTAAATTTCAGCTTTGGGTTGTGAAAATCAATTAGTGGAGAGGGCACAAAGAAATAAATAAAAGATTTCAGAGAAGGAAACATTTTCAGTTTCAATTTCAAGTTTCAATTTTGCTTCAAATCAGGATCATTAGTTGCTGCAAAAAAGGGGGTGCTTACAAAATAAAAGAATTTTAAAAAAGACGATAATTTGCAAAAAATTAAATTAAGTTTGTGAATAATATTTCTCTAGTACTTGGGAATTATTGTCTATCTTGGCATTTTTTGCTCTTTAACTTAATCATCACAATGACACAATGATACTTGTTGATGCCCATCAAGAAAAAACAACAACACAGTAATCATTGTGTAAATTAAACAAATGCTTCTTTCAATTAATTTCTTTTTTTGCTTTCTACCCAAAAAGGTGAAAAAATTCAAAACACTGTCAACTAAAAATTGCTGTCTGCAACTTCTTTGAATTTGAAGAAGTCTAAAATTTTGCCTTCTAGGAATGGGTTAATTGATTATGACAGGCTGTTGGAAATGATTACAGAACAAGTTACAGATACTAAAGGTTAATCAAAGCAAAGTTGTACTGTTAATTTTACAATGCCAGGTATCCCTTGTGTAGGCGTAACTGTGGTGCATCATTAAAGAAATTCTCTTGTCATGGTGAATTATAAATCTTCCATAGAACTGGATTTAAATATAAGGGCTGAAAGTACAGTGCACCATTTGCCAGCTGATAAGTATTTTGAATTATTTTGAAAATTCATCTTATAAACAACTCTTTCTTAAAAGGAACAATCAGGTGGGGTAGACTAAGATCAGACTGCACATATGTTCAACATGACAAGGGTTAACTTCAGGAAGGTCTAATACTATTACACATCGGTATGGTCTGGAATAATTGTACATAAAGGTAGAATGACAATTCTTCACAATCACTTCGATAGACAGGGTGGCTCAAACTTTCTTTGGACTATCAGGGAATAACCTGTGGCTACTCAATGTTTAAGATTTACAAACATATCAAATTACTGGATATGTTATACCCTGGCCCATATATGTACATTTTCTGAACACCCTGCTTGGCATTTTTTTGTACCTGATTTAGTCTACAAGTAATGACTATATCACACTTCCCAAGAATCTTCTCCCAAATTGGGCTGCGGTAATTTAAGATCCATGACAGCCTATCAGCAACATTATCAAGGGCTATCAGATACCAGAGTCCTGCTGAATGGAATGTTTGACCATGCAATGCATGGATTATAACTGTTAGATTGACCGATAAGCCAGCTAAACAGAACCTTCAAATGACTGCCACTGTTGATCTTGTGTAAACATTTTCAACCAAGCAGTGATCATTAATGAGTTGCTTAAATTACTTGCATGACAGTTGTTTGATGTTTTAACTTTAAAACCTTCTGACTGACTTTAAGTGAATTTTCTGCAAATATCGGGAAGCTTGCTAGTCTCTGTCACAAGTTCTATATTTTGCTGAACCTGTTTAGAGCCACTGAGTAAATGGACCAGAACAATCTATCCTGGCATTCATCCAACTTACTAATGGATCCAGAATTGTTCAGGTATATATCACAGAAAGCAGTATGGTAAGTTAATCTTCAGTTTCATAATGAGTTCAAAAAGGCAATGACCAAGATCTTGGTTATGAATTCTAATTCTTCAGCAAATCAGTGTACATGAGAAGTTGGAAAATAATCAACATGAAATTTGATTTTAAATGTATACATTTATTTTTCTATTGTAATTGTAAAACAAGAGGTCTGATTTTTTAGAAAGTATTTTAAACTACACCTTGGTCAACAACTCCTAGAATTGACAAAAGACACTGAAGATATCAAAATGTTTCACTGTTTTGCTTTGATTGCTTCCAATGCTATCAGCCCCTTGATTTTCGTGTGTTGCTGTAAAGAATTTTAGTTTAGTGTGTTGCTGTAAGGAATTTTAGTTCCGCATGGCAAGAGTTAACCCTTCTCTGTTTTTCAAAAATCTAAAGACTGGTCCAAATTGAAAGAGGTTGCAGACGACAATCAAAATTATATGCAATTTGAAATGAAACCAAATTATGTGGCAGAAAATATTGTGGGAAAAGAAGAAATTGCTTGTTACAAGCAATTTCTTCTTTTTCCCCAATGTTTTCTCAAGTATAAAAATCACAGTGATGTAAAATCTCTGGTTTGTACAGGAAAGGGTCAAGCTAAGTACAGTTAAGTGGAGGAGTTTTTGAGACAGAAAATCAAGGAGGGATTATAAGTAAATGCCAGACATAAACCATTAATATTATAATCTTGCAATAATTGCTTTTAATCACCTTTCTTAAAAGTTTAAAGGATTTATAAGAGAATGGTCTAGTGGATTATGTTAACTTGCATTTTTCGATTAATCCTGTAAAACTCCTAGAAGGTCAAAATCCTTACGGCTAATACTTGCCATATTTAAGAATACAGGTTTTAAACAAAAGTGACTATTGTTGGAGTTTATTTCTTTCTCTTTATACCCTAGCATTCCAATACCGTGAACATGCTTTAGGTTTTGTAAAGGTTGAACCAGTAAATTATTCTATCTCCAAAATTTCTTCAATCCACTACTATATTTAAAACTGGTCCAAATTGTAAGAAGTGGCAGACACAAATTTTATGTTGATGAGATTAAAAAAAATTCATAGTCCCTCAGAGAAAATGACATTGTTAAAAAAATGCATGAAATAAGCAATTTCCTTCAATGTTTTGGGAAATGGTTACAGCTCAAAAAGTATATTGAAGAAACATATGAGCATTGTCTTCTTCTCCTATGCTTGTTTCAGATGTCCTTATCTATAGTAATCTATGAATTGTTGGCCAGTACCAATTACATTGCCACTGCAGCTTATTGAGCTGAAACGACATTTTTAATCAATAAGGTAACACTTTTTTAGCTTTTTGAAAGCTATAAACAGCAAATATTCCAGAGGAATATTATTTAGGGATTTTTTGTTGTTTGTTGTTGTTTTAAATCATCTATCAAAAAAACCCTTTCCTGCACAAAGCCAGGATTTTACGTAACTGTGATTTCATACTTGAAAAAACATTGTGGAAAAGGGAGAAATTGCTTATCAAAAGCAATTTCCTCTTTTCCACAATATCTTCTGCCAGATAGGATGGCTTCATTTCAAATTATGTCGAATTTTTGAGTCCTTCATTCTCTTTCAATCTAAAATTTCAAACAAGAGGGCCGTTGGCCCTGGGGCGCTCACCTGAGATAAAGGCTCTTTTTCTTTCAACAGTCTAATTTCATGTAAAGGTTAGGATTATGAAACAAGTGGGCCACAAATACATATAAAGACTATGAACCTGGGAATCCAAAAGTCGAAATTACAAATTCCAAGGCTTTAATGCCGATTTGAAAGAAGGAAAAAACTTTTTCCATGGGTTATAATTTCAGAAATAAGAAAGAAGTCTGTGAACTTATGCTTCATGCCTATACCCCCCCCCCCCCCGGGTCTTCCCCTGGAGACCCGAGGATCATGATTTTAGCTATTTTGTAAGAGGTCAATATACTCATGCTTCATGCAAAATATCAAGGCTGTACGCCTTCTGGGTCAGCAGGAGAAGATTCTTAAAGATTATTTTGAAATTTCACTTTTGTTGCCATGGCAACCGGAGTTTTTAACTGATTTCAATACTTTTCGCTAATTTTAAGGGGGACCACCTAAGCAACATTTCTGCCAAATTTGGTTCAAATCGGCCCAGTGGTTTGAGAGGAGATGTCATTTAAAAAATCGCTCTTTATTTCTATTTAACCCCCCCCCCCCCTGGGGCTCCGCCCCTGGGGACCCGAGGATCATGATTTTAGCTATTTTGAAAGAGGTCAATATACTGATGCTTCATGCAAAATATCAAGGCCCTACGCCTTCTGGGTCAGAAGGAGAAGATTTTTAAAGATTATTTTAAAATTTCACTTTTGTTGCCATGGCAACCAGAGTTTTTAACGGATTTCAATTCTTTTAGCTATTTTTGAAGGGGACCACCTAAGCAACATTTCTGCCAAATTTGGTTCAAATCGGCCCAGTGGTTTGAGAGGAGATGTCATTTAAAAAATCGCTCTTTCTTTCTATATAACCCCCCCCCCCCTGGGGCTCCGCCCCTGGGGACCCGAGGATCATGATTTTAGCTATTTTGAAAGAGGTCAATATACTGATGCTTCATGCAAAATATCAAGGCTGTACGCCTTCTGGGTCAGGAGGAGAAGATTTTTAAAGATTATTCTAAAAATTCACTTTTGTTGCCATGGCAACCAGAGTTTTTTACGGATTTCAATTATTTTAGCTATTTTTGAAGGGGACCACCTAAGCAACATCTCTGCCAAATTTGGTTCAAATCGGCCCAGTGGTTTGAGAGGAGATGTCATTTAAAAAATCGTTCTTTATTTCTATATAAACCCCACCCCCCTGGGGCTCCGCCCCTGGGGACCCGAGGATCACGATTTTAGCTATTTTGAAAGAGGTCAATATACTGATGCTTCATGCAAAATATCAAGGCTCTACGCCTTCTGGGTCAGGAGGAGAAGATTTTTAAAGATTATTTTAAAATTTCACTTTTGTTGCCATGGCAACCAGAGTTTTTAACGGATTTCAATTATTTTAGCTATTTTTGAAGGGGACCACCTAAGGAACATTTCTGTCAAATTTGGTTCAAATTGGCCCAGTGGTTTAGGAGGAGATGTCGTTTAAAGAAATTGTTGACAGACGACGCACGACGCACGACACACGACGCACGACGCACGACGGACGACGGACGGACGCCGGACAAAAGACGATCACAATAGCTCACTTGAGCACTACGTGCTCAGGTGAGCTAAAAACGGGAAAGGGTTAACCTGGTATCTGTTTGATGTACAGATCTCTGCCCAAATTTTATGATGCATAACAACGAAACTTGCTGCCAAAATCAGATGCATGTTTGCATTTCATACATAACCTTCAGTTTGTACTTCATGATTGGTTTTTGCAATACAATAGAATGGCAGCCAGATTTTTGCTCACTTATCTACTTGTTTGTGTTAACTCATTCCCATACAATCCTGCTTTTTTTACACCCTTCAAAAAAAGACTTTAGGAATACAAGGTTGAAAATGAAGAAATTGATTATTACAAACAATTTCTTCATTTTCAACCTTGTTTTCTACTCAAAAGGACCAAAATACTCACAATTCTTTCAAATATGCAACTAAGGATGTTTTTCATGTAATCCCTTGCCCAGCTCATAAAACAATGCAGTATGTTTTGTATTTCACAACGCAATCTACTCAATTTGATGACTTTTTCATTACTTCAAATAAGAAATGATAATTGTTTTCAAAAATAGCCTTCATTTCACAGTCAATAATATCAACCATATTGACCTGGCAAAATATAAATATTTTATCATCATTTCCATGGCAACCCATTTAAGCTTCAAAACATATTGAGGATTTGTGACAAAAGTTTTATTTCTTTTGTGACATATCTATTTCTTTCCTTTGAAATGAATATTAGTGATTTACTATTTCATTCAATTATCAATCAAAGAAAAAGACAATTTTTTTGCATTACTTGGCATGACATTGAAGAAATTCTTAGATAACTTTTTGATATTTTATTCCAAAGGTAGTCGTTCATTTATTCTGAAATAGTATATGGCAAAAAGTTGACAGATTTAGGCAATCACTCAAAAAATTGCAGACCAGCCAAATCATAAATTTAGATAAAAAGTGAACTTTGAAAAAGTCAACATTTGTGTGAAGCATTTTTGTTGGTTTGATGACTTATAGGTTATAACTACAGCTTATTCAATTTGTTGTTGTGACGTTTAGGTCACATAAAACAACAATTACTTTTTTGTTACAAGTTACTGACAATCAATTTTGCAAAAAAGTGCTGTTTAATGTCTTAACCCATTCCTACTCAGTGGTTCTTTTAGACGCCCCCTTGAATAAAAGCTTAGGAAAACATTGTAGAAAATGAGGAATTTGCTTGTTAAAGGCAATTTCTTCATTTCCTACAATGTTTACTACCCAGAAAGTTGGAAAAATCACAAATTTCATAAACCTTAAATTGTCGTCTGCAACTTCTTACAATTTGGGCCAGTCTAAGACTTCACTGTTTGGTAATGGGCTAATCGAACTTACTGTTACTGAGGCTAAGGAGTATGTTGATCCTTCAATTATCATTTACTAAGGTACTCCAGTTTATAATTATATTCTGCACTATTTTGTACATGTATTTATGGCTAAAAGTCTAGGATAAGCCCATTCCCACACAAGCCCTCCTTTTTATGCCTCTCAAGAAAAAAGCTTTGGAAAACACGGTGGAAAATGAAGAAATTGCTTATATCAAGCCATGTTTTGTCTCCGATAAGACAAAATAAATTAAAATTCCCTCCACTTGAAATTGTCGTCTGCAGTTGGAATGGGTTAAATTCATAAGTGTTTATATTATGTATCTTTTAAGTTTACAGTTTTTGCAGGTAGACCTAATTACTTATACAAAATGAAGTTTCTCTGTTCTTCTGCAATTTTTATATCATTCAGAATCACATCTCGTTTTGTTTGCCTAAAATCTTTCTTATTATCTTCCATGTAACAGAATAAAAATTGCTCTATATTTAAAGCAAATAAAGGCAATGAATAAGGTAATAATGAAATTATGAAAAATCTTACAAGGACAGTTCAACTTTGGCATTAACCCATACCAGATGCCAAAATTTTAGGCTAGTCCAAATTGAGTTGCAGACGACAATTTAAAGTTCATGAAATTTTAGATTTTTCAACTTCCTGGGTAGAAAACATTGTGTAAAATGAAGAAATTGCTTGTTACAAGCAATTTCTTCATTTTACACAACTTTTTCCCAATGGTCTTTCCTGAAGGGCGTCCAAAAGCGTCAGTGAGTGGTAATGGGTTAGAGAAGACTATGTTTTCTGCCTTCTTTCTGTCTAAGAGTCATTAAAACATGGTATTCTTATTTCTTATAAAATCCTAAATACTCTTTTGGTTCTTTATCACTTCTAAGGATATGTAACAATAAAATTTGAACAGAATCACTGTATGAGTTCAAACAGTTCAAAGTTAATTCAACGTTACCTAGGAGGGCAATGACCCCACATAGACTCCAGATGATAATGCTCATACCAACAGAACCACTGCTCAACAACACACCCTTGGGAGAGATGAATATACCAGAACCTAGAAAGAGAAAGTAAAATTGATTAACCTTTTACTGATTTTTTAAAATATTGGACTTGTCCAAATCAAAAGGGGTAGACTATATTACATAGTTATTTCACTTCAAAATGTTACCATCCATGATGTAAAATATTGTGGGAAAAGAAGAAGTTACAATTTCTCGGCAAATTTTTCTCAAGTATAAAATTATAGGGACATCAAAGTCTGGAATTGTACTGGAAAGGGTTGACGAAGCTCATTTTTTCCCGAAATATACACTTTGACCTTGAAGGATGAAAATGAAAAAGACCATCATGGATGACCTTGGCCTTTCAACTAACTGATCCCTATCAATGCATGGAAACTATATCTCAAATATGGGCCAAGCATCGACTGTCTTTGAGTAACAGCAAATTGATAAGCTTTTGTGATTAATTTACAAATTTACTCCCGACCTTGATAAGTGACCTTGACCATGATGGTTTACCTTGATCTTATAACCTACTGATGCCTATCAATGCATGTCACCCATTCACCATATATTAGCCATGTATCTTTAATGCTTTTTAAATAAGAGCAAATGTTACATTTTTCATTTTTTTCATTAAATTTATGACTAGCATACAGATGAACTGACAAGCGTACATAATTAAAATTGACCAGGGGCAGACGGTTAGTCTTTGGGTCTTGATAACCAAAATTCAACTTTGGCAGGAGGTATAGACTAAGATCAGCCTGCACATATAATTGGGCAATCTGATCTTAGTCTTCACCACCTGTAAGTATTTCAAGCCAAGTTGTTTTTGAAAAAAATAAGAAATATTGACCAACAAACACTGCCTTTGAATAGTACTTTCAGTTCTTTGATTTTATGCAAATCAGTACAAGTATTTTATTCACCATGTCAAAGATTAACAACTGTTAGATGGTTGTCCTAGGACAACTGCTGTCGAGCCCGCATAGTTTTGTGGCATCATGCTCTGGACAAGCACAATTTTAGTGTTCTTTCAAATGGCACATCTACTCATGATAGAGAATAATTGTCCCAATTTATTTTGAAATCCATCTATAATTGTAGGACAAATGCTCCGGACAAGCACAATTTTAGTGTTTGACATTTAGCTGTGACCTTTAACTTGAAGCTATTCAAAAATTCTTTCAAATCTTTCAATGGCACATCTACTCATGATGGAGAATAATTGTGCCAATTCATTTTGAAATCCATCCATAACTGTAGGAGAAATGCTCCAGACAAGCACAGTTTTAGTTTTTCACCTTGAGCTTGACCTTGACATTAGAACTATCCAAAAAATTCTTTCAAAGGCACATCTACTCATGATGGAGAAATAATTGTGCCAATTTATTTTGAAATTTATCCATAATTGTAGGAGTAATTATCCGGACAAATTTGGACGGATTGACAAATGCACTTACGCACTAACACACTTACACCATGTCATAGTGACAACTATGTCTTGCTCACCACACGCAGGCTATTCCATATATGAGACATTGAAAGCAATGACCTTCCGTATATTAATTTCTCATATTATAAAAGAGTAATTTTTGAGTAATAGCATCATCACTTTTCTGAGAGGGCATTTCTCTTGGCCAGCAAAAATGATCTTTGTTTGAATGGGGTTTAAGTAAATTTTTATCAGTGTTGTAGTCATACTGCTATGCCTGGAGCACCTAACCATGGATTCCCAGTATTTCTCCCACCAGTATTTCACTACATCCTTTCTCAACCTCCAGATGCTCATCCCACTTAGGTTTATGATTATTCACCCATTTGTGGAAGACAAATGTCGGAAAGGATTTCAAATTTTGCTATTTCCAAGTATTGAATCCTGGACCTCATAGTTTAACTTTGACTTTGATAGTGAATGACTATGCAATCTTGGCTCTCTATGAGAAACATTTGTTTGTAATGTTGACCTTTACGATAATTCATGGCTGGCATGTAATATTTTTGGTTTTTGTCCAAAACAAAAGTTCATGCTGTTTTTCATAAAAGAACAACAGGGTTTTAATCCAATATCAAAAATCTGGTTCCTAAGGTCTCGACAGTCAATGTCAAAAGGGGCCTTGATAAATTTTTCGGAAACACTGATATAATTATTGACTGTCTTTTAAACTATTATCATGTTTTTAACCCATTCCTACAAAACAAAATTTTAGACTGGTCCAAATTGAAAATAGTTGCAGCCGACAATTTAAAGCTTATAAAAATTTAGATCTTTTCAACTCTCTAGGAAGAAAACATTGTGAAAAATGAAGAAATTGCTTGTTACAAGCAATTTCTTCTTTTTACGCAATGTTTTCCCCATTGTTTCTTTTTAAAGGGCGTCCAGAAGCGTCATTGTGTGGGGAAAGGTTAATGGGTCAATGCTGCTTATTTGTGAGTCTCACTCGCAAAACATGACCTGTGTCCACAATATGAGGGCATTGTCCTCTCCATCTATTTGAGTGGGTTTTATGTTACATGTCATATTACCAGTAAGACTACCAATCAGGTTATCTTTTACAGATGTCTAGTCCAATCATATAGTTTGTTGTAGAATAATAACTCCCGTCATAGCACAGTCTGTAGCACATCAGACTCCTCATCTTCAATAATGGGATGCGACGGCACACATCCTTTCCATTTGTCTCTCACCAATGGGTGGATAATCTTAAACCTGAGTGGGATAGCAGCTGGAGGCTAGGAAAGGATGTAGTGATAGTACTGGTGTGAGAAATACCGGGAATCCATTGTTAGGTGTTAAAAGTGGCGTTAAACCCAATTTAATCAATCGAATAAATATAGAGCTGCTGTTTATTGAAAGCCCGGAATGTTTTATTTCATAAGTTGCTAGGCCTGTAGAAGCATTTCAAGAAATTATTAAGTGGACTAGACCCCTACCTCAATCTAGCCCCGCTGTTCCTACGTGTTTGGTTGGCACACAAATCAAGACATGTTCTTGTTGAACAGAAATATTTATCAATTTAGACAGCATTGCCATATGTTTGAAGGGAGAATACTCTAAATATAACACTAAAGATTTTGAGAGTCAAAAATAATTATTCATATCAAATCTTAATGGACAAGGACACACAGAAGTGCTCTTTTTGATATACTGTACCAAAAAAATTTGGGATTTCATCTGTGGTACTGTATATAGGATATATTACAACAGTGTCTTTTTCTATTAATTGTTATCGTGTTAGAGGATCGTGTGTAGGTATTTTTTATTGGATGAGACTGAAGGCCAAATCCAATAAAAAATACATACACAAGATTCAAAAACACGATAACAATAAATAGAAAAACATACTGTTGTATTATTCCTTTTATTGTATACCTGTTAAGGCATGACATTAAGAAAATTCTCTTAAATGATTAAGAAATAACCAACTTTCCTAAAAACATGAACGTCAATATACAAAAAAGTAGTCCGTGTTTAATGGTACTCGATCAATACGCTTTTTTTCTGTCCAGTTGTATAAGATAGCCAGATTTTAGTCCATATCTGTTATAGGTATATAATAAATCTTTTTTTTGTCTTATTTTAGTAACATTAGAAAGTAATTTAGCAGCAATTGTCTAACCCATTCCCACGTAATGAGGCTTTTTGATGCCCCTCAAGGAAAACGATTGACAAAACAATGAGGAAAATGGAGAAATTCCTCAATGTTTTCTACCCAATTAATTGAAAAAAGCTAAAATTTCATTACTTTTAAACAGTCATCTGCAACTCTTTTCAATTAGGACCAGTCTTAATTTGTTGTCTGGTAATGAAGAAATTTGTTACTAAGATTAGAAACAATATTTGCACATTCGAAATGGTAGGACAAACAAAGATTGATCATACTATATGATTAGTATGGTAGATATGGAAGCTCAAGGCAAAATTCCATATAAAACCAAATTAAAAAGGAAATAAGCTTGCTTCTATTGATCATGCTGAAGATGAAGTTGTTTTCAAGATTGCCTTGATGTATAATTATGTGATTTTTCTGGTTAAAGGGAATCGAAAACCAATTTCTCATAATGGGTTCTTGTACACCGTCTAGAGAAAATAATCATTCAAAGAGGGACTATGTTGAAACCTTCGACATAGCTTTAATTAATTACTTAATTATTACTATTTAGTGCATATAGGTATGTATATCATAATATTCATACTTTTCACAGCCATTCATCAAAGCTTTTGGAGTATTCATTACCAGAAAAATATGCATTTCTACTGGTTATTGTGTATAGTTTGGCCTAACTTTTGAGATTTTGGTGCTACATTTGCACAAGGCTTACACAGATGATCAGTACTACTGGTGTGGTGGTATAGAACAACAGATTAGAGACATGGTTGTGAAAAAAACAAAAACTGTCATTGAAAGAGACCCTAGTGCTTTACATAGAATTGGGTCTCGAATTTAGTCAATTCAAAATTCAATTTTTATGCCCCGGCATCGATCTATTGGGGGCATATTGTTTTACCGGTGTCCGTCTGTCTGTCTATCCGTCCGTCTGTCTGTCTGCAAAACTTAACCTGCCAACTAAACATTTTCCTATAACTTCAACCCTGATTAAGATACATTGCTAATATTTGGTATGTAGATAGGTCTCAACATGGCGCAACTGGGGAAGGTCATTTCATCAGTGTCAAGGTCAAAACTTTAACCCCTTTCCCTAAAACAAAGAAAAAACACAATAAAAATCACCTGTTTCTAAAGAATTCCTGTTTCGGGGGCATGGTGTTTAACAAACACATCTTGTTTTGGTCTGAAACTTCTTTGAATTTGGACCAGTCTAAAATGTCATCCTCTGGTGAGGGGTTGATAAAATATTATTAGGTAACATAGATATTCTCTGAGATTTTAAGTTAATGAAATTTTGGATTTTTTCATCATGGTAAAAAACATTTTGGAAAATAAAGAGATCTTGGAAAGCTTTGTGGAAAAAAGGAGAAATTGCTTCTAACAAGCAATTTCTCATTGTCTCACAAATGTTTTCTACCTAATGCTGCACTTGCTTTCCAATTCAAGCGCAACTTGATATGTCGTCTGCAACTTTTTTCCATTTGGACCAGTCTGGTGATGGGCTGATGCAATACAAAATTTAATGTACTCAAAAAGAGTTGGTAGGTGAACTTAAAATCTTCTCATCAATCAGTATAAAAAATAGAGGTATTTTAAGATGAGTCTTATCTCCTATTCAAGATTATGTGATGTTTTGGATTCCTATGCCAATCTTTTGTAAAACGATAGTAATGTGTACATAAATCAATGTCATTCTTTCTTGGAAGTATGGATAATTCCAACAGCCTGAAGTTGAGTGAACTTCATTTCAAGGAGTTGGTGCATGACTATGGTATGTGCTATAGTCCTGTATATAAGCATAAATTGATTTTGTATAATTATTACATGGTTCATACAAAGTTAAGCTTGAAATTCTGAAAGTTTTAAGGGCTAAAATACACTTTAATCTAGACATAATTATTGGTTTTCTTACACTATAATAATGAAGTTTGTGTGTTTAAATACCATTCTTCTTGCAAGGACAACCAAGAGGAAAATCCTGTGAATAATAGTCACTTTGTGTCTTTCATATTACTAGGATGGATGCAAGAACCTGAGTTAGACTTGTTTTGTTTGGCGAATTACAGTTCTCTTTTCATTTAAAAGAATGGCTAGCATTTTTTCATCGCAACTTGGTAAGAAAATAAATTCAAAGGTATTCAGAAATTTAAGGGTGTTATAAGGCTACTACCTATTTTGAAGAGATTTATAAGACAGGGACCAAATTCAAGGCTTTTTCAAGACCTTTGCTAACCATGTATTAGCCAAAGTGTCCAAAGACAAGGATATTTAAAATTTAATCAACTAAGAATTGTCATCTCGAACTTTTTTGAACTTCAAGAAATAAATGGCACTAATAAACATAAAGATAATAATATCAGCCCATTCCCATACAATCCCATTTTTTACGCCCATCAAGAAAAAAGTTTTGGAAAACATTGTTGAAATTGAAGAAAATGCTTTTAAGTTGTGACAAGCAGTTTCTACAGTATTTACAATATTTTGTACCATAAAAGACAAAAAAAAATTTCAAATCAACCAAGTTAAAATTGTTGCCTGCAACGTCTTTGAATATGAGCCAGTCAAAACATGACATTGTAAGAAATGGTAGGCTTGACTTATTTTTGATCTTCTTAAACCATTCCCACACAGTGACGCTTTTAAACACCCCCAGGAAAAAACATTGGGAAAGCAATGTGTAAAATGAAGAAATTGCTTGTTACAAGAAATTTCTTCATTTTATACAATGTTTTCTATCCAGAAAGTTGAAAAAGTCTACAATTTCATAAACTTTAATTGTTGTCTGCAACTCCTTTAAATTTGGACAAGTTTTTTTGTGTGGGAATGGGTTAATAGACATGTACCTGAACATTAAGCTGAAAGAAAATATTTCTGACAACTTAATAGTCTGACTTCTGACAATAATAGCCATTATCTGGATGGAAAAGGCTCAGATACAAGCAGATTACAAGATCAGGAGAACATTCTTGTACACAATTCAGTTAGTGTGACCTTGGAACTTTACCTGTAGTTTCAAGATTAACCCTCTGCTTACAGTGAGAGCTCTACATCAGCATGTAAAGCCATGTGTACCATGGCATTGTTAACACATTCCAACACAGTTCCACTTTTTACAACCCGCAAGCTAAAAGCTTTGGAAAACTTTGTGCAAAATGAAGAAATTGCTTATTACTCAAGGCTCAGAAAGAATGTAATGGTAATACTGGTGTATGAAATACAAGGAATCCATGGTGAGGTGCTCCAGCCGCTGTGATATGACTGAAATCATGTTAAAAGTGGTGTTATACTGCTTATGAATTTAAAACAGCATCACTTTCTAATAATAATGGTTTGTATGGAGTTTTATGCCATTTTAAAAAATCTTTCAGTTTTATCACAGCAATGTTCACTCACAGTCTTCCTGGGTATCATCAGTGCTCGGCTGGAGCAATGAAAGCCTTGCTAACCTGATGACCAGCAGCACGGCTAGGACTTGAATCTGTAACATCTCATAGATTATAAGTGCTGTCCTAACTATTACGTCACATGGGTTCTCCATGTCAGATTTGCATTTTGATTAACCCATTCCAATATAATGACACTTTTTGACAGCCAAAACTAAGAAAGCTTCGGAAAATATTGTGGAAAATAAAGAAATTGCTTGTTACAAGCAGTTTCTTCATAATCCATGATATTTCCTGTCCAAAAAGATGGAAGTTTTTGAAATTTCAGTAGCAAAAAATTGTCATCTGCACTTTCTTTCAATTTGGATCAGTTTAAAATCTTGTCTGGTAATGGGTAAAGATTTCATGACCTTGCTAAAAATTATTACACCTTGTGGTTTTATATTGATAAGAATGGTAGAATTATTTCTTTTTAAATTCGGTCAAAGATTTAATAAAAATTTGAGACATTCATTAAGTTTATAGAAAGGAATTTCAATAAAGCTCCTGGGCCCATTTTTAAAAGCCAAATTGACAGATTAATAGTCTACGGCTCATTAATATTATGTAAAATGTAGGGTGAATAAAGAACTATTGATTGTTAAACACTCCATTAATATTTATATGCTTTTTCAATTTTCTGTGAATTTTTGCTTGACAGAATTTGCAGGCCACAAAGTCATGATCGTCATATTCATAAATTGTGTCTCATGTAGGATATTATATAGCAGAGGGAATGATTTTCCTCACTTTAACTCATACCCGCATAATCCTTCCTCAAAAAAAATGCTAAATGAAGAAGTTGCTTTTTTAAAGCAATTTCTTCAATTAACACAGTTCATTGTTTTATAGCCATTAAAAACTGAGATACTTTTCAAATTTCAGACAACCCATTCTTCAAATTGTTTTCAAATAGCAATTAAAGGGTCAAGAAATTTTGAAAAATATAAGATAATATTTAACTTTGTAAACACAAAGTAATTTGTAAAATTTGCTTGTAACAAACAAGTATCTACTTTCCCTGAATGATTTTCTTAACCCATTATCAGATTAGTCCAAAGAGAAAGAAGCTGTAGACCACTATTTCAAGTTCATGAAATCTGAATATTTTGTCTTCAAGGGAAGAAAATATTGTTGCAAATGAAGAAATTGTTTTTTTACAAGCAATTTGTTCATTTTTCATCAATGATTTCAATAGCTGTTGGAATGTAGGGAATGATCTTAGTCCTGAGGAATCCAGAATAATGAAATTAGACATTGTCGCAAAGCAGACTAATTCCCCCCAATAGTGCTTGTCCATATACAAGTGCTATTTGCCAAAAGGCAGTAACAAAAAATGGACTTTTTAATTAAAGGCCCATACATCAGTCAAAAATAAATAGAAAAATATGATATGCACATGTCTGACTTATACCGAGTGTTTCTGTGAATTTTGAATAAAATCTGTCCAATGGTTGCTGAGAAATTGAGCGGACACGATTTTTCACCAAAGGGCCATAACTCCATCAAAAATCAATGGACCGTAACCAAAATAAAATATACACATCTCTGCTTGATACTGATTATATCAGTGAAGTTTGGACCAAATCCGTCCAATGGTTGCCCAGAAATTGAGCGGACACGAAAAAGCTATAGATAGACAGACAGAGTGACCAACATGCTGACTCCTATATACCCCCCAAACATAGTTTTGGGGGTTTAACAATATTAACCTTTGCCATGCTGAACCAAGAGTATTCCTACTTTTGCAGAAGGTATAGACAAAGATCAGCCTGCACATAAGTGCAGTCTGATCTTTGTCTACACCACCTGGTTGTCCCTATTAAGTCAGGGTTGTTTATGGAATTTCATTTTCAAAGTAAATAGTACTTTCATTGCTTTAACCCACTCCCACAGTGACGCTTTTAGACGCCCCCCAAGAAAAACAACTGGGAAAACATTGTTTAAAATGAAGAAATTGCTTGTAACAAGCAATTCCTTCATTTTGCACAATGTTTTCTACCAAAAAAAGTTGAAAAATATAAAATTTCATCAACTTTGAAACGTAGTCTGCAACCCCTTCCAATTTGGACCTGTCTAAAATGTTGCCGTCTGGTAATGGGCTAAGCCATTTGATTTTCATGCTGTTTTGAAAAAGGGTTTTATTCAGCCTGACAAGGGTTAAGAATCTAACCTTTTTCAAAAATGCAGGTGAATTTTTACATTAAATGAATGTTGGTTCCAATACTGTTTGGAACACTGGTAGATTAAGACAAAGATTAATTCTGATGTAGTAAAGCAAGTTGCCAGGTTAAAACAGTTAAATTCACTGTATGAGATAATTCTTTAAGCACTGCCAAATGTCAGAGTTATGGGATGTTCCAAAATAAACTTATCTAATTCCAGACAAAGTGGGCATTAAATCGATAAAAAAACAATATCTCATAGAGAACAAAAAGTTCTTAACCTTGTTCATGCTGAAAATCCTTTCCAGGAAAATAGAATTAAAATCATAGTGCTGAAAGCATTGAAAGTCCTGATTTGGGTTGATTATTCTTTTGAAAATTAATTTTATAAACAACTCAGGCCTCAAAGGTCCCAACAGGTTGTGCAGACCAGCATTAGATTGCACATAGTTACGCAAAGTGTTTATTTTTTATGCTAAAAACGAAAAAAACGATTTCAGAATGACAAGGGTTGATAATTAAGAAATTGTTTGATACAAATGAATTCATACCAGACTTTTTCTCTTGAGGGCTATCAAAATCCAGATAAATAGACAATTCAGTACAGCCTGCACGATGCCATGACTGTGTTCTCTTTCAAGCTGTATAGTTCTTATCTTGATTGGATTAACCCATTACCAGACAGCAGAATTTTAGACTGGTCCAAATTGGAAAAAGAAAAGTTTAATTCCTTGTCTTTCTGGGTAAAAAGCATTGTGGAAAATTGAAAAAATTGCTTGTGATAAGCAATTTCTCCTTTTTCTACAATGTTTTCTGAAGCTTTTTCACCAGAGGCGTAAAAAGTATGACAAGTCATGGATTTAAAAATCAATGTGGCTATCACAGGTTTCATTTCAGACAGCATCAAACCCAGACTCACTGTGGTGATGAATAATATTACTTTTGACAGACATTATATATGATTAATTGGCCATGATAATTCAATCATGGGTCAGCTAGAATTAAATGAGCCATTGAATATTTATGTATAAATAAGCATTTACGGTGATGCATCAATCACTGGTCATGAGACTGAATAAGTCATGTTAGTTACCACTGGCATTGTCGGTATAGAATCAGCTTTAATTGGTT
The DNA here is from genome assembly GCA_946902895.1 of Fragum fragum. Classification (NCBI taxonomy): domain Eukaryota; kingdom Metazoa; phylum Mollusca; class Bivalvia; order Cardiida; family Cardiidae; genus Fragum; species Fragum fragum. The sequence goes on along the minus strand of OX336373.1, from coordinate 49,936,201 downwards.
GGTTGGTTTTAACAAATGAGGTCAAATGGAAACAGGGCCTTTGTGTAAAGTCTCTCCCGAATGACTGGAGAAACAAGGGATTGAGCCAGAGAACCCTGACACTAAAGTCTAGGGCTCTACTGCTAGAAATTCTGCTCCCTCAGCTTTATATAGGAAGTATATAAAGATTATACAGAATACAACTTTCCTTTACAGTAAACATTAATAAACATTCCAACACATTACTAGTTTTTAAGGCCCCCAAGAAATAAGAGGACCATGATGGTCCTATATCGCTCACCTGAGGCGTCTGCAAATTACAGTACTTTTTTGTATAAAAAAAGACAACTTGAGCAAAATAAATGAAACGAATATAAGATTTTGGGCTTAGTACAAAACTATTCAGTAATGCTGTACAAAGAAAATGAAAGCCTATGGCTTTATAGATTAAATTTGACAGGTAAATAGGATTAAAATGCATTTTGATCAAGGGAGAACTTAGTAGTTACAAGCAATTTTTCTATTTCTCACAATGTTTTCTACCCTGAAATTCTTGGTATTTAGATTTCAATCAAACTTTATTTACCATCTGCAACTTTTTTAATGTGGATCAGTGTTAAGAGGAGAATAATTTTATATTGCTCTAATTGAGCATTTTACATAACTTGGGGCCTCTGGGGTGGGGCCGTTTTGACCCAATGGGTATAATTTTAGCAACCTTAGTAGTGAACAATCTGGATGTACTATTAACCAAATATGAATACATTACATATCATACATTGGGAGAGGAAGATATTTGTGACATGCTCTTAATTAGCGTTTTTCATAACTTTGAATGCATTGGGAAGGGCCATTTTTGTCCAAAGGAGATAAACACAGTAGATAACAATAGTGTTATGCTATGATTTTCATATAAATGCTCTAGCCCCTATATTTAAGAAGAAGAATTCTTTCAAATTAAGCGATTTAAGCAATTTTCAACCCCTGGAGCAGAGACATTTTTTATCCTATGGGAATATTTTCCTGTAACATAGTACAAATTATTTAGTAATGCTACATACCAAATATGAATGTCCTTCACCCTATACAGTATTCTGTATTTCAGAAGGAGTAGACTTTTGAAGTTGCTCTAATTGGACGTTTTTCCAAATTTTGGACCTCTGGGGCAGGGCCATGTTTTATCCCAGGGCCAAGATTTTAGCTAAATTGGTAGCAAACCATCTGGTTATGCTATATACAAAATATGAATGCCTTAGACTTGGTAGATTGGGAGGAGACAACTATTTGAACATGGTCTAATTGAGCATTTTAACAAACTTTGGTCACCCAAGGAAGTTTTTTTTTAACCTACAGGCATAATTTAATCAAAATTGATAGATAACAGCCAGGTGATGCTACATTCAAATTATTAATGCCCTCTGCCCTAAAGTGAAGAATTTTTTTTTTAACTTTTTCAAATTTTCCCCTATTTTGGACCCCTAACGCAGGGCCGTTTTTGACCCTAGGAGAACAAATTTGAGTGATATAGTACAAAACTATCTAGAAATACTACATTCCAAATATAAATATCCTACACCTTATAGTTTACGAGGAGAAGTATTTTAAAATTGCTCTAATTAAGCATTGTAGTAAACTTCGGACCTCAGGGGCAAGGCTTTGAAAACTTGAAAGAGAACCATGTGATTAGGCTACATATGAAATATTATTGCCTTTTGCCTTATAGTTTCTGAGAAAAAAAAAATTAAAAGATTTACTAAAATTTCCCATTTTCAAATGCCATGGCAACCATAGTTTTTCATGGAATGAAATTCTTTTAGCAACTTTTGTAGAACTTCACCCAAGGAACATCCTCAAAAGTTTTAGCATGATTGGCCATCTGGTTTAGGAGGAGAAGATTTTTATAGAAATTGTGGACGGACGGACAGACAGACAGACAGACAGACGGACGATGACCGATCACAATAGCTCACCTCTCACTTAGTGCTCCGCTGGGCTTAAAAACCTTCAATAAATATTGTAGAAAATAAAGTAATTGCTTGTTACAAGCAATTTCTTCATTATCAACAGTGTTTTGACTGTTTTCTACCAAAAAAGTAAACAAAATCCAAAATTTCATCAATTAAAGTTTGTCATCTGCAACATTTTTGAATTTCAAACAGTCTAAAAATGTTGTCTTGTGATAATAGGTTAATCCATTCCCAAACAATCCCACTTGTTTATGCCCCTCAAATAAAGGACTCAAAAAGATTTCACCAACTTGAAATTGTCATCTGCAACACTAGTCTATAATTTTGTCATGTGGTAATTGCTTAATATGCAGTTTTATGAAATCACTAGCTGCAATTATTTTCGAGTTCCCATGGCTTTCCTATATTAGAGGCAGAGATGCCAAGCATGACCTTCAATGAAAGTCAAAGATTATTCTGACGTCAATGTCCCTCTCTCAGAAAGTTTTTATTTTGTTTATGTTGGACAGATAGTAGCAATACAATATATGTGTCTGGCAAAACCTTTCATTAAACTGGCATTCATCTAATTTAAGTGTCAAAGCAGTCTACTTTACGGCAAATAAGAATAACATTTTCTCCCAATAGACTCCAGTCTAATCTAACTGTCAAACCAGTCTACGAGAAGAGGTGATCTATGGGATACTTGACATCATAATACCGTTTCGAAACTCTAGAATAGCCATAAAAAGGCTAAGTCACAGCCAATAAGGTTTATCCATTACCAGATGACATGGCAAAAGAGAAAGAGGTTACAGACATCATTGTAAGTGCAAACAAGCATTCTTAAGTGTTTGAGGAAAAAAGAGAGTTCATTGAGACAAACATTCTGACCAAATATCAAGACATTTGGTCTCTAGGCTGTACATAAGGTTTTCTAAATTTTGACCTTGTGACCTAGTTTTTATCGCTATGTGACACTGTATTAAGCATGACAAAGATTTAATAAAGCAAAATATTCAGAAATTATCATTATATCATATGAGCACTAACAAATCATATGTGGTCTCTTGAATGCATTAAAGGGTTTTCTTGGAATTTACCAAGTGAGCCCATAGACTATTCTTCAACTTTTTTCGTGTAGACAAATACCCTGATCAAATATCAAGACATTTTAGCAAGAAAATTGCTTAGGGAGCGTTCAAAAGCATCACTGTGTGGGAATGGGTTAACAGACGAGTGGACATACATACAGGGCAAAACTAAATACAACTGTACTCTGGGTTTGACACAAACTTTTGCCAAAAGTCTGCTGGACTTATTCAGTGTAATTCTTACAGATACTTACCATAACAAGTCCTTCATGGCATCCATATTTATTCTTGAGCATTATGAACTTAACAAGTATTCCAAGCCATGAAGAAATGCGACATATTTAAGGAAAACAATGAGGGTAAAAAAGAAATTGATTCTGACAAGAAAAATCTTCTTACCCAAAAATGATTTTCTTTCGGGAAATGAAAACCTGACTAAGATGTGCAGTCTGATCTTAGCCTACACTTCCTGCTTGCTCTTGTAGTGTTAAAAAAAATCTTGTGAGCGCAACATTGATCTAACTATGTAAAGGTTTTAAAATACAGTGAAAAGAGGATAAATATTCAGCAGGACAAGAGTTCAGTCAGCAAATGACTATAGGAAAGAAGGACCTGCAACACAGAGGCTGTTACCAGTCCTCCCTAAAATACCCAGGTCTTTGGCCCCAAGGACATATGTTACTTTCCATCTCTTGTATTGCAAATGTATCAATGCTAGGGCATTATGTTTTTCAACAAGGTATAAACTTCTCATATGTTATGTAAAAATAAACTATGACAAGATTCAATTGGTTATGGGCCCACACAAATTCTATAAGTGCTTTACACAGCTCAGGCTAATTAACTGTTTAGTAGTAAAAGCTTTCAATCTATAAGCCAATGGGAGAAATGACCTAATATTCCAATAAATTACCTCACTCAGTGTGAATGACATAGTTCTACTAGCGATTATCGCATGCAAGACACCACTGATGGCCATGTAAGCTCACTTGTACTCCGGATGATTAATCTTAATTCAATTTATCACAAATAGTTCTTAGCTAATGTGGGGTGAGAATATCATTCTTTGCTACAGATTCTAAATAAATACTTTTTCTGTCATTTTTTTTTTTTTAATAAAACTTATGGTGGACATAGAAAGAATCTTTTTCATTATCTGGTCTAGGATATTTTTTCTTTTTCTTTTTTGCTATTTCCTTCCCAATGAAAACTTTGAACAACCCTGAGATAATTATATAATTGAAGTTAACATTGCAGGTGAAGAAGAATTGTTAGTCACAAACAACTGTGGATATTTGTCATAAAACAACTGTGGATATTGGTATCAAAACTGGACTCTTCCATCTTCTTTTTTAATAAAAGAGAGGGGGATTTGCTATGTTCAATAAACATTGAGAAAAGACCAGGTAAAGTTACTGACTCTTACAATTATTACACCAGGAAGAAAGCAATGGAGAACAGAATCCCTGAACTAGTTGTAAACAATGGCACAAATGAATCCATTAGGGAGTTATCAGAAAAGATATAAATGTCAGAATTATCTGTTCTAGTCAATATCATTAACCTCCTGGGTAAACTGCTTCTTCTAAAAGCCAGAATGATTTTTTGTCTCTTAACCCATTCCCACACAGTGACTCTTTTGACGTGCCTCAAGAAAAACAATTGGGAAAACATTGTTTAAAATGAAGAAATTGCTCTTAACAAGCAATTTGTTCATTTTGCACAATGTTCTCTACCCAGAAATTAGAAAACAAGAGCACCGCCCACGAGTAGCATCAATCGGCTGCAGGTGCTGGATAATGCAAAAATTCTTAGTCGAAAAAGGGGCATAACTCTTACAAAATTGCTTTTAGAGTTATCCCCCTTGATAGTCTAGAAAGCTCTTGTGATGGTCAATACACATGCCAAGTTTCATGAGGATATCTTCAATAACAACAGAGATATGACCAAAGTTAAAGTTCATCACGCCAACTCTAACGCCGAAGCACATGACGCCAAGGTAATGACAATACCTTGGGTTTTCTCCGAAAACAGCAGAACTAAAAATCTTAGATTTCATTAGATTTAAATTCTTGTCTGCCACTTCTTTCAATTTAAACCAGTCTACAATTTAGTCGCCTGGTAATGGGTTAACCTTTGTCATGCTGAGCCCGTAATATCCCTGTTTTGGGAGGAGGTATAGACAAAGATCAGCCTGCACATATGTACAGTCTGATCTTAGTCTACACCTCATGCTTGTCCCTTTAGAACCAGAGTTTTTTACAATTTTCACAACACATATCAACGTAATATCAGACCTTCCAGTCTTTTCAGCCTTTTGATTTTTATGCGATTCTGAAGAGAATTTTTATTCAGCAGAACAAGGGTTAAACACAGTTCCTTGTTTGGGGTTTTGTTTTTTGTTACCTGATGCAATGTCCCTCACACAAAACACAAGTGTCTTGCAATTCATATGTAATGTAACGTTTCAAACATCAGTCATATACAAAAAGAATCTATTAAGTTTTTTTTTATAATAACAAACTTAACTAGCCAAGTCATGGGTGAGAAATTTTCAAAGCTTTAACAAACTTTGGTGGCAACGACAAGGAAATTATATGTTAACCCTTGGCATGCTGTATATTTTTTTCAGAATTTCATTAGAATCAAAGTGCTGAAAGCACTGACTATACATGTTGTTTGATCATCATTACTTCTTTTGAAAATTAATTCCATAAACAATTCATGTTTGAAATGGCTAGACAGGAGGTGCAGACTTATGTGCAGGCTGATCTCTGTCTATTCCTCCTGCAAAACCTGCCGAATATTCCGGGTTCAGCATGACAAGGGTTAATGACAAAAATTTAAATTAATCCTTACACAACTAGAAATTTCACAAAGCCAAATTACACCCTCCACCAGCATTTTGTCACCCAAGTACCACAATTGAACTCTGACCTACATGACCCCCCCCCCCCAAAAAAATAGGACACTTCCTTGGATCATTTGAAACAATTGTATAAAGTTTCATGGTTGTAGGTGAATTAGTTCTACAGTTCAAACACAGTCTGGACAAACAGACAAAGAGATAGACATGGTGAAACCAAAATACCCCCAACTACTCAGGAGGTGAGGAGTATAATCCATTCCCACACAATCCCACATTTTTACGCCCCTCAGAAAAACAGTTTTTGGAAAACATTGTGGAAAATGAAGAAATAGCTTGTTACAAGCAATTAGTTCATTTATCCAAAATGTTTTCTACCACAAAGAAAAAGATTTTTTAAAATGATATCTACTAAATTTGTCGTCTGCATTCTTTTTGAATTAGGACCAGTCTAAAATTCTGTTGTCTGGTAATGGGATAATTACAGAAATATTTCAATATTCTACAGTGAAAAACCATTATCAAACTTCGGCCATTCTTAGTCAGTAATTTCTACTGATAGATTGAAAAGGAGTTGTCTGACCGAATTATTGCCATTTCTCCTTGAAAGTCCTCATCTATCACCATTAATAAGATAATCTAATTCATGAATTACTGGCTAAGACACAGCGGTCATTCACCCTTCGAAACATGCTTTTGTATTTAATTCATTACCAACAACGAAATTTTGTCAGACTCTTCGGAATTGAAGGAGTTTGCTGGTAAAAATTCAGAAAGTGTCTTAATTGAATATTATCCCATTCCCAGATTACAAATTTTTGACTGGTCCAAATTCGAAAAATAGTTCCAGACGACAATTTTAACTTGATAAAATGTCAAAAGTTTTGTCTATTAGGGTTGAAAAGATTGTGGAAAATAAAGAAAAATGCAGAATTGAGCGGTATGGGGTTAATCAATTCCCAAACAATGACGCTTAATGGATGCCCCTCAAAAGATTTTTTTCAAAACATTATGTAAAATGAAGAAATTGCTACCCAGAAAATTGAAAATATCTGAAATTCTATTGACTTTAAATTGTCATCTGCAACTCCTTTCAATATGGACTTGTCTAAAATTTTGTCGTCTGGTAATGGCTTGAAACTTTTGTAAAAATAGAAATCATCAAGTAATGGGTTTGGTTAATACCTACCAATCATTGTTCCCACAATCAAGGCGACACCTGACAGTAGCCCCACCCCTTTCTTCATGGTCACATGTTGGTTACTTGAGTCGGAGGATGTACTCGACTGTGTTTTGGTCAACGGAGGTTTTCCTGGATATGACATGTCTGCGCTGTGAGATGATGGACTATGTTGTCGATGTCGAGCTACGTCAAAACCATTCAGGGAGGATAACTCTTGTAGCTCAAGATCTTTTATTCCATTTTTGGCTGGTTTGGATAGATCAATCACCAAGCCATTACCTGAAATACATTTTGATTAAAAATCGTCAACTTTGGTAAAATAAAGGAGTAAGGTAAAAAGTAGTCAATGCTGAATTATAAATCCTCTACTTAATTCAATGAAAATCTTAGGGCTGAAAGCACCATCTGTGTAATGTTTATTTTCAAAATTTATCATATAAACAATATACACAAATGTGCTAGCTGATTTTTGTCTGTAATTCCTGTCAAAGAGGATTTATTCTTGGTTCAGTATGTCAAGAGTTAATGAAAACTCCTTTGTCATTGGACATATAAAAATTTCTATCAAATTTGGTTCAAACTGACCCAATGGTTTGGAGATGTTGTTTAAAATTCGTTCTTTATTTCTAAATAACACACACACACACACCGGGGCTCCGCTGGAGACTGGAGGGTCATGATTTCAGCTATTTTGAACGTTAATAAACTGATGTTTCATGCAAAATATCACGGCTCTATGCCTTCTTGGTCAGGAGGAGAAGATTTTTAAAGATTATTTTAAAAAAATTCACTTTTGTTGTCATGGCAAGAAGAGTTTTTTAAAGGATTTTTATCTATTTATAAAGGGGAACACCTAAGGAACATTTCTGGCAAACTTGGTTCAAATTGGCCAATTGGTTTTGGAGGAGATGTGGTTTAAAGAAACTGTTGACAGATGATGCACAACAGACAGACGCTGGACATAAGTCATAATAGCTTACTTGAGCACTTCACACTCAGGTGAGCTAAAAATTTAATAAACCAAATTTTGAATACTATTTTTTTTTCAATTAAGAACAACAAAAAAATTATTACAAGCAATTTCTTCTTCTTCTTTAATGTTTTCTCAATTATAAGATTATAAGGACATAAAAACCAGGGATTGAATAGGAAAGGGTTAAAGTATCCAATTGCAGGATTCTTTTGTTGAAATTAATTACCACACAATCTTGCTGGAGAAACATGGTCATGGAAAATTTGAGGGAAAAGGCAATTTATACTTTTCTCACAATGTATTCGACCTATTCCAGCTTTTTTTTTTCAATTTTAAAACACTATGAAATGTTAACAGCTTCAATGTTGGCAAGTTTAATATTTTGCTATCTGAAAATGGGTTAAGTTACTTTAGAGTATATATACAAATGTATCTCTTTTCATTACATTTTTACCCCATGATTAAATAAGGTCTGAATGAACACCTTTCATGAAAGACAAAATGATATCTTGATCAACCTGTATTCATATTGATCTTAATTGACCTGTATTTAATCTATCCCAACATAATACCCTTTTTTATGCCCTCAAAGATTTACATTAAGGTAAATACTGTAAAAACATGAGAAATTGCTTGCTTCAAGCAAATTTTCTCCTTTTTTTAACCCTTATCCTGCTGAATATTTTCCCTTTTCACTATATTTGAAAACTTTGACATGAATAGATCAATCTTGCATTCAAAGATTTTCTTAAAATATCGACAATGAGCAGGTAGTGAAAGCTAAGATCAGACTGCACGTCTGTGCAGGCAGATCTTAGTCTATACAACTGCAAAAGCCATTGTCAAAGCAGGAATATTCCAAAATCAGCATGACAAGGGTTTAGTATCTTGTCTACCCTATGTGACACTAATCTTGTTTTTCAATTTAAGTAACTTTTGAATTTTGTCTGCATAGTCTTAACTTGGAGCAGTCTAATCGATTATTGTCTTGTAATGGTAACCCATTTACAAACACCAAAGTTTTGGACTGGTCAAAATTGAAAGAGGTTGCAGGCAAAACATTAAAACTAGGCGTAAATTGAAAGATAAGTGGGCAATACATAAGAAAACATTGTCCGCGTTTTCCAATGTTTTCTTTTCAAATTGGATCAGATAATAAAACAATTATTTTAAAGCTAATATCTTTGTAATGGATAAAAAGTTGTCCAAGTTATCAGTGATGATGACTCAGTTATTTAAATTACAATATATTCAAGATTGAAAGTGTTTGCAGACAACAGGTTAGTCTTTTCCACACCCATTCCAAAGTGACCCTTTTTTATGCCTCTCATGAAAAAAAACACTTTGGAAACATTGTGGCAAATGAAGAAATAGGTAGTTACAAGCAATTTATTCATTACCAACAATGTTTTCTATCTCAAAAGCCAATTTTTTTTAAATGTCATCAACCAAAATATGTTGTCCGCAACTTTTACAAATTTTGACCATTCTAAAATTTTGTCATGTGGTAATGGGTTAATAGCAAAAAGATCATAAAGAGGGGTGAAACCATGTTTCAAAGGGAGATAATATTTCTAGCAAATATTCAATCCAATAAAACATAGAAAGAGCATGAAATAACCAAGAGCATGTTGCTAAATAATAGTATTTCCTGTTCATCAAAATGGGCAGCTAACTTTCAATATTCATTAAAGGTCATAAAAAATCAACCTTAATTCTAAACCAAATATCTATCCTTTTCACATTCCAGGGATTTAATTTACCCATTCCCACACAATGACCCTTTTCGATGGCCTTAAAAAAAAATGATTTTGGAAAATAATGTGGAAAATGAAGAAATTGCTTGTTATAAGAAATTTTCTCATTGTCCATAATGTTTTCCACCACAAAATAAAAAGATAATTAAAATCCTACTAGCTATACACTGTCGTCTGCAATTTCTTTGAATTTAGACAAGTCTAAAATTCTGTCATCTGGTAATGAGTTAAAGAGAAAATATTGTTGGAAAAGGAGAAATTACTTCATCTATGTAAATTGAGCCATTTTTCCTTTTCCCCTAATCTTTCCTGTCCTTTAACATGGTTATTTCTTCATTTACCTTCACTAAGGTATTTTTTTAAATTTGGAAAATTAAAAAATAGTATCCTCTTGGAAAGGCTTTAAAACTAGCCAAGGGAGAAACTATCAGAAGAATTCTCCTTTGAGGAAAAGTTTAACACATTCCCACACAATCCCTCCTTTTTACACACCCCAAGAAAAAGCTTTTGAAAACATAGTGGCAAAATGAAGAAATTGCTTGATACAAGCAATTTCTTCATTTTCCACAATCTTTTTTCTGCCAAAACAGTTGAAAAAATCTAAAATTTCATAGTAATCCGAAATGTTTTCTATCCAAAAAGATAGAAAAAATCAAATTTCCATCAATTTGAAACTGTTGTCTGCAGCTTCATCCAATTTGGACCAGTCTAAAATTTTGCAGTGTGGGAATGGGTTAAATGGCATTAATCCAGAGAAATATCATATTAACAAAGGACATTATTAATGACATGAATATATTTAATCTTCTTAATACAGGGACATGAAAAAGATATCTAATCTATCAAGTCTTCACAAAAGAATTTTTAGGAATCAAAGATGAGAAAAAAATCAGATTAGTTGTTTGACCAAATGTGTTTCAAGGTATACAAGAAAGGTGTAACTTATTACCATGAAATAAACTTTAACCCTTGGCATACAGAATATTCCTGTTTTTGCAGGAGGCATAGACAAAGATCAGCCTGCACATACGTGCAGACTGATCTTAGTCTGCACCTCCAGCTTGTCCCTGTTAAGCAGGAGTTGTTCATAAAATTAATTGTGTAAAGAAAAAGATGTATTAGTTCTCTGTAAGAGCTTCCAGTGCTTACAGTCCTTTGATTTACATGAATCTTTTTGAAACATTTTTTATTCAGCATGACCAGAGTCAAGATTGGTCCAACTTCAAAGATGTTTTAGTTGATGAAATTTTAAATTTTTTATCTTTTGAGGTAGAAATCATTGTGGATAAAGAAGAAATTGCTTGTAACAAGTATTCCACAAATGTTTTCATATGCTTTTCTCTTTGAGGTGTCAAAAAGCATCATGATGTTGAGATGTGTGGAAATTTCATTCAATTTAAGATTGTCATGTGCAACTTATTTGAATTTGGATCAATCTTAAATTTGGTCTTCTGGTAATGGGTTTAAACATAACTTTATGACAAAAATTTTGGTTTTTAAAAGTAGACGGCCGAATACAATGCAATAGTTGATATAACCCATGTAATGAGGAACCCGAAATATTCCATCTTTTCTAGGTGGTATAGACAAAGATCTGCCTGCACATAATGTGATGTCTGGTTTTAATTCTACAACACCTGCATATCCATTTAAAGCCCGAGTTGTTTAAAGGATAAATTTTCAAAATAAATTTAAACCAACAATTGGTGCTTCGATTGCTTTCAGCCCTTTGATTTCGAACCAATTCTGTAGAGGATTTTTAGTTCAACATGACAAGGGTCAATTAACATTGATTCAAGAAGAAATTCAATACTGCAAGCTCATGTACTTTGTCACGGTTGTAAGAAACGTGACTTAAAAAACTTCATGAGTGACTTGAAATGTTGCCCAATTAAGTCAGTAAATGACTGATTTGCTGACAAAAAAACAACTAAAAAGAAGAAAAGGCTTCATCCCCCCCCCTTCACACTTCCTCCCTCCTTGACTCAGTACTATACTATAAGCATATTACCATTTTCTTGTAGATACAAGTCCTTCATGTTTAAATTCTCCTCTATAGACTCAGGACGACTGCAGTCCGAATTATCTGAACCTGAAATGAAATCAAACATACTTTCTATGTAGATGTTAGTACAGCTATAATTAGGTATGTTCAAATATCTAGCAAAAGCAAAGAGTTTCAGACCATAAATGGTTACCTAGAGTAACCCATTACAAGACAGAGCTACTGACAGAGTGCATAATTCGTATCTTAGATTTGAATGTTGACATGAATCCTATGTGGTAGATTCCCATTTGAATTGTCTTGACAAGATGATTCAATTAAGTAAGGTTTCGTTGAGAAATCAGTGAAGCCCCCAAGGAAAAAAGCTTTCGAAAACAATGTGGAAAATGAAGAAATTGCTTGTTACACAATGTTTTCTACCCAGAAAATTGAAATAATCCAACATTTCATTAACTATAAATTGTCATCTGCAACTTCTTTCAGTTTGGGCCAGTCTAAAATTTTGCCGTCTGATAATGGTTTAAAAGAGCTATTACCCCCTCTTATATAGACCTCTGCAAGACGACAAAATTTTAGACTGGTGCAAATGCTGCAAAGATGTTGCAGAAGACAATTCTTAGATGATGAAATTTATGCTTTTTGTCTTTAGAGGTAGAAAACATTGTGGATAATAAAAATTGCTCAAAACAAAACTTCCCTTTGGACAAATCATAATTCTAAGAAGTTACAGACAATAATTCAAATTCGTTGAAATTTAAAAAAATCTATGTCTTTAATGTACAAAACATTTTCATTTTTTTCTGCTTACAAAGTATTTTCCAAAGCTTGTTCTCTTGACAGGCGTAAAAAGGTGGAATTGTGTGGGCATGAGTTAACTGATCACTTTTATTAAGTTAACCTCAATTTCTTCTCAAAAAGCAAAAGTTCTTTTAACCCTTTCCCATTTTGGGAAATTTTAGACTAGTCTAAATTGAAAGAGGTTGCGCGGACGACAATTACAATTGGATGCTATTTGAAATGAACCAATCCTATGTGGTAGAAAATATTGTGGAAAAAGGAGAAATTGCTTGTTACAAATCCCGTATTTGAACGGGAAAGGGTTAATCTATTACCAGACAGCAAAAAATTTTAGACTGGTCAAAAAGATTGATTGATTAAATGGGGTTTAACACCACTTTTACAGTATTTCAGTCATATCACGGCGGCTGGAGCACCTAACAATGGATTCCTGGAATTTCCTACACCAGTACTACCACTACATCCTTTACTAGCCTCCAGCTGCTATCCTACTTAGGTTAACGATTATCCACCCATTGATGAGAGACAAATGTTGGAAAGGATATGTGCAGCTGTGGTCAAAATGGAAAAGTGTTTAAGACGTTAATATATAGCTCATGAAATTTCTTCATTATCCACAATGTTTTCAACCCAAAAAGACAAAGACTTTTTTAAATTACATTAACTTGAAACTGCAAATTGGAACAGCTCAAAATTTGTTGTTGTGGTAATGGGTTAAGAGACCATATCCCATATGCAGCCACTTTTTGGTGGTCCCTTGAGTGGTTGCTGTATACAAGTTCACTACAGTTCATAATTATTATGTGGATTTTTATCAAAGATAATGTATTTCTGCAATATTGTAGAAAAATCAATCCCTCTCAGCAAATAACAAGAATTAACCTCTTTACGAAAGCACTTGACCTGTATCACAAAACTGTAAATTTGTTTTGACCAATTCCCCTAGTTGATTGACTCTATTAAATTGACCTTAAGAATATACTCCATTTGACTCATCCCTTTTGATTTTCGTTTATGATAAGTCATTAAACCATAAGTACTAGAAAATTTCAAATTAACCCTTTTTTTTTTTAAATTTGTACTCATCTAAAATTGTTCACAAACCATTTAACTGTCCCCACAATGTTTTCTACCCTTTACCAGACGACAAAATTTAAGACTAGTTCAAATGGTTCAAAAGGAGTTGAAGACATTTCAAATTGGGGTGAAATTGTTTCAATTTCTTCAATATCCACAATTTTTTCTATCCAAAAAGAAAAATGTTATCAAAATTTAATCATCCAAAAATTGTCTCCTGCGATCAGACTACACTTTTATGGTTTGGGAGTGTGTTAAGATATCTCTTTCACCTACTCTCTCACATTCCTTCTTTTCTATCCCCCTCCAAAAAGTTTTGGCAGACATTGTGGAAAATGAAGAAATTACTTGTTCCAAGGTTTTCTACATAAAAAAGTCAAATATTCTGAAAGTTTGATCAACTACGAAAATGCCATTTGCAATTTTTTTAATTTAACCCATTCCAACACAATGGAATTTTAGACCAATCCAAATTGAAAGGAGCTGCAGACGACAATTTCAAGTGGATGGAATTTTGAATTTTTTCGTCTTTTGAGTTAGAAAACATTGTGGATAATGAAGAAATTGCTTGATCCAAGCAATTTCTTCATTTTCCACAATGTTTTCCAAAGCTTTTTTGTTGAGGGGCGTAAAAAGGAGGGATTGAGTGGGAATGGGTTAAACAACTTAAACTAGAAATTGTCGCCCCCCAACAGGGCTTGTCCATATACAAGTGCTATCTGCAAAAGGGCCATAACAAAAAGAACCTTTTTTAATTAAAGGGCCATAAATCTGTCAAAAATCAATGGAACATAATCAAATAGGATATGCACATGTCTGACTTATACCAAGTGTTTCTGTAAAATTTGAATCAAATCCATCCAAAGGTTGCTGAGAAATTGAGCAGACACGATTTTTCACCAAAGGGCCAAAAACTCCATCAAAAATCAATGGACCATAGCCAAAATAAAATATGCACATCTCTGCTTGATCCTGATTATATCAGTGAAGTTTGAATCAAATCCATCCAATGGTTGCCCAGAAATTGGTACACGAAAAAGCTACAGACAGACGGACAATCCAACCGACGGACCTACAAGCTGACACCTATATACCCCCCTAACAAAGTTAAGGGGGTATTAAATCGTTTTCTGGTAATGGACTAACCCATTCCCTCACAATGATGTTTTTGATGCTTCTCAAAAGAAGGCTTTGGAAAATATTGTGGAAATTTCTTCATTGTCCACAATGTTTTCTACCCCAAAAGGCAAAGACTTTCTAAATTCCACCAACTTGAGATAGTTGTCTGCAACTGCTTTCAGTTTGGACTAGTCTAAAATGAATTGTCTGGTAATTGGTAAAACAGTCAACCTTGAAATATCAACACTGAGTACACTGGTTGAACGTCCTGTGTATGTCATTCACATCATTCAGCGGGCAATGTTATAATTTTAAAGAACTTAAAGACCTTGAAATGACATTCACGTTATCAGGTAGCCTTGCACTATTTTTATTTTTTTGAAGGTCACACTGAGTTTCTTTAAACAGCTTCCATCTTTTAACCTACCTGTATTCCCACAAATCCCGCTTTTTCAGCCACGATATAAAAGGGTTTGAAACTTATTGTGGAAAATGGAAAATTTAATTGATACAAGCAATTTTTTCATTATCAACAGTGTTTTCTGTCTCAATAAACAAAATTTCCTCAAAATTTTATAAACTTCAAATTGTTGTCAAGGATTGTTGTGTGGTTATGATTTAAGCAGCTTTCGTTGTTTGAAAACTCTCTCAGACATACTGTTTAAAGAAAATTGACAGAAATCAAGTTTGTAAATATGGGTAATAGCCCATTTCCACACAATTCTGCTATTTGATGTCCTCCATAGAAAAAAGCTAGGGAAAACATTGCAGACAATAAAGAAATTGCCAGTTAAAGCAATTTCTTCTTTATCCACAATGTTTTCTGCCCAAAAAAGACAAAAGAATTTTAAAGTTCTATCGACTAAATATTGTTGTCTGCATTATTGAATTTGGACCAGTCTCAAATTTTGTTGTCTGGTTAAGTCTGCCTTACCTCCATAACTGAGTTTGAAAGAAACCTTGGTTTTGAAAATTTCCTTTTTTTCATAAGTTCCAGTTTTATTGGTTCTTACTAAGGTTACATTTCTGTAGTCTTTTCTTTTCAATAAATGTTTTTAGACTTTTGGAGACTCCTTTCAGAAAATAATTAGGAGAATATTGAGTAAAATGAAGAAATTGCTTGTAACAAGTAATTTCTTCATTTTAAACAATGTTTTTGACAAAGAAAAGTTAAAATAATCTAATTATTTCATAGACGTGAAATTATTGTCTGCAAATGCTTTCAATTTGAGCCAGTCTAAAACTTTGCCATCCAGTAATGGGTTAAATATAAAGACTGTTGTACGATACCAGTAATTTGATTGATTGATTGAATGAGGTTTAACACCACTTTTAACAGTATTTCAGTCATGTAGGAAAGAATATGTGCCGCCGGGGATCATACCCATAACATCCCATATTTGAAGATTAGGAGTCGGACGCGCTACCGACTGAGCTATGGCAACGGCCTGGTCCCAATTGGAAGGAGTTGCTGACAACAATTTAAAGTTTATCAAATTTCAGATTTTTTTCAACTCTTTGTGTAGAAAATATTGTGTAATATGAAAAAAATGCTTCTTACAAGCAATTTCTTAATTTTACACAATGTTTTCCCAATAGTTTTTCTTGAGGACATCAAAATGGGTTAATTTATATCAATCAATATTTTACGCGCTTCAGAAAAAATAACTTAAAATAGTATTATGGCAACAGGACAAGTTGTTTGTTGCAAGCAATTGTCCCTTGCGCCACAATGTTTTCTACCCTGTTTGACGCTTATTTATCTCAAGTACAATGCAGTTGAGATTATCGAACCCTTTATCTTTGGATTTGGACAAGACTCATTGTTGTTTGGTTATCAGTATAATGATTAATTCAACAAAATTATGCATGCTCTAACTCCAATTTTCTATTTCATCTTTAGTGCTAGCACATAATTATATTAAACAGTGTACTCAGTTCTGGCTTGTCATAATGCTTCAGAAACTAATTCCTGCAAGACTCTTCAAAATTTTGCTTGATGCATAAAGAAAAATATTTCTTATCAATTACTACACAATTCGATATTTAAATACCTTAAGAATGATATCGATGAAATGATTGTGAGAAAATGCTTGTTACAAGTTATTTCCCCTTTACTCCAATCCTACTTCATTTTCTCTTTAAATGCACGTGAAACTTTTTCAATTTAGCCCTGTCTAAATTTTGTTTTCTGGTAATATTTCAACCCATTCCCCACAAAACCCCACAAAACGCTTTCAAACGCCCCCAATGGCTTTGGAAATATTGTGGAAACATGAAGGAATCACTTGTTACATGCAATTTCTTCATTATCCACTATGAGTTTGGATCCAAAAGACAGCAATTTTAAATGTTTCATGGATTTAAATTTGTTGCCTGCAACTTCTTTGATTTTCGACTGGTCTAAAATTATGATGTGAGGGAATGGGTTAAATATAACAGAGGAAGAAAAACTCTGCTAAATTTCGGTACTTACAATTCATTCTAATGTGTTATCCTCACTAAATACAGATTAAACTGAGAAACTTTTCGTGTGAAAACCAATTCCATGGTAGCTATTGAAATATAATGATGCAAGACTCACTATTGATTGCAAGTTCCCCTTTGCGTACTATATTGGTAGCAGAGCTACAAAACCTGAGAATCAAGTTCACACTGCTCCAAGTAGAAAATGAGTAACAGAAAACATTTTCCAATATAGTCTGTCTATAGAAAAAGCATTCACAGAATATGCTAGCGCCAGGTGGGAACCTTTCCTGAATGATTGATCAAACTAAATCTGGTGGTCCCATGGCCTTCCAATTCTCTCCAGTCATATTACATTATCCAAACCTGTGATGGTTATTAACCCGTTCCGACACATTCCAGCTTATTCACGACCCTTAACCCATTTCCACACAATAGAATTTTAGACTGGTCCAAATTGAAAGGAGTTGCAGATGGCAATTTAAAGTTTATGAAATTTTAGAATTTTTCAACGTTCTGGGAAGAAAACACTGTTAAATGAAGAAATTGCTTGTTACAAGCATTTTCTTCATTTTACACAATGTTTTCTCAATGGTTTTCTTTGAGGGGCGCCAAAAAGCGTCACTGCGTGGGAATGGGTTAAGAAAATATGTAGAAAAACATTATGGACAATGAAAAAACTGGAAAGGATCCCGGCAATTATAGACTAGGGATTCTGTCAATTTTGTCCTCCAATATACATGTACATATCAACTAATGCTCCTGATTTGCCGATGACGTTTAAGTAAATTTCATCTTGTTCTTTGACATTTAACTTATTACCAGAGGACAAAATTTTTCAAATTCAAAGAAGTTTCAGGTTAATGGAATTCTAGAAATATGTCTTTTTTGGTAGAAAGCATTGTGGATAAATGAATAAATTGCTTGCAAAACGTTTTCCAAAGCTTTTTTCAAGTAGAGATTAAAAGGGCAGGATTGTGTGGGAATGAGTTAATGTAAACTAAGGAGGGATTCCAGAATATCTGGAGGATAAGTAGAGATTCCTGTGGGATCCCATGGAAGCAAACTTAGTGTTAACCTTGGTTAAAATTTTCTCCTAAAAGGACAGAGAGAATTTTTTTTCTAAATAAATGATGAGAAAGATGATGTAAATCAGAGCATTTAGAGCAGAACATTTTGGCTGAAGTTTGTGTACATATTTATTGAAGCAAATCACTTCTTTGTGATTTCTCACAAATTTATATGATTTACAGTTATTTTTTACACAGGGTCTCAATCTGACCTCAACAAAATGAGGTCAAGGGCTCAACCTCAATGACAGGTTTTGACACCACTCAAGTAAACTAATAGGGAAAACATTGTGTAAAAATTTCACCAACCTCAGATTGTCGTCTGCAACTTCATTCAATTTGGACCAGTCTAAAATTTTGCTGTCTGATAATGGGTTAAGAGAGTCTTCAATTCTTCGCTGAAGTTTAGCTCAAGGAGATCAATGGGACTCATATGAGATAATCACAAGAGTAAGCTATTAATTTGTCTCAAATTTGAAAAACCTGTTGCTGTTGACCCATTACCACACAACAAAATTTTAGACTGGTCCAAATTGAAAGGAGCTGCAGATGACATTTCAAAGATTATAAATTTTAGATTTTTTTAGCATTCTGGGTAGAAAGCATTGTGTAAAATGAAGAAATTGCTTGTAACAAGCAATTTCTACATTTTACACAATCTCTTTCTTCAGGGGGGTCCGAAAACGTCATTGTGTGGGATTGGGTTAAAACAATGTAAACACATCAACTGAAGAAAGCACAATTTGAGAAGCAAATTCAATACAATGTACCTTACTCACTTTAACTGTCCTTTAGCTCTTTAAATTTTGCAAATGTTTGTATTCCCAATTTTTGCATAACTCTGTAACTAAGTTAAAAAAAACATTTTGGTTGCCAACTTATGTTTTCCTTTCTTGCTGTGTAAAAATACTAAGAGTTTTCCAATGTCACAATTAAAATTCTACATAATTGTTACAGAAAAGGTCAATTTATCCTTATATGGTCAAGGTAAAGCTAGATGCAATAATAACCAAAACTACAGATTGTATAGACTCTTAGAACTGAACTGCTTGATCAATAACTTACTTCATTCCCTTGAATGCAAAGGTTTATATTTTCAATATAAATGCTGTCGGAATGTAAGTTTCCATCATTTTCCTTTTTTTTTTCCATTCCCACACAATCCTGCCTTTTACGATTCCAAAGGAAATGGCTTTGGAAAACATTATGCAAAATGAAGAAATTTCTTGTCACAAGCAATTTCTTAATTATCCAATTGTTTTCTATTCATAAAGACAAAAAAAGTAAAATTCATAAACTTAAAATTATAGTCTGCAACTTTCTTCAAATTTGACCAGTGTAAATTTTGCCATCTGGTAATACGTTAAAGGCACTAACTTATAACAATATCAAAATACCTTTAATTCTGTGATCAGTACCAGCTCATATAGCAGACAACAATCAATTCCCGTTCATACGTCACTTATATACAGGTAGGTAAAGTGTAGCCAATCCTTTAACTATGAATATTCAAATTTGTAATCCATTAGAGGTATTTCATGAGTGGCTGATGGATTATTGACAGATTATCTCCTCGCTTAACACTTTCTTTAACCCATTACCACACAATAAAGCATTTTGACGCCACACAAGAACACCTTTGACTCCCCTAAGAAAAAAAGCTTTGGAAAACATTGTGGAAAATGAAAAAAAATGCTTGTTATACAAGGATTATCGAGAGGATATCTTCATTATCCAAAATGTTTCTCCTATTTTTTGTAAAACTTAAATACTGGTCCAAATGAAAAGAGGTTGAAGATGACTATGAAAACTGGATGCAATTTGAAATGATACAATCCTATGTGCTGGAAAATATTGTGGAAAAAGGAGAAATTGCATGCTACAAGCAATTTCTCTTTTTTCCACAATGTTTTCTCAATTATAAAATCGCAGCTACATAAAATCCCGTGTTTGTACAGGAAAGGGTTAAAAGACAAAACATTTCACAATTTTGTCAGCTAAAAACTGTTGTCTGCATTTTTGATCAGTTTAAAATTTTGTTGTCATAGTCACAGCAACTTGTTCTATTCCAATAAAATACTCAAATCTTACTGCACTAAACCCATACCCCACGACAAAATTTTACACTGGTCTAAATTTAAAGATGTTACAGACGACAATTACAAAAGCACTAAAATTCGAAGATAGGTGTCAAGTAAGATAGAAAACATTGCAAAAAAGCAATTTCTCCTTTCTCCAACAAAGTCTTCTATAAACATATTTCTTTGTTGTATCAAAAATCAGCATTGTGTGGTAATGGGTTAACCAATTTTCACATAATCCCACTTTTTTACACCCCTTTAGTGACAAAGATTGGAAAAACATTGTGGACAATAAAGAAATTGCTTGTGATAAGCAATTTATTCATTACCCAAAATGATTCTATCACAAAATATTAAGAATTCTGGAATTCTAACAATTCCAAATTGTTGTCTGCAACTTCTCTAAATTTGGACCATTCTTAAATTTGTTGTATGGTAAAGGGTTAACACTTTCTTGAAACTTAGCCTTGCTAGCTATTTCATTTTGGACATTAATCATCCCATAAACAGACAAAAAAAATTGATTGGTTATAACCCATTACAATGTAATCAAATTTTAAACTGGTCCAATTCAAAAAAAACTACAGATAAGAATTTGTAGTGAAGTTTTAAAAGTCT
This sequence comes from Fragum fragum, assembly GCA_946902895.1. Classification (NCBI taxonomy): domain Eukaryota; kingdom Metazoa; phylum Mollusca; class Bivalvia; order Cardiida; family Cardiidae; genus Fragum; species Fragum fragum. The sequence continues at coordinate 49,915,169 of OX336373.1, read as the reverse complement.
CTGTGATTTAGGGTAGAAATGAAGAAATTACTTCTTATAAGCAACTTTTTTCATTTTCCATTATGTTTTCAAAATAATATTTTCTTCAGGGGCGTTAAAAATTGTATGGAAAAGGGTGATTTAAAAAAAAATCGGTTCAGAATACGAACCCATTATTTGCAAGGTTAGAACGTTGGACCTGCAAGGATATCTTTGGTAGAAACATTTCAAGTTTGTTACATTTTCAGAATTAAAAATTATAAATAATGCATCAAAGGTTAGGCTCAGAGAGTTCCACTTTGATAGTAAAGGGCATATTTCACAGAATTTAGCATAATTGTTTCCTTTTCATGCAGAAATTCAATGATATTTCGGTCATAATAGGAAATGGAACCCCTCCATTGGTAAGTTTGAACCCCCTTTATAGAAATCCTGGATCGACTATAGTACATTGATTTAGGACAGATCTTAAACCTTGATCGACATAAATGTTGAATAGTGAGTTTTAAAATTTGTTCTTTTTTATGAAAATATCCTTGAAAGATCACTTTCAGTCTAAATGGATGATTTGTTTAATTTGATTGACAGCCAGGCTCCATCAATTCTATCTTTCAATAATTTAATATTTAATTTCGTCTTTCAAAATCGGGCATTCTGAAAGGTCAGAAAAAAAATATTCATAACTCCATCAAGCACACATTTTGTATGCTTCCAAACAAGATAGTCCCATACAAAAAGGTATCAAAAGATGTAGGGTTTTTGCTTTTTTCACTTGATACAATTGTATAAGAAATGAAGAGAATATTTTTTGTTTTCATGGAGGTATGAACCGAAAAACCTAATCACACAATGTATGAATCTGCTTCGCGTATTCATAGTGTGATTAGTTTTTTTGGTTCATACCTCCATGAAAACAAAAAATATTCTCTTCATCTCTTAAATACATTGATGTAAGTCATACCTTAAAGCCAATATCTTCCCTCTGAGGAAAGAAAACCTTTTTAACCCATTCCCACACAAGCCCTCCTTTTTACGCCCCTCAAGAAATATGCTTCGGAAAACATTGTGGAAAATGAAGAAATTGCTTGTATCAAGCAATTTCTTCATTATCCACAATGTTTTCTATCCAAAAAGGCAAAAAATTTAAAATTCCATCAACTTTAAATTGTCGTCTGCAGCTTCTTTCAATTTGGACCAGTCTAAAATTCTCTTGTGTTGTAATGGGTTAATCAACATTCCCTTTATTTTGTTGCTAAAGCAATCTTCAGCCTTTTTAAAATCAATAGGAGCATGTGAGTGCAGTCCTCTGCAAAGAGAATTTGTGTTTTCTTATCGATTTCAACTCGTGTTTGATTACATTTTGAGATCAAGTCAAATACAACGGATTCTTCACTGGAAATGTTTGCTAAACTTCGTCATTGAATGTTATATGCACAGGTGCTGATGACTAAACTTGATGACGATTTTGTTTATCCGCGTGACCAAACTGGTTGTTTAAATGACTAGCGGAAACCTCATCAATGACGTCATACTACCTTAAATTGTGGTGGGTCACATTTTAAAATATCTAAACTCCTTTTATGAATTGTAGCCTTACCATGTAGAATTATTTTAATATAATAATTTCAATTGTCAGATTTATTTATGCTTTCTGTATAGGTTTTTTTTTTTTTTTAAATTTTGGGGGAAGAGGGGTCAAATTGAAAGAAGCTTCAGACGACAATTTCAAGTTGATTGAATTTTTTTCCTCTTTTTTTTTTTTTTTTTATAGAAAAAATTGTGGACATTGTTTTTATTATGTTTTCCTAAGCTTTTTTCTTGAGAGGCATAAAAAGGCTTCATTAATTGGGAATGCGTTGAACACTTGAATTCATTTTTCAAATGACTAAAGTTAAAATCCAAATAGAAGTTGCAAGTTTTTCAAGGTTGAATATATTTCAACGGCATGTGACCTTTAGATAACTTTTCAAATGAAACTTGGATTGTAACCTCAGTTGAATATTTCATCAAGCTCTGATAAAATTGATAAATTGTTTTGATTATGATTATATTGATTAAATTGCCTGAAGAGTTATTGTAATTGACAGATAGGTAGCGATATTTAATTCAATTAAATAAAAATACAAAGCAAGTTTTGTAAATGACACACAATAACATTATTATTCATTTTCAGAGTCAATCATCAATCTACCAACCAACTTAGGAAATTACCAGAAGGATAAGATTTTAGACTAGTTCAAATTCAAAGAAATGGCATTTGACAAATTTTACTTGATGAAATTGAGAAATCTTTAAGACCTTTGGGAAAAAACATTGTGAATGAAGAATAATTAGCTTCATTTTTCAGAACTTTTCAAATTAACTCTTACTTGTCCAGGGACAGGTGGAGAAAATCAAATATTTCCACACCCCTGATTATATGGTTAGTTAGAGGCTAAAAGGTCGTAACCAAAGCTCTATTCATGTTGGGGCGCAAAAAGGAAGGATTGTGTGTGAATGAGTTGATCAATTAAAATGTAACATAAAAGGCATAAAACAATTTCATCTAAACAAAGTGTTGGACTGAAATGGATGATAATTTCATCATTAACCCATCATGCTGAACTAGAACATTCCTATTAAGGCAGGAGCTATAGACTAAGATCAGCCAGCACATATGTGCAGTCTGATGATGATCTTAGTGTATACCACCTGTTAAGCCCTTTCAAACCAGAGATGTTTGTGAAATTAATTTTCAAAATAATCATTGACCCTCAAATAGTTCCTACAATGCTTTCAGTCCTTGTATTTTAGATCTCAAAAGGATTTTATTCAGTATGACAAGGGTTACCATTTCACAAACAGGCAATGTTTTCACAATCACTCTACTGTCTGAAACTAGAACCAGGTAGGCTTCATGCAGCTATTTATAGACCTTTCATGTACTTGCTCTGTAGGCAATAGCTTCTCAGGTTATACTCTGCCATTCTTGTAATTGGAAAGATAGGGTGAACGACTTTCTCAACACTTGCATTTATACATGTAACAAGCAAGTTCTTCATTTTACACAATGTTTTCTACCAAGAAAGTTGAAAAAATCTTAAATTCCATAAACTTTGAATTGTCAGCTGTAATTTCGTTCAATTTTGAGTCAGTCTTAAATTTTGTCATATGGTAAAAGGTTAAGTAAAGAAACAGGATAAAACTAAGCTGTTATCCTGATATATTCCTGGAGGTCTAATATTCAAAAAAAGGATTAATAACAGAAAATAATGTCAGTGATGAAACAAAACATAATTGCAGCAATCCAGGTACAAAGACAACTAATTGTTCCAAGTCAGCAGATTTTTTTTTTCATAACCTTTCTTCTTTACTTATTTACAACCTGAATGATCAATTGATAACCCCTATTAATCCTTCTCATGCTGAATTCTAAAATGCATTAAAATCAAAGGGCTGATGGCACTGTAGGTCTGGTTGTTAGTGTCAATATTTAGTGTAGAAAAAGCACTGATTGCTTGCTAAATCAGTTATTCACAAACAATTCCTCTTTTTTAACCCCAAAGTAAAAAGCTTTAGAAAATATTGTGTAAAATGAAGAAATCTCTGATTTTTAATGATTTTCTGAATGAATGGCAGTTGTGTGAAATTCCCATGCTTGACTTTGGCTTTTCTACTTGCAGATAAGTACATATTTCAAGGCTTCTTGGGACAAGTAAATGCCAGGGCAAATCTTTGAATAGTTAAAAAAAAAAGGTCTCAAAGATAACACATACCGGTAATATATTTGAGAGTTAACTTTAAGTTTATTTAAAAGTAGAAAAGATTGTTGTTATTAAAGAAAATGCTGGTTTCCAGCATTTTCTTCATTAACAACAATATTTTCTCAAAATTATCTCTTCCTTTTTTGAGGGATAGTCAATTTTAATTCTGGGAGAAGTGGAAAAAATCCATATTTTCACAATCCCTGATTGATCTTTCTACTATACTTTAGGCTTCTGAAAAAAAAAGGTCTAGAACTTTCTTTTTATTTTTTCAAGGTAAGGGTTGTGAATAAATGATTTGTTGCTAGTTTAAAAATTAATTAAATATTATCTTAATACGTGTAGTTCTGCTAAACTTTTAACCCATTACCATACAACACCAGCTTTTGATGCCCTGAAGAAATATGACCATTTATGCTTGTAAGCATTACCCATTACCAGACAACAAAATTTTAGACTGGTCCAAATTGAGAGGACTTGCAGACAGCAAGTTAAAGTTGATGAAATTTTAGGGTTTTTTTATCTTTCTGTGTGGAAAACATTGTGGAAAATGAAGAAATTGCTTGTAACAAGCAATTTCATCATTTTACACAATGTTTTCACAATTGTTTTTCTTGAGAGGTGTCTAAAAGCCTAATTGTGTGGAAAAGGATTAAAAGAATCAGCTTAGTCAGAGAACAAAACAATTTTTGACCTAATATGTCTTTTTTCATCAAATGTAACCAAAATAACTGGACACTTTTGGAATCAACAATACTATGTCTGGGATTTATACTTCTTCCTCGTGGGAATTAGACCCTTCAACCAGATGTCACTCAAACACAATTAATGGATTTTTGGACCCGCCCACTATCTCCCACAAAAGTAAAAACTCAGAAAGGAAAAGGGGTTCTTTTGCACAATAAACTAAAACTAGACATTGTCCCAAAGCGAACTAATACCCCCCAACAGCGCTTTTTTTTATTAAAGGGCCATAAATCCTCCAAAAATCAATGGACCATAACCCAAATTGGATATGCACATGTCTGACTTATACCGAGTGTTTCTGTAAATTTTAATCAAATCTGTCCAATGGTTGTTGAGAAATTGGGGGACACGATTATTCACCAAAGGGCCATAACTTTGTCAAAAATCAATGGACCTTAACCAAAATAGAATATGCATATCTCTGTACTTGATACTGATTATATCAGTGAAGTTTGAATCGATGGTTGCCCAGAAATTGAGCGGACACGAAAAAACTACAGACAGACTGACCGACCGACAAGCTGACTCCTACATACCCCCCTAACAAAGTTAAGGGGGGTATAATAAAAACCTTGGTTTGAGACATAAACATCGTAACTACACCGTAAGTAAGTAGTAGCAGCAACATTTAAGCCACTTAACCAATAGAAAATGCTTAATATAAAAATGTATGAGTTCAAAGTTCACTTCCAGTCTAAATGAATTATTTGAATGGTTAATTGGTGTTTTGAATACCAGTAACAACGGCAATCCCTCAATTTGGCAATGGTACCACTGGTAGAAAGTTTCATGGGTCAGTGTTTTAGTCAAGATTACAAAAGAACTGGCCTATGTAGAGACAAAAGAAAATATGGTTGTGTTTGCAAAGGATTATAATCCTGAAAAAAAAAGCTCTGAAGTTACCCACATGTATTTTGTTTACAGGATAAAACATTACATTTAACTGGTCTAAACTGAAAGAAGTTGCAGACTACCTTTCAAATTATGCTAAAATTTCTAAATAAGTGCCGTACATGAAAAATATGTGTTATATGCATTTTCTCCTTTTCTCACCAAATTTTCTATGATTGTATTACTTCAGGATGTCAGCAAGCAACTGGTACTGGGTTGACCATTTCAAACAACCTGCTTTTTTTAAGCACCCCCCCCCCTGAAAAAAAACTTTTGAATGAATCAAGCAATTTCTTGATTATCCACTTTACTGAGAAGACTAATACTTATTTAAATTTGTATGAGTGAAATGCAATTTCTTCATTTCCCTCAATGTTTTCTTCCCTAAAATACAATTAGAATTTAAATCTGATAAACTTTAATTGTCTTCATCTTGTTTCAAATTGCACCAGTCTAAAAAATTGTCATCTGGTAATGGGTCAAATAACGTATGCAACAAAATAGACTGAAATTTTAAAGTATGCCGTCATATCAAACAATTTTGTTGGATAAACATTGCTTTTTTCGTCTTGCATCATACAGTGGTTTACAACCATGTGGATCCTAGTGAAAACAACAAATACTCCTACCTTTAAACCCAGAGTCAACAGTCTCACTCCTGTGCATATTCTCAAATCTTCTTTTATCAAATCTCTTCTCTGTCTGTAGTTTCTGTTTCCAATCCAATATATATGGCCCTGAAGGTCAAACTCAAATAAATGAAGTAAAATGAATTAGGATTTAAAAATTCCTCCCACAGTTGTATTGATTTTTTCTCACCCGATACCTAACTACCACCGAATTACTTATGTAGAATGGTTCTTGTCTGCCAGACAGAAAATTCCAATATTGGAAAATCTGCAGAAATCTTACACGAATAGAGTTATACACCCAGTCTGTATGATATTATAAATGGCGGTAAAATCAAATAATATTTTGTTGGAGAGCAACTGAATTGTTGTAATTACACTCACAGCTTAATCTTTAATCCTTGAGAAAATTATAGACTAGTGCAAAGTGAAAGAACTTTAGGACGGCAATTTAGAGTTTTGAAATATAATTTTTTGAACTTTCTGGTTAGAAAACATTCTTGTTATCCATGTTTTTCAAAGATTTTTTTTATGGGTATCAGAAAGCGTCAAAGTGTGTGATTGGGTTAATTAAAGCTGTAACATTGACATTTTGATGGCCTACCAATAGCAGGCAACTGATGTTATACCAGTAAGAGGACCAGGATGGTCCTATTATGTTCTCCTCTAACCCGAGTGTGATAGCCTTTAAGGATTCAGAGAAGGTTTTTAAAGATTTCAGTTTTCATCTTAGAGTACAAAGTAAGATTTTATCACAATTCTGATTTCTATCTAAGAATGATACTTTGAACTATTTTGATGAACAACCATAAGACAGTACTACATACACAATTTGAAGCTGCAGAGCAGACGATTGCACTTTGCAGAGAAGACATAGAAATCTTGTGGAAATTGTATGCAAATTAAATAATGTCACTGGATTTCCACTAAAATAATTCATGTACACAGGTTTTTCAGCAAAATTGCATCTGCAGAAATATTAAATCTTTAATTTTTGATGAGGAAAAAGAAGAAAACTTAGGATATTGCAAGTAATGAGCTAATAGTTGACAGACTGTTTAAGAAAAATACATTCTTAATCACCTCCATTAAATGAGATTTCAATGCAAGCTTGATTATCCCACTGATGGGTGGAAATACAGATTTTCTCCACTTGTACCGGAACAAGCAAGATTAGATTTTCCTCAAGTCCAGAATTAAAATGAACTTGTCAGCAACAAAGTTAAGAGATAAATTGTTAAAGAAGTAAATGCTTGAATACAGCATTTTCTTCATTAACCACAAAATATTCTACCTTTCAGTAAAAACAATATAATAACTTTCCAATATATGAGTTATGTTTGTGGTCTAATTTTGTACCATTCAAAAATCTGAGCTCGTATTTACTCGTTCCTAGATTAGTTGCCTTGAAAATAGACAAATTGGCAAGGGAATTCCACACCTCTTTATATATTTCGGATGAACTTGTGTGAACTTATGTATGAACTTGAAAAGTAAATGCCCTAATATACTGTTTTTATTGTGCTTGTTCTCAGTTCTTGGTCTAGAGTTTGAACCCTGGATCATTTACGAATGCATTTTACTCTAAATCCAAGGCTCTTGAGAAGGCTCAAATGCTGTCAGTCCAAGGATCTGGAGTTTGAACCTTGGCTAAGTTTATAATCTGCTATGATCTGAATTGTCTTTGGATTCATGATTTTGCTATGTTCCTTTATCATACAATGACATTCTTTTCTTTGCTTTTGTTAAAAAGAAGGTTTAGTTTTTGCAATTTTTTTCCACATTTTGATTTAACCTGTTCCCACGCAATTCAGTTTTTTTTAAACCCATTGAGAAATAAGCTTTTGAAAACAATGTGGAAAATGAAGAAATTGCTTGTTATGAGCAATTTCTTCATTATCCACTTTGTTTATTACATCGAAAGACAAAGATTTTCAAAATTCCTTTGACTAATAGTTATTGTCACCAACTTCTTTCAGTTTGGACTAGTATAAAATTTTGTCATCTAGCAATGTATCAAAATGTATATCTACTTCAAAATACTCAGTCTTTCTGCAATTTTCTGCATTCTGATTCTGCGTTTCATTTTCGCATATTTAAGTCTAAATGTGGATATAGTTTCTGTGTCAAAATACACCCCTTTTCCATAAATTTTACTCATTCTTTTCCACAGCTTTATCTGCATTCTTACTTAAATGCCTATTTTATTGTCAGAACATTTCTTGAATGGTTACAGAAAAAAATTAATGATGAAAATGGAAATCTGATCTAAGCGCAATGAATCCCCTTTTCATCAATGTAAATAAAGCCTAAAAGAATTAACTCATTCTCTCACAATAACACTTTTTGATGCCCCTAGAAGAAAAACTTTGGAAAAATGTGAAAAAAGGAATAAATTGCTTGTTTCCAGCAATTTTGATTATATCAATGATGTCTTACTCCAAAACAGCAAAGATTTTTAAAATTCCATGAACTAAAAAATGTCATCTGCAACTCCTCAATTTGGACCTGTCTAAAATCTAGTTGTCTAGTAATAAGTAGGTTAACCCATTTACCAGACAAGAAAATTTTAGACTGGTCAAAATTGAAAGTAGTTGCAGACAACAATTTAAAGGTTTTAGATTTTGTCACCTTTCTTGGTAGAAAACATTATATAAAATGAAGAAATTGCTCTTTACACGCAATTTCTTCATTTCACACAATGTTTTCCCAATTGTTTTTCTTGAGGGCTCGAAAAACATCACTGTGTGGGAATGGGCTTAGAAGCTTTCTTCTGCATAAAAATAGGCTTTAATTTCCTTTTTGGTTTGCCTGGTTTTTTCTTTCACATATCATCAGAAAAGTAGATTTTGTACATGTATTTGGATTCTCGTTCTGTTTGAAAAAAAAATTACCTGAAGGTCATGTTTGAAAGAGATAAAGGAAAATATAAAAACAAAAAATGTAGTACAAAATATGTATGTATGCATTTCCCCCTTTTTCTATAATGATTTCTAGCCTTCTAAGGTAGTCGGAAATTACAGATGCTTGCGCACTCTTAGTGAATGTAAACATATAGAATTAACAGATCCTGTCAGTACATTTTATGACAAATTTCGCTTATTATGGAGATATGAAAGATAGGTTTTATTTTCGTCATAATTCACACCAACAAGAATGTAAATTTGAACATATAAATTTTTAACTTTTAGCAATTTTGTTAATCTTATTCAAGCAAAATCAAAGCAGACACATTGAAATTTGTTTCGGCTGCTTCCTTTGATCATGATCAATCAGACGCTTATGCAAATTAGGCCACGCCTACCGTTTTGTTTAGAAAAAGCAGAAGCCCTGAGAGGCTATATGATCTCAAATTAAAACATTCTCTATGTTGTTTTAAGAACTATGGATCAATAGAGGTATTTTTTATTTTTTTGAAAACTATGGAAACTCTGAAGGGTTATTATAACTGAAATCACAGCATGTATTTGTGTGTGTGTTTTTAGGTCCTTGAGGTTCAAAGGGGTAAATACAGAGCCAATTATAATTTCAATGCATTTGCTGATGCCTATTATGCTGTATTATAACAAAACGTGCCTACACAAAGAGCTGCTGCAATGGTGTCTCTTACTCCACTCTGAAGGTTAGGATTAGAGGCCATGTTGGTCTTGATGTTGTCAAATCTGTTCCACTTCCTATGTTTTCACTTGACTAGGAGACTTTGCTGACACAACATATAAATAGCAGGCTGAGCTTGGATTTGGATATACTAGACAGGAGACATTAAACCTAACCTCATATTATGCCATCCATTTAGGTTAAAGAAGTAAAGGAGACCCTCTCAGTTTGCACTGGCTATACAATTTTCTTGAGAGTTGGCCTGAATTGCGTGTGAGAAAACCTAGGAGCCTTGAAGCAGCTAGAGTTAGAAGTGCCACTAGACCAGTGATAGATAAGTACTTTAAAGAGCTTGAAAAAATCCTACTTACCCATAACTTACAGGACAGTCCAAATGCCATTTTTAATGTTGATGAAAAAGGCCTAACTACTGAGCACAAACCTCCTAAAATTATTTCTGGAACAGCATACAAACTTCAAGCTGTAACTTCGGGGAGGTCTCAAACTGTAACAATCATTGGTGCTGGTAATGCAACAGGTCAACAAGTGCCACCTTTCTTTGCTTTCCTGGTAAGAGAATGACAGATGGTCTGAAGCAAGGATCTTCAACTGGAGCTGCTGGCACTATGAGTGATTCTGGCTGGTCTAACACCGAGATCTTGAATATGTTCATTAGCATCTTAAAAAGTATATGCCACAGTGTGATGCCAAGTCACCTGTTCTTGTTCTTTATAATGGCCACAGGAGCCACATTTCAATAAGCCTAATCCAATGGGCAAAGGAAAACCATATCATCTTATTTGTTCTACCACCACATTGTAGTCATTTCTTACAGCCATTAGATGTAAGCTGCTATGGGCCATTTGAGCTGAGCTATAATGGTGCCTGCCATACTTACCTGAGAGAGTCTGGAGGCAATGTGATCACACAGTATGATGTATGTCAAATAGCCTGTAAGGTGTACACAGTTACACTTACTCCTTCAAATATTCATGTAGCTTTTAAAAAATGTGGAATTTATCCTTTGGACCGATCTGTAATTTCAGACTCCCATTGGCACCATCGATGTCATTTCCACGACAGTCAAAACTGGATGAGCCTTCAAAACATGCCCAACCTACATCTGATGTCATCAGCAATGTTTCCACTACAGTGGAGAGAGATTTTTGGAGACAAGAGGTAGAGAAATCTTGAAAAATTTAAAGTAGCTAAGGTTAGTGACTATTTCTTTTTGTCAGATTGCAGAAAAAATTTAAACTTTCAAAACCTTATACACAATTACTCAGAGTGAGATTATGATTTTGAAGATTTGTTATTTAAATTAATCAAGTAAGCTAGTTTCCAATTACTGTGATATTCTTACATCGACAAAAACTGGTGACTCCGGAAAGGTGAAAGTGACTTCGGTAAATTACAACTTCGGTAAATTCATATTATATAGAAAAATAATGGAGACATTGGTAAAAAGGTAATTAAAGTGTTATTATCACCTCACGACCAGTTTTTTTCACTAGTCATCTTAATTGATTTTAACAGTTTGTAATGAATAAAATTATATATTGGAGTAAGTATCGTCGGGTGTCCTAGTTTCGGCCATGTCCTACTTCCGCCATGTTTGATGTTTTTACTATAATCTCGCGAGATTTTACTAACGCGCGAGAGTGACCGTGGGAATATTTTTACAACTTTACTACGAGTACGCTCAGAGCAAAAACCTGTCATTATGAGGTTTAAACAGGTAAGTTACAACATATTTTAATCCAAACATGTATTTTTACCCGTGTTTTCATATTTCCAAATTTTCCTTTTAAAAATCCATCGTTTTTACACAAAAAACCCACCCGGAGAAAAAATCTTGCAGCTTTTCGTCTGCTTTGTTTACGTTTATGAATTAAAGTCACGTGACCTTCAAGGGAATTGTAGGCCAGGCTATTTTAATGTTGGTTTTTGGTGCCTAGGGGTCTTAAGGATTCAAACAAAGAACTAAGAATTTTTTCTTGTCTTTTCAGCCTTACCATGTGAAAATCCCCAAAACAAAGAGGGCCTACTCCCATGATGCCTTGACTAATGCATATATTGAATGTGTTGAGAACAACATGCCTGCAAGAAAAGCTGCAAAGCTGTTTAATGTACCCAGATCCACATTAATGGATAGGCTATCTGGTAAAATTCACATTGACACGGTCACAACCAAGCAACCACTGTTCTCCCAACTGGAAGAAGCAAAACTAGCACATCATCTTAAAACAATGGCAAGCTATGGCTATGGTTACACTAGACAAGAGTGTCTTAATCTGGCAAGTGATATGGCTGTACAATTGGGCAAAAGAACTAAAGAACAACCATTGACATTTAAGTGGATTCGTGGGTTTCTCAAGAGATGGCCTGACCTCCGTGTTCTAAAGCCAAGGGTCTTGAGTATACCAGGGCAAAAATGGCATCTGAAACAACTGTGTCCAGGTACTTTGATAATCTGAAGCAGTGTTTGAATGAGCATGGACTCACTGATAAGCCTCATTTAGTATTCAACCTCGATGAAAAAGGTTTAACTACCGAGCATAAGCCTCCATGTGTTATTGGAAGTGCCATCCATTGCCCCCCAGGTGTTACATCAGGACGTGGTAAAACTGTAACTATACTTGGTTGTATCAGTGCCAGTGGTATGGCTGTACCCCCATTCTTTGTGTTTCCCGGTAAACGGATGAACCCTGGAGTTCAAAGGAAAGTCTCCAGGAGCTGATGGAACAGTGAGTGAAACCGGTTGGTCTAATCAGGCAGTTTTTAGACAGTATTTGATGGAGCATTTTATCAAGTTTATTCCTGGACATAAGGAGAAAGTTCTCCTCATATTGGATGGCCACAAATCTCATGTGTCTGTTGATGTATGTGACTGGGCAAAAGAACATGGCATTATCTTCTTTTTTCTTCCACCACATACAAGCCATATCCTGCAACCCCTTGATGTGTCATGCTATGGGCCCTTTGAGCGTATGTTCAACAATTAGTGTCATAAGATGATGCGACAGACAGAAGCTGTTCTGACCCGCTATAATGTGTGCGAGATTGCCTGTAGAGTTTACTCAAAAGCTTTAGGGCCAGATAATGCTCAGTCAGCATTTAGACGGACAGGTATATACCCTCTGGACAAAGCAGCAATTCCTGCACAATACCTTTTACCTGCTGAAGTGTATGGAAATGAAGGTCAGGCAGCAGAAGATGATGCAGATAGCCAGGCTAGCGATGCAACAGTGCAAGGCGGCATTATTGTTGGCACATCCGCAGTTCATGAAACTGTTTTTCAAAGCCTTTCCGCAAAAGTAGACAAACTTAAAAGCATTAAAAGCGAAAAGAAAATTAAGCCAAGGAAAACAGTCAGTAAAATAGTTGCGGGAAAACAAATGTCAGACGATGTTCTTGACAAGCTGAGAGAACATCAGAACAAAAATAAGAAGATTATAAAAAATAAATCAAACCTTAAAATTAACCCAAAAAAACTACTTAAGAAGGTGAAAATTATCAGTCAAGACCCTAAGCCAGGTCCATCTCATGTGAATATGTCTCCAGAAATCTCCTCTGACTCGGACACATGTGACACCCAAACGGAATGTTGTGTATGTAACAAAGTTCAGCCTGAGGAAATTTCCAAGTGTGCAAGTCTTGTATTTGTAAAATGGGCTCAGTGTGATGGGATGAAACATGGGTTTCCCTGCTTGCACTGGGTCCATCTTACATATTGCACACCTGTCAGAGTTATCAGGAAAAATGAAAAGTTCTTCTGCCCACACTGTAATGAGGAATAGAATAGGTTTGAATAAAATTTATGCAGTTGGAAATTAGTCTTTTGAGAACAGTTGTAATTCTCGCTTAGCTTAGGTGTTTATTATATTACTTTATAAATGAACAAATGTTTTGTATTTTAACCAAATAATACTTCTAATTGGCCTTAAAATTTTGCTGAAGCACGAGATAAAGTATGACGTCACTTAAAGGTCGGAAGTAGGACAGTTCAAAATGGCGGACTTACCCCGGGGTTGTTTATTTATGATACATAAATATCAGCAAAATTGTACGCCTTGAAAAGGGATTTATCTACAATAAGATTTGAAAATTACGGAATTAAAAGGTAAGCATGCGAAATTTTGTATCAAGCATTAAAATGAAAATCCGTATCGCTAAATGCGCTTAGGTGGCCGGAACTAGGTCACCCGAGGATATTTGAGAAATCTAGAAAGTTTAATCCATTTCCACAAAACCCACCACCCCTTATTTTACTATATAATATCAATTTACCAAAGTTGCTACTATATTCTTCGTGGAGATATGCGCACAATATATTTTCAAAATATTGAGATAACAAAATTTTACCGTGAAAGAATATTTAGAATTCAAGCGCCACGGAAATATTTCGTTGTTGTTGTCATCTACGTAATGAAATGGAACCTTGATTTTGAATAGACTGGGAGATTTGACTGGCCGCAGCCCGTCAGACGATTAACATAATTTTATAAGGGGTTTTAAATCTGGTCTTTTTGAAAAAAAAAAGTTAAACTGTCTGTTTACAAAAAATGATTCTGCCTTCTAAAACTTACGCCTTGAACATGGTCAACACAGAAACTCATGAACTTAGAATTTTCAATTTGGATTTTGAAAACAAATATACTAAACAAATTAACATTTTAGTGAATATATTTTCTAAGAATAAGATAAGCTCGGAAAGAAATATGTTAAATTCTACTCAACATACAGGGAAAATTTTCTCTAAGACCGTATTTTTCAGTAACCGTTTTCTTTAAGGGCAAACTGGCGGATTTGGCGTGCCAGTTTGTTTAGCAGTGAGCAAAGATTAAACTTGGTTGTCTCGATTGAAGGGTTTATAAAACACCATGTTTTATAAAATCATTAATAATTTTGTTGCAGTGCCAGTAACAGCTTATCTTGAAAGACCAGTGAGGACCACCCGACATATGCACACAGCATCTTTCAGACAGAACCACACAAATGCAGCCTACTTTAAATATTTTTTCCCTACACAGTGATACTATGGAACAGCCTTCCAGAAACAATTGTACAGCAACCTGATATTGCAGCATTCAGAAAGAGTCTCGATTCTTTTCAGATAGTGAGCCGTCCCTGAATGACCAAAATACGTTTTATCAGCCCTTTTAATCTAACACTCACAATACTTTTAAAATTTTGCACCCTAACTAATGTCTAACAGTTTTTATTCCAGCACAGACGCGCACCTGCCAGTAATACCCGAAAGGGGAGTTGGGCAGTATATATACATATATAGATAGGGTTAAATACAGAATCGGAGTTATTAAAGTGTCGTGTCCCATTCAGATCTGCTAACTATCGATCCGCGAGGTTGGTGACGGACTTTCTTTATTTAATCTAATTTGTATCATGCAATGAGTTGATGAAAAACATTTAATCTGCCTAGGTTGTGGCAAGTCTAGGTAATGTTTAAGAAATGTTAATGATGGACCACATATACACTGTATTTGTTGATTGTTGACCCAGTGGGGTACATATTAGTTGTCAATTGATCCTCATTGGGACTTTTTTGTTCGTTGTGCATTCGCCCACATAGACAATTGTTATTAGGCCTTTGTTTGGCTTTGTTAAAGTCGACAGCGGTACCGGTCTAGTTCGGGGCTTGCAAATATCAAGTGTCGGCAGCACCGGGTTTTTTTGGTGTGTGTGTGTGTGTGTGTGTGTGTGTGTGTGTGTGTGTGTGTGTGTGTGTGTGTGTGTGTGTGTGTGTGTGTGTGTGTGTGTGTGTGTGTGTGTGTGTGTGTGTGTGTGTGTGTGTGTGTGTAAGTGTGTGTGTGTGTGTGTGTGTGTGTGTGTGTGTGTGTGTGTGTGTTGTATTAAATTGAAGCCGCAGTCAACTGTCGGCTAATTCAGATATTAATAAAATATTTGTGTTTTGATGAGTTTTACGATTTATCAATGCATTCGAAATAACTGTTAGTTATTAGACTTGTACCACTGTCGACTTTAGACGGTTTATGTTAGTTATATTCTTTTTCAAAATTCTGGAATCTGGCCCGACTCTAGTTTTTAGATCCAATGTATAGCTTCGTTGCTCTTTGATGGGCAAGGCTGGGTATTTGCTAGTTTCTGATTGATCTATTATGTATGTTAAACCCATCGTCTGATAGCTGTCGCTGAGAAACAAAATGTCCGTAAACCGGAAAAAGAGGCAAAAGATATTGCAGTTTGATGGATGCTAAATTGAAATCCTAAACATTATTAATTCAAAATCAAAGGAATGGCAGCGCTAGAAAAGCCTTAATGAGGGTCAATATTCCTTTTGAAAATCGATTATTCAAACAAGTCTGGCTGAAAGGGGACAAGCAGGAGGTGAAGAGTAAGATCAGACTGCACTTATGTGCAAGCTGATCTTTATCTATACCTCCTGCCAAAACAGGAATATTCCGGGTTCAGCACGACAAGGGTTAATAAACCCCGTGTAAAAAGAGGTCACATATGAGAAATTTCAAATGTGTAAAGATAAGAAAATGGTATAATGTACTCGTCTAAAACACTGAATTTCCAAAGGATCGTTGTCGAGAGCGCATGTGTTAAATAAAAGGGTGAAACTTTGAAAAATCATTAGATGACGGATAATAAAGATAACATGGATAACGATATAAATACAGTTAATTTCGCGGTTGCACATCAGTGATTTTTCACGCACAGTAATATTGTAAATGGCAAATCATTTTATCTTTGGCTGGTATATATGATTATGATATGCACTATTGAAATATTTTTTATAAGAACCAAAAATAAAAAGACAATATACTGTTTACTTTACAGCTGGTAATATTGTATTGTGATAAAGTTTTTTCATTACCCGGAGTCCTTGTTGATCGTGTCGAATGAAATACAAATCTTAAATGATGTAGTGTGCATTAATTATACCGCGCAATAGAAAGTTTCATGTTTTGAACGTTAAGTCAATCTACACAAAGGGCGTGCTATTAATCACTTATTTGTCTCGTTTTAAATATTTCCTCATTTTGATAATGTACATTGGTATAAATTTTGAAAAGTTGCAGATGAACAAGTTCAAGTGAGTGATTAGATATTGAAAAGTCCATGACCTAAGGCAGGTAGAAGCATGTTTTTTTTCCAACATACTCAGCTTGCAAGATTGCAGAGTTTGTTGATTTTTTTTTTCTGTAGAGGGTAGAGCCTTGTGACCAAAAGAATGCGTCAACAGCTTGTTTGCCGAACATCAGTACGAACATATGGGCTACTGAAGTTTTTTGTGCTTTCGCCATGCAATTGACAAATCGCGGCTGTCAATCAAATAACTGGTCGACCAATGAAATCAGTCATTTAGGCCAGAAATGAGATTTGACCTTAGACATTGGCATCCGTTTTTGTTAACATTTTTGTTGGTTTGGCAACTTAAACGTCGTAACTACAGCTTATTCAAGCTGTAGTTACGACGTTTAGGTCGCCAACCAACTATACTACTTATTTGATGCATGCTACTGGCCATATATTTTTTTTTAAAAATAACGCTGTTTAAAATCGAAGCGGGACCTCCTCTTGGAGTCAATTGGTGGGGCTAACGATTTGGGTGTCTGTGCGCGAATTCGTGTATGCATCCTATTCATGTCCGGACTTTATCTTCTACAATTATCGGCGGATTTCAAAATGAGCGTTCTTATATTTGAATACAATGATATTTTGATTTGTTTGCATAATTAACATCCACGCAAATTTTACTTATTCATGCCATTCTGGGTTTAACAGGTTCTGATCTGGGACTCCGGAATTTCCTGTCTATAAGGATATACCCCGTCTACCCATTAACCCTTTTCCGTAAAATCCGTGGTTTTGTTTTCGTTCTGTGATAAAACACTCTTTCTTTCTTCTTTCATACGGGATGGTTACTGCACTTACTTTCTAATGTCGTACGCTACCCCGTTGAGTTTTGCTTAAAACTCTGTTTAAAACAAACGTTAAAGGGTGAAATTGCTTCCTAAGTGCCAATGTAATCTGCCGTTTAACTTGAAATAGCAGTAATGGTTACATCCTCTAAGTAATAAATCAAACATTGCAAAAAATGGAAATTCACTGTACGAGACGGCAAGTATTATATACTTTCTATTACTTCTTTCTTGAAATTTATCGCGCGGGACGGCAAGAATCGCATACTTTATATTGATATGCTATTTGACTTTATAGCCCGAGACGGCGAGTCACTTTTGCTGGTTACTAGTACACGTAGGTTATTCTGCGTTATTGTCCTACTAATTTTGACACTGTTGCATGGTAATACTTCTTTAAACCCATTCCTGTTCAATCCCTGGTTTTTACGTTCCTGTGATTTAGTACTTGAGAAAATATTGTGGAAAAAGAAGAAATTGCTTGTAACAAGCATTTTTTTCTTTTCCAACAATATTTTCTACCCTGTAACTTGGTTACTTTTCAAATTGAAACCTATTTCAAATTAGACAAGTCTAAAATGTTTAAAAAAAAACAAAAAAAAAACGAAAAAGGTTAATGAAAAGGTATTGGGTAGCGTTTTTAACAGTCCTCTCGTCATAGCGTATTAAATATTTTTGCCGTTCCTTGTGCGAATTGACCATTCGCGGTGTCTGAGTCAAAAAAATCAATCGACCAATTAAATAATTCATTTAGACCGGAAGTGAATTTTCAAGAAATTTTTTAAATTGATCCGAATTCAGTAATTATAATCATGTACTATTATAAATTAGGAATTTCGCTATTTCAATTCAGAAATGTTTTATAATTGATCCGATTTAATTCTTCATATTTATGTATTGACGCCCCCTATTATAATTCCCGGACCTCGCTATTTCAAGTCAGGATGATGAGCAGACAAATCTTGTTATAATACTACAATACAGATATCAATTTTTCGTTTCGTCTGCCCCCTTTTTTTTTCATGTTTATATTATAATTGGTATTGTGAGGTGGTTTGTCAGTAGCTTCATAAAGAAGTACCCAGGACAGTGTTAAAATAACAACAATAATAATAATAATAATAATAAAAATAGAAAACTATTAGCATAAATCTCCTTCACAGGGGGGCGGGGCGGAAGAGGCGACAAGTTCTAACTAGACATAGTCGCAAAGCGAACTAATACCCCTCAACAGCGCTTGTCCATATACAAGTGCTATCTGCAAAAGGGCCATAACAAAAAAATGGACTTTTTTAATTAAAGGGCCATAAATCCGTCAAAATTCAATGGACCATAACCAAAACTGGATATGCACATGTCTGACTTATACCGAGTGTTTCTGTAAAATTTGAATCAAATCCGTCCAATGGTTGCTGAGAAATTGAACGGACACGATTTTTCACCAAAGGGCAATAGCTCCGTCAAAAAACAATGGACCGTAACCAAAATAGAATATGCACATCTCTACTTGATACTGATTATATCAGTGAAGTTTGAATCAAAACCGTCCAATGGTTGCCCAGAAATTGAGCAGACGCGAAAAAGCTACAGACAGACGGACGGACGGACCGGCGGACGGACGGACCGACAAGCTGACTCCTATATACCCCCCCCCTAACAAAGTTAAGGGGGGTAAAATCCCGGTTTTCTTGTTTTCAAAAGCGGCGATATCTTTGACAGGAGGCTAAAATACGATGATCTTGCTAATACGGGTGAATCATGTTTAATATTGAGGTTAATGTATTACAAAACAGTTCATCTTTTTGAAGCTTCCTCCTCCTCAAGAAAAGAGAGTAACGAAACATTTTGGAGAATGAAAAAATAGCTTGTTACAAGTAATTTCTTGATTTCCCACAATGCGGCTGCCAATGAAATAATCAATCGACACATGAAGTCATTTATTTAGACTGGAGGTTAACTTTGAACTCCGACATTGGCCGCCATTTATGAAAAGCACTATTTTCGGGTTGGCGACCTAAACGTCGTAACGACAGCTTTTTCAAGCTGTAGTTACGACGTGTAGATCGCCAAACAACCTTTCTACTTTTTAGTTTTGAATGCTAATGGCCATAAACTCCAATTAAAATCGAAATGGAAATTCCCGTAGGAGTCAATGGGCGGGACGAACGGAGTCAATGGGCGGCCAGCGATTGGTCAATTGTCAAATGATATTGTTCCGCTTCAACTCTACGAGTATGGCCAGCTCTGTTGTTAACGTGTTGTGCTCTCAAAACTTCGGTCGAATATTCGAGCCTCTTCTCGTCCAACATTTTTTCCGACATTTGTCTCTTACCAGTGAACGTATCATGAACTGTGCGCCTCGAGGGATAAGCAGCTGATGGTTCGGATCGAATGTTGTAGTTGTACTGGTGTGAGAAATGACAGGAAGCCATTGTTAGGTACACCAGCCTCCGAGATATAATCGAAATGCTGTTAAAATAGTGTTAATTCTCGTATAATCAACAGAACCCCACTTCGATTCATCCTAGATAATTTTGCCCGAAGTTGCTCTTTCCTCCACGGTGTAATTTGCTGGATCATTCAGATGGACCCATTAAAATTAACAGGAAAAAAGTCTTATGATAAGCCAGTGTGAACAATATTATTTCGCGAACCATGGATGTCCTAGTAGTTACACTTTTCAAAGTCTTGTTTTATTGTTTTTCGTGTATTTTTCTTAAATTAACCAAAGTCGAGATCGATTGTGGAACGTTTAAATGTGTTTACACACACTCGTGCGCAACTTGGGAGAGAAGTGTTGGGATTGTATTTGTTTAGACCCCGAAGCATTAACCCGTTCCCACACAATCCCCCCTTTTTACGCACCTTAAGAAAAAAGCTTTGGAAAAAAATGTGTAAAATGAAGAAATTGCTTGATAAAAGCAATTTCTTCATTATCCACAATGTTTTCTTCACCAAAAAATGAAGAAAAAAATGAAATTCCATTTTCTTGAAATTGTCGTCTACAGCTTCTTTCAATTTGGACCAGTCTAAAATTTTGTTGTCCGGGAATTGGTTAAGTGTAAGATTATTATAAAGTGTAACATTATGTTATACACGGGGTTGACGGATAGTTGACGACTCTCACTGAGCCCCGACAGGAAGCTCAACTAAGATATGGAACGGTGCCTTTTCTAAATCTATGGTCAGGAACTTATTGCAAAAATGTAAAATGGTTGGCTGACGACTTAAACGCCTTAACTACAGCTAGAATAAGCTTTAGTTGCGACGTTTAAGTCGCAAGTAAAACAAAAATTATTCACATAAATTTCAGCCAAAAATGAAAATCAAATTTCACTTCCAGTCTGCATGAATGATCGATTCTTCAATTACTTGTAACCAGCAAAATCTCCTTTTCTTATCATCATTATATCTAGCCCAAACGCTATTTTTTTCCAAGTTAGCCGCAATTTTACTAATTAATACACAATCCCTCATGTTTACGCACGAAAAAAAAAAAAAAAAAGAAACAATGTGAGAAAAAAGTAAAATGCTGAAAATTATCGATTTTCCCACAATGCTTACTATTCTGTCTGGTTCATCAAATTACCCCCTGTTTTAAACATTTTAAATGTCGCATGCATTTTTTTTTTACTTTGCACTAGACTTAAATATTTTGCCGTCTGGTAAAAAGATAAATTGGCGTCAGCCAGTCTAAAATTATTCGTTTTGTAAAGAGTGTACACATGCGCGGATCAAGAGGCGAGTTGACCCCGCCCATTGACTCCGAAAGGAAATCCCGCTACGATTTTAAGCGACGTTCTTTTCAAAATCTATGGCAAGTAGCATGTAACAAAAAGATAAAATAGTTGGTTGGCGCATAGACGTCGTAAGTACAGCCTGAAAAAGCTGAAGTTATGACGCTATGGTCGCCAAACCAACAAAAAAGCTTAACACAAATTGCGGCCAAAAACTCATTTCTGGTCTAATTGAAGGATTTCATTAGTCAACTGGTTATTTGAATGACAGCCGCGATTGGTCAATTGTTTAAAACGTGCACATTTTGGATTGGACAACCCCTCAACCCATTCCCACACAATAAAAATTTAGACTGGTCCAAATTCAAAGATGTTGCAGAGGACAATTTAAAGTTAATGAAATTTCAGATTTTTTTCATCCTTCTGGTTAGAAAACATTGTGGATAAAGAAGAAATTGCTTGAAACAAGCAATTTCTTCATTTTCCACAATTGTTTTCTAAAGATTTCATATTGAGGGGCGTTTAAAAGCGTCACTGTGTAGGAATAGGTTAAGAAAAATTTCGATCCGTGTCTTTTTTTCCCTTTCAAAACTTTGATAACACACTGATACCTAAGGCTGTGTATTACGGTAATGTAACATATGATTACGTGCGGAAGTGCACGAAAACACCTTCCATTGACATTGAGGTTCAGATAATCAGTTTTCCTTCCAGACTTGAAACAAACTCTGCATTGGTCTTATTACCCTTTGCCTGTTTTCTTTTTTCGTATCTTCGGTATTTACGAGATGACAAAATTTTGGACTGATCCACATTGGAAGAAGTTGAAGACTGCAATTTTCGTTGACGAAACTTGAAAAATCTCTGTTTTTGGGGTAGAAAACACTGTGCATAATGAAGAAATTGCTTGAAACGCGCTGACAAAACTGAATAGTTTTAGAAAACAAATTAGAAAAAGAAGAATTTATTTTAATAAGCAATTTCTCCTTTTCTCACAATGCTTTCTACTCTATTTTGTACGTATTATTCAATTTTAGCACCGTTTGAATTGTCGCCTTCATCCCTTTTGAATATGGTCTAGTCTAAATTTGTCGTCTGGTAATCGGTTAAACGAAAACGGTCCATCTCGGACTTCACAACGGTAAAAATGTGATTTTAAACTACATAAAAAGGCATTATAGTTTATTAAAGCAAATTGCCGAATATTTCATTTAACACAAACATAGTACAAAGGCCAATTCCTGTGTCAAGTTTGAAATTTTAGACTGGTCCAAATTGAAAGAAGTTGCAGATGACAATGAAAATTTGGTGCAATTTGAAATGAAACAATCCTATGAGGTTGAAACATTGTGGGAAAAGAAGAAATTGCTTGTTACAAGCAATTTCTTCTTTTTCCACAATGTTTTCTCAAGTATAAATTCACAGTGACGTAAAATTCCTGTACGGGAAAGGGTGACCTTATGTTAAAACAGGGGGGAAATTTTAATATCACCCGAAGAAAATTCTCAAATTTGATAAGTTCAATCGTAGTCGACTGCATTCTATGCGCCGTTTTTCTCTCTCAGATTTTTCAGCTGTAATTGTTTTCCTTCTTCTCTCACCCTTTTCTAACCAAGATGTTTTAATCATGGGTTTATAGTGTACTCAAACACAGTAAGGAAAAAAACCCAAAACGTGTAATGGCTCAAATCAATTGATGCAGTTGTACATGTTACTGGTGTGAAAAATGACAGGAAGCCATGGTTGGGTGCAACTACCAACTGCGGTTTTACTGAAATACTACTGAAAGTGACGAAAAATCTAATTCACTTAATCTTCGTCTAACTAGCTTTCAATATCAATAATTTTTTTTACTTTTCCGAGATTATCCTTTTCCGATGACAGTCCATGAATAAGTAAGGTATCATTTAATAAAATCGGACAATATTTTAGTTTGCAATGATCATTGAGAATTATTACCAATAAGAAACAATGAGAGATCTGTACATATTTTAGACCTTCTGCAATCCAACAGAAGCTTAGCCCATTCCCACACAATCACGCTTTTTACGCCTCTTGAGAATTACATCAAAGAAAACATTGTGATAAAAGTAGAAATTGCTTGTTTCAAAAATTTTCTACTCTTACTGTGCCTTAGTTTTCAATTTCAAAGCGATTTGAATTGTCGTCTGTAACTAGTCCAAATTCTTGTTCTTTACCCATTTCTACACAATCCTGCTTTTTAAACCCAATCATGAAAAAGGTTTTGGAAAACATAGTGGAAAATGAAGAAATTGCTTGTAACAATTTCTTCATGTTTCACTATGGTTTCTTCCTAGAAGGTTAAAGAGCTCTAAAACCACATTAGCTTTCAATTGTCGTCTGCCACTTATTTCAATTTGGACCTGCATACAATTAAAGTTGTGTAGGAATAGTTTAAGCAGTATATAGCAAAATACGCTCGTTCATTGTACAACATAGACAGGGGCATGGCTTTTTTATTCCATTTTTTAGAAACCACATTATTTTCGTGGTCAGTTGAGAACCATTACCAGAAAATAAACACCAAAATTGTGATAAGTGAAGACTCCAGTCAGTTTGCAAAAATTGCATAGTCTAATCTTGATAACCATTGCCCGTCTTTCATAGAAAGAATATCATTTATTAACCAATATATTGCTCAGATGGCCAAATTTCTTTCAAAATTTCAAAAGGGGCGACACTCTAATAAACAAAGCCTTTAACTTTTATATGTTTAACGTATTTGTTGGATTTGCGACCTAAACACCGTATCTACAGCTTATTGGAAAGCACAAATAAGGCAATTTTCGGTAAAATCGAAAGATAAAGTATTTACCTGGTGAATTCCGGTTCAATTAAATGAAGATCTTAATTGATTGATTGATTGAATGGAGTTTAACGCTAATTTTAACATCATTACAGTCATATTGCGACGGTATTTCTCACACAAGTACTACACCTTTTCCTAGCCCCCAGCTCCAGTTAAGGATTATCTGTCTATCGGTGAGAGATAGATTTCGGAAAGGACATATGCCGCCGCCGGTGATCGAACCCATGACATCCCATGATTGAAGACTGGGAGTCCGATGCGCTACCGATTGTGCTATAACGGCGACCCGACAATGTAAAAGAATAGATAAATAATAGAATATATAAATAATGATAATGAATAAATATCGAAATGTATTTAAATAAACCTACAAATATCTAACTTCATATAAGAATACATACGCAGTAGATTTAATCCAAATGAGGCTTTTAAAAATGCCAAGAGACACATTGCTAATAGCAACAAGAGCTTTGTCCACAGGACACAGATGCCCCCACCGGTAGCTTTGATAATAACAACGGGAAATAACTCCAAAATTATGCGAGCAAGAGTTGGGTTCTTGTGCACTGCACTTCTCCTAAATGAGGTCTATCCACCTATGAAGTTTCAAGTTGATAATTATTATACTTTCAGAGATATGCCCAGGACAAAATGAAAATCTTTAGAATAACAAAGGGCAATAACACAAAAATTATGCAAGCAAGAGTTGTGGTTCATGTGCACCGCACTTCTCCTCAATGAGGTCTATCCACATGTGATGTTTCAATTTGATAGCTATTAAACTTTCAGAGATATGCCCCGGACAAAATGTAAGTCTTTAAAATAACAAAGGGCAATAACTCCAAAATTATGCAAGCAAGAGTTGTGGATCTTGTGCACTGCACTTCTCCTCAATGAGGTCTATCCATCTATGAAGTTTCAAGATGATAGCTATTATACTCTCAGAGATATGCTACGGACAAAATGAAAGTCTTTAAAATAACAAAGGGCAATAACTCGAAAATTATGCAAGCAAGAGTTGTGGTTCTTGTGCACTGCACTTCTCCTCAATTAGGTCTACCTATGAAGTTTCAAGTTGATAGCTATTAAATTTTCAGAGATATGCCCCGGACAATTTCGGGACGGACGGAAGGACGGAAGTACGGACGGACGGACAAAGGCAAATCCATATGCCCCTCCCCCACAATAAGTGGTGGGGCATATAAAGACGGCATGTGTGATTCTCGAACCCACAATATTCATTCTACGTAATCATTTAGTGGTAAAGTAGCCTGCTAGTGTATACTGCCTTGTCATACAACCTAGCTTTTATAGCGACGTGGTAGAGCGCTTGCTTCAGAACAGAGAGAAGTCCCTGGTTCGAATCCGACGGAGTTGGAATATTTATCTGCGGATTACAGTGATTTTGCCCAGTTGCGCTGTTATATCGATTTCAAGATTTAACCCATTCCCACACAATTACTTTTTGACGCCTCTGAAGAAAAATAGTTTGCAGAACGAAGCAATTGCTTGCGACTGGTAATTTCCTCATTCTTCACAATGTTTTCCTCCCAGAAAATCGAAAACTCTTAACTTTAAAAGTCGTCTGCAATTCCTTTATATTTGAACCAGTCTAAAATTTTAGCATGTGGAAATGAGTTAGACAGATAATCACCGTGATATTGCATACAATAGAAATATACCCGATATCCCTTATCAAATGTTCATGAAAATCTGTTAATCATTTGTCAAAATTGTCGGTACTCCAGTCGTTTTTCGGAAAGACTGTCAACGCCACTGAAAGAATATCGGTTTATTTAGGAGATTTTTGTCACGTTATTTTGTCATCGAAAGATCATTGAGGACAAAAATTTAATTTGTGAAATCACAGAATCGATAATACAATCTGCGTCAAGGACGAACTAATTCTAATCAAGCGGAAAGCTGCTATATTGCATTAATCTTTTACCCAAGTCTAATTTCTAAGTCAATAAAGTATTACAGGTTAGTCAAAACGCATTCTTTATGCAGTGTGTACGGATCACGTTTACCGCCAAACCAGCTGGATGTCGAATGTCCGAGCACCGTGGCTCATAGAGAAAATTGTCTAACTATTTGGGGAATCATTTAAAAAAAAAGGCTTCTCTTGCAGAAAAACTGTTCACAGATGTATTGGTGTTTCTTCAAAATTCTGTTCTCACAAATAAATGAAAACTCTCCTTACTTAAGAAGGAATTCTAGGATTTAACCCGTTCCTGCTTCGAAATTTTTAAACCGATGCAAATTCAAAGGATTTTGCAGACGAACATTTAAAGCGGATTTAATTTGAAAAGTAACCATTTAGTCGGTTAGGAAATATTGTGGAAAAAGAAGAAATTGCTTTAATAGTCGTTTTTTTTTTCAATTATAAAATCACAGGGACGTTAAAACTAGGTTATTAACAGAAAAGGGTTAAGAATAATTTCCTATAGATTTCGATGTTTGGTGACATTCACCTAAATGGGTTCAAGTCCTTTGATTGACTGGACCACTGTCCCTAGATACTAGCTCAGACATGCACCCGACTACCGGTTTAAGCCATGTGAATAAAACTGAAATAACTTTAAACACGATACTTACTATTTCTTTCATTTTCGGCAACGCAATGACCCTTTTCTCACTTAAGTAGTAACTGAACATATGTATTAACAGAGAGTTTAACCAATTCTCAAACGACAGAATTCTTAGCTAGTGCAAACCGAAAGAAGCTGCAGACGACAAAATAAGTTTGTTTGACATGAAAAAGGGCCCTATGTGGTAGAAAAACATTGTTAAGGAAAAAAAAAAAAAAAAAGAAGAAGAAGTAATTGCTTGTAAGAAGCAATTTCTTCTTTTCTCACATTGTTTTCTGTAGACATATTTCTTCAACGCGTAAAAATGCGGGATTGTGTGGAAATGGGTAAAGCAAGCGAAATGTCGATGTTATAAAACGACGGCGATAATACTTCACCTAACAAACCCCGACCCCGTCTACTCTCACATAAGGCAGGTTTAACCCATTCCAACACAGCGAAATTTTAGACTGGTCCAAATTGAAAGAAGCTGCAGACGACAATTTCAAGTTGTAGGATTTTTGAATTTTTTCGTCTTTTTGGATAGAAAACATTGTGGATAATGAAGAAATTGCTTGATACAAGCAATTTCTTCATTTTCCACAATGTTTTCCAAAGTTTTTTTTTCTTCAGGGGCGTAAAGAGGAGGGATTGAGTTGGAATGGGTACCTTTTCCGGTTTTTGAAAATTTAGACTGGTCCAAATTAAAATACATGTAGGTTATAGACGACTGCGAAAACTTAAAGAAATTTGAAATGAAACCATCCTATGTGGTACAAAATATTGTGGGAATAGTAGAAAATTCTTGTTACAAGCAATCTATTTTTTTCCACAATGTTTTCGCAAGTATAATATCACAGCAACGTAAAAATCCCGTATTTTTGCAGGAATTGTTATTGTCAGCAAATGAAAACGCCTTTATTGTTGATCAAGAAAAAGCTTCTTGCTTAACTTAATTTGTATATGGGTTCTTTTTGGATAATAGGCCTAGACTTTTACAAAAAATGCTTCGCTGGTTTGGCTACTACAATTAAAGATGTATTGGATGATACCCGGTCCTGCATGACAAAATGATTCCTGTTGACCAGATTAATCTTCCTTCTTACCTAGTGCAGACTAGCTTTGTCAAACACTTCGACAAAATATCAATAAAGTAATAGAATATGATTAAAGACATACAGGCTATATTCGCTATGGAGAAAGGAGAAAAAGTCGTGTCACCACTCAATCTTTTTTCACGCATTTTTTAAACCATTCCTTCACGAAAAATATTTAGACTGGTCCAAACTAAAAGTATTTGCAGACGAATATTTTCGTTTTGGCTAGAAAACAATGTGAAAAATGAAGAAATTGCTTGTACCAAGCAATTTCTTCATTTTCCACATTGTTTTCCTGAACTGTTTTCTCAATGGGCTTAAAAAGGCCGGATTATGTGGTAATGGGTTAACAATTATTCAGGATTGAACATCGAGATATCAGATCGAAAAATAAGTCTGAACAAGAAGCTAGACATATTATGAAAATAAAGACAAGAAGGAAATATTTGGTAATTCCTACAATCACTCAATGCATATGGACGTGTTCGGTTGTGAGTCGGATTTAGACTTGGGACACCGAGTGACTTCCGAGGAAGTCGTTTAAAACCGGACAAACCGGTTAGCCGGTTTACAACCGAGTGATCGCATATATAGAGATTGATTGAATGGGGTATAACGCCGCTTTTAACAGTATTTCAGTCATATCGCGGCGGCTGGAGTACCTAACAATGGGTTCCTGGTATTTCTCACACCAGTACTACCACTACATCCTTTCCTAGCCTCCAGCTGCTATCCAACTTAGGTTCACTATTATCCACCCATTGGTGAGAGACAAATGTCGGAAAGGACATGTGCCGTCGCCGGGGATCGAACCCATGACACCCCATGATTGAAGATTAGTAGTCTAACTCGCTACCGACTGCGCTATGACGGCGGCCGCACGTATAGAGAACCGGCTCAATTCCAGTAGGTCTTTTGTTAAACCTTTATTTTCAACAGAATAAT
Organism: Fragum fragum; assembly: GCA_946902895.1. Lineage (NCBI taxonomy): Eukaryota > Metazoa > Mollusca > Bivalvia > Cardiida > Cardiidae > Fragum > Fragum fragum. The sequence goes on along the minus strand of OX336373.1, from coordinate 49,886,491 downwards.
TCGAATGATACCAGCCTTTAAATCTGATTGATTGAGTGGGGTTTAAGTCAACGCCGTTTTTCAGCAATTTAGTCATATCGCATCGACTGGAACAGCTATGTATTGATTCCTGGTATTTCTCACACCAGGGCTTCCACGTCTCTTTAGCAGCTCATATCACTCTGGTCCGCTTTTATCAACCCATTGGTAGGAGACAAATGTCAGAAAGCCGGATAATCCCCGCTATCGGGAATCAAACCCGGCGCTCGCCGAGGAGTCCGACGCGCTACCAACTAGGCCCATGCTCTAAAAACTCTTAACAACGTCTTGTTGGTAGCATTAAAACTGAAAGAGATTAGCAACTAAAATTAGTCATTATTTCGAAACTACATGTATCTTATGTGCTTAATTACTTAACCCACATGAGAAAAGTTTAGACTGGTCCAAATTGAATGAAGTTGAAAACGACATTTCATGTTAATGTAATTTTAAAAATATTTGCGAAGTGGGGTAGAAAAAACGTGGATAGTGAAGAATTTGCTTGTGACAAGCAATTCCTTCATTTTCTACAATGATTTCCAGATCCTTTCTCTTGAGGGACTTAAAAAAGTGGGATTGAGTGGGAATGGATTAAGATTTACTCGGATTTTAAAGCCTGCCTTAAAAACGGGACTAGATCAGATGTATATAAAAAGATTTATCTTGTTTTCGAATGAGATTAAACGCCACTTTTAACACTATTTCAGTCATATCTCGGCAGCTAGGGTACCTAAGCATGTATTCCTGGTATTTTTGTCACACCAGTACTACAAGTAAATCCTCTCCGAGCCTCTAACTGCTCATCCCACCCAAGTTTCCGACTATCTACTGATTGGTGGGAGACAAATGTCGATGTAAAAAGATAACCAGGTCTTTTGCAAACCGACAAAAGAAATAGCTCAAAATCAATACTGATTAGTCGATGTGGAAATAAGTCGATAAATTATTCAAAGCCGAAATACCTGTGGTTTAATTATTAATTTAAGGATAATTTTTTTTTATCGACTGCATTAGACGACTCTCTCTCTCTCTCTTTATCTCTCTCTCTCTCTCTCACTCTCTCACTCTCTTGAAAAAAAAATCTCAGTGCGCATCAAATAACACGTGATTTACATGGGAACCTGATTATGTCATCTTGACTTTGGCTGAAATGACGTTCAGAATGAAATGAACGAAAACAGGGCTAAATCTACCAACACATCGAGTTTACCGTTTAAATGATTTCAATCTTTTTCGGGTGATATTATTAACTAATTCCCACACAACACAATTTTAGACTAGCCCAAAATGAAATAATCAGCAAACCACAATTTCAAATTGATGTTTCTTAATTTTTTCGTCTTTTTTCTTTTTAGAAAGGATTATTTGATACAAGAAGTTCTTTATTGTCCACACTGTTTTTCAAAGCCTTTTTCTTGAAGGGCGTAAAAGGAAGGATTGTGAGCGAAGAGCGACGTTATTTGTAAAATATGAGACCGGAAGAAGATAAATTTAAAGGAAAATTGAAGGTTGGCGGAGTTAACGCTTTTACCCATTCCCATACAACGAAATTTTAGATTAGTTCAAATTGAAGGAAGTTGCAGACGATAATTTCAAGTTGATGGAATGAATTTTTTTCGTCTTTTTGGGTAGAAAACATTGTGGATATTGAAGAAATTGCTTGATACAAGCAATTTCTTCATTTTCCACATTTTTCCCAAAATTCTTTACTGGGGGGGGGGGCGTAAAAAGGCGGGCTTTACACTGTAGTACGAAGACTAAGTCGCCAAGCCAAATCAATGCCAAACTTTACCCTTCCTGTTCATTCCCTGGTTTTTACGTTCCTGTGAATCTATAATTGAGAAAATATTGTCGAAAAAGAAGAACTTGCTTGTAACAAGAACTTTCTTCCCTTTTCACAATATTATCTACCCTATAAATTCTTATTACAAATTGAATTGTAAAAATATCAATGATCTACGAAAACCTCGTAATTAAAGCTTAACCCATGATGTAGTTAAAAGATTTTTCTTGCAGAACACAATAGAATTGTATGATATATAGTTAAGGATTCATTATAATCGATCTATATCTCGAAAAATTATACTTAGTTCCATGAGTAAGTGTGCACTTAATTTTGTTTTATTTCTCTTTTCATATGTCACTGAGAATTATATTGTTTGGTTTAAATTATATAGTAGTGCAAAGTTTAAAATAACATCTGGCTTATTAGATTTTGACAAAAAGAGAGTTTACGGCGTTTTTCTAAATTTAAGTGGAGATGGTATGAAAATCAAAGGAGCAAAATAAACTTAGGTTACATTAAAATTTTGTTAAACTTAGGTTATTGAAGTTGTTCTTTAATATCTTGTACGGCCATCTCTTCTGTCGATGCGGGCGAGTATGCGACGTCGCATGGACCTCATATAACGCAATATCATTGCAGCTGGAATGATATTCAATTCCTGAATTAAAGCATTCGCCAAATCTATTGAGGAAATTTTGTTTGTCTCGCATATCGAAAAAATCACATTTGCCTTTACTTTTGTTTAACCCTTTCCTGTTTAAACCCGTGTTTTTACGTTGCTGTGATTTTATACTCGAGAAAACATTGTGGAAAAAGGAGAAGTTGCTTGTAACAAGCAATTTCTCCTTTTCCCACAATATTTTCTACCACATAGAATGGTTTCATTTCAAATTGCACCCACTTTCATTGACATCTGCAACCTCTTTCAATTTGAACCAGTCTAAAATTTTGAAAAACGAGAAAGGGTTAAGTTTGAATATGCCTAGATTAATCGAAAATCGGTGCATACTGGCATTGATGATGCTTGCTCGTGGTGATAGCGTAACATACGTGCATAGAGCGTTAGGCTGTCACAGATACAAAATTATTCGTCTAAGAAATCGGTTTCAATAAACAGGTGGTGTAGCAGATCGCCGTACACCCGGTCAACCAACAACAACCACTGGTCGAAGTGATAGGTTAATCACCTTTACGAACTTTCCAACCGGCCTCTCGCACCGCAAGACAGTACGGTTATAGTCGCAAAACTGTGTTACGTCATTTTGGGCAAGCCAGAGCACCCATTCGCCCAAGGAGACCGTTTGTTGGACCAGTATTAACAGTGAGTTCGGTTTGTGTGTACTTTTGCAAATTCGATTTTCATATCATCTCCACTTAAATTTAGAAGGAAAAGAACACTCAATACTATCTTTTTGTCAAAGTCTTATATTTTCTTGAACCTTTACGCTACACTTTGATACAAATATATATATATTCAGTGAAATGTGAAAAGAGAAATAAAAAAAAAATGCACACTTATTTTTTGAAACAGAGTATTTATTAATACGGGTGTATAGTGTCCAATAAAGGATCTTGCACACAAATGCATTGTAGTCTAATATTTATACTTATCATTTAACACCTTTTTTCCTCACGAAAGAGATAGGCAGTTATAAGTTAGCCAATTACTTCAAAATATCGAATTTTAAGCGATAGTCGTTGTCACAGCTGCTATCTGGTAGAAAAATTGTGGACAATGAAGAAATTTCTTGTATGAAGCATTTTTTTCATTGTTCATAATATCTGTTTTTCAAAAGCATCTTTTCTTGAAGGGCGTACAAAAGCAGGTTGTTCAGGAAAGGATCTAAGGACAACATAAAACAATAGATAAGAAAACAACAACAACAATAACAACAAATAGAATTTAAAATACTTACACATGTATTCATTAGATGAGTTTACGGAAAAGGAAAATTTATCAAAGAGTTTAAAAATGTCTATGCTATTCTTTAATATATAGTGGATCATCATATTCAGTGGATCATCCTCATGGCCATAAAACTACTATTGGCAAGTTTTAGCAAGGTTAGACCAAATTTGTGACTTATCAAGATTCAGAAAATTGTCAGTAAAGCCCTTTTCGTGTAATATGAGACTGAACACCAGGATAATAAGGACCTGCTCTATGATTATATAAAGATTTATAGCAAGTTTGAGAAAGACTTTATAGGAACCTTGTAAAATGTCGCCAATGAACAATTTCTATAAAATTGATTGGAATTAAGACAGCCGTTTTCGAGGAGATGGTTTTCAAAGGGGGGAAATACGTAGGGACACAAAACGGATCAAAGCCGTGACAATACCTCACCACCCTTTGCCAGTAAAACTATAAATTACAAGGATTGCAAAATATTCTTCTCCTGTCAACACAGCCGAGTAAACAAGAGACAAGGCCAGTATGGCTCTAGCCTGACCAATCGCTGGCCCCGCCTACTTACTCCTTTGGCCACGCCCTTTGACTCCAAGAGGAAATCCCTCTTCGAATTTAAACGGCAAAAGCTAGTGTCATAAGCACGTTACAAAAAGGAAAGGGTCATTGATTTGCTTCCTAAATTCCGTAACTACAGCTTGCGTGAATAAGCTGTAGTTACGACGTTTCAGTCGCCAAACAACAGTAACATTTTACATAAATGGCGGCTAATGATGGAGTTTAAATCTCAATTCCGGGCTGAATGAATAATTTGATTGATCGAAATATTCCTCAATCTGAATTTACTGTATATAGATTAACCCATTCGCACACTACCCCACCTTTTAGGCACTTCAAGAAAAGAACCATTAAAAGTTTGTGGAAAATGTGCGCAATCTTTTCTACCCAGAAAGAAAGAGTTCCGAAATTTCTCCAAGTAAAATTTTCGTCTTAAACTTCTTTGAAATTAGAACAACATGAATATTTTTTGTTTGGCAATTGGTTAAAGGGTCATTCTGATAACCAAACATTTTTTCATTAAGTTCAATAAACTATAAATGCGTAACCAGATCGATAGTAACTCTAACATATCGTCCCAAAGCCCCCGTTTTACTTGATATTTGATGGCATAATTCCATATTCAAAAACAATAAAGTTCTTTCTCATAACAACTAAAAATACTGTCAGCATTTTTTAACGAATTGGACTATACATTTAGTAACAAGGATATTGCCATTAAGCCTTTTCTCTCTCTGATATTTGACAGATTGTCATCATATCTAACGGAGACCTTCGTTATAACCTTGAAGAAAAAAGAATCTGCAAGTTTAACCCATTTCCAGACTACACAGTTTTAGACTGGTCTGAATCGAAAGAAAATAAAGATGACAGTTTCTAGCTGGTTGAACTTTTAAAAATTTCATTCTTTTTGAGTAGAAAACTTTGTGGATAATGAAGAAATTGCTAGTATATCCAGCAATTTCATTTCCTCAATGTTTTCAAAGCGTTTCTTCTTGAACTCGTCAAAAGGCGTCATTGTGTCGGAATGGGTTAAAAAGCTTTAAACCAGTAACAAGGATATGGTTGATAAAGTTCCCTATTTCCTATGATATCACCATATACAACAAGGTTCTCTTCATGACCATACCAAAATTTTAAGCAAGCTTTAGAAAGGAAGAATTCTAGACATATAAAAAGGAATAGCTGTCAAGGTCCCCTTTTACGCTAAAATACGGTGTAATGAACAACTTGTTGCACTGCTACGACGATGTCCAAAATACCGAACTTTAACCCTTGTATGATGAATAGAATCATCTACAGAATTGCATTCAAATCAAAGGGTTGACAGGACTGGATACAATTATTGACGGATTCATAATTCTTCTGCAAATTATCACATAAACAAAACTGGCTTAATAGGGATAAGTAGTGGTTTAAAGTTCAAAATCAGACTGAACATATACGCAGGCTAATCTTTGTCTATACCTCCTGCCAAAATATGATTATACCGGGTTCAGCATGACAAGGGTTGATATGTTTATCGTTTCAAAAAGAGACACCTTGTCATACCATTATACTAAAATATAATCTTTAAACCTTCCATTTCTTATTTCTAACAGAATACTTATTCTCCACGAGTTTTGATGTATGATAGTAGTTCCTTCAATTGACCAATCACTGGCTCCGCCAATTTACACCATTAGCCTTTCCTATTGACTCCAACAGGAAGTCCCGCTTCGATTTTAAACGGTTTTGTTGTGCAAACTCTATGACACACACAAAAAAGCAAAATAATTGGTTTGTGAGTTAAACGTCGTAAAATTTTAAAAATGGCGGCCAGTGTCGAAGTTCAAAACTAATTTCGCGATTGGTTAATTTTACCTATCAAAGACAAGACGGATTGACATGCGACCATTCAAATGGAAGCTGGTTAATATTCTGACACAAATATTGGCCAACCACGTTTGGGTCTGGCAATAATCTCATCAGTGTTTTTGTTAAAGACTGGCACGAATCTCTAGCAGGAATGCCGGAATAAAAACGTTTCCACTAAACAATAATATCACATTCCAAAACGTGTTTTCTTTCACTTACTTCATGGGAACTATAGGTGCAGACGAACCAGGTCATAGTTTAAGTGCATTTTATCACAATAACCCATAACCCATTACCACATGGCAAAGTTTTAGACCGGTCAAAATTTAAAGATGTTGCAGACGACAATTTCAGGTTGGTGGAATTTAGAAATCCTTTGCCTTCTATGGTAGAAAACATTGTGGGCATTGAAGAAATAACTTGTGACAAGCAATTTCTTCAATGTCCACAATGTTTTCTAAAGTTTTTTTTAATAAAAAAGGGGATGTGAAAAAAAGCGTGATTGTGTGGGAATAGGCTACCAATTTATCAGACGAGTTAGAGATGTTCGAATTGCAAAAAGGTTGCAGATAAAAATGTACTGTGATTGAAATGTTTGAAAATAATCTCAAAATAGAAAACATTTTTGGATTAAAATGAGTTCATTCTCGAAAGAAATAGATCTGCATTCATCATTGTGTGGCCACTGTTTTAGTTTCCTTCATAACAATGGCGATGATGTAAATAGAATGGAATCCTGTTACCTGTTAATCGAACTGTCGATTCATCAACACATTTGTTGCAATTAACCGGAAGTTGCTATTAAATTCATCTACTTGTTCTCTAAATCTATGGTTTGTGCATAGAGTAAGTCGCAAGTAAGCGAGGAATTGCTTTTATCATGTGATCCCACTGTATAATGATGGTTCCTACTGCATATTTTGGTATTAATAGGAAAATATGCGTGCTTTTACTTGACCCATATTTCGACCAATGTCAACCGATTCCACAAGAATGAAGAAAGTGATCACGTTTCAGTAAAAATATAACCCATTACCAGTAGACAATTTTTCAGAATGATTCATATTCAAAGAGGTTGTAGACAACAGAATACACGAATGTCAATTTGCTAAGAGAAAATTTGTCGATTGCATATTGATTGAATATTTGTCATCCTGCACGAATCAGCCAATCGTCGGCAGCCGTGGATAACCTCACCGTTTTCACTCAATACTTGAAATGAATGGCGTGACGTAATCAAAGTGCAGTGGGTAATTGACCAGGGTACAAGGCACACATTTATTCTGTTTTGTCCACCCTCCAACAATTGAAGGATAGCGGCAGTCAATCAAAACAACAACAACAACAACAACAACAACAACAAAACAACAACAAAACAACAACAACAACAACCCCACAATCGAACAATTCATATATACAGGAAGTGATCTTTGAACTTCGACATTTACTAGCATTTATGTGACGTTTTTTTGTTAGTTTGGCGACTGAAATGTCATACTAAAGCTTAAATAAGCTGTAGTAACGCGGTTTAGGTCACCAAAGAACTATTTAACTCTTCTGTTACATGTTTAGATGGCCATATTTTACAGTATAACGCCATTTAACCCATTCCCTCTCAGTCCCTCCTTTTACGCCCCTCAACAAAAAAGCTTTGGAAAACATTGTGGAAAATGAAGAAATTGCTTGGATCAAGCAATTTCTTCATTATCCACATTGTTTTCTATCCACAAAGATGAAAAATTTAAAAATTCCATCAACTTGAAATTGTCGTCTGCAGCTCCTTTCAATTTGGACAGGTCTAAAATTCCGCTGTGTGGGAATGGCTTAATATAGAAGTGGAACTTTTTGTCGGAGCTCAGTGGGCGTGGTCAGCGATCCGTCAATTTACTTTCCGATTATCTTTCTATGTTTATTTCAGATAAATTACATGGGACTATTGAAGCCCCGGGTTGATAAATCTAGATACATTTAGCCTCAATCCGTTGGCGTATACAAGTGAGATCAGTTTCCAGTTTCCCAACGCTATTAGATTTTTCTGGATTAAACCACTCCTACACAATTTTGCTTTTTACAACCACTAAGATTTTTTTTGTGTATAATGAAGAAATCGCTTGAAACAAGGAATTTCTGAATTTGTGACAACGTCTTCCACAAAGACAAGTAAATGAATGAATGAAAAAATAAATAATATCATGGACTTAAAATTTTCATCTGTAACTTCTTTCATTTGGACCACTCTAAAATACAGGTATTGTCGTCTGGTAATGAGTTAATGGCCTCAAATCATTTGTAATTGGCCCAAATTGTAGTAGTTTTCACCAGAAAGACGTTTGAGTATGTCGCAAAAGAAATCTCCTTTCCGCTTTATGACACACAGCTGGTTTAGAAAATTGTATTGATTGAGTCTGGTGTTTGAACACCAGGGACGCCATCATAGCGCAGTCGGTAGCGCATTAGACTCATAATCTTCAATGGGAAGTCATGGGTTCCCCGCTGGCGGCACATATCCTTTCCGACATTTGGCTCTCACCAATGGATGGATAATCGTTAACCTGATTGGGATAGCAGCTTGAGTCTAGGAAAGGATGCAATGGTGGTACTGGTTTAAACAATGTGCTAATGGCCTTCCAATTCTGCTCTATATTTCCTTTAAAAAGGGTTACTCTGGTTAATTAACTAAAGGATTTTGAAGAAGGACATTTCAGCTTCATAATGAGGATGATGACATATATATATCTTTATTCAAACCAGAAGGTCATAGACCCATGAGGTATATAAAATGTACAGCACAATATACAATATGGCGGACATTAAAGATTGCATTAAGTATTGCTTTTGATTTATAGCAAATATTACCCACAACAGTCCATTGCTATCTATCTTGTTCGAAACGAAATAACAAAACAGATAAATGGGTTGTTGTGAGTTAAGACATGAAAAAGAAGAAAACATGTAGTAGTGCAAATATTAGGTAATGCATTAAATTGCTACAATAAGTCAAGTAAAACGACAATTTTTAGGTTTGTCCGATATCAAATGTTATGCAGGCGACAGAACCAATCATCTGTAACAGAATGAAAATGTTGTTGAAAAATGAGAAAACACCAGTAATCGGCATTTTCTTCTTTTTCCTCAACACCTTCCACAATTTGGATAACAATTGCCCGATCCATTTTACATTGTGAATACAATATCTTTTCGAAACATCGTAAATACAATTAACGTCAAGGTTTTACTATGAGAAAGTTAACTACCTTTGTTAGAGTGAAAAATGTTGTTGAAGGGGGAGCAAGTGCCGGTAATCAGCATTTCCTCATTTTCACAACTCTTTTCAAAAACGAAAACAATTACATAAACACACACGTACAATATATATCTATATATACACACACACATACATACACACATACACACACATACATGTATACACATAAATACACACATATACACATACACACATATATACATACACACATACATATATATATATATATATACACACCCACATATACATATATACACATACACACACATACAACTACACATATATATATGATCAATACAATTTCATTTTAGAAGCATTTTAGAAAAACAATTTTATCAAAGTTAACCCTTTCAAAAACGACAACTTTTAGGTATCTGATGCCAAATGTTATGCAGACGACATAATCAATCCTACTCTATAAATTTCAATTTTTACTATGATAGAAAGAAAATAAGTTTTTGGAAAGGCAGGATACTCAAGTAATCAGCGTTTTCTTCTTTTTTCTCAATCTTTCCAAAAAAAAAAACAACAAAAACAAAACAAAACAAAACAAAAAAACCCACAATGATATACATTCCATTCTATATTGTCAACACGATATCATTTTTGGAACATCATAAGAACAAACAATTACTTCAAAATTATAACACATTTTAAATCTTTTTCTTTTCCAAAACGACAAATGTTACGGTTTCAATGGCTCTACATATGACAGAAATTATCTAACTTAGAGTAGATCTATGAACATTACTTTTGTTAAAGTGAGATATGTTGTGGAAAACGGAGAAAGCGTCCGCAATCAGCGCTGTTCTTCATTTTCCTCAACCCCTTCATAAAAAATCAAGCAAAGATATTCAATTTACGTAAAACATGTACTATGTCCTATACTCTTTTATAAACAACTTCGTTTCTTAAGGTAAAAGCTTTCTTTACGTACTTTCCAAGATTTTTCAATAAATTGTCATTTTCTGTAGTCATTAGTGTTATGAATTTCTGCATGTTTGGTGGTTTCCAGTAATATTTAGGGATAAATTGCTTTCTTATATCGCAGTAGAGTTGACACTGTAATACAAAATGATATTCATCTTCAAGAATATTACAAACAGAGCATTTGCGTTCATCAAAAGGTGTGCAGACAGGTCTATTCCATCTCCCAGTCTCAACAGATAATCTATGTGACGAGACTCGAAGCTGGGACAAGCATGTTCTTACTTTAACGTTGTTTATTACATCAAGATAAGGCTGAAACTTAAAACTAGCTATGTTTTTATAGAAAATAGCTTTAGTGGATTCATTTAAGCGACTAGTCCAATTCTGAAAAAAACTGATCGTGAATTCTCTGTTTTGCCACATATAGGAATGCTTTAGCATCGCCAAATGTTTGGAAATACCAAACATCCGAAAAACCCAAAGAATTAAACAAATCCCTACACAATGAGCACCAATTCTTGCTATTTGGTTTTTCCGTGATGTCATGTAATAATGTGTTATATTTTACTTTTATTAATTTCTTGTCTTCCGATAAAATGATTTTAGTCCAGAATTTTATTATATTATAAAGCCTATAATTTTGGAGTGGTGTTCGACCTAACTCCCCATATATGAAATCATTTTGACAACTCTTCTTTACCCCTAAAATTAGTTTGCAAAATTGTAAATGTACTTTTCCACTGCTGGTCCACTATGAAAACCCCATACTTCGCTACCATAGTTAAGTATTGGTAAAACTAGCTTATCAAAAAGTGATAATTTGTGTTTTATTGTTATATTGGTAAATCTGTGTAAGTATTTGTCTAGTTTGAAAATAGCTTTTAATGACTGACCTGCAAGGGTGCTTTGTGCATTTGAAAAGGACCCCCCCGAAGAAAAAACAATACCTAGGTATACAAATTTTTCCACAATTTCAACATTATGTCCGTTATAACTAAAGGAAATATCATTAGGTAGTCTACCACCCTTTCTAAATATAACAACTTTGGTTTTTGAGGTATTGACTGATAACTTCCACCTCTCACAATAATTTTCTAGAAGATTTAAATTAAGCTGTAATTCATTTGCGTTATTGGCAAAAATTACAATATCGTCAGCATATAGTATTAGAAACAATTTGAACATGTACATGTCAATACCTTTTTGTTTGTATTTGATGAATACCTCTTCAATATCATTGATAAACATGGAGAATAGAAATGGAGATAAGCATTCCCCTTGTCTGACACCCAGAGAGCTTTCGAAGCTATCACTTATTTGGTTTAAAAATTTAACACGTGACTTGACATTGCTGTATATAGATTTGATAATATTGAGAATGTTTCCCCTTAACCCTAGTTTAATTAGTTTCATCCATAAGTTTTCCCTAGAGACATAATCGAAAGCTTTGCTAAAATCTATAAAAGCACAAAACAACTGTTTTCCATGATTTACCATATGATTAATTATACCATGCAATATAAAAATGTTATCTGTTGTACTCATGTTTTTCCTAAACCCACCTTGCGCTTCTATATAAACGCTGTATAACTCAGCCCAATTACAAAGCCTGTTGTTCAAAATACGGGTGAACAATTTGCCTAATGTGCTTAGGAGGGTTATTCCGCGATAATTATTTACATCATTTAGACTTCCCTTTTTGTGAAGCGGAATAACAAAACCTTCTGACCAAGTTTCGGGAAAATATCCTAATTCAAAAATCTTATTAAAAAGAGCTAAAAGGGAGGGGCGAGACTATCTTTACCATGGATAAAAAATTCATTGGTGAACAAATCCGGACCAGCCGACTTATTATTATTCAATTGTTTTATTGCTGTAAACAGTTCATTTTGTGTGAAAGGTATGTTTAATTCATTAAACATTATGTTAAATTCATTGCCTTCGTATCGTTCGATAAAATCTAATACATCATCATCCGGTGTGAAAAACTCGCTATTTGGGTTGTTGACTGATTTAAAATAGTTTTCAAACATATCCATTGAAATATTGCCCGTTTTTATCCCACATGATTGTTTAAGCATTTTCCAATATAATTTTGCATTTTTTTCCCTTGCAAAAAGTAACTTATTTGTTTAATTTTTGTCGTGTTCAGACTTTGCATTTCTTAAACAACTTTTATATTCTGATCTTGATTTAACCATATCTATTCTGTTTTGATCTGAACCAAATTGTCTATACATGTTCAAATTTTTGTAAAAATGTTTACGTTTATCGTGACATTCTTGCGTGTACCACTTTTGTGATAATTGTTCTGTTTTGTCAGATTTGGTATGGCTATATTTACGTTTAAAAAGAGGAGTGGTTACTTTCTTTAGTAAATGTCCAAAATTGTTGACATGTAAATCAATATCTTTATCACTATTACATTGTGCTACATCTTGTACAAATGATTCAAATTGATTCTGCATTTCTGCTGATGACAACATTTCTTGATATATTTTACTTTTGCCCGGATCCCAGACATATCTGTGTTTTATATTATTTTGTGGTTCATTGGATGTTTCTGTATTATTACTCTTAGTAAGTAAATCTAAGGAAAATTCAATTAAGCAATGATCTGATAAAATGTTCGGTTCGTATATTTTAAAAGTTTTAATAGATGAGATTAAGTTTTGGGTAATTATGACGTAATCAACAACACTAGATCCTCTACTGCCGATGAATGTGTATCGACCAATATTTTTGTCATCTCCAACACGACCATTCAAAATTCGCAAACCTGTCTGTTTGCATAAATCTAATAATAAAGTACCATTATTATCTAATCTACCTTTATCCATTGAACAACGGTTAAGGTTTATATCTGCACTATAGTCATCCGGTAAAAATTCAATGTTTGTAAAATTGTCATTTATTACAAAATCTGGAGAATTAGATGTATGTGAATTGAAATCTCCGCATACAATCAAATTTAAGTTATCACATTTTGAGTCCAAGTCTGCTATAAGTTCTAACAATCGATCATAAGTGTGAGTGTCATATAGAGCCTGTCTACTGCTATTTTCAGGTATAACATAACACAAACATAAATACAAATCATCATTTAAACATAGTAAATTCTTGCTAATTTTTACACATGCAATATCATCTGAGCTTTTGAAAACAAGAGTATCTTTATCTACCAAATGAGTTCTTATATATACAATAATACCGCCAGATGCTCTCTTACTTGACCGTTTATTTTCTGATCTATGCAACTCAAAATATTCAAACCCATCCACGTGTTGATCAGAGAATTCATCTGTCCATGTTTCTGTTAAAAGAATTACATCATTATCACAAAAAATTTGTCTTAATTCTTTAGACTGTAATTTATTTGTTCTCTTTGTGCAAAGACCTTGTACATTCAGTAATGAGCATCTTAGCGAGACCTTCTCTTCGCGGCACTAATGTTCAGATGGATCAGTATTTGTTTGGGACGGGTTTTCCTGTGATTGTCTATTTATAGAATTATGGAAAACCTGTTTTGTTTTACTGTCACTATTGTTCGGCACGTTACTATTTTAGGTTTATTACTATAAGTAATTTGAACTCCTATAACATAGTAATAAAGACATCTGACATGGGTGAATCTGATACTAAAAAAACTCCCGTCTGCAAGAATTTACTACTATATATAACCTTTTGATTACCAAGGTGACATCCTTACAGACCAATCAGAGGCCGTGGAAGGTCTCACCCAGCCAATCAAAGCGTTCCAGGATTCCTGGCAGGTAAAAGAACAATTCCTGGCAACTACAGCCATATTGCCAGGAGCAAATCCTTTGGTGTGCAATTACTAGAAATATGAGATCAATATCAATCAATGATGATTATAGATGGCTAGAGTACAACAAGACCTAAACATTGGTACCCTACATATTCATCAAATTACTCTTAGTAGTTAAAAATTGATCTTTGAAAAATGAGGTGGCCAGGAATTCAAATATTCCCTCCTTCCAAACTTGAAGGTCAGAGCCAGGAAACCATCAACTTGTTAAACACAAATAAGTCTCAAAACCTAGTACTGTAAGGTTTCGTAGATGACAAAATACAGCTTTAGTGACCATATTAGGATCTCTACAGATAACTAAAGAATAGATAATACAGGGATTAGTAGTTTGTAGTCAAGGGAGATAATCACTTCAGCTTTGTAAACAATAAATCTACAAATAGGAAAATGAGTAATATCCTTGTGCTAACTACTTTAAACAGACCAGTCCCTACACATAAATTGTACTTAAAAACCTGATTAAGCCTTACAAACACATAATATGGTAAAATGGGGTAGCAGTCAATATGGTAAGTAAGGGCAGGAATGAATAATATTCCTGGCAATTGTAAAGTAAGTGGGTGGGGTAAACATATCCTTACACTGGTGTAAAAATACCAGGAATCTATTGTTAGGTGCTCCAGCCGCCGCGATATGACAGAAATACTGTTAAAGGAGGCGTTAAACCTCATTCAATCAATCAATTGAACACCAAAAGTAAATGTTATTATAATCTTATCTATTTTTTTAAATAAAAGTTTGATGTTGGACGGGATATTTTTGTGACATTATTAAAACTTGTATCATTTTATAAAATCAAAAGGTTGACTTTCATTAGTTAAGGGTATTTGAACTATACATTTTCCTTTCCCTTATATCTAGAAAGCTCGATGTGAAGGTTTAGATTGTTTTAGAGAGTTACAGGAATGTGTGACTGTAATAAGGGAAGTAATTCTGTCGAATTTCTTATTGCTAATGTATAGTTGTCTTCCTTGAATCGATGCTGCGGTTGCAAAGAATTAAAGCTATCCGGCCTGCAACAGTGCAATATGTGCGAGGAGTCAACAAGAGATTAAAACTGACTAATCCTCCACAATTTCAGCTAAAATGTCCTAATAGTGAAAACCTTTAAATGAAAACGGTGTTTTTCACCAAGATCATAGGCTACATATTGAGACCCAAGGCTGTAATACATATACATTATTGAATTATAATGGAACATATCTGGGATTTCTTCTTTGAGACAGGCTTCAGCAATTTGAGGACAACTCGTCTCATACGGCTCGTATACGAAGTAATAATGGCCATACAGCCTTTTTAGCTCTTATCTTATCGTCCGACTGTATTCTAATGATGGAACATAGCTGTCAATCAAAATTCGATGACCAATCAAATCATTGATTTAGACCGGACGTGGACTTTGGACTCCAACATTTATATTTGGCACTTTTGTTGGTTTTGCAACCTAAACGTCGTAATCACAGCTTATTCCAGCATAGTTTCTACGCTTAGGCCGCCAACAAACGATTAAATTGTTTGAAACATACTTCATGCAAATGCATTTTTGGTAGGGCTAATTTACTTTATAGAGTGCATTTGGTAATATCTTTCGCATCTCATCGACTTTGAAGTGTGACCATGATCTTTTACCGTGTGTACAGATAATTTATAGATCAATTATACTCATGGTGGAGAAAAAACAATGAAATTTATTTCAAAATTTGCCCATGAGTATAGTAGTTAATACCCGTAAAGAAATTCGACAATCAACTGTGACCTTGCCATTTAACCTACCAGAAAAAAAAAACTATTTGAATTTCACAACTGTTAAGAGGGAGAGTAATTCGTATTTATTATCGATAAATGAAGGAGTTGTGGTCCGAACAGACTTTAACCTTCAAACTTTGACTTTTAATCTTAATAAACCCCCATCTCAATGACACATCTCAACACGAAGGAGAACATTTGGTGAACTTTGAACTCCAACATTGACCAACATTTATGTTAATCCTTTTGTTGTTTTTTCGACTTAACAGCGTTACTACAGATTGACACCACTTTTTTGTTACACGATACCGGTCATAGAATTTACGTAGTAACGTCGTTTAATGAATACCTAAGTGGTACTTCCTGACGGAGCTCAGTGACGTTGCCAGCGATCTGTCAATTGTTGAAGCTACGGACAAAATAACCGAACACTCAACCGTCACTGGGACCAACACATCGTCATCGACAAGCTTTATTTGAGCTGTAGTTACGATGTTTGGATTTGTCCCCGACTATCTGTTAACTGTGTTTTCAGATAAGCGCCTCACCTCACTTAGTCCAGAGGCGTAATTTTTCGTGTTTATTGATAGAATGGGCTTTACCGCCGCTTTTAACAGTATTTCAGTCATATCGCGGTGGTTTTCCGCGTTAAGCCCATTTCCACGCAACAAGTAATAAGACTGGTCCAAATTCAAAGAATCTAAAGACAACAATTTTTCAGTTGATGAAATGTCAAAAGCCTAACGCATTTGGGGTAGAAAACGTTGTGAAAAAAGAACAAATTGTACGATATAAGCAATTTCTTCATTTTTAACTAAGTCTTTGAAAGCGTTTATTCAAGAGGGGGCATTAAAAAGGGATTGCGGGGGGAAGGGTTAATCATTTATGGATACATTTTATAATATCAATTGCTCTGTCTCTTTCATTTGTTATTTCGGCCACGCCATTCGACGCTTTGGGAATATAGTCTAGAATCCCATTCTTGTACTGACAATAACCCAAAAAGAAGAGGAACAAGTAAACTGGTGGATCACTGATCACGCATAGACTCCAACAGGAAGTTCGATTTAGATATTAAACGACGTTAATTTGAAAACAACAACAACAACCACAAACAAAGAAATAAAATGAATGGTTGGCAACCTAAAGGTCGTGACTACTGTTTGAAGAAGCTGTATTTACGTCGTTTAAGTCGCCGAACCAATTTAAAAAAAAAGCTTCAAATGAATGTTGACCAATGCCGGAATTCAAAGTTCATTTCCGTTCTAAATTGGGTGATTTGATTGGTCGATTGATTTGTTTATTGACAGCAGCGACCGGTCAATTCTGCCGTTATATGAACGAAAGACTATATCCAAAACTGCTTTTAACCCTTTCCTGTTTTGCATAATTTTAGACCTGTCCAATTTCAAAAGTTTTGCAGACGAAAAATGAAGGTGAATTTAATTTGAAAAAATAACCATCCAGAATGGTAGAAAATATTGTGAAAAAAGAAGAAATTGCCTGTTACAAGCAATTTCTTCTTTTTCCACAATGTTTTCTTAAGTATAAAAACACAGGGACGTAAAACCAGTCAATAAACAGGAAAGGGTTAAATCTAATACTATGAAACAATAAAATGAACAGATTTCATCATAGTGATTCTAATATTAACTTTATTAATTTGACGTCATTTATATTTGAGTACAAAAAACTCACTGAATACAATATTTACAAAGAGCCAGTTTGATTTTACAAGCTACAAATGACATTGCGAAAGGATAGGTTGGCAAAGAAATCTACTTCCCAATTCCAACAACAAGTTTACAATAAAGAATAATTCTTCAGTCCGCGCCTGCGGTATTACCATACATAGGCTCCTTACAGGGTGTTACTGGTGGAGGTCTTTCAAATTTGTTCCTACTTTCCATGTTAAAATAAACCTGAAGGTCTAATATATCCGTTCTATTGAAGAAATTGAAAGGTTTTAGCATGAAGCCTGCTTCAACCCTGTTTGTCATCGGAACATCTTCAGAGGTTGGAAGATGAATAAAGCCGACAGTGACCCAGTTCACGATATCCGTCTTTCTGATAGCTTCATTGTTTAGCATTTTGTCCAAATCGCCTACTGGCTGGTCTAACCTATTGACGTCGCTAGCCATCGTGAGATACTGCTCATCTTCCTTTCTCTTTGTTACAGCGCAGTGGTACTTGGAGAAGGAAAATGCACCCATTGCTGGATGGCTAGTGGGCATAATTTGAGCGGCCGTACTAACTGGGTGAATTTGGTATCCGCGTGCAGGTCCCCATAGGTTTCGTTTGTCTTCATTCACGACCAACCAAAACTCTGGATTATCTAGTATGTACTTGTAGGCTTGTTCTGTTTCAATATACTCATATTCAACATATGCAGTGGTGTTGTGTTGAAAGAAAGGAGGAACTCTGTTTAATGATGGCACTTGTGTCCTTAAGGCAGTTAATACATCTCCGCTTTTCCAATGTACGACTTCCATTGTGTTGTCTGTTCCAAGAATATCTAAATCTACTTTAAACCCAAACATGTGGTCGTGCATTTTACCGTGTATGAATTCTCCTAATCTATAACCGAAAGCGTCCCTACTTTTGTCAGATCCCATTAAAGGATTTTCTGTGTCCCAAAATCCCCCAAATATGTAACCACTTGCACTAGCAATGGTATAAATCCTACCATCCAAATAGAAATGCCATTCGATGATATAGTCATAGTTCCCAATGGCAACCTGAGATCTGACCACGAGATAGGTATTTCTAAGCCCGCCTTCGAATTCAAACCCTTTGTGACGTGCAAGAGCGTTTTCGGCGTCAGCCTCGTAGACACATATTGTTTTAAAAACCAAAGGTCCAAGTGTGTTGCTCCAGAAACTCGTCTCCAGTAGTGTTGCATGTTCGGGACAGTCAACTGTTTGTACAACACCATGTGACATTCCTATCCCGTACGCAGAGTCTCCGAATATGATGTCAGTTTCGCCGGCCGCACCGTAACTGTAAATAACGGCTATTTCATTGAGCGATAATTCATACGCAATACTCTCGCCTTTGTACATAACTGAAAATAATCCTACCCCTCTAAGCTGTCCAGATGTCACATCAAAACTCCACCCCATCCAATCCACATGATGGCCCTTTATCTTGTACCTCGGCCCTTCTGGTTCATAAGTTCTCGGTGGTGGTATGTGGGCTCTATCTCTGAAAGGTGCATCAGGGTCTCTATCAGGAAGATGACGATCTAATACTGTTTGTCTGAATCCAGTCGGTAACGCTAGTTTACGGATAGTTCCGCTGTTATAGGCATCCATTAAAGCCAATGCATTTGGGTAAGGACCTTGGTTTAGATAATAGTAATCGTATACGTACCAGTCATTAAACTCGGTACCGGGAGAGTGAACTGTAGCTGTCAATGGCAAGCCATTGAGCAGTAAATAGTCATAATCTAGTGGATTAAAGTAGACCATAGCTTTCAAATCTCGCCCTGCTGACTTCAGTCCTGGAGGACCATAGACAATATTGATTTTGAAATCCGGGGTTTGGTCTGAGCAAGAGGCACCATCAAAACTTTCTTCCAGGAGTGTTTTTAGAATTTGGAAATCTTGACATAGTATGTAGTAATAAAGGGAGCCGTCAACGTTGTCAAAAGGTCGGCTATTGAAGTGTAGTTCGCTGTCATTATAGAGCTGTTGGGCTGTCATAGAGTTTGAACGAAGAGGTCCTACCCGGTATTGCATGTAGTCTGGAAGAGTTATGTTTCCTCTAACCACGTGGACTGTGGCGTGTCTAAAATAAATCAAAGTTCTGTAAGCTAGCAAAGCATGATTTTGTTAAGTAATCTTCTTTGTCGAATGTTTTCATGATACATAAACGAGATGAAAGTATCCCTGGAGTTGACACAGTACAACATGACAAAATCTGAGACTGGTTCAATTTGAAAGAAGTCGCAGACGACAATTTCAAGCTGGGGGACTCTACAAAAAATCCTTGCTTTTAATGGTAGAAAACAATGTGTATATTGAAGAAATGGTTCTTTCAATTTGGAACAGTCTAAAATTTTGTCGTTTTGGAAGAGATTAAGTCGCCAAATTATCGAAAATCATGCTTGGTATAGATGGCTGATATCAACATTCACTTCCGGATGAATGGATGACTTGATTGGTTAATTGTTTTTTCATTGGCAGCTTCGATCCGTCTATTTAAAATGAAGGGAAGCTTGACTACAATGAGAAAGAAAATGACGCATTCCCAGACGTCATTTTGTAATTGAGCAATTTCATTTTCCAAAAGAAATTCTAGGGATTAGCTCTCGAAATGGTCTTAACGCAGACCAGCAAACTAGGTTTAAAATTTCTTCTTTTTCTAGTCGTCTCTTGACAAACAATATTTCAGAAAACCAAAGAGCTTCTTTGTTATAGGAGATTTTTCAACTTCTTGCAACATTTCACTTTCAAATTGGTTTACAAGGTCACTGATCAAGGTCACATTTTCGACACACTTTTTTTTCATTTTTGAGTTTGAAAACTTTTTGCGTGATGAAGAAAATCGTTGTAACAAGCAATTTTTTCGTTATCCACAAAGTTTTCCAAAGCCCTTTTGTTGGGAAGTAAAAAAGAAAGCGTCATGTTGTCGGGATGAGTTTTAAATGGTTAGTTCTATGAAAGCAAAAGCGCAAAAATTCGACACAAACAGCCATGTGAGTTTTTTTTTAATTTCTTGTTAGATGTAGTATGTAATAATGTTATTTGAGCGTTTGTTTATCTTCGACGAAATTGAAAAATTGCTTGAAAGAAGCAATCTCTTCATTTGCCAAAATGATTTCCAAAGCCTTTTCCCGTTTGGGCGTCCAAAGCTAGGATCGTGTTGGAATCATTTGTAAATCGCCTATCCTATCCGCCTTATGTGTGAATTCTATCTTCATACTGACTTCTTATAGTTTTTACCTGCCAGGGTAAGGTCCATTTCCGGTTCTGTAATTAAGCACCGCCTCTTTATTAGGTGGATGTAGATACATATAAGTAATGTAGTTGTATTTTAGACTTGATGGGTCTCCGAGCGGAGGGTCCGCCATAGAGATATAACCATTCGTCCTCAGGAAAGTTTTGATGGATATCATTTCATCGGCAGTGAGAGGCGCAAATACTTCTGGATCACTCCCATCCCACGGCATTCTTGGTTCCGTCCTTAAATAATGAATAGAAAAGGCTTTTTTTCCCGTTTAACTCATTACAAGAAGCCAAAACTGATCACATTTCTTACCTGAATGCAGGTAAGAAATGTGAGCACCTTAGGGCGAAAATGACTAAAATATTCAAAGTTAAAGATTTTGTTTAAGTTTTCACAAAGGGTAAAGGGTTAAAATCATATGGCCAATGGCACTGTCTCAAATGAAAGCCTATCTCCTAATAAGTGCATGTGTGAAAATATATATTTTTTAAATAAACTTTAGGAGATCTGTATATACGAGTAACATTAAATCCTGAAGTTTTGATAGATAATGGCAACATTTGACTTTTTTATATATATTTCTGCTGAAAATCTTTGTTGATTCCATTTCCTCAACTTGGTGGAATGAGTAGCTGGAGGCTGTGAAAGAATGTAGTGGTAGTACTGGTGTGAGAAATACGATGAATCCATGGTTCGGTGATTCAGCCGCCGAAATATGACCTAAAAACTGCCAAAAGTGGCGCCTAACCCAAATAAAATCAAAGTGCCTGTAATTGGCCGTCACTGAGAAATCGACATGTAGTTGCATTCCGACTTTAGAATTAGGGTAAAACAACTTTAATTTCTATTACTTTCACAACACGTAGGTTCTATCCTAGTGTATGATATTTCCGTGAAAGTTAATTAGAACTAATATAATTTTATACGAACGTAAGACCTTGATGCAACTTGGGTACCGACAAAAAAGCAACTTTTTGTGAAAACTAAATTTTTAAAAATACTCGATTGTTAAATAGTCATGGTTAGATCATCCCTGCAAGCTTTTTTCATAACGCCAAAACAGAAAAATTATGGAAATATGATAACTTAAGTTTAAGAGCAAATGCTGACAGGAGGTTCGTGAAATTTCAAAACCCTCTCTTTTTCTGGGCAGATATTAACAAGTTCCTAAACAGCGCTGATTATAAACAAAGGAAAAAAAACAATTGATACTATTCTTTGGGCGAATTCTTTAGACAGCTTGAAAGCATAATAATCAAATTTGCTCTCCAGAAGAACTTTCAGTACTTTGATTAACTTAAGGCTGGAAAATAATTGAGTGGCAGTATCATCTTTGTTTACACCTCGATATGATTGAAAGAAAGGGTTGGTTAGACCCGTTCATCACTAGCGGAAAATCCTTGAAGCATTCATTTTTAAAGCGTGTGACCGTCCAGTTTTCCTTTACTCCTTTTGATAATTCTTAACTTGTAAAATGAAATGATTTTTTTCTGTTTTCCCGTTAGAATATACGTCCAGTTGGGCTAAAGGCAGTTTTGGTAAATTGCAGCGACACAATCTCGAGTTTATGGTTATATAAATTGGCCTACGACCAATTAAAAACACACAAAAAAAAAAACAAACAAACAAATCCATGTCTTCATTTTTGTTTTGTTTTCGAGAAAAAAAAAAAAAAAATAAATAAAAATAAAAAATGGCCGCTTCCAATCGCTTTGTAAAAGACAGTCATGATTGTTTTGGTCGTGGATTTTTGGGAAGTAAATAGTGACATTTATTCTATCGAGAGATGATTGCTAGATTATGGTGTGTCTCTGTACAGTTTGCTAGAAATACATGCCTTAAAAACCCTTTTCCTAACGACTCCATATTGGACTGGTTCAAATTCATAGAAGTTACAGGCGACAATTTTTAGTTGAAGGAACCTTAAAAATCAATGTATTTTGGGTAAAAAAAATATTGTGGATAATAAAGAAATTGCTTGTAACAGGCATTTTCTTCATTCTCTATAGTGTTTGCCAAAGTTTGTTTTTGAAGGGCATAAAAAAGATGGATTATGAAGGGATTGGTTTTTATTAAAAAATGATTGTTTTCGTCATTTTTTTTAGAATCAACAATCTTTCTGAAGAAAGGCAATATCTTTATAACTCACAAAGTTACAACTTTTTTGAACATTAACCCATTACCCGTCGACAAAACTGTAAACTTATCCAAATTCAATTTCGTTGAAGACGAAAATGTTAGCTGATGGAATTTTCAAAACCTATATATAGGGACAGAGTATATTGCAGTTAATGAACAAATGTTTTCGACACCTTTTTTCTTGTCGTGTATAGCAACAATCACGGAAATTGACCAATCGCTGGACACGCCTACTTATTTCTTTAGCCACGCCTATTTTCGGGGAAGGAAGTTCCGCTTCGATTTTAATGGCATTATTTTGGCATTTATCTATGGCCAGAAGCATGTTTCAAATAAGTAGAATGGTTGGTTGGCGACCCAAACGTCGTAACAACAGCTTGAATAAGCTATAGTTACGACGTTTAAGTCGCCAAACCAACAAAAATGATTCACAAAAATGGCGACCAATGTTGGAGTTCAAGCTGAGCTTTCATCCTAACTAAAGGATTTCATTGGTCGATTGATTATTTGATTGGCAGCTGCGATTGGTCAATTGTGCCGTTGTCAAAAAATGGAATTTTGCAACGTCATAAAATACCATTATTAAGGCAGGTTTTCCCATGGATAACGAGCCATATGTAATTTGTTCAGTCTTATTCTTGACATAGACGACCTTTTTTTAAACCCATCACCAGATTACAAATTTTAGACTGGTCCAAATTCAAAGAAGTTGCAGACAACAATTTAAAGCTAATGATATTTTAGATTTTTTTCAATTTTCTGGCTAGAAATCATTGTGTAAAAAAAAGAAAAGAAAAAAAACCACGCTTGAAACAGATAATGTCTTCCTTTTACACAATGTTTTCCCAATTCTTTTTTTCCCGAGGGTCGTCAAAAAGGTTCATTGTGTGGGAATTGGGTGACTTTTCAGAAACATGAATATGCATTCTATCCAAAGTCCAGTGGATTTTTCAGGAATTCTACCTCGGGCATGAATCTTCGTCGTTATTCTGTGGTGAGGTTGGGCGGTGAAAGCTAGCTGTCGTAGAATGGTAGTGTGGGGTACTCGGGGCCACGGTGCTTTGTTCCTGGGGTAGAGGACTATCTTCGACAACAGGTATATTCTGGAATTTAGAAATAAATACGTCTAACTACCACAACAAACTTCTCCATATATACACAATATATAATAAAGCGTTTTGTATTTGGTGGATCGATGGACACGCCCACTGACTCAGCTGGCCACGCCTACTAACTCCGACAGGAAGTTCCACTTCGATGTAAACAGCGTTAATTTGCAAACAAAAACAAAACAATAAAAACCAAGAAGCAATAAGTATAATGATTGGTTGGCGACCTCAATAATATTCTATCCAACCGATGTTTAAGTCGCCAAACCAACAAAAATAAATTCTCAAATAAATGTCAACCAGCCAATGCCGGAATTCGAAATTCAAATCCGGTCTAAATTAATGATTTGATTGGTTGGTTAATTTGTTAATTTACATCGCGATTGGCCGTTTTCAGAGATCTTTTAAACGTCATAATTAACAATGAGCGACCTTGGATGGTAAATAGAGTATTTGAAGTTTAAGAAAACGGCCAAGATCTTTGATAGGGAAAGAAACAGCTCTCGAATTTCAATTTAATTAGAAGCAGATCTATCATAAATGACCAATAAAAAACAAAAACAACAACAACAACAACCAACAACAACATCAAAAAAAAAAAAAAAAAAAAAAAAAAAAAAAAAAAAACAAGCCGGCTAATCAAATCATTCATTTTGATCTTAAGTGAAATTTGGTTTTCGACATTAGCCGCATTTTTTGTTCATCATTTTCTTTTGGTTTGGCGACACAAACGTTATAACTACAGCATATTCAAGCTGTAGTTAGGAGGTTTAGGTTTGGCGACATAAACGTCGTAACTACGGCTTATTCAAACTTTAGTTAGGAGGTTTAGGTCACCAACCAATCATTAAGCTTATTTGTTACATGCCGCAGGCCATAAATTTTGCAACATAAAGCCGTTTTAAAATCAAAGTGGGACTTCCTGTTGGAATCAATGGGTAGGGCTAACGGAGGGGGTATGTGTGTGTGTGTGGGAGGGGGGGGCAGCGATTGTTCAATTATGTCTGAAAGATTGATAACAAAAAATCGTTTCTCGAAAAAATACCGATTAGTTAAATGTTCCATATAGTGCCTGGTTTTTCAATATTAGCTACGGTTGGATAGTTTGGTTGACTCCTGTGTAACTTTACCAAGATTCGAGGTTGAAGAACTATCTCTAGAATATGTAGCTCTACAATAGCAAATACAATGTGGATACATTATTTAACCCATTCAAACACAGTGACGCTTTTTGGCGCCCCCCCCCCAAGAAAAGCAATTGGGATAACATTGTGTAAAATGAAGAAATTGCTTGTAACAAGCAATTTCTTTATTTTACACAATGTTTTTGTACCAGAAAGTTGAAAAAACCTAAATTTCATAATTTCATAACCTTTAGATTGTAGTCTACAACTCCTTTGAATTTGGACCAGTCTAAAATTTGGCAATCTGGTAATGGGATAAATCAACAAAACTATAACAATCTATACTAACGGATCGCTAGCCCCGCTTATTGAGTAATAGTTAAGAATACGACTCAACTATTTTTGAACCTATTCCCAATTACAAAATTTTTTATCGTTCCAAATTGACAGAAGTTGCAGACGACATTTCAAAGTGTGTCAAATTTGAAACATAATGACTGAATATGGTGGAAAACATTGTTGAAAAAGGAGAATGGCTTTGTACAAGTCATTTCTCCTTTTCACACAATGTTTTCCGTAGTGTTATTCCACAGAGATGTAGAAGTAATCATCGAGTGGTAAAGGGTTAAAGGATTTGAACGAATCGTAAAGATATCATTGAAATAATCAAAATAACTTACACTCTTAATCCTTTAACAGACGACAAAATTTTAGACTGGTCCAAATTTAAAGAATTTTCAGACGCCATTTCAAAGTGTGTTTGAATTAGAAAAATAATGCCAATGCAGTTAGAAAAATTTGTGACAAAAGGAGAAATTGCTCCTTTTCCCACAAAGTTTTCCATAGCCTCAATTCTTCAAGGCATCAAAAAGCAGGATTGTGTGATAACCAGTTAAAGTACCCGTGTACTCAAACTAACGGCTAATATAATAGGGGATGAAAAAAACAAATTATAGGTTAATCAAATCAGACTTTTTACCCAAGTTACATACATTTTTATGTAAAAATTAATACCCTTTTCACCAAACATCAGAAAATCGAGTATCCGTTATAATTTTATTTATTTATTTATTCATTAGACAAAAATGGGGGAAAAAATGCCATTAACCATTTTTAAAAATATATCACGAGAATAAAGCTCAATGGTATTGTACAAACAAACTCATAACAATAATGTAGAGCATCAAATAAGGTAATATCTAATTTGAGACAATTTCGGACAGCAGCATCATACATAGACATGTTTAATTTTATTTCGACATATTTATCATAATATTTTCATATTTTCATAATATACTAATTGATTGTTTGTATTATGATATCGACAAAATTTTCTTCAAGTTTGTGTTTTCGATGTTTAAATACTCTTTCGATATATTTTGTAACATTTCGTAGTATTTTTTTAATTTCATTGAATGTTAATAAATTATGATATCGAAGACGAGAACCATTCTTTAAGAATGTCTCTATAATACGGACAGCCAAATAAAAATGGTTCTCTGTTTCTATTGCGTTCTATGAACGGCAAAGACAAATTCTGTATTCTCTGTCAATATTAAGATATCTACCCCTAGATAGTTAGCAGATATACGAAAGCAAATTAATTGCGTTCTTAAATATTCATTTCTGATATTGTTGAGATACGGCTCGAATTCAAATTTCTGTTTGAATTTCGTCTAACTTTTAAGTTTTGTCGAATGTTGACAGATGCATATCAATCTTGAATATATGTGTCACGCATTCTCTTTTGATTTGTAAGAGAAAGGATGATGATATATAATTTTCAAATCAAATATATCCGTAACCATTTTTTTTCTAAGTATTGTTTATTTTTTGTAATAATGGTCAACATGAAGGGACTCTCCCTGAAAATTATCATGATGATAACTGTAGTGCTTAACAATTCCATTATTATTATAATTATTATTATTAGTCTCGAGATTACATGTAAATTTATTTGACTCTCTGTCAAACCGCTTTTCTATTTCTGTATTAAATGTTAAACCCCTCGACTTTCAAATATCCCAATTTGTGTAAAGGATTCATATTACCTATTAAGACCTGTCACTCTAATTCGCATTTTCATTTTGTTAACCCAAGCAAAGATGTGTCAAAGTGTGAACATTAAAGGGGGAGGATTCTATAAAACATGAGTTGTACATACCATTTCCATTAATTGTTTAAGTGAGTAAATAAAGACTACTCACAATCTGATCAGAGTCTTCACTAACACCCTGTACATACAAGAAACTTCTTTTTCTGTGTTTCAAAGAACAGTCAGCGAATTCTTTTAGCACGTGTGTGATATTTCCAATCTTTTCACATGAGCGCAAAGTAAAGACGCAGATCAGCCTGTGCATCTGCACAGTCTGATCAGTGTCATCACTGTACTCTCAGGAGGTAGATGGTGCCTAAAGTTTCTTCATACAACAATCAAATATTCTACACGCATTGTGTCCCTGTCCAGGCTGCTCAATGTATGCGTGAATGTGTGCGCCTCACGCACATGTGAAGTGCATTGAAATATCACGCACAGTCTCATTTGAAATTCACTGTATGACCGACGAGGATGCGATTTCTCTTCAAGCACATTGAAAGCTGTTTGAAATATTAGGTACAGGTCCATATATTTGAGATGGATTTTATCCAGTACAGCACGATTAGGCTTGACAGTTTAAAAACCGTCTATAAGTTGCGATAGAATGACAAGTTTTTATAAAAAAAATAAAGACAATATATTTTAGTTCACGTGTTAATCGAAATCATGATTACAATGCACGTGGCCTTATTTCTTATTTCAATGAAATTAAAACAAATGAAGACACAACGAAACATGTTCCCTTAGATTCATCAATGAAAACTAGTCACTCTATCTCAACATATGTTAATTAAACCCTTGTCATGCTGAACCCGGAATATTCTGTTTTGGCAGAAGGCCTAGACAAAAATCAGCCTGTACATATACGCAGTCTGATTTTTATATAGACCTCCTGCTTGTCCCTTTAAAGCTAGCATAGTTTATTTCATCAATTTTCTAAATAATAACCACCCCAAAATAACCGCCTTCTGTGCTTTCAGTACTTTCATTTTCACACAATTTTGTAGATGATTCTATTCAGCATGACAGGGTTTAAAAGCATTGAAAACATTTCAGTGAATCCCATACTTATTTTTCAACCAGTCACTACGCAATTATAATAATAGACACAAATATGATTAAATTATTTCGGAAATGGTACAGAAAAACGCACCAAATGTACCCAACATGTGCAGTGTGACCAATATTGATGCTTTTCTTACTTTTGGATGACTTGTCACAGCCGTCTAGTTTTATATAACCAACTCTTACCTTGCAGGTTACTTCTGCGTCCGGTCCACCATGATAGGCATAAATCCCAATCAGTATACCTCCTACAACACCAAGAGCAAACAATAACACCCCAAATAACTGGGCACAGCAAAATTCTCGTCGACTGGAGCTCATCGTGGTGTGGTCACTGGATTTGTCACTGGACAAGGAGTAGCTTGAACTATTGTTTTCAAGCATACGGGTTGAAATCTAGAGAAAGCACAGACAGTGATAAAACAGCCATTGGTCTGTGCAATTGAAATTGATACATGTGTTTATTAAACATTTTATTGTAAAATCGATTCATTTGCAAACTGGTCATCCAAAGCTTTAATCTACGAAATGACGAAAATGACGTCAACACAGGTGACGTTAACAGCGTCTTTTAACCCACATAGTCAAAATTATTTGATATCTCTATATTATTGAATATTTCGTGCTCTTCATATTAACCCTTTCCGATTTTTCTTCAAATTTTTAAACCTATTCAAGTTCAAAGGTTGTTCCAGACGGATATTTAAAATGGATTTAATTTGAAAAATAGCCGGTCAGTAGGGTAAAAATAATGTAGATATTGAAGAAATCGCTTGTTACAAGCAATTTTTTAATTTGCAACAATGCATTAAACCTCTTTCATTCAACCAAATTCGTGAGTCTTCGTCTCAACTGACTGATCGCGATTGTCAACCAAATGATCGGTAGACAAATTGAATCATGCATTAAGACCGGATGTCAACTATGAACTGCGACATTTGTCGACATTCGTGTTAACCCATTGCCAGATAGCACCATTTTAGACTAGTCCAAGTTCGATGGAGTTGCAGAGGACAATTTGATTGATTGATTGAATGGGATTTAACGACTCTTTTAACAGTATTTCAGTCATACCGTGACGGCTGGAACACCTGACAAAGGATTCCTGGTACTTCTCACACCACCAGTACTACCACTACATCCTTTCCTAGCCTCCAGCTGCTATCCTACTTAGGTTTACGATTTTCCACCCATTGGTGAGAGACAAATGTCGTAAAGGATATGTGCCGCCGCCGGAGATCGAACCCATGACACCCCATTGATTATGAGTCTGACGCTTTACCCTTCCTCTTTCAAACAAATATCAAACGTTTAAATACAATTAATGTGAGTCATCTCTCAAATATGGGCTATTTCATTGGATTTAGATAAAATCGCACGCATTGACTTGACTGGTAAACTGCAGAAATGATTATTCTTCCCTTTAGTCATTACCTTTTGTTAATTAAAAAACGTAAGAAACAATACACCTAACTGTACTGTTTCTTTTATCACATGAGAATACGACTTTGAATGTCTTGACTCAAATGTGATTCCTTTCACACGGAAGTCTCAACTGGTTTCCTTTGGCGTAAAGGGCAACAAATAAATCTAAATCGCATTTGTTCAGTAAAGATTTCATTTATATTTGAAATATTGATTCAGAAATCTTCAATATTGAAATACATATGGACACTATAACGGGTAATGAAATCATTTCATGTAAACACTGCTTATCTCATCACCAGACAACACAATTTTAGACTCACGCAAATTCATAGATGTTGTAGACGACAAATTTTACGTGATGGGAGTTTAACTTGTTTGTCTTTTGAGGTAGAAAATGATAAAATTAGAAATAGGTATCATGACTTCTAATAGGCTCATATTTATCAATTTTGAGTCTAACTAAAGATAAAAGAATAAACGGTACAAAACTAAACTCAGAACGTACGGAACCCCTAAAGCCGCCGGCATAGCATAGACGGAAGCGCGTCAGCCTCCTAATCTTCAATCATGGGATGTCATGAGTTCGTTCCCCGGCGGTGGGAAATATTCTTTCCGACATTTGTCTCTCATCAATGGGTGGAAAATCGTAAACCTAAGTTGGATATCAGCTTTAGGATAGGAAAGGATGTAGTGGTAGTACTGGTGTGAAAAATACAAGGAATCCATTGTTAGGTTCTCCAGCCGCCGCGATTTAACTGAAATACTAGTAAAAGTGGCGTTAACCCCCACTCAATCAATCAATAAAACTGAACCTCTAAAGTGACATTGGTATGTCACTTTAGGGCTCCGTACAAACACAACATATTCTATTTTTTTTCTACTTCAAATTACATGTACAGTTACTTAACTCACTACCTTTCGACTCTTTTTTAGACTGGTCCAAAGTCAAAGATGTAAGAGACGACAATACTAAAATGATAAATTTTTATTGATTTCCGTCTTTTGGGGTAAAAAACATAGTGGATAATGAAGAAATTGCTTGTAACAAGCAATTTCTTCATTTTCCACAATGTTTTCTAAATCTTTTTTTTTTCCTTGTGAGCGTCTAAAAGCATCATTGTGTGGGAATGGCTTAATATTCGATTCATTTAAGAGATGAAGAGAATATTTCTTTTTGTTTTCACGGAGGTATGAACCGAAAAACTAATCACTCTACATAAATGCGCGAAACGGATTCATACCTAAGTGTGATTAGGTTTTTCGTTTCATACTTCCACGAAAAAAAAAAAACAACAAAAAACCTCTATTCATTCTTATAATTTAACAGCACCGAGCGAAAAAGGCAAAATCTTTACAAATTAAAACTTTTCTCTTTATTTTGTGCGGAAGCTCAAAATTTTGTTCATGGAAGTATGAACATTTTTCTCGACCAATTGGAACGCCCATTTTTGATAGACGAAACTAAAGATTAGATTATTTGTTGATTCTTATTCTTTTCTCAACATTTGAGCATTTCACTAAATATTTACAGTCTTTCATGATATGGAAAATGAAGGCTTTAAAACGACGCTTTGAAGGGAAAATGCGGAGTGTCCGCATATTTTCTATTGTCTATCACCTTCGGAAGAAAAAATCCTTAACCAATTCGCACACAATGACGCTTTTTTTTCCGCCCACCCCCCTTAAAAAAGGGAAACTTTGTGTAAAATGAAGAAATTGCTCATAACAAGCAGTTTATTCATTTACATAATATTTTCTATCAAAGAAGTCGGAAAAAAAATAATGAAATTTCATGAATTTAAGATTGTCGTCTGCAACTTCCTTCAATATGGATCACTCTAAAATTTAGCCATCTGGAAATGGGTTTAATTATCAAATGTTCACGGTATGCCTATGGTTAGTGATAAATATAATGATAATGAGTCTTGTAATTGCTATAATAACAATGTCTTTAACCCATTAGCAGGCAACAAAATTTTAGACCGGTCCAAATTGAAAGAAGTTTCAGTGGACAGTTTAAATTAATGAAACTGAAAAAAAATTGTCTTTTGAGGTAGAAAATATTGTGGATAATGAAGAAATTGTTTGTTTGCAAAAGGCTATTTCTTAAGGGGCATCAAAACGTTACCATGTGGGAATGTGTCAATGCTTTCCGGCGGAATATCGAGAATTCTCTGTGGATTATCACTCGATAATTTCACACACACACACACACAAAAAAACAAAAAACAAAAAAAAAAAAAAAAAAAAAAAAAAAACAAGAAAAAGCAAATCTAAACAGTAAAATTATTAAAATGATAAAATCACCTTTTAGGTAGGTTTGGCCCTGCTTTCGTTCAGTGTGCGCTGCAGGCTAGGAAAGTTTGTAGTGGTAGTATTGGTGTGAAAATACCAGGAATCCATTGTTAGGTGCTTCAGCCGCCGCGATATGACTGAAATACTGTTAAAAATGGCGTTTAACCCCGCGCATTCATTCATTGTTCGCTACTAAACGTCTATATAATAATGACAATAACAATACAATGATATTTACTAATGACGATGATAATAATAATAATAACAATTCAAGGATACTTACTAATGATTAGAATACTAATGATAAATGTATTTTTTTCGAAATCGTTTACTCACTTTCAATATGTTATTAAACCAAAGAGCCCTTTTATAACCCTACATTGAAGATAACCGGTTTTCGTACCTTATTTAACCGGTATTCATTTCAAGTGGATCTCAAAAAACTTGTTTCAGATCACTGATTACCAAAAGATGAATAAAATCTGACCTGTCTAATGAAACAGATAAGATATAGGCGAAATTTTAACCTATTATAGCACTGCAAAATTTAGACTCATCCAAATTTAAAAAAAGGTTGCAGACGAACGTTTTTAGTTGTTGTCATTTAAATTATATTTTTCTTTTGAAGTAGAAAAAAATATAGAAGCAAGCAATTTCTCATTTTTTCACAATTTTTTTCCCAAAATTCTTTTTCTTGAGCGCCGAAATGAGTAAAAACATGTGGGAAAGGGTTAAATCATCCTACCGCTGTTCGACAAAAGCCACAAACGAAAAAGTACATTTAATACGAAATAAATTTGGTGTCCCCTCTAACAGACGACAAGGTTTTAGACTGATCTAAAAGGAACTCTTTCGAAGACGATAATTCAACCTGATAGATATAAAATAGCAGTTAGGTGATTTTGTTTTGGCTTATATAGTGGAAGTGGATAGCACAATGTGGGGCTAGTTTTCAAGTAAAAGCAAAAATTTGAAGTATGTTGATGGAGGGCCATTTAACAAATAACACATGGCATTGCGGGCGATATGCAAGTTTATGGACTGGTCTGTCGGGCCAAAGATGTTATATGGACCGAAGCGAAGCTGAGGTCCATATAACATCTGAGGTCCGACAGACCAGTCATTAAACTTGCATATCGCCCGCAATGCCATGTGTTATTTGTTATATTATACCGAATCCAAATTATCCAACATGAAATACTAAGAAACAGACAAAATATTTTTCAATGGTTTTAAGCAAATCCAATACGTTTTCATGAATATAATTGGTCTTTCTGGGTAGAAAACATTGTGAAAAATGAAGAAACTGTTTGTAACAAGCACTTTCTTCATAAGCCACAACGTTTTCAAATTATCTTTCAGAGACTTATTGTGTTGTATACATAGATTCTACGTATTCTCTGAATATTTTCGTAGCTGTGTTTGTTGCTCTTTTAGTGTTTTTCGAGTCCTTGTCGTTTATCAGCTTCTACAAGTCTCCCTAATCTATTTTGAGGTTTTGACAGCGACATTATTGTTTACATCGAACGCTGACTAAGACGAATGACGTCATAAGCGTGCGAATTACCTCATCGTAAAAAATACACGACGCGCGCCGGTCGATATAACGATTTATCGGCCCGGAGCCCCGGGCGATATACTGATTTATGGACCGGCCGCCGTTACAATGAAAATAGAAGGAATCGGTGTCGATGAGGTATAATATTAGGAGATATCACACGCCAAATATCTGATATATAAAGTATTTTGAAAGAGTATCGTCTTTTAAACCTTCTGCCACCCGGTAGTGGCTTAAAAAGGATGATTCACATCAACAAACATCATAGGTGCGTGCTTTTCGTCGAGATTCTCAATTAGATTTTTAAGAAAAAGGTTTCTTTAGAATAAGACTTTTAAGCCGCTTAATTTCCTAAAAAAAAATTAAATGGTGAATTAAGCGTACTCAGCTTAAGCGAGTAGCCTTGACGATGTTCAATATTTTCACTCAAAATAACAAGACGTTCTTTATGACGTCTCAAAAACTCATTTAGCGGGATTATTATCTCGACGAGAAGAACGCACCTGAGAGGAACCTCTTTGAACATATGTTACTTGTGACCACTTATCTATACAATTGACCTCTCTGGCCACGCCCACTTACTCCTTTGGCCACGCCCACTTACTCCGACTAGCTGCATGTGACAAAGATGCTGTAGTTACGACTTTAAAGTCGCCAAAACAACAAAAAGTGTTCACACAAATGGCGGGATATTTCGGAGTTCCAAATTTAATTCCGGACTGAATGAATGGTTTGATTGGGTGATATATTCCTTGATTTACAGCCGTACTTGGTCAATTATATGTAGTGTAGTTTGGCTCACCACTCACGGGATATAGAACTGGTATGCTGAGTTCTAAAAATAGAAATGCAGAAATCCGACGATTGGTAAGCGAAGTCAATCACTACTTCTTGGACCAAATCTTTAAGCAAATTGTTAATTTGGCATTGGGCCTTGTTATTCCGATTTGAAGGGCAAATTACACACAGACTGCGCGTGGCACATGTACGCCTTACGGGATATTGGTAGATGTTTTCGTATGTAAACGGGTTCCCTCGTGTTACGCAGTTTTCAAAATGTACAGATGTTCGAGGGACAAAAATAATCAATCGAATCTAAATGGGGATTACTTCTCTTCTAACCTAGTAATAGCCTTTAGGATTTTCCGACCTGGATCACACTAGCGGGAGTTGAAGACATCCAGTCAAAACAACTTTGTCATATTGCCCTTCTTTAGACGTATACTATTGTTATAAAGATACAAAACCCCGCCCACTGACTCCCCTGGCCACGCCCATTGACTCCGATGTTATAAACAATTCTGGTTTTTAAAGGAGCAAGCAGGAAATCAGAAAATCTAGAAAACGATCACCCTTTTTCTACTCGAGGATAAGACCATAAAGAGACAAACTCTTATTTCCATCTCATCCTAGATATTAATATGCGCACTAGAGATTGGGAGATGCAATGGATTCTTACTACTACTACCCGCTTTTACAGCTGGGTGGAATTTGGCTCTGCCTGTAAAATGTCCTGCCAATATACACTACCAGCCCCCGATGGGACTCGAACCCACAACCATACGATACGCGTCGAGAACGCTAACCACTCGGCCAACGAGACAGACTGATATTCGCCTAGTTCTCCTGTTAAAACAGAACTATCAGGATTCATCTGACATTTATTGTTAACCGGATCGCAAAATATTAATCTGGTCCAAATTGAAAGGAACTATAATTTGAAGTTTATGAAATTTTAGTGGGTTTTTTTATAACTTTTTGGGAAGAAAACAATGTGAAATTGAAGAAATTGCTTGTGGCAAGCGATTTCTCCATTCAAACAATGTTTTCCTTGAATGGCATCAAAAAGCGTAATTGTATGGAAATGGTATAAGTCAGACATGATTGTGAAATACTGATGTCATCAAAATGACCGTTTTTTACCAAATATGCTTGACAATAGACTGTGTCATTTGCAATTACATATCTACTGAAAGATGTCTACATATCAAATATGAACATTGTATTATGATAGCAATTGAATTAACCCCCTGTACAATCCCTGGTTTTACGTCACTGTGATCTAACACAGAAGAAAACATCGCGGGAAAAGAAGAAATTGAAAGGTCGGCTTGAAAAAACGGAATGGATTAAGTTTTAATTTACAGCATGAAAATGATAAATTATTTATCTAAAAGGTTGATTGATTGTTTGATTGAATGGGGTTTAAAGACACTTCTAGCAGTATTTCAGTGATATCGCGGCGGCTGGAGCGCCTAACAATTGATTCCTGGTATTTCTCATACCAATAATACACTACACCCTTTCCTAGCGTCCTGCTACGATTATGCACCTATTGGTGGGAGACAAATGCCGCGTCCGGAGATCGCACCCTGGACCTCAGGACTGAGTGCCCGACGCTTACCAACTGATTTATCAAAAGGAAGATCATCGGCAGTTATGCAGCATAACACATTTAACTGACATATGAAATTCGTTTGGCCTTTTGTTTGGTTTGCTACGATTATGCACCTATTAGTGGGAGACAAATGTCGGAAAGGATATTTGCCGCGAACGAGGATCACACCCTGGACCCCAAGATTGAGAGCAGGACGCGCTGCCAACTGATTTACATAAAAGAAGATGATCGGCAGTTAAGCTGCATGATCCATTTCACCGACCTTATTCGTTTGGCCTTTTCTGTGGTTTGAGAGGAAATACGTTATTTCAGCTTGGCAATGGAGCAATGAATGTCGTTCTTTACAGGTTGGCTCATTTTACCATGCGCCAAAATCAATTGTTTCAAAGTAGAATTAATGTCAGATTTAAAGTCCCATGAACATCTATAATTTCTTTTGCGACTGGAGGTTTGATTTTCAGGAGCAAAACATCATAAAATACACAAAAAGGTAAAATAAAAGATGAAAGAAGTCGTATTCATCGAGGGCCCTTTAGATTAAGTACATCGAGAATTAACAAAGTAACAGAAAATCGATCAAAAATTCAAAAGCTTTCAATTCTGGTCAGTTCGCATAGTCGGTTCAGTCTGACCAGGATCGATATTTTTCTCCAAAGGAAGTCCCTTTTCACATAACGGGTCAAATATGAGAACTACCTGTTGTCTGATCCAAGTCTGTCCAGTAGATCAAAGTTCGTCCGATTCTTTATTTGTCCGTTCATTCGGTTATGTTATCTCCATATCAGTATTTGACGGATCAGTGTGTCAATCAAAGAATCAATCGACCAATCAAATTATTCATTTAGACAGGAAGTGAGCTTTGAACTCCGGCACTGGCAGATATTCATGTGAAACATTTTTTTGGTTTTCGACTTAAACATCCTTACTACAGCTTATCAAAGGTGAAACGACGCTAAAGTCGCCAACCAACAACTTTACTTTTTGTTACATTATGGCCATACATTTTGCACAATAACACCTTTTAATGTCGAAGTAGAACTTTCTGTTTGAGCTCCGTGGCTGATCAGGATTACTTTTCTATTTTAACCCATTCCAACTCAAGCCCTCCTTTTTACGCCCCGCAATTAAAGAGCTTTGGAAAACATTGTAGAAAATGAAGAAATTGCTTGTATCAAGCAATTTCTTCATTATCCACAATGTTTTCTACCCAAAAGACGAAAAAAAAAAAAAAAAATAAAATTACATCAACTTGAAATTGTTGTCTGCAGCTCCTTTCAATTTGGACTGGTCTAAAATTTTGTTGTGTGGGAATGGGTTTAACCTGCATAAAGTTCTTTTTTTTATCAAGTATATCAGGTCTGCAATATAGATCCGCGTAGTGCGTTGACCGCCTTGTGGTCCGCTCACGAAAGACAACAGACTTTTCATCCTAGGAAATTGTATAATGATTATGTCCCTTTGGACATTTCCCACGTGACCTCGCGCAAAGATGTACGTTAGCTGTAATAGCTCGGTTTGAAAGCATTAATATGGCGGGTTCGAACCCCGGGCTGATCCATCGAACGTATTAATTTCTGTTGGATGAGATATGGTACCGAGACCCTGTTTGACGGTGCTATAAATAGAGCACGATAAAGAACCAGGTGGGGATCCCAGTAGTTTCGTCCTGTATCTCGGTGGTATCCCCTGTAACAACTGGCTGCCTTATGTGGCGTCACCAATATTTGCAAATACTACCGAAGTGGCATTGAACAAGAATTAACCCGTGAGAGATCAAATCTGGACAGTAAAAGGTATTAACTCATTCAAATCTAACCAATGACATTGACAATAAAAAACCCCCAAAAAACTATCCATCTACTATCCATCTCTTTACCTAGCGCCGCCGTCATAGCGCAGTCAGTAGCGCGTCAAACTCCTAATCTCCAATCATCGGATGTCATGGGTTCGATCCCCGGCAAATTTGGCGGCAAATATTCTTTCCGACATTTGTCTCTACTCAATGGATGGATAATCGTAAACCTACTAGGGATAGAAGCTGTAGGCTAGGAAAAGATGAAGTGGTAAT
Organism: Fragum fragum; assembly: GCA_946902895.1. Taxonomy (NCBI): domain Eukaryota; kingdom Metazoa; phylum Mollusca; class Bivalvia; order Cardiida; family Cardiidae; genus Fragum; species Fragum fragum. Next base: position 49,848,358 of record OX336373.1, on the reverse strand, counting down.
ACTTGTGTGAGAAATACCAGGAATCCATTGTTAGGTGCTCCAGCCGCCGCGATATAACTGAAAACATTGTTAAAAGTGACGTTAAATCCCATTCAATCAATCTTCAATCATCGGATGTCATGAGTTCGATCCCCGGCGGTGGCACACATTCTTTCCGACATTTTTCTCTCACCAAAGGGTGGAAACCGTAAACGTGTGTGGGATAGCAGCTGGAGGCTAGGAAAGGATGTAGTGGTAGTACTGGTGTGAGAAATACAAGGAATCCCTTGTTAGGTGCTCCAGCCGCCGCGACATGACTGAAATACTGTTAAAAGCGGCGTTAAACCCCATTCAACCAATGAACAATCTCTTTACCTGTGCAAAACCTACGACAGAGCAGCCATTTATTTCGAATCCAAGACAAACATTTAAGAGATGAAGATAATATATTTTTTTCATTGAGGTATGAACCGAAAAAACTAATCACACAGTGAGAATACGCGAAGCGGATTCATACATTGAGTGATTAGGTTTTTCGGTTCATACATTCATGAAAACAAAGAAAAATATTCACTTCATTTCTTATAATTTAATGGCATCGAGCGAAAGAAAAAAAGCTTTACAAATTTTGATACCTTTTTGTATGGGACTATTTTGTGTGGAAGCATACAAAATCGCTGCGTTCTCAAAATTTTGTTCATGGAGTTATGAATAATCTTTTTCGACCAATCAGAACGCCCGATTTTGGTAGACGAAACTAAAGATTAAATTATAATGCAATAGCAACCATTTTATTTTCGAAAGTATATTTTAACCCTTTCCTGTTTTGCAAAGTTTTAGACCTGTCCAAATTCAGAGGTTTTGCAGACGAAAAATAACCATTCAGTTGGTTGGAAAGTATCGTTGAAAAAGGAAAAAAATGTTTGTTACAAGCAATTTCTTCTTTTCTACAATGTTTTCTCAATTATAAACATCACAGGGACGTTAAAAACCAGGCATTGAACAGGAAAGGGTTAATCTGTAAGTAGTCTATTCATTGTTCAACACTGGTTCTTTACATGGTGTAACTGGTGGAGGTCTTTCTTTTTTATTCACGCTCTCCATGTTAAAATAAACCTGAAGGTCAAATATATCCGTTCTATTGAAGAAGTTGAAAGGTTTCAACATAAACCCTGCTTCCACACGGTTTGTCATAGGATTGTCTTCAGAGGTGGGTAGATGAATAAATCCCACCGTGACCCAATTCACAATGTCAGTTTTTCGGATTGGTTCATTGTTTAGCATCTTTTCCAAGTCAGCAATCGGCTGATCCAGTCTATTTTGGTCGCTAGCCATAGATAGGTATTGCTCTTCTTCTTTTCTCCTTGTCACAACGCAGTGGTATTTTGAGAAAGATAAGGCACCCATTGCAGGATGACTATTGGGCATTATTTGAGCAGCTGTACTAACTGGGTGAATTTGGTATCCGCGTGCAGGTCCCCATTGGTTTCGTTTGTCTTCATTGACGACCAACCAAAACTCTGGATTATCTAGTATGTACTTGTAGGCTTGTTCTGTTTCAATATACTCATATTCAACATAGGCAGTGGTGTTGTGTTGAAAGAATGGGGAACTCTATTTATGGATGGTACCTGTGTCCTTAAGGCAGTTAATACATCCCCACTTCTCCAATGTACGACTTCCATTGTGTTGTCTGTTCCAAGAATATCTAAATCTACTTTAAACCCAAACATGTGGTCGTGCATTTTACCGTGTGTGAATTCACCTAATCTGTAACCAAAAGCGTCTCTACTTTTCTCAGATCCCATAAAAGGATTTTCTGTGTCCCAAAATCCTCCAAATATGTAACCACTTGCACTAGCAATGGTATAAATCCTACCATCCAAATAAAAATGCCATTCGATGATATAGTCATAGTTCCCAATAGCAACCTGAGATCTGACCACGAGATAGGTATTTCTAAGCCCACCTTCGAAAGCAAAACCTTTATGTCGTGCAAGAGCGTTTTCTCCATCAGCTTCGTAAACACAGATTGTCTTGTAAGTCATCGGACCGTCAGTATTGCTCCAAAAGCTTGTCTCTAGTAATGTAGCATGCTCTGGACAATCGACAGTATTAACAACACCATAGGAACTACCTATTTCATAGACAGAATCTCCGAAAATTACATCGGTTTCTCCTGCCGCCCCATGACTGTAAATAACAGATATTTCATTTAATGATATCTCGTAAGCAATACTCTCACCTTTGTACAATACTGAAAATAGTCCCGGCCCTCGAAGCTGACCAGATGTCACATCAAAACTCCAACCCATCCAAACCACATGATGGCCCTTTATCTTGTACCTCGGTCCTTCTGGTTCGTACGTCCTCGGTGGTGGTATGTCGGCTCTATCTCTGAAAGGTGCATTAGGGTCTCTATCAGGAAGATGACGATCTAATACTGTTTGTCTGAATCCAGTCGGTAATGCGAATTTCCTGATTATTCCCTTATTGTAGGCATCCATTAAAGCTGATGCGTTTGAGAAAGGTCCTTGGTTCAGGTAGTAATAGCTATGGACATACCAGTCACCGACTTCAACCCCTGGACAGTGTATTGTAACCGCCAGTGGTAAAGTGTTCAATAGTAACGAGTCATCTTCAAGTGGATTAAGAAAAGGCATGACTTTCAACTCACGTTCCTCTGACTTCAGTCCTGGCGGTCCATAATAAAGATTTAACTGAAAATCTGGAGTTTCTTCTGAACAAAATGAACCATCGAAGCTCTCTTGCAAGAGTGGTTTTAGAGTTAACAGATCTTCGCACAATATGTTATAATACAGCTCGTAGCCGACGTCGTCAATTGGCCGACTGTTGAAGTGAAGTTGGCCGTCATTATAGAGCTGGGTGGCCTTGATAGCATTGGAATTCAGGGGTCCTACCCGGTACTGCATGTAGTCTGGAAGAGTTCTGTTACCTCTGACCACGTGGACTGTCGCGTATCTGTAAGTAGATATTAATTTATAGCTAATTTTAATGATTTTCTTTGCAGTCTTTTAGAAATATACAAGAAATTTCCACCCATTTATTATTGGAGTAAATTTGGGCTGACATTGTGTTCATGAGAAATCTGTTCAAGAAATTTAAGAGAAAATTATTTGTTTTCATGGAGGTATAAAATTAATCACACTGCTTGAAACCGGGAAGCAGAATTCATGCAGAAGTCTGGTAAGATTTTCAGTTTATACCTTAATGATAACAAAAATATTCTTTTCGTTTTTTATAACTAAATATTTTCAAGATATACTTACCCCATTACCACACGGCAAGATTTTAGACTGGTTCAAATTAAAGATGTCGAAGACGACAAATTTAAGGTGATTATTTTTTTGTCTATTTAGGTATAAAAACCTTGTGGATAATGAAAAAATTATGCTTGTAACAAGCAATATCTTCATTAGCCACAATGTTTTCGGAAGCCTTTTTTCTTGGGGCGTCAAAAAGCGTCATTGTGTGTAAATGGTTTACAAAGTTACCATTTTGAGACGTTTTTTTTTTATGGAACTACTTTTTGGGAAATAATGCAAAATAGTTCCCTACAGAATTTCTTTTTCATGGCAGAATGTATCGATTTTTTCTGCCCCTCTAAAAAGCAAGAATTTTGATAAATTAAAACTAAAACTAAAATTAAATCATTGCCTTATATCAATGTTGTTTTTTTTCGATTCTTTACCATCATGGCGGGAAAAAGAAAATCTTGGTAATAGACTCATTAACCACATTTTTCTACCACTTACACTTTTGCAATTGAAAGTAGGCTGTGAATTATCGACTGCAACTTCTTTCAATTCGAAAAGTCGTTTGAGAAATGTAACCTACCAGGCGAAAAGGGACCTCCCTGCCCTTTCGCAAAACGATAAAATGGAATCCTGGCCACGCCCACTGACTCGGACAGGAATTTCCATTTCGATATAAAACGACGTTATTTTTGAAAAATTGTGACGTTTAATTCACCAAACAAGCAAAACTGCATCGCATGAATGTCGGCCAATGTCGGAGTACACGTCCGGTCTAAATAAACACTTTGGTTGGTTGAATGATTCTTTGATTGACAGCCGCGATCCTTTAATTTCTATGGAAAAATGCGAGACAAATTGCTTAGGTTAGATTATTGTTATCCAAATAGTAACAGTATGAAAGTGAAAAAATGACCCCCCCCCCCCAAAAAAAAAAAAAAAACAAAAAAAACCCGGGTCTATCAGGGATGAATTTCAAAATAAAGTCAGGATAACCTTACCATTTTAAATACAAAAACAAAAACAAACAAAAAAAACCCCAAAACACCACGCACAGTAAAAAGAAATCTTGACCCTCAGACTGTGCGAAATGCACTGCCTGATTAGGGTCGATGACTTTCAAACTTCCAAGATCTTTTTCACCACACGGATCACATAATTTAACAGATGTCTTAATTGTTATAAATAATGCGTTTATTAAAACACAGGTTAAAGAATTATCTGATTAACCCATTCCCTAAAAAATGTTTTCTTCCCTGAAAAGGCAAAGATTTTCTGAATTCCATCAACTTGAAATTGTCATCTGCATCTTCCTGAATTTGGACAAGTCTAAAAATAATTTCGTCAGGTATTGGATTAAGAAAGCGCCGTCTTGAACGAATTCAAGTCAAGGAAACGTAACAAAAACTTTCGTAAAACGGATGCTTTATCATTTGTAAATCGCTTACCATGTTCGCCTTAAACGTGAATTCAATTTAATTTCAAATAACATCTAAACTTCATTTAGCTTGTATATTAACCTTGTTTACCTGCCAGGGTAAGGTCCATTTCCGGCTTTGTAATTAAGCACCGCATCTTTATTGGGTGGATGTAGATACATGTAAGTAATATAGTTGTATTTTAGACTTGATGGGTCTCCGAGGGGAGGGTCTGTCATCGAGATATAACCATTCGTCCTCATGAAAGTTTTGATGGATAACATTTCGTTGGAAGTGAGAGGGGCAAATATTTCTGGATTCCTCCCATCCCATGGTACTCGGGGCTCTGCTCTGAAACAACAAAGGATATTAGATATTTGACGTAAAGTCATACATTGTTCATCGCTGTATTAACTCGGATTTCTCAGAAAACGGCCAGTCCAAATAAGATTTCTAATTAAGAATAGGCCAAACTTGACGTTATTTTCTGGTTTAGTGATCTGGTTTGACCTTTTCATATCTGCACCATTATGTACCATGTTTGACGTAAAGTCATACATTGTTCATCGCGGTATTAACTCGGACCTCTCAGAAACCGTCCAGTCCAAATAAGATTTCTAATCTTCTGAATAGGTCAAACTTGAAGTTATTTTCTGGTTTAGTGATCTGGTTTAGCCTTTTCATATCTGCATCCTTATAGACCAGAACAGAATTGACGGATCGCCGCTGTAGGTAAAAAATCGAGTGTCCAGTCAAGTTGTTCATTTTGACTTAAACTGGCACAAATGAGATCTAACATTTTATTCAAATTTTACAGTTTTGGGGAATTAAGTTCTTTAATTACAGTTGAGTTATTGTGGTTAACTCGTTAAGACCGTTTATCAACGATTTGCCCATTGATGTCTGACGTTTAAGTCGCCAAACCAATAAAAACGCTTCACATAAATATCGCCAAATGTTGGAGTTCAAAGTTCACTTCCGGTCTAAATGAATTATTTGACTAGTCGTTTGTTTCTTTGGCTGGCAAACGCGTTTGTTCGATTTTCGAGTGGTGTTAAATGTTTTGAGGGCAATTATGACTTGTATCTTTATGGCTTTTGAGTTATAACTAGTTAGTTCAGAATGAAATAGATTACAAAAGTACTTGAATAAAAGAGACCTAAAGTAGTTTCGGCCAATATGTTAATGTATAAGATATAATGACATCCAGGGTCATTTAGAGCAGTTGTTCACAATGTTCAAATTCCAATATTTGTAGAGGCCCACAAGGAAGACTGGGTCAAACAAACCGTGTTGCCTCGTTACATAAAGACTTTATTATCATTATTATTATTATTCGAAGCCCTGGTCATGCTGATATGTCATTCCCATCTTAGTGCGCAGGAAGTCATCAGTATCAAGCCAGGGCTTCCATAGATTGAGCCTTCGCATAACATGAATGTAGCCGGGTGGTGTGTAAGGGGTGATTATACTGCCTTGCCGTACAAGCAAGCTTGACGTGGTAGAGCGCTTGCTTCGGGACAGAGAGGTTCCTTGTTCGATTCCTGACGGAGTCGATTATTAATTTGCGGGTTACATTAAGTTTATTATCAGTTTTTCTTCTAAAAACTTTGATTCACTATCTATCTACAGTAAGCATAGATGTGCGGACTGATCAGATCCTTTACTAAACGTACGTGTATAATTGACGGATCGCAACGTCAATAAAAAATAAAGCGACCAATCAACTAATTCATTTAGATCAGAAGTGAGCTTTGTACTCTTGCATTGGTCGAACATATATGTGAAGAGTTTTTTGTAAGTTTAGCGACTTAAACGCCGTAACTAATGCTGTTACGGCGCTTAGGTCGCCAATCAACAATTTTATTTTTTCATTTCACAGTTCTGGCTACAGACTTTGTTAAATTACGTCGTTTAATAACTTAGATGAACTTCCTGTCGGAGTTCAGTGGGCGGGGCCAGCGATTCATCAAAATGTAGACCGTGCTTTGTTTTATACATGTATAAATGCATGTTGTATTTGATTGAAAAACAATGAAATGTTTTGAATACCTAGGACACGTATCCCTATTACTCGATGTCGTCCCGTGATGATCGCTGTAACTGCTTGGTGTAGTTTGGTCCTGATTTAGAGAGCTATCCCCAGTTACGGGTATATTCTGAAGGGGAAAAAAAGTCTAAAACCAATCGGTTCATTTCTTCAATTGTCTCTTTTAATCCATCCATAAAACCCATCCATTCGCCACTCCATCCATTCATCCGTCTATCAACCTAAAACCACTCATCCATCTATCTATCCATCCATCCATCCATCCATCCATCCATAAATAAATCCATCAATCCATCCATCAATCCATTGTAGACATATTTTCACGTTTGTTTTAAGTCAGAGTTACCTGCAACTGACCATTTAAGTTAGTTGAGTTTTAATAGCAGTTGAGTGGTAAACACTACGATCAAAGAAGACGCATTGAAGGGCTCAATGTTATTCAGGAATTTAATGTTTTAAAAATAAGTAAAATGGTCTATTTAGTTGGAATTGGAAGAATTTTACAATAGTTTGTCAAACAAACGCAATCTTTTTGACAACCAAATCGCAAATTGTCCTTCACTAGATATATAGACGATTGTCTGTCTCATTTTTCAAATTTAGTTTATGATGTTTCCTTTTTTGTTTCTCGTCAAACCTATCAAATTAGGTTCAGATAGTCAATGGATTGATAGAATGTCAACTGGTTGTCAAGGTTGTAATAAAAGAGAAGTCAAAACTTTATAATACAAAGAGGGTATATTCTAAGAAAGCAAACGAAGAAAACGGATAGTCTTTTTAGAGGCAAGGTCCGAGTTTAAGAAAGATATGCATTGAATCTTCGCAACGTCATTTTTTTGTGAAATATGCTACTAAGAATTCGTAGTTTAAGACGTTGTATTTTCGGTCTCGTGAAATATATCAAAATTTTCCTCCACAGCTAAAACAAATTCAAGATGTTGAATACCTATAGTGACATGATATTCTGTAGACAGTGACCAAAGTAGTCTTTGTCCTTAAAAGGGGAGACATAAATAATCCTCAGTGTTGCAAGGGTGAATCATTTTTTTCCAATATTAAGGCTAATATATTTGTTTGGTTTTAAGAAATCGTGGTGTGCAGTCCAAGATATGTATAATGAAATTATTGGATTTAGGGATAAACATTCCACACCAGATGCAACTTTCATTTTTGCACTCTGTTATCCAGAAATAACTTTCCAAAAATCATAAACTATGGTGCGTTTTCGTCGATTACAAACGTGCTTTTGTTTCAGGTAACTACGAAGCTCTTTACAAAAAACTTGTAAAATCTGGTATCAGTTCAAAAATGAAAAGTATGATCAAATGTATATATAATAAAGTCCAATCCTGTGTCAATTTGTCAAACTTGCAAAATCGTTCTGATTTCTTTAATGTGTCAATTGGTCTTAAATAGGGTGATTTTTTATCTCCTTTCCCTTTCCTCTTGTTATCAACAATATCAGTGATAATCTGAATCTTGATAAGATCACTGAGCCTGATTTGGAATTATTGACAAAACATCGAATTCTTTTTGGGCCAATAAGTTTACAATGACAACTTAACTACATGTCTTAGTATTCGAACAAATGATGTTTAGAAATCAACATCGATAAAACCAGATTCGCTTTTTAAATAAACGTAATCGGAACATTACATGAACTTTTTGTTAAGAAATTGAAGTACTAGATACTTTTACGTATTTGAGCTTAAAGTTTCAAAGCAATGGAAGCTTTAAAATTGCCGTTCGTAGTTTTTGCGGGCAAGATTTAAGAGCATACTATGTGGGAATCGAAGATGCGCTTGTTACAAGCAATTTCTTCATTTTCTACAATGTTTTGCAAACTCTTTTCAAAAATTGTTATAAACTGTTGTCATGCTTTATCAACCGTAAATATTCAAATGTTGCCGGGTCGAAAGACCAGCTGAAATTGGGTCGAGGCGAAACAAAGAACTTTGTTATGGAACTTATTCTTTGGCTTATTAAAGTTTGTGTCAAAGAAATGAAAAAACAAAAAACAAACAAACAATGAAAGTAGCGCATAATAACTTGTAAGTGAGCATATATCATAACATTCGCTTCGGTCCATATAACATCTTTGGCCCGACAGACCAGTCCATAAACTTGTATATCGCCCGCAATGCCATGTGTTATTTGTTAATTATCATTTTCGTCTTGTTTACGGAAAAACAATATCGAGTATTTAGGCCAAGAAATTCGAATATACATGTTTACCAAGATACATTTTTTAAAAATGAAATATCGCTTGGAAGAATACAGAACATTATTTGTATGTTATTGTAACTCAGAATAACGTTCGGTTTAAATCGTGAACCCAAGGCGGTTTTAACCCATTCCCAGACGACGTAATTTAAAAAAATACTGTTTGTCTGAATCCAGTCGGTAATGCGAATTTCCTGATTATTCCCTTATTGTAGGCATCCATTAAAGCTGATGCGTTTGAGAAAGGTCCTTGGTTCAGGTAGTAATAGCTATGGACATACCAGTCACCGACTTCAACCCCTGGACAGTGTATTGTAACCGCCAGTGGTAAAGTGTTCAATAGTAACGAGTCATCTTCAAGTGGATTAAGAAAAGGCATGACTTTCAACTCACGTTCCTCTGACTTCAGTCCTGGCGGTCCATAATAAAGATTTAACTGAAAATCTGGAGTTTCTTCTGAACAAAATGAACCATCGAAGCTCTCTTGCAAGAGTGGTTTTAGAGTTAACAGATCTTCGCACAATATGTTATAATACAGCTCGTAGCCGACGTCGTCAATTGGCCGACTGTTGAAGTGAAGTTGGCCGTCATTATAGAGCTGGGTGGCCTTGATAGCATTGGAATTCAGGGGTCCTACCCGGTACTGCATGTAGTCTGGAAGAGTTCTGTTACCTCTGACCACGTGGACTGTCGCGTATCTGTAAGTAGATATTAATTTATAGCTAATTTTAATGATTTTCTTTGCAGTCTTTTAGAAATATACAAGAAATTTCCACCCATTTATTATTGGAGTAAATTTGGGCTGACATTGTGTTCATGAGAAATCTGTTCAAGAAATTTAAGAGAAAATTATTTGTTTTCATGGAGGTATAAAATTAATCACACTGCTTGAAACCGGGAAGCAGAATTCATGCAGAAGTCTGGTAAGATTTTCAGTTTATACCTTAATGATAACAAAAATATTCTTTTCGTTTTTTATAACTAAATATTTTCAAGATATACTTACCCCATTACCACACGGCAAGATTTTAGACTGGTTCAAATTAAAGATGTCGAAGACGACAAATTTAAGGTGATTATTTTTTTGTCTATTTAGGTATAAAAACCTTGTGGATAATGAAAAAATTATGCTTGTAACAAGCAATATCTTCATTAGCCACAATGTTTTCGGAAGCCTTTTTTCTTGGGGCGTCAAAAAGCGTCATTGTGTGTAAATGGTTTACAAAGTTACCATTTTGAGACGTTTTTTTTTATGGAACTACTTTTTGGGAAATAATGCAAAATAGTTCCCTACAGAATTTCTTTTTCATGGCAGAATGTATCGATTTTTTCTGCCCCTCTAAAAAGCAAGAATTTTGATAAATTAAAACTAAAACTAAAATTAAATCATTGCCTTATATCAATGTTGTTTTTTTTCGATTCTTTACCATCATGGCGGGAAAAAGAAAATCTTGGTAATAGACTCATTAACCACATTTTTCTACCACTTACACTTTTGCAATTGAAAGTAGGCTGTGAATTATCGACTGCAACTTCTTTCAATTCGAAAAGTCGTTTGAGAAATGTAACCTACCAGGCGAAAAGGGACCTCCCTGCCCTTTCGCAAAACGATAAAATGGAATCCTGGCCACGCCCACTGACTCGGACAGGAATTTCCATTTCGATATAAAACGACGTTATTTTTGAAAAATTGTGACGTTTAATTCACCAAACAAGCAAAACTGCATCGCATGAATGTCGGCCAATGTCGGAGTACACGTCCGGTCTAAATAAACACTTTGGTTGGTTGAATGATTCTTTGATTGACAGCCGCGATCCTTTAATTTCTATGGAAAAATGCGAGACAAATTGCTTAGGTTAGATTATTGTTATCCAAATAGTAACAGTATGAAAGTGAAAAAATGACCCCCCCCCCCAAAAAAAAAAAAACAAAAAAAACCCGGGTCTATCAGGGATGAATTTCAAAATAAAGTCAGGATAACCTTACCATTTTAAATACAAAAACAAAAGCAAACAAAAAAACCCCAAAACACCACGCACAGTAAAAAGAAATCTTGACCCTCAGACTGTGCGAAATGCACTGCCTGATTAGGGTCGATGACTTTCAAACTTCCAAGATCTTTTTCACCACACGGATCACATAATTTAACAGATGTCTTAATTGTTATAAATAATGCGTTTATTAAAACACAGGTTAAAGAATTATCTGATTAACCCATTCCCTAAAAAATGTTTTCTTCCCTGAAAAGGCAAAGATTTTCTGAATTCCATCAACTTGAAATTGTCATCTGCATCTTCCTGAATTTGGACAAGTCTAAAAATAATTTCGTCAGGTATTGGATTAAGAAAGCGCCGTCTTGAACGAATTCAAGTCAAGGAAACGTAACAAAAACTTTCGTAAAACGGATGCTTTATCATTTGTAAATCGCTTACCATGTTCGCCTTAAACGTGAATTCAATTTAATTTCAAATAACATCTAAACTTCATTTAGCTTGTATATTAACCTTGTTTACCTGCCAGGGTAAGGTCCATTTCCGGCTTTGTAATTAAGCACCGCATCTTTATTGGGTGGATGTAGATACATGTAAGTAATATAGTTGTATTTTAGACTTGATGGGTCTCCGAGGGGAGGGTCTGTCATCGAGATATAACCATTCGTCCTCATGAAAGTTTTGATGGATAACATTTCGTTGGAAGTGAGAGGGGCAAATATTTCTGGATTCCTCCCATCCCATGGTACTCGGGGCTCTGCTCTGAAACAACAAAGGATATTAGATATTTGACGTAAAGTCATACATTGTTCATCGCTGTATTAACTCGGATTTCTCAGAAAACGGCCAGTCCAAATAAGATTTCTAATTAAGAATAGGCCAAACTTGACGTTATTTTCTGGTTTAGTGATCTGGTTTGACCTTTTCATATCTGCACCATTATGTACCATGTTTGACGTAAAGTCATACATTGTTCATCGCGGTATTAACTCGGACCTCTCAGAAACCGTCCAGTCCAAATAAGATTTCTAATCTTCTGAATAGGTCAAACTTGAAGTTATTTTCTGGTTTAGTGATCTGGTTTAGCCTTTTCATATCTGCATCCTTATAGACCAGAACAGAATTGACGGATCGCCGCTGTAGGTAAAAAATCGAGTGTCCAGTCAAGTTGTTCATTTTGACTTAAACTGGCACAAATGAGATCTAACATTTTATTCAAATTTTACAGTTTTGGGGAATTAAGTTCTTTAATTACAGTTGAGTTATTGTGGTTAACTCGTTAAGACCGTTTATCAACGATTTGCCCATTGATGTCTGACGTTTAAGTCGCCAAACCAATAAAAACGCTTCACATAAATATCGCCAAATGTTGGAGTTCAAAGTTCACTTCCGGTCTAAATGAATTATTTGACTAGTCGTTTGTTTCTTTGGCTGGCAAACGCGTTTGTTCGATTTTCGAGTGGTGTTAAATGTTTTGAGGGCAATTATGACTTGTATCTTTATGGCTTTTGAGTTATAACTAGTTAGTTCAGAATGAAATAGATTACAAAAGTACTTGAATAAAAGAGACCTAAAGTAGTTTCGGCCAATATGTTAATGTATAAGATATAATGACATCCAGGGTCATTTAGAGCAGTTGTTCACAATGTTCAAATTCCAATATTTGTAGAGGCCCACAAGGAAGACTGGGTCAAACAAACCGTGTTGCCTCGTTACATAAAGACTTTATTATCATTATTATTATTATTCGAAGCCCTGGTCATGCTGATATGTCATTCCCATCTTAGTGCGCAGGAAGTCATCAGTATCAAGCCAGGGCTTCCATAGATTGAGCCTTCGCATAACATGAATGTAGCCGGGTGGTGTGTAAGGGGTGATTATACTGCCTTGCCGTACAAGCAAGCTTGACGTGGTAGAGCGCTTGCTTCGGGACAGAGAGGTTCCTTGTTCGATTCCTGACGGAGTCGATTATTAATTTGCGGGTTACATTAAGTTTATTATCAGTTTTTCTTCTAAAAACTTTGATTCACTATCTATCTACAGTAAGCATAGATGTGCGGACTGATCAGATCCTTTACTAAACGTACGTGTATAATTGACGGATCGCAACGTCAATAAAAAATAAAGCGACCAATCAACTAATTCATTTAGATCAGAAGTGAGCTTTGTACTCTTGCATTGGTCGAACATATATGTGAAGAGTTTTTTGTAAGTTTAGCGACTTAAACGCCGTAACTAATGCTGTTACGGCGCTTAGGTCGCCAATCAACAATTTTATTTTTTCATTTCACAGTTCTGGCTACAGACTTTGTTAAATTACGTCGTTTAATAACTTAGATGAACTTCCTGTCGGAGTTCAGTGGGCGGGGCCAGCGATTCATCAAAATGTAGACCGTGCTTTGTTTTATACATGTATAAATGCATGTTGTATTTGATTGAAAAACAATGAAATGTTTTGAATACCTAGGACACGTATCCCTATTACTCGATGTCGTCCCGTGATGATCGCTGTAACTGCTTGGTGTAGTTTGGTCCTGATTTAGAGAGCTATCCCCAGTTACGGGTATATTCTGAAGGGGAAAAAAAGTCTAAAACCAATCGGTTCATTTCTTCAATTGTCTCTTTTAATCCATCCATAAAACCCATCCATTCGCCACTCCATCCATTCATCCGTCTATCAACCTAAAACCACTCATCCATCTATCTATCCATCCATCCATCCATCCATCCATAAATAAATCCATCAATCCATCCATCAATCCATTGTAGACATATTTTCACGTTTGTTTTAAGTCAGAGTTACCTGCAACTGACCATTTAAGTTAGTTGAGTTTTAATAGCAGTTGAGTGGTAAACACTACGATCAAAGAAGACGCATTGAAGGGCTCAATGTTATTCAGGAATTTAATGTTTTAAAAATAAGTAAAATGGTCTATTTAGTTGGAATTGGAAGAATTTTACAATAGTTTGTCAAACAAACGCAATCTTTTTGACAACCAAATCGCAAATTGTCCTTCACTAGATATATAGACGATTGTCTGTCTCATTTTTCAAATTTAGTTTATGATGTTTCCTTTTTTGTTTCTCGTCAAACCTATCAAATTAGGTTCAGATAGTCAATGGATTGATAGAATGTCAACTGGTTGTCAAGGTTGTAATAAAAGAGAAGTCAAAACTTTATAATACAAAGAGGGTATATTCTAAGAAAGCAAACGAAGAAAACGGATAGTCTTTTTAGAGGCAAGGTCCGAGTTTAAGAAAGATATGCATTGAATCTTCGCAACGTCATTTTTTTGTGAAATATGCTACTAAGAATTCGTAGTTTAAGACGTTGTATTTTCGGTCTCGTGAAATATATCAAAATTTTCCTCCACAGCTAAAACAAATTCAAGATGTTGAATACCTATAGTGACATGATATTCTGTAGACAGTGACCAAAGTAGTCTTTGTCCTTAAAAGGGGAGACATAAATAATCCTCAGTGTTGCAAGGGTGAATCATTTTTTTCCAATATTAAGGCTAATATATTTGTTTGGTTTTAAGAAATCGTGGTGTGCAGTCCAAGATATGTATAATGAAATTATTGGATTTAGGGATAAACATTCCACACCAGATGCAACTTTCATTTTTGCACTCTGTTATCCAGAAATAACTTTCCAAAAATCATAAACTATGGTGCGTTTTCGTCGATTACAAACGTGCTTTTGTTTCAGGTAACTACGAAGCTCTTTACAAAAAACTTGTAAAATCTGGTATCAGTTCAAAAATGAAAAGTATGATCAAATGTATATATAATAAAGTCCAATCCTGTGTCAATTTGTCAAACTTGCAAAATCGTTCTGATTTCTTTAATGTGTCAATTGGTCTTAAATAGGGTGATTTTTTATCTCCTTTCCCTTTCCTCTTGTTATCAACAATATCAGTGATAATCTGAATCTTGATAAGATCACTGAGCCTGATTTGGAATTATTGACAAAACATCGAATTCTTTTTGGGCCAATAAGTTTACAATGACAACTTAACTACATGTCTTAGTATTCGAACAAATGATGTTTAGAAATCAACATCGATAAAACCAGATTCGCTTTTTAAATAAACGTAATCGGAACATTACATGAACTTTTTGTTAAGAAATTGAAGTACTAGATACTTTTACGTATTTGAGCTTAAAGTTTCAAAGCAATGGAAGCTTTAAAATTGCCGTTCGTAGTTTTTGCGGGCAAGATTTAAGAGCATACTATGTGGGAATCGAAGATGCGCTTGTTACAAGCAATTTCTTCATTTTCTACAATGTTTTGCAAACTCTTTTCAAAAATTGTTATAAACTGTTGTCATGCTTTATCAACCGTAAATATTCAAATGTTGCCGGGTCGAAAGACCAGCTGAAATTGGGTCGAGGCGAAACAAAGAACTTTGTTATGGAACTTATTCTTTGGCTTATTAAAGTTTGTGTCAAAGAAATGAAAAAACAAAAAACAAACAAACAATGAAAGTAGCGCATAATAACTTGTAAGTGAGCATATATCATAACATTCGCTTCGGTCCATATAACATCTTTGGCCCGACAGACCAGTCCATAAACTTGTATATCGCCCGCAATGCCATGTGTTATTTGTTAATTATCATTTTCGTCTTGTTTACGGAAAAACAATATCGAGTATTTAGGCCAAGAAATTCGAATATACATGTTTACCAAGATACATTTTTTAAAAATGAAATATCGCTTGGAAGAATACAGAACATTATTTGTATGTTATTGTAACTCAGAATAACGTTCGGTTTAAATCGTGAACCCAAGGCGGTTTTAACCCATTCCCAGACGACGTAATTTAAAAAATCCATTTTAAAAGAAGTGGCAAACGACAACTTCAAAATGATGTAATTTAAAAATATTGGTCTTTCTTGGTAGAAAAACATTGTGGGAAATGAAGATATTTCTTCTTAAAAGCAATTTCTTCTTTTTCCACTGTGTTTTTAAAAACCTTTTGCCGAAGGACGTAAAAAGCGGGAAGCAATGTGTAGGAATGGGCTGATAGAATCATCAAAAGTTCCTAATTAAAGCGTCTTCTCCTTGTTTAAGCCGAATAAAGTTTAGGAAACAGACTTTCGAATAGTTCTACTCTAATCATATACGTAGATTATTTATGAAACTATAAAAAGGTCAAACTACTCGATTTACTCAATCCACAGTTCTACATGATTTCGGTGGTTGTAACCTTACCTTACAAGTCACTTCTCCGTCCGGTCCACCATGGTAAGCGTAAATCCCAATTAGTATACCCCCGACAAGGCCCAGAGCAAACAGAAACACCCCAAATAACTGGACACAGCAAAATTCTCGTCTACTGGAGCTCATTGTAGACTGGTCGCTGGTTTTGTCACTGGACAAGGAGTTACTTGAAATACGGTCCAACATCCCTCAACACCCCTGTAGTAATCCAAACTGTCTTTCAACCCTTTCCTGTTCAAACCCTGGTTTTTACGGTCCTATGATTTATATTTGAGAAAATATTGTAGAAAAAGAAAAAATTGCTTGTAACAAGCAATTTCTTCTTTTCTACAATATTTTTTACCGTTGTCTGCGCATGTCATATTCTCCGAAGAGTCAGTATTTGAAAAATGCCACCTGTCGGAAGATAACGTATTTTTTACCCAACTTAATGGCTATTTTTTCAAATTAAATCCTCTTTTTCGTCTGCCAAATTTTCGACTTTGGACAGGTCTAGAATTTTGAAAAAAAAGGTTAAAAAGCTCTTATTCAAAGTGAAGTTTTTTTTTCAAAAACATGAAAAATGAGGTCTGTTATTTTCATGTCAATTTTCTATTAAGTGATGTCATTTCTTTGCTATATACCTAATCCACGGGGATCACTGACCACGCCAACTGACCTCTGACCTGTCAGATCGACTTACATATCATGAAGATGTTTCATTGTTTATTTATGTTAATCATATCTGTCGTTTTGACGACTAAAACGTCTTAACTACATACATCGTTTACGAGTCTCCAGCTGCTCATCCAACCAAGGTTTACGATTATCTTCCCTTGGTGGTAACAAATGAAGGAAAAAAGCATGATAATAAAGATAATATATGTACTGATAATAATGAAAATAATGAAAATGATTTCAATAATGATAATGACAATAATTTTATTATCAATAATGATAACGATAAAACATACCTTGAAGGGTTCCCAGTTCCTTAACTTATAATTTATGTAATATCCCCGAAGTTTTCCTTTTATATTTATCCTTTCTGGTATATTTCTTGAAATTAACATTTCTTGTAATTAACATTGTTTTAATGATAACGCTGTCAGGAAGCACCGGTGTTCTACATAAAACTATTAATTTAATCCACCGTTCCCCGTCACCTTATAAAGGGCCGTGTAAGGCTTTTGGAAATGAACCAATACCGGTCAGTTTTTACATACAATATAGTTAACTCTTTCCTGTACAATTCCTGGTTTGCGCGTCCTTGTGACATTATACTTGAAAAAAAAAAAAAAAAAAAAAAAAAAAAAAAAAAAAAACATTGTGGAAAAAGAAGAAATTGTGACGAGCAATTTCTTCTTTCCCACAATATTTTCTACCCTAAAGAATGGTAACTATTTGAATTGCACATGCTTTATAATGTCATCTGCTACCCCTTTTGGATTTGGAAAGGTCCAAAATTCTGAAAAAGTGTTATGCACAACTAGGGGTTGGTTAATACAGGTTCATTCATTATGGATGTTTTTATCTTTTGATTCCGATAATCTCATTTTTATTCACTGCCAGACGATGGAATTTTATACCAGTCCAAATTCAAAAAAGTTTCAGACGACAATTTTAATTTTAAGTTGATTAGATCTTTGAAAATCTTTGGGGTAGAAAACAATGTGGATAATGAAAAAAATGCTTGTAACAAGCAATTTCATCATTTTCCACAATGATTTCCAAAGCCTTTATATTGAGGGGCGTTTAAAGGCATTATTATTTTGGGAATTTTTAACAGGGCGTTATTTTATTTTATTTTTTTCTTCATATAAATCGCCTTTTACTTGATGTAATACGTTACATTTTCAATGATGTTCTAATAGCTTGCCAGGTAGACCCTTTTAAAGAGACATTTCATATGAATTAATTTAGTCAGAAAACTGGTTTATACAGGTTCAGTTACCTGTACGAACGTCTACACTTAGACTCGAAACCGCTCCTTCATGAAAGGTGTCCGCGGACAACATAACTCGCCCTAACCACTGCTTGTCACAAAAACTTCTTAAACAAACCCAAATATCAAAGTCAGGGTCACGAAGTAAAACTCTATCACCTATTAGAGTTATATACAAGATTTGATTATAAAATATAAAAGTTTTATCAGATAAAAGAAACCTTTTCTCTGTCAGTAAAAGGTCATGGTCACAAAGCGAGAGCTCACAAACAATGAAAGACTAAGGTAAAATATACGGATTTTCTTTACGAAAAGTCAACAGTCAAGGTCAATGTCACTAGATTCAACGAAAAATCAAAACATGCAAACTATGGAGTTGTATGTTAATATAATCATTCGTGATTAAATGTGTTTAAAAATCTGTACAAGGTTTGAGGCTATTTGAGATTATAAATTAGAGGTTTGAGCAAAAGTCACTTGGTCTCTGTACTAAATGAAAAGTGAATGTCAACTAAAATGTAAGTTTATTTTCCACATTTGATTGTCTTAGCCGAAAGGAATTTACAAATATAGGTCAGGTCATTTTTTTCCTAAGAAGGTCAAATATCAAAGAACATGGACACAGTACTTAATGACAAATCAAATATTCTAACCTTGTTAGTATATGCTAACAAAGTCCTAGGTGAAAGGAAACTGACAAAGTCAGCAGGGTTATAGTTTTTTAAAGGTAGGACAGATGTCAAGACCACAGGATCAATCAATGTTTCAAGTAAAAGCTTATCACCTAATGATTGCATACAATTAAGAAATATGATTATCCTTTCGAAAAAAATTTGCAAGGTTAAAAAATTTTGGTTGAACGTTTTTAAGTAGGTCAAAGCTCAAGGTCACAGGTCAAATATTTCGGTGTCAAGTGAAAGCGTATTAGCTGGTGAGTGTATAATGTAAGGAAGTTTAAAAAATTTGGGACATGTTTTTTTGTAAAAGTTGCCTTTTCTGTAATAGTCAAGGTCTAGGTCACTAGGTCTAAAGGTCAAAGGTCTTGATAAAAATGCATGGCCATCACCCGATGGGTGCATTTGTGAAATACTAGCATCCCCCAATAAATCATTCTCTTAGAACGTTGAACTTGAACATTGGCCGATATTAATGTAAAGCATATTTGATTTTTTTTATTTAAACGTCGTAACTACAGATTATTTAAGTTGTAGTTACGAAGTTAAGGTCACCAACAAGCCATTTTATTTTTACACGTGAAAAATAACGCCGTAAAATTTTGGAGTTGAACTTTCTGTATGAGCTCAATGGACGGGTCCCGCGATCCATCAATTTGTTAACCATTTACAGTTTTTCATAATTTTAGTCTTCCGAATTCAAAGGGGTAGCAGACGACATTAAGGTTAAAGTAGATCTGTTATTAAAAAGCTACCATCCTATGTGTTAGAAAAGGTTGCGGAAAAGAAGAAATTAATTGTAACGAGATTATTTTTTCTTTTCAACAATGATTTCCCAAGTATGCTATCACAGGTACGTAAATTAGAAATTGTACGAGAAAGGGTTAAGCATAAGATGTGACACCTCAGTAATATGAGTCTTTCTTCGCACCGAGGACGTTTTATACTAGCTAAACGACAGCTTTGATAGCTTATTCTAACAGACAAACTTTTGTGGTCTTCTCAAAGTTCAACGAGTGAAAACTGCCACTGGGGGCTTAACCACTAAATCGATCAAATGCCTACGCCATAAAAAGTAGTTCTTATGTATTTCAGGAATACTTCAAACTCTATTCAAATTGTAGAAAACTCTGTCAAAAGCATGCTATTTAACCCATGCCCACCCAATCCCGCTTTTAAGCATTTCAAGAAAAAGGCTTTGGAAAACAATGTGGGCAATGAATAAGATAACTCAACAAAGGAAATATTTTCTAAATTCAACCATGGTTTGCTAGCTTACAGCATATCAGAACTTTGATTTTATTCATGTACTAGACGACAAATTGAAACTGGACTAAAAGGAACTATATTACCGACAAGATAGCAAAATATGCGTAAAAAAAGAGGAAAAACGAGTGTCGTGAAGGAAAGGAAAAAAATGCCTTCCCGGAAGAAATAAATGTCTTGTTTTTCATTCTTACATTTTTTTCCTATCTTACTTTACTTTTGCATAATTCAATTTTTTAATTTCGTCTATCTAAAACGGGCGATCTAATTGGTCGAAAAAAAAATATTCATAACTCAATGAACAAAATTTCGAGCACGCAGTGATTTTGTATGATTCCATACAAAATAGTCCCATACAAAAATGTACCAAAATTTGTAAAGTTTTTGCTTTTTTTCGCTGGATGCTATTAAATTATAAGAAATGAAGGTAATATTTTTTTGTTTTCATGGAGGTATGAACCGAAAAACCTTATCACACTCAAGTATGAATCCGCTTCGCGTACTCACACAGTGTGATTAGTTTTTTCGGTTCATACCTCCATGAAAATATTCTCTTCATCTCTTAACCCTTGTCATGCTGGACACGGAATATTCCGGTTTTGAGCAGGAGTGCAGTCTGACCTTGGTCTACACCTCCTGCTTGTACTTTTCCTGCCAGAGTTGTTTATGAAATCGATTACTGAAAGAAATTTTGATTATTGAACAACAAGTTCTATCAGTGCTTTCAGCCCTTTGATTTTACGGCAACTAAGTAAGGTAACTTAAACAGAATGACAAGGGTTAAAGTGCAGCGGGGATGTATAGAAATGAATTGGCTTATAAAGCATGAGTACGTACATGTATATAAAATTGGTGTGAGTTAACATGGCATTTTACATGAAAATTAATCCTTTCCCATTTCTTGAAATTTTAGATTGGTCCAAATTGAAAGAAGTTACAGGCGACAATAGAAATTGGATGCAATTTGAAATGAAGCTATCCTATGTTGCAGAAAATATTGTTGCAAAGGGAGAAATTACTTATTATATGCAATTTCAAGCAATCTTCTATTTCCAATATTGTTTTCTCACGTATTTAATGGCAGCAACGAAAAATCTCGGGTTTGTACAGGAAATTGTTATGGTCTTCATCTACTTTGTTTACATATGCCAACGACAAAAATTACATAAACCTACTCTGTTACGTCTCCTTATTACAAGAGCTTTGAGTTCCTTCGCAATAATTGAATGCGGTACGGAAATAGTATACGGCATTCTCAATATATACCTTTTTTGTTGTATTGCAGTAAATCAAATTAAAAGAGGCTTTAGTTACGATCGTTAAGGTACCTAACTAACAGCAATGCTAAATGAGCCAATGCGTGACATTTCCAACCATTTCGCATGTGCGTGACTCGCACACATTGATCACCCTGGACAGCCATTTAGGGCAAATAGAATATTCGCCGATTGTTTATAGAAGCTTTGGGTTAGTATCTATCTGCAGAGCGTAGAGTGAAGACGGATGCACAGGCTGATCTGAGGCTTTACTTGGTGCACGTGCGAAATGGTTGGAAATGTCACGCATAGGCTCAAATATAAATGTTGGACTTCAACGTTCTCCTCCTGTCTAAATGAATGTTTTGATTGGTCAGTCGATGTTTTTATTAATAGTGACGATCCGTCAAAACATTTCTTTTACTTTAATCATTATAAAAAATATTAATCAAATGAAAGTATAAATGTGTCAGCCCGAATAGCTCAGTTGGTAGAGCACTTGACTTCAGAACCTCAAGATCACGGGTTCGAGCCCTGGGCTGACTATACTAACTGACAAAACTAATGAGACGTTAAACCGAGGCCCCGTGTGACGATGCTATCCATCGAGCACGTTAAAGAACCAGATGGAGCTCTCAGCAGTTTCGTCCTGTATCCTTGCACTATCCCCCGTAACAACTTATGGGGGCGTCTCTCATATTGGCATGTGCTACGGTAGCGACGATAGATACACAGAAATACACAGAAATAGAAATAAAAATCATATTAAAGAATTAACATCTTACGTGATGATAATAATAACTTACTAGTACTGTTTTATGTAAAATATGTTCCAAGGTATATCAACGCAACATGTTATATCTTTCATTTACCTGGTTTCACTTAAACTTCCAATCTTGGTCATTGACCACATTATGACACTATAAAATCTCTGAGATGTAATAGATTTTACCGTCAATTGCCGTTGGGCTTTTTTTCGGGATGACCTAGTCCGAACTTTCATTGTCTGGAACACTTCAAGCAAAAAAGACCGATCCGGAATACATCATCTGTGATATAATCATAAAAGGGTGTCAATCTTATGTATTGCTAGTACCTTTATTTATCTTTCATTCAGACTTGAATTGAGTTTTGAACTCCAACACCGGCCGCAAGATTTGACAAAGCTTTTTTGTCATTCAAGCTGTAGTTACGACGCTTATGTCGCCAACCAACCATTTTCTTCTTTGTTACATGATTCCGGACATATATAAATATATTTAAGAAAAAACAAAACATTTTAAGAACGAAGTTAAACTTCCTGTTTGTGTCAATGGGCGGGGTCAACGGAATCAGTGGGCGGGGCCATTGATCCATCAATTTTACGATTGTAATCAACATGGCAGGCTGCGAGGGTGACAACACACCAGGGAGCACTTTCGTTTAGAAACCATCTTTTCACAAATTTTAAAATACATAAGCAAAACAGGGTTCTACACTTTTTAACCCATTACCAGACGACCCAATTTATGACTGGATCAAATTGTCAAAGAAGTTTCATTTAGGACCAGGTATATAGTTGTGATGTAAATACTCAAATTAACCCTTTTCCTGCTGAATATTTATCGTATTTTTTTTTAAATATTCCATTTTTTTTTAATGAATTTAGATCTACTCTGTGTTCAAATATTCTCCCAAATACCAAAAGAACCATTAAGTGTGTAGACTAAGATCAGACTGCACGTCTGTGCAGGCTGGTCTTAGTCTATACAGCTGCCAGAGATAACTTTAGCAGCATGAAATTACAGACCCTAAAGAATGAGAAAAGGACTCTTTTGTTGTCGCACTAAACTATTGCAGCTACAGATTCAAGACTTAATAGTTGCGATTTTTTATTTTACATAGAAATATTCGCTAAATGTCGAAAAAAACTTAAAGTCAGACCCGATGTGAAAACTGATAAGACTGTTTGGAAACTTAGGTCAAGATGAGTCGTTACTTTCCTCACATCTGATATGATGGTACGCAACGGCCCATATGTAGTTTTGTTAACGATCCCTCGACATCGGGAAATATTTAAGTCCAACAGGAAGTTTTATCTCGATATTAAACGGCGTTACAAACGGTGTAACAAAAAAGTAGAACGACTGGCTTACGACACGTACGTCGTAAATACAGCTTGAATAAGCTGTTATTAGGACGATTAAGCAAAAGTGCTTCTCATAAATGTTGAACAATATCAGAGTTGAAAGTTCTCTATCGGTCTAAATAAATGATTTGATTGGTCGATTGATAGCTGCGATCCAATAATTTTTGATGGAGTAGAAGCTTTCTAAGCGCTTCCGACACCGTTCTATTGTACACAGAAGACTGATTGAATGTCCAAACAGACTAATGATGCCATCGTCATCACAACTTTGCAGTCAGGATTTAGAAAAGTCATTCTACCTAACTTTGAAACCGTGATTAAAATTTGTTTGGTTTGCTTTTCTTAAAGTATTTGTTTTGTATACTTCTCTATTTTTATCTGACGGGCCACATGTCTTCAGTGTGTCTAAAGCACAGCGTCGAGTATCAATTGACCAATTGCTGTCAATTAAAGAACCAATCGACCAATCAAATAATTTATTCAAACCGGAAGAAAACTTTGAACTCCAACATAGGCCAATATTTCTATACAGCAGTTTTTGTTGGTTGGAGTCTTAAACGTCTCAACTTCAGCTTATTCAAAGTGTAGTAACAACGTTTAGATCGATAACCAACTATTCTACTTTTTTGTAACTTGAAACTGGCCGTATACTTTTTAAAATAACGCCATTTAAAATTTAAGTTGAACTTCCTGTTGGAGGCAATGGGCGGAGCTAACGAAGTTTAAAAGCGAGGCCAGCGATTGGTCAATTGAGCCGTTTTCTCACAATGTTTTTTCAAAGTTTTTGTAATACGAGGATTTGTGGTGTACATCTGTCTTGCTCGTTTCCAAAAAAAAAAAAAAAAAAAAAAAAATACCCCCATCCATAAAAACACAACAAAACAAGACAAAAAGCCCCCCCAAAAAACAAACTCTTGCAAACAATGATTGATTTATAGAATGGGGTTTAACGCCACTTTTAACAGAGTGTCAGTCATATCGCGGCGGCTGGAAAACCTAACAACGAATTCCTGGTATTTCTCAAACCAGTACTACCACTACATCAATTCTTAGCCTCCAGCTGCTATCCCTACTTAGGTTTTACGATTATCCAAAAATTGGTGAGAGACATAGTCGGAAAGGAGATGTGCTGCCAACGGAGATCCCACAAAACAATCATACCAAACAAAGAAACAACAAAAACAACTAGTTTGCGCAAGCGGACAATTCCGGAATTTTACCTATTTTTACTTTGCGCAGAACATAATCATAAGATAACAAGTACTAAAAAAAATGGTGCACCGAGACCTCGCTTCGAAATAGATCATACGGTAACTTTTCATTTATGAACAGTTTGACACCAAATGCATAGCCTATCATATGCGCATATTAACTAAGTTTTTCGCCAAAGTAATAGTAAGGACAAACACTCGTGAAGTTTTCAGATCACATATCTGTTGTTGTTATTTTTTTTGAATTGGATCCTTTTTACGTCGTACATGTAATATTAAGGGCGTTTCCTACACAATTGGATGCCCCGAAGAAAAAGGCCTCGAAAAACATTGTGAAAAATAAAGAAATTGTTTTTACCGGCAATATCTGTATCATCTGCTATGACTTCTACGCCAAAAGACAAATATTTTTCGAAGTTTCACCTACTAAAAGTTGTTTATTGTAGCTTTAAATAAGTTGGACCAGTCAAAAATTTTATAGTTTGGTAATGGGTAAGGAATTGGTAATACAACGTGAGAAGTATTAGACTTCATACCAATATGCGGAATATGTACCAAAAAGACTAAACGTCCCCCCGCCCTAAAGTTAACATACGGTCGGATCCTTAATGCTAAAACTGCGTAACGAAATATGCTTGCTCAAATAAAAGAAGTTCGAGTTTATATCATCTGCAGAAAAGAACATCGTATATCTGAGCAAAGGTTATGATATAGAATAGATTTTTCAATTTTGAAAAACAAATAAAATAGTTGTAATGTTATTCGGAAATTCAAAAGTTAAAGGCAATGGTTTGCTGAACAGGAGCTGTTTTCTAGGGGCTATCTCAGCTTGGCCGAAACTTAAAAAAAAATGATTCATCGAAATCCTGCGAAATGGCAGCATATTTTCTATCCGTCATTAAAATATACAGAGTTATTCCATGTTAGTTTAACAAAACCCTGGGCCTAAATTACTTAAGAGATGCGGAGAATATTTTTTTGTTTTCATAGTAGTGTGAATCGAAAAATCTAATCACACTAATGTATGAATCCGCTCCGCGTATCCATGCAGTGTGATTAGATTTTTCGGTTCATACCCCCACGAAAACCAAAAAAAAAAAAAAAAAAAAAACAACAAAAATTATTCTCTTCATTTCTTATAATTTAATAGCATCGAGCGAAAAAAGCAGATATTTTACAAATTTTGATACCTTTTTGTAGTGGACTATTTTGTGTGGAAGCATACAAATTCATGCGTGCTCAAAATTTTGTTCGTCGAGTTATGTTTTCTTGTTTTTTTTTTTTTACCAATCAGAAGGCCCGATTTTGATAGATGAAATTAAAAATTAAATGATTAGATTATATTTGTCATCGGACCTACAAAGGGAGACCGGGGCTTGTCCGGCCACGGGGCATGTTCGGCATTCGATGGTTTCTCGCATATCTGTTTAGATAGAAATCTAAGAACCGTGTTGTGGCATTACTCGTGACGACCTCTCTTGTTTTTTATTATTTCACCGAATTTATTTAATAAGAAATTAGATATATGATAAATGGAATATTATTTAAACCTAATTTCTGCTTTCATTTTTTTCTTACGTATTATCAAAAGATTTCATTCATAGTAATCTTATACCTAAAAACGATTTATTCTGCAAAAATATAGATTTCCAAGGTTTACTGACTTTGTGAAACAAAATCATGTATCACTTATAAATTGTCTTGGCGTGTGTTTTCTTGGAACGCTTGTGGTATTTTATACTTAAACGTTTAACAATTTTTTGAAAGTATCAGTCCAAGTCTTTATCAATGAAAATATGCTTTGTTATGATATAATTCATGCAGGATAATAATAATTGTCAATCGGATTATTTACATAAGTATTGGTTTACTATTCGAGATTTACAAACAGGTCTATAGCCGTGCAAAGTTTTTAGATGGATAATGATAATGTGCTTATATACAGTATTTAGGAAATTAACTTTCATACCGCAGTCGGTAGCGCCTCAGACTCCTAATCTTCAATCATGGGATGTTTTGGGTTCCATCCCCGGCGGCGGCACATATTCTTTCCGACATTTGTCTCTCACCAATGGGCGGATAATCGTAAACTAACTTTAGCAGCTGGAGGCAAGGAAAGGATGTAGTGGTAGTACTGGTGTGAGGAATACCAGGAATCCATTGTTAGGTGCTCCAGCCGCGACGATATGACTGAAATACCGACCAATCAAATAATTAATTCAGCCTGGACCTGAAAGTTCAAACCCGAGATTGGCAGCCATTTTCGTTCACTTTTTTTGTTGGTTTGGCGACTTAAACGTCGTAACTACAGTTTATTCAAGCTGTAGTTACGACGTTTATGTCGCCAACCAACCATTTCTCCTTTCTGTAACATGCTACTGGCCATATTTTTTTCTTAAGTAACGCCGTTATAAATCGAAGCGAAACTTCATGTCGGGGTTAATGGGCGCGGCCTAGGGAGTCAGAGGGCGGGGCCACGTAACGCAAAAATGAAAACCTTGAGATATATTCTGATGGAACAGCATCAATTTGAACATTATCTTTGTTAAAACAAATAGCAATCATCAGAGTTATATAAACTGAATCATGTCTAAACAAAGCTCTAAGATTTATGTTGAACCAAGAATTGTACTAGAATTCGACAACAGCGCACAAAATACTTATCCAAGTGAGATGTTTAAATATGTTTCTCATTCACATGCCTAAGGGTAGTCAGGTATCGGCTCTTTGCATGGCGTAAATGGAGGGGGTCTCTCAGTTTTGTTCCTGCTTTTCATGTTAAAGTAAACTTGAAGGTCGAAAATATCCGTCCTATTGAAGAAGTTGAAAGGTTTAAGCATAAAGCCTGCTTCAACACGATCTGTCATGGGAACATCTTCAGAGGTGGGTAAATGAATTAAACCGACAGTTACCCAGTTAACAATGTCGGTTTTTCTAATCGTTTCATTATTTAACATTTTATCAAAGGCACCTACCGGCTTGTCAAACCTGAATACATCGCTAGAGGATGAGAGATATTGTTCTTCTTCTTTCCTCTTGGTCACAGCACAGTGGTATTTCGAGAAGGACAAAGCTTGCATCGCTGGGTGGTTGTTTGACATGGTTTGGGCGGCGGTAGTTAAAGGATGGATCTGATAGCCTCTTTCAACTCCCCATTTGTTATGTTGATCCTCGTTTACAACGAGCCAGAACTCCGGTTTATCGTAGTTCAATCTGTATCCTTGCTCTTCTTCTATATATTCATATTCTACATAGCTTGTGGTGTTGTGTTGAAAGAACGATGGTACTTTTTCAATAGATGGTACTTGTGTTCTTAAAGCTGTCAAAACGTCTCCACTTTTCCAATGCACTACTTCCATTGTATTTTCGGTCCCTGCAACATCTAAATCTACTTTAAAACCGAACATGTGGTCGTGCATTTTACCGTGTGTGAAAAGATCAATTTTGTACCCAAAGGCGTCTCTGTTCTTATTCATGCCAATGAAGGGATTTTCTGAATCCCAAAACCCACCAAAGATATACCCACTAGCACCCCCAATGGTATATATTCTGCCATCTAGATAGAAATGCCATTCGATAATGTAATCATAGTTTCCAATGACAACCTGCGTTCGGATTACGAGATAAGTATTTCTAAGCCCCCCTTCGAAATTGGACCCCTTATGTCGTGCAAGCGCGTTTTCTCCGTCGGCCTCGAAGACGCAAACTGTTTCCTGAGTCGATGGTTTAACAAGGCTATCCCAGTAGCTCGTCTCAAGCAGAGTTGCGTGTTCAGGACAATCAACTGTTTTCACAATACCATGTGACGTTCCCAGTCCGAATACAGAATCACCGAATATTATATGTATCTGTTGCCCCCGCTGCACCGAAACCATATATGATAGAAATTTCATTAAGCGATATTTCATATGCTATGCTCTCTCCTTTGTACGTGATACAAAATAGTCCCGGGCCTCTAAGCTGACCTGATGTAACATCAAAACTCCAACCCATCCAATCCACATGATGACCCTTTATCATGTACCTCGGTCCTTCTGGTTCGTATGTTCTCGGTGGCGGTATGTGGGCTCTATCCCTGAAAGGTGCATTAGGGTCTCTGTCTATAAGGTGGCAGTTTGTCTGAAACCGGTCGGTAATGCGAACTTCCTTATACTCCCACTGTTATAGGCATCCATTAATGCCGATGCCGATGCGTTTGGAAAAGGACCTTGGTTGAGATAATAGTAATCGTAGACGTACCAATCATCGAATTCTGTACCGGGAGAGTGAACTGTAGCTGCTATAGGTAATACGTTAAACAGAAATTCTTCACCTCCTAACTCATTTAAATAAGGCAACGACTTAAATTCACGTTCTTCTGACTTTAGCCCCGGTGGACCGTAATATAGATTAAATATGAAATCTGGACTTTCATCTGAACAGGATGCACCATCGAAACTTTCTTTTAGAAGTGGTTCGAGAATTTGAAAGTCTTTGCATAGTATTTGAACATACAGCTCTAGATCAACCTCGTCAGTAGGGCGACTATTGAAATGTAACTCTCCATCCTTGTATAGTTGGGTAGCTGTCATAAGTTTCGTATTAAGCGGACCAACTTTGAAAAGCATATAGTCTGGTACATTTCTCCCACCTCTAACCACGTGAACAGTTGCGTATCTGAAATCATTAAACGCAGCATAATTGACCAATCGCTGGCCCAACTCACTGAATCCCTATGACCCGCCCATTAACACCGACAGAAAGTTCCGTTTCGATTTTTAACGGCACTATTTTGCAAAAATTATGGCCATTAACATGTAACAAAAAAGAAAATGGTTGGTTGGCGACTTAAACGTCGTAACTACAGCTTCAATAAGCTGTAGTTACGACGTTTAAGTCAATAAACCAATAAAATAGTTTACCAAAAAAATGGCGACCAATGTCGGTGTTGAAAGCTCAGGTCCGGGCTGAATAAATGATTTGATTGGTCTGTTGATTCCTTGATTCACAGTCGGGATTGGTCAATTTACGCCGATGTCAATCAAACAGAATATTGATCTATCAATTGGTTGAATTGGGTTTTACGACAACTTTAACAGAATTTCAGTCATCTTGAGGCGGATTGAGCACCTAACCAGTGGTTCCTAGTTTTTCTCACACCAGTAATACCACTACATCTTTTTCGAGTCTACAGCTGCTACTCATCCCACTTCGTGGGAGACAAATAGAAGGAAATGATTTTTGTCGAAATCGGGGCTTTTTCATCAATCAAATAATTCCTTTAATCAAGAGCTGACTTCTTACTGCAGGTTTCTCAAGCTTCACTTTTAGGACTTCGGTCACCAATGAACAACTTGCCTTTTATTTCATATCCCCGACCACGTATTTTACATGGTATGTGGGAGGATGCAGAGGACTTGACCAGCGATCCTTTAATCAAAACATACATCGTTTTTTCAAAGAGATGAGTTAAACACTGTTTGAGGACTTTAATTGTATCATTATAGATAATATTCATTTTGTGCTGCAAATTTATTCTTAACACTAAAAGCTCATAACTGTTAAAAACAAAACAAAACAACAACAACAACAACGAAACCCCCCAAACGAACACGTATTTCTCTAAATAACATATTCTCTAAAATCGTTTGCCTAATTCAAACCAAATTTGTCAGAAATATTGCCACAGTTGTCACATTGAATATTTTCCTAAAGATCCTGTTCACATTATAAACGTTCTGTGAATTTTCCTCCCAAGCCGAAATGTGGCATAAATTGTCCTAGGAAGAAATATCTTGCGTGGCGAAGAGGGGAATAGAAATCTTTCATTTTTAGAAATTCCATCTACCAAGACTTAAAGGCTCTATGGGTCTCTAAGGAAAAAACTCACCATAGTTGGGGGCCTGGAAATTTCATTAAAATTGTGAACTATCGCCATTACCAATAGTTTCAGATTAGACCAGAAGCCCGATATAAAAGGCGTTGCCGAACAGAAAATGAAAATGATTTACGTTGGCACACAAATAGTCTTGTTTGATTTCGTTTTATGTTCAGTAACACTTTTCACATGCCAGCATAAATTCAAAATAAAATAGCTTGGGAAAACATTCTGGGAAATGAAAAAAAATCGCTTAAAAGAAGCATTATTTTTAAATCGTCGTCTAGGACTATTTTCAAATTGAAATTTGCTAAAATATTATGATTTGGTAAATGGTAAATTCACAAGTCAGTTGAGTTGATTAAACTTACAAAAGGCCGTGGATACAATATGGAGTGGCTAATTAGAAGTCTCTATGCTTGTCAGAATGTCAGATACTTACAATTACACCTTGGACGTTAAAAGTATTGAATACTTTAATGTCTTAAAATTATAAAATCCCTTGTTTGATTAGGAATTGACAAACTACGAGGGGAGCAACACTTTTAAAAATCCCAAAAAGTAATTCCATTGGAAAACTAATATATATTTACCTTCCAGGATATGGCCCGACGCCCTCTTTGTACTTCAACACGACTTCTTTATTTGGTGGATGGAGGTACATATATTGAATATATGTAGTCTTTAGACTCGATGGATCTCCAATCACAGGGTCGGTCGTAGATATATAGCTGTTGTTCCTCATGTAGTCTCTGACTGAAAACATCTCTTCTGCACTGAGAGGTGCAAATAATTCTGGGTCACTGCCGTCCCATGGTGTTCTTGGTTCAGACCTGAACAAATAAATAACAACGGTTAATTGTATATCATTCTCTTATGTAACAACTGCTTTAACCCATTTTATCTCGACCTTTTACACTCTTAGCGTTTTATATTTAGGAAAATAATGTGATAAAAAAGAGAATCGTTTTTCTCAAGAAATTTCCCATTTTATCGCACCTTTTTTTTGTATTTAAGGCACTTAAAAAAAAAAAAAAAAATTGTATTCAAAATATTGACTTCATTTTTTTAGTTTGGACTATTATAAATTTTATCGTCCGTTAAAGGGAGGTATCGATGTTTAGTGATTAGCGCGAAATTACAGTAAATGTACATACTTTTTAAACTCTTACGACATTTTTGAAATTATCTATACAGAATTGAACATCAGCTACCGAATATTCCTCCTGGTGACGTCACTTTGGCGTTGGTTTCAGCGAGTTCAAACTAGAAGTGTGATTTCTGCGGTAAACTACGGTGACATGGAGGTGACATGTGCTTTTTTTTTATTTGGACATATCTTATAAAACATGTCACCGCTATTCCGCCGTATAGGCCGATCGGGGTGCGGACCAAAAGCCTACTCGGCTTTGCCGGTATAGAGAACTTAAACTAATTTGAACGTCCAACGTGGTACAATAGAAGACTAGTCAGTTCTAAATGGTAGACATTCAAGACCCCGAATATTTCTGTTTGCCAGGAAATCAAGTATGGCATATTTGGTTTATCCTATAATAGTGTGATTTAGTGCTGCAATTCAGGAAGACTAAGTTAGTTGAATTGGCCAAGGTCAAAACAATGTCTAATTCTAGTGATACTCAAGAAAACAAGAACGTCCAAAACATGACCGCCGCGATAAATCTAAAATACTGTTAAAAGTGGCGTTAAACCCGATTCAATCATAAACTAAAATATGGATTACTTTAGCAAGTCATTATTGTATACATTTGTCTTATAGATGGAAAAAGTTAAGCAATATACTTTGTTATACGGATGGAAAAGTTAAGAAATATAGGCCTACATTTGTTTTACATATGAAAAGGCTAAGCAATATACATTTGTTATACAGACTGATAAAAGCTAAGCAATATTTGTTATACAGATTGAAAAAAAAGTTAAACACTATTCATTCGTTTTAAAGTGGGGAAAAGGTTAAGCAATATACATTTGTAATAGAGATGGGAAAACTATAAGCAAATTCTAAAAGAGATCATCATAATCAAAAATGATCAGATTGCAGATTAAAGCTGTATAATTAATTTCGGTACCCTGCCTTTATGCCTATCTCAAATGAAGTAGGGATTGTCGCAAAATTCAAGTTAAACCGCTACAACGCAATCCTGCTTTTTAACGCCCCACAGGAAAAATCTATGGAAGACATTGTGGAAAATGAAGAAATTGCTTGTCACAAGCAAATTCTTCATTACCCGCAATGTTTTCTATCCCAGAAGACATAAGGTCTAAAATTCCATGAACTAAAATTGTGATCTGCAGCTTCTTCGTATTGTGGGAGAGGGTTAACTTCAGCATTGAATGGCCTACAGCTTGGAGCCTGTATAGTACGGTCCTGTCACACTATTGATGCAAAAGCATTGTATGGAAAGTTTGCTGTCTTTTGGTTCGATAGGAATACGTAACGAAGAGATGAAGTTGTATATAAACGTTTTTATCGGGCCGTTAGTTAGTGGGTTCAAGACCGGTTCGAGACAGTCCAAATTAACCAAAATCTGCTCCGTATGTTACACATCGACATTTGTTGTGGTTAATATAATGAGCTTCCTCTCAACCCGACATGGCAGCTCGCGACTCATAGAAAGCTCATACACATGGCGTAAAATGATTATCGCTTATATAAATTTCGTTTGATTTTTCCTCTGGTGTGCTTTTATAAAAACTCAAGCAGTTTATACTCGTTGCTTATTGCTTGGGATTTCCTACGACATAAAACAATTCTTAATTAAAGGTTAAGAAAAAGATATTTTAAGCAACCGAAATTCTTGCTTAACTTTTTTCAACAGCGTCAGTTAAACGTTCTTGTAACGTTACCTAGGACATGTTTCAGCGTCTTCCTTGATTGGCGTCTTAACCTCTGGTAAATTCTGAGACAAAAGACAAACAGTTTTAATAATAGCAATAGTTGTAATGAAAATAGTAACAAAAATGAAAATAATCAAGACAGAATACATGTATTAATTAAAGACAAAGAACTCTCTGATGTGATTTGTACTGTACACAGTTATTGGCCAAACTAATTTGTAGACAATTTAAATGGAATCCCTCTTTACTTCTTTTGCCCTTTAAGTGATAATTTAAAACAGAGTGTAGTCATTTTCATATATGCTATCTATAAATGAATTGCCTTCATAATATCAAGAACGTTCAAACAATTATGATAGAATGAACATGAATAATGTAGATAAAGGTTTGAATTATCTTAGCAATCACAATTTCTTCGAATTAAAGCTTATCGTTAAAAATGATTGGCTTATATTAATCCCAATTCATAAAAAAGGGCTCTGAATAATATTACAACTGACGGATCGCTGGCAACGCCCACTGAGCTCCAACAGGAAATTCCACTGGATAATTCTAGACGTTGTATACAACGTTTATGGCCTGTATCATGTAATAATAAATAATCAAAGTGCTGTCAGCATTGTAATCGCTCGCCACTGAATAATTGAGAAATTTTGTATTTGTCGTGAATGTTGAAACCTTTACGTTGTATATTTATTTGGGGAAATGTCAGAATATTATTCGCTGGGAGCCCCATATGTTTTGGACCATCTATAATTTGTTCCAAATCATTTACTGAAACAATAGATATGTATCTTATAGGCAAGTGCAATGCGTTTCAACACTAGTTAAAGTTTCTTACAGCAATTTGCATGTGGTAGCTAAGGATAGTTTACTGATAAAGTAAAAAGGGCCATCAACTCATTCCGACGCAAAGACGCTTTCTGATGCCTCTCAAGAGAAATCATTGGGAAAACATAGTAGAAAATGAAGAAGCAATTTCTTCATTATCCACATTGTTTTCTATCCAATTAGAGAAAAAATTTAAAAAAAAAGAAGAAAAAAAAAAAAAAAAAAAAAAAAAAAAAATAAAGATCCATCAACTTGAAATTGTCGTCTGCAGTTTCTTTCAATTTGGACCAGTCTAAAATGTTGCCGTCCTGGTAACGGGTTAAGACGTTTGATATATAAAGATATATAACTCTCTGCTTGTTATATGCACTTTTATTTGTTTGTTTGTTTGAATGGGATTTAACGCCGCTTTTAACAATTTTTCACTCATATCGCGGTGGCTTGAGAACCTAACAATGGATTCCTGGTATATCTCGCACCAGTACCACAATTACATCCTTTCCTAGCCTACAGCTGCTATCCCACTTAGGTTTACGATTATCCACCCATTGGTGAGAGACAAATGTCGGAAAGGATAAGTGTCGCCTCAAGGGATCGTACCCATGACATCCCATGATTTGTTATATACAGTTGTCTTGACCTTACCTTACAGAAACATGTTAACCCCTCGCATGGTCCACCATTGTAGGCGTAGATTCCAATGAGTAGACCACCAACTAGTCCAATGGCAAACCACAGCACTCCAAAGAACTGTGAATAACAAGGTCTAGTGGAGATGCTCGTTGATTGGGTCCCGTTTTTGTTCTTTGATATGAAATATCCAGACTCGTCATTCCCCGACATGATGCATTCATCTGTTGTCGTTTGACGGGAAGAAATAACATCAAATTATATGTTTATAAACGAACAAATGTTTCAATGTTATTATTTCTCTCACTTATATTTTCATTTGTTTAGGATACCGTAACCGATTGTCGATAACTAGGAAGAAAATCAGTTATTCAAATCTAAATTCATCTCAACAAATTACCACACCATGTAGCCTTTACATGCAAAGGAAAAAAAGTTATTGGAATTACATTGTGTAAATGAAGAAATTGCTTGAAACAAGAAATTTCTTCATTTTCCACAATGCTTTTTACCAAGAAAGTTGAAAATGGCTTAAGTTTCATAAACGTTAAATTGTCGTCGTAAATTCCTTTGAATTTGTCCAGTTTGTAGTAATGTATTAATATGATTGGAATCAAAATAATTTTATTTCGAAGTAAAACAGTTCCAATTTGTAGTGTGTAACATATAGGCAATAAGTACGATAGGCAGTCGGAAAAAGAGCATTTATCTAATAATAATTTAATTGTTTGTTTCGTCTATCTAAAACGAGCGTTCTGATTGGTCGAAAAATTTAATTCATACCTCCATGAACACAATTTTGAGCCCGCAGCCATTTTGTATGCTTCCGCACAAAATAGTTCTATTCAATAGGTATCAAAATTTGTAAAGTTTTGCTCTTTTCGCTCGATGCTATTAAATTATAAGAAATGAAGAGAATATATTTTGTTTTCATGGAGGTATGAACCGAAAAACCTAATCACACTTATGTATGAATCCGCTTCGCGTATTCATACAGTGTGATTAGTTTTTTCGGTTCATACCTCCATGAAAACAAAAAAATATTCTCTTCATTTCTTAAATAGACGGATCGCTGCCCGCCCTCTGAGCTCTAACAAAGAATTTCTCTTCGTTATTAAACGGCGTTTTTTTCCAAAAATGATGGCGAGTAACATCTAACATAAAGGGTAAATCGGTTGGTAAGCGACCTAAACGTCGTAACTAGAGCTTAAATAAGCTGCAGTTACGACGTTTAAGTCACCAAATCCACAAAATGTTTCATATAAAGTTCGGCTAATGTTGGAGTTCCAAGTTTATTTTCGATCTAAAAGAAAGATATGATTGGTAGATTTATTCTTTGATTGGCACACGCGGTCCGTCAATTTGATTTATCGATGGATGATTTGTGAGCATTGGTTGAGAACTTAAATACTCTAAAGATTGTGGTTGAGTTAAATGTAAACATGCTTAATATTGAAACTGTTGAGCTGAATTCTTTCTTTTTTTTCACATTTTTTGTCGTGCACATTTCAAACTTTACGAAAGGTTTCTTGAATGAAAAGAGTTGTACTTCTGTCGTTAAACCCTCCACCATCATATTTCCTTCATTCCAGTTCTATTTTTCTCAACTCATAAACAGACGGCAAAATTTCAGACTTGTCCAGAATGAAAAGAGTTGCAGACGACAATTCAATGTCCATGAATTTTTTTTGTTTACATTTTTTTTTTCATTTTTTGGGGTTAAAAAAAATGACGAAATTGGTTCGAGCAATGTTTTCTGATTTTTTTTAGGAGCGCCAAAAGGCGTCATTGTATGGGAATGGGTTAACCTATGACTATTGGGATACACTAACATCGGTTTAAATGTATTAGAATAGTTCATAACAAGTTTTGATGCATAATTCAACCGAAATATTTGTATCATTTTGCTTTCAGCAACACGTAGACGAGCGAATTCTCCCTCCTTGTATTTCATTATCCAGTCTGTAAATACTAGCTGTGCGACTTATTTACTGATTAAGAGATGAAGAGAATATTTTTTGTTTTCATGGAGGTATTAACCGAAAAACCTAATCACACTGTATGAATACGCGAAGCGGATTCATACATTGTGTGATTAGGTTTTACGGTTCATACCTCCATGAAAACAAAAATATTCTCTTCATTTCTTATAATTTAATAGCACTGAGCGAAAGAAGCAACAACTTTACAAATTTTGACACCTTTTTGTATTGGAGTATTTTGTGCGGAAGCATACAAAATAGTTGCGTGCTCAAAATTGTGTTCATGGAGGTATGAATTAAATTTTTCGACCAATCAGATCGCTCGTTTTTGATAGACGAAGCTAACAATTAAATTATCAACTGATGTATCTATTTTTTATTCATAGCAGCAACTGACCAATCGCTGGCCCCGCCCACTGACTATGACACAAAGTTTCACTTCGATTGTAAACGGAGTTATTTTCCAAAATCTATGGCCAGTAGCATGTAACTAGAACGTAGAATGGTTGTTTGGCGACCCAAACGTCGTAACTCCAGCTTCAAAAAGCTGTAGTTACGACATGTAGCTCGCTGAACTAACAAAAAAGCTTAACAAAAAACGGCGGTTAATGTAGGAGGTCAAAACTCACTTCTTGTCTAAATGAATGATTTCATTGGTCGACTGATTATATGATTGACAACCGCGATTGGTCAATTCGTCAACTGATCGACCGTTATCACATTTGTCTTGGTAATCGACTACTGTCCTCTTGGGAACTCCGTAAAAAAACATTTTGAAAAAAAGAAAAATAGACTCGGTACAATCAGATCTAGTATAAAAAATGAATGAAAAGTGGGATAGAATAACCATTTGAGATTTAGAAAATGAAAGACTGGGAAAGTTATCATTCTGGTCATGTTGCAATATTGTGAAGTCGAGAAGGGTCGACACGTTTCGCTTTTCGCAGGGTTGTATATGTAAATAATAATCAGTGGACGATCAAAACGCTATATTCAACCAAAGCATGACAATGGTTAACCCTTTCCCATTTTTGGAAATTTTTGACTGGTCCAAATTGAAAGAGTTTGCAGACGACAATGAAAATTGGATGCAATTTGAAATGAAACCATCCTATGTGGTAGAAAATATTGTGGGAAAAGAAGAAATTGCTTGTTACAAGCAATTTCTTTTTTTTCCACAATGTTTAAAGTATAAAAATACAGCAACGTAAAATCCCGTGTTTGTACAGGAAAGGGTTAAGTTAAGTTAAGTCTCATGCAAGCCATGGAATAGAAAGTACTTTTTGGAATTTTGAGACTAGGAGTGAATTATCTTGTCAGATTTTCCAAGACGTCAGTTAATTGTCAGTTAGCTAAATGAAGTTATTGCCAAATGGTGTGCTTCGCGATGTTCTTTTTACACCTCAAACTTAAGGACATATACCTTAACCCATTCCCACTCAAGCCCTCCTTTTTATGCCCCTCAATTAAAGAGCTTTGGAAAAATTTGTGGAAAATGAAGAAATTAATTGTATCAAGCAATTTCTTCATTATCCTCATTGTTTTCTTGCTTATCTTTATGATATTCAAATACTATAAGCGATTCATTAGATGATGTAAAATAAAGATTCTTGTCTAAATGACTAATCGCTGGCCCCGCCCACTCGAGGCCCGTTGACTCCAACAGGAAGTTGCTCTTCGATTTTAGACGGCGTTTTGCATATTATGGCAAGTAGCATGTAATAAAAAGTAGAGTGAATCGGCTGTAGTTACGACATTTAAGTCGCCAAAACAACAAATATGATTTACATAAATGGCGACCAATTTTGGAATTAAAAGATAACTTCCGGTCTCTATGAATGATTACATTGGCTGAGTGGTTATTTGATTGACAGCAGCAATTGGTCATTTAGATTCACAAAGAAGTTAAAAAAATAACTTTGGTAGCAGAAGACGGCTGTCTGAAGTGTGAACTTTGAATTCACAAATATGAAAAATGTTGTCTTAAATACGAACTTTCTATTCGGAAGTATGAAAGTTTAAAATGAGCTTTGAATTATTAAGTTGGCATTATTAATTTCGAAGTCAGAAATACGAAGTTTGTATTCTGAAATAAAAATATTTAAACATAAAATCTGAAGAATCAACTCACAGTGGCCTAGTGAGAGGATTCTTGACTGGCTATCAGGAGGTCACAAATTGAGACGATTTTGTAGACGACTATTTTCGGTTGTTGGAATTTTAAATATTCTTGTCTTGCCATTCGTAACAAGCAATATCTTTATTTTCGGCAGAGTTTTCTGGAGCCTTTTTGTTTATCGTGTGTCTAAAATCGTTTTTGTGTTGGATTGAGTTAATCGAAGAAAGGCTATATATTTTTTCTAGAGAAGCATGCTGCAAAATTTAAAAAAAGAAGGATTTAAAGTATTAGAACAACCTTCAGACTGAAAAAAAATCAATTACAAACGATTTATCTATTCCGCACAGAGAGATAATCTATTGCATGTTTATCTACAAAAACATTTCGTTGTTAGTTTACCAAAAGCCAGAACTATAGATTATGTTGTAAAGAATTTTGTGATGTCTACTAGTGCGTCTTCATTAACTTTTTTTATCCTCAGCGATACGATTCTCCTCAGCGATACATCTCCAACAATTTTCTACAAAACAATCCCTAAGGTATCTCAAAGAGACAACCTTTTCGGAGTAATTTGGAAACTACCAAGTGCGCGGCATTTCTATGTGAAAGAAAAAACAACAAACAAACTAACAAAAAACTCTTAACTTGGCATTATTGATTTCTTGAATAGAAAAAACTTACAATACGAATCCTGAATGTAAAGTTCGACATCAGGTTGAGCAAACACTAAGATAATAGTCGTAGGTAACCCGAGGAGTCATTCAAGAGTGACCGTGATACATAAAAATAATGTATTTTCTGTAATTGTTGATTTTTATCGTTGGTTAACGTCTAATTTATTGTTTATTTGACATAAATTGTTTGAATATAAACAATAATTTTGAACCAATACTACACCCCCAAAATTCATATGTTTTTCAAATCTACTTTAGCTCCAAAATAAACCTCCTCTAATTTCATGAAATAGATATTTGTTTTGAATCCAGCACGTTACAACAAGACTTGGTAAAAGATAAAATATCCATTCTACAGCCAGACATTACCCTCAAAATGGTAGGTTCGACCTTATTGAACATGCGCAGAACCCGAAGTTTGTCCACTGACCATTCAAAATTGGCCATTCCGTGCACTGTGAGTGTATGTTATATTTCATTTTTATTTTCTTTTTAACCAATTCCCAACACAATCCCCCCTTTTGAATCTTCTAAAGAAAAGAAAGCGTTGGATAAAAATGTGAAAGTGGACAAATTGCATGGTAAAAGCATCTTTTTTCGATTATCCGCCATAGAAAAAAAAAATCTATGAACTTACCCTTGTCGTCTTCGCCTTTTTTCAAATTGAACCAGTCTTAAATTGTGATGTCTGGAAACGTGTTTAGGAAAATTGGTCAGTTGTTATATTACCGTATGAAAATATATAGATGTGCTGTCTATTTTAGCGAATTACCACACCGCAAAATTATTGACTTGTCCGAATTAAAAGAACTTGCAGACGCCAACGTTTTCTTGATAAATTTTTGGGACGGAAAACAATCATGGATAATTCAGAAACTGTTTTAACATGCAATTTCTTCATTTTCCTCAATGTTTTGCAGAGCCCCTTTTTCATGATGTGCCAAAAGGCGTCATTGTTCTTGCAAAAGAAGTCGAATATATATATAAAAAAAAGCCCCAGTAAGAGATAAATGGCCTTCTATAGAGTGCGAGTATCATCAATCCTTATTAGAATGCACGAACTGCACTAAATGACCTTGCAACCTCTGGTTGACCTCCGCTCTGCTAGATGCAATCGTTATTTATTCTACTGTTTTTACAAGCTTCTGTGGGCTCATCTTGCACCTTATAGGCAACATATCCCCAATGGATTGACTCTTTTCATGCTGAACCCGGAATGTCCTGTTTTGGCAGGAGATCTAGAAATAGATCAGGCTGCACATATGTCTAGACCTCCTACTTGTCCCTTTAAAGTCAGCACTGCTTAAACCATCCGCTATTTTCAGTCAAAGCTTCCTGATGATACGAACAAAAAAAATTTTCGAATCATAGATGTACAAGAGATTTCTGTTATACTCACACCAAATCATTTTCGTGCCTATGACGTAGTTTCATGAAATTACATCTTCCATGTCTTCCTTAATTGGACAATGAAAATATGTATAATTTCACGACCTTAAATTTCCACATAAAAATTGTACCGTAGAAACTTTTTCGAGTTAATATCTAGTGACTCCTAATCCAATAGTATGACTGGGTAGTACTCTTTATATGCTATTTTACTTATTTTTCATTTATTGTTCATATTATGCACTATGTGTCACTTGAATAAAAAATTAACTACTACCATTGATTTTCTAAATAATTATCAACCCTAAAATTGGTGCTTTCTTAGCTTTCAGTGCTTTGACTTTAACAAAGTTTCGTAGAGGATTCTATTCAGCATAAGAAGGGTTAACAAATTTAGTGATTGTTAGGCTGTGTTTTCCATGCAGTACGACAAGGTTGATAGTACGGAATACTGATAGGGCCTTTCCAAAATAATTTGTTGTATTTTAACAGAGTCGAGATTACGAAAGTAGTACTTCGAGAAAGAGAACTCTGGTAAAATTACCAAAAGTACGATGGTGATTCAAGACAAGTGCGATTACATTTAATAGAACTCAAGTTGGTATCGAGATCTAACCATCATGGTATCGTGATATACACTTTGTACTATCTCGTTATCACCACCGTACTTTTGTACTCGACAAGTTTGATAGAACGGAATACTCTTAGGGCCATTATTGATTTCTAAAGCGAGAGTCGAATTTACGATGGTAGTAATGCGAGAAAACGGGAGAACTCTGGCGATAGTACTAAATTGCGTTGGTTATATCACGAAATTTCATGACGAAAACACGAACGTGCGAGAGTACGATTACATGTAACAGAACGTGAAATAGAATCGTGATCTGACCATCGTAATATCATGATATCAACATCGAACTATCGCGTTATCACCATCGTACTCTCGTGCTTTCGCGATATCTCTATTGTGCTTTCATGGAAACGTCAATGAAATATCGCGAGTTCGTCTACGTAATGTTGTGTTATCGTTATCGAACTTTAGCGTCAATGTCATCGTTTTCTCGCGACATCACCATCGTACTCTCGTATTCTCGCATTACCAAGACAGTACTCTAAACCCTTTCTTTGAGAGTAATCAAATTATTTTCGAAAGCGATTGAATTCCTTTTGATAATCGTTACATTTTATTTATTCATTATTTTATATCGATTATTATCGAATATGAAAAGAGAAATCTCAGGTACGTAAACGTTTTTTTTCAATATCACTAATTGCTGTAACTTACATAATTTACCAATCGGGATTGTCAATCACGAAATATATCGATCAATCGAATAAATCATTCAGCTCGAAATTCAAAATTGAACTCCGACATAGGTCGCCATTTGTGTGAAACATTTTTATTGCTTTGGCGACTTAAACGTCGTAACTACAGCTTATTCAAGCTGTAGATACGACGTTTAGGTCGCCAACCGACCATTCTACTGTTTTGTTACATGCGACTGGCCACAAATTTTGCAAAATAACGTCGTTTAAAATCGAAGCGGGACTTTCTGTTGGAGTCAAGGGGTGGGGCAAGCGATTGGTCAATTCTAAAGCGCTAGATAAGTCTTACGGTTTGTATATTATAAAGCCATAATACTTTCTTGTCTGTGGTCATGATAAAGCTACCTTTTAAGTGAAAGTTTTTTTTTTATAATTAAAAATTGGCATACCATTCGACCGCAAAAAAACTCAGCAGTTTCGACCTGATATACAGATTTTTTTTCAACAGAATTTTGGTTTTGTTCCAGTGTATCTGCTCTTAGTTTAAAGCGTGTGTGTGTTTTTATATATCATCGGGTCGCAGCCATAGCACAGTGTAAGCGCTTAGGACTCCTAGTCATGGGGTCCCGGGTTCGATCCCCGGTCGGGGGAAATATCCTTTGCGACATTTGTCTTCCACAAATCGGTAGGTGATCGTAAACCTAAGAGTGGGGAGCAGCTGGAAGCTCGGAAATGCTGTAGGGGTAGTACTGGTGTGAGAAATGACAAGTAAACATGGTTAGGTGATCCAACAGCCGCGATATGACTGAAATACTGTTTAAAGTGGCGTTAAACCCATTCAATCAACAAACTCATTTATCTTCCCCACCACAACATCGTGTATATAGC
Source organism: Fragum fragum (assembly GCA_946902895.1). Taxonomy (NCBI): domain Eukaryota; kingdom Metazoa; phylum Mollusca; class Bivalvia; order Cardiida; family Cardiidae; genus Fragum; species Fragum fragum. The sequence goes on along the minus strand of OX336373.1, from coordinate 49,805,241 downwards.
AACGCCCCAGAGATAGTGCAAAGGTACAGGACGAATTTTCTAAAGGCCCCGCCAGTTTTTGATGGACTCCGTAGGTGTAAATCAGTGTTACCCAGTTTGGAAAATCCAGTAGGATGTTACATAGCTACAAGAGGAGTAGTGCCCAGTTAGGTTCGATTTATTATTTTTCTAAACCTTTCTCCCCAAACAATTGTACATTTCGAAAATTGCGTAATACAGGGATTCTATGATATTCGTAAAACGCGTAAAGACTCCTCTTAGATACGAAAACACCTACCAATAACCCGTTTAGCGTAGATGCGTAGATTCTATAACGTTGGGTCTTTCAATTATACACTAAGTGATGTGCCTTCTACCTTGCGAACTGAGCATACCAGTTGTATACCGCGGAATTGATAAGCTATACAGTTACATATAATGTATACAATGTCTAAAGATGTTTATTATTATTTCGAATTAGCCTTTTCAAACCATTACCACATGACAAAATTTTGGACTAGTTACAGACGACAAATCAAATCGCTTTGAATTGAAAACTAAGGCCGAGATAGGGTAGGAAACATTGTGAAATAAGTAATTTCTCCTTTATTCGCAAAGTTTTCTTTAATGCAATTCTTCAGGGGTGTAAAAAGCGTTATTGTGTGGGAATGGGTTGGGTTTTTACTGGATCACGAATGTTTAAAAGATATACAAAATCTCTCATTTGTTTCTCACAAGTAACAATTATCTTTGTCTTTTTCCCCTCGGCTTATCACCAATATCTTTCAGATTTACTTTCTATTGAATATGATTATAAACCCACATACTCAATGGTATTTAAACTCATAATACCACTGACTAGAAGGTTAACCCGTTTCAACACAATATCGAAAAGAATATTATTTGTACCTCCATATACAAAATATTTAGCACGCAGCTATTTTGTATGCTTCCGCACAAATAGTTCCATACAAAAAAGTCAAATTTGTCAAGTTTTTGGTTTTTCTATCGATGCGATTAAATATTAAGAAATGAAGAGAAAATTCTTTTTTTTTTGTTTTCACGGAGGAATGAACCGAAAACCCTTATCACACTTATGTATAAATCCGCTTCGCGTATTCATACAGTGTGATTAGTTTTTTAGGTTCATACCTCCATGAAAACACACACACACACACACACACACACACACACACACACACACACACACACACACACACACACACACACACACACACACACTCACACACACACACACACACACACACACACACACACACACACACACACACACACACACACACACACACAAATATATTATCTTCATCTCTTAGGTAATATTGTGTTTGTTCGTTTATTCATCATCGCTACCGTAGCATATGCCCATATGGTCAAGGATAAAGGACGATGTAAACCACCGTCACATGGGGTCTCGGTTAAACGTCTCATCCGAAAGACAATTAGTTTGTTAATTTGGTCAGTCCAGTGTTCGAATCCGTGATCTTGAGGTTTGAAGCCAAGTGCTCTACCGACTGAGTTTAGCTGATATAGTAATAATAAGCCTTATGACAGTTTGAAATTGTATACTGTACAAGATCTACGTTGTAATTGTATTATCATCTACCATTTTTCTTTCCTTTTCCATTAGATAGTATATACGTCTTTTGTGGACGCAGATGACGTCCACCAGTGTTACCCAGTTTGAAAAATCTAGGAGGATGATTCAATCGTAGAGGAGAGGTGTTGCCCAATTATGTTCGATTCATTATTTTTCAAAACCTGTCTCCTCCAAAAAAACTGTGCATTTTGAAAATGGCTATATATCAGGATTCAGTATATTTTACAGAAAGCCTAAAGACCCCTTTACATACGAAAACACGCTCAGCGTAAGAACGCGCTGTCTTTTAATAATGAAGTGAGTAATTTGTCTTCTGCAATGCTCCGGCTAGGCCCTTTCAGAATGGCGCCCTGTCCTCAAAGTACGAAGAACTACCTTTTATTCAAACGCCCTACTTAAATAATTGTCCCTAAATTCTATCCATATTCTTAAAATTAGCGACTGACTTTTAAATGTCACCTTAGTTCGATTGATATCTCAAGTTCAACGTGATTACCGACGCGTAAATTCAACATCTAATTAGGAAAAGTGAGTCATATCAGTAAGTCAACCAATTACAACGCGCGATACGTTATCGAGGGGGTAGTTTCCGATCATCTGTGGAAGGCAATTAGCACTTACCCGTAAATTGTAAACAAAATATCAATTACTGATTAAATTCTTGCGTATGGCTATAAACAAGAAAGTGTGGATGATAATCGAGCTCGATAACCTTCATTAAGAATATTTCAGGAATCGTTGTAGGACTCGAAAGAAAATATTGTAGTCATAAGCCTAAAATCCGTCCTTCCATTCGTTCGTCCTTTGCTGATCTTCGGAAAATTAGTCAATTCGACATCAATCGATTCTTTCAATTAATTTTCCTAAATTGATATTGAAAGTGAATGCCTGAAAATTAAGAGAGAAGAAGTTCGGTTATTAAAATCGAGCTGCTTGTCACACAATTTTTTGTCGGTTTCTAACACAACAGAATAGAACAGAACAATTCCTTATTTCAACACGAGTATTTACAAATATAATAAGAGCAATTTACATAATAACAAATCTAAGGATAATAAAGAGGAACTTCTGGTGTATAATATAAGTAATTTATGTTAAAGGGATAGAGCCTGCTCGCACGAGATTCCTCACCACATCCTACATGTCTTGATACGTTGTGGAAGCCCGAACTTGGGTCAGATGGATCATTTAAAAAAGTTTCGGTCTGATGAGACCAATGAAGGTTTATACAGTCTTTCTTTTTGAAAACCCAAAACTCTATTTTAATCATAGAACTCAAACAAACCAGAATACATCTTTAAACCCTATGAATTCACCACTCGTGGGAATGGGGACATGTCCTCCACCTTGTCGTCACTTTGCGACTCTGAGTGCCCTTTCAGGTCGCTAGCATCTTGCACTTTCCCGATCGCTGATACTGCACTACATACAAATGTATAGAGTTACGTGCGTTCAAAGATGTTACTTGGGTGTTAAATATTATATTGAAATAAACTTTTAAGCTACTTGAAGAATCTCTCATTGCTTTCTTGTAAGTCATGATTCTAGATAAGTTGCTGTTATGATATTGTCTAGGTTTCTTAAACAACATCTTAATTATTTATTGACTGTAATTGGAAAAGGATCATCTCGAAAAGGTTAAAAGTATTGATTTAGAGGGCTAGTTAGACTGGGATGAAGTAAATTTAGTCTAACGTCACTTCCAGTAGTATTTCAGGAGTACGGCGGTTGGTAGGTGATCCGAACCGTGCCTAAAGTCCACAATCGAATCTAATTCTCTCGAAACTTATACAAGATTATTGTAGGCTCTTAAGGAAGGTTCCTCCAGTAGACCCGTAAGAAAACACGAAGAAAAGGGACTTTCTGATTTTCACTCAAAATATTTTCGTTCTCGTGATGAAGTATCAAAGTTTACTCTATCTTTTTCGAACTTTTACTTTTGACTGTACAGTCATAAGGATGGTTCCTTCTGCAAATGGAGTGTAAAACACAGGAAAAGGTACCTTAAGGAATGGTGCCCCATTAGGTCCAATTTGTTATTTTTATTTTATGTATTCTTCTTAAAGCAATTAAATTCCTTAAACCAAGTATTGGATTAAGCTAATAGAAAACTTGATTACCAGTAGAGAGTCGCAGGCCGTCATGGGCCTCTTGTTTTCATAAGGGGGTGGTATAAGACTATTCAGCCTATTTGACAAATTAATCAGATTATTTACATATGTATTGGAATAAAATTTCAGATTAACCACCTTGTACCAAATCCCCACAGATGTTTAGGTGGATTAGAACAACAGGTTTGATGACGTATTTAGAACAATGAGAAAAACTATTTTGGCAATTCAATTCATTATTTAGGGAACTATAGATAGGTGGGAGTGAGGGGACTTAAGATTTGAATATTTAAATGTTGCTGCTTTTAACAACAGTTTGTGAGTATTAATTTAGAATGACAGATCGCTGGCCATACCAACTGACCTCCGACATAGCATTTCGACTGTCATTCTTTGGAAAAATATGTGGTTAAGAAACGAAAATAAATGGCAGAGCAACTGTTAGTCTGAATTTAGCTGTAGCTATAACGTTTAGTCGCCAAACAAAGAAAATGCTTATCATAAAGTTCAGAGTTTATTTCCTAATGAATACTTTCATAACACAATCGATGAAATTTGATATATCTCATGGAAACAAAAACAAACACTTCATGTCGCGGGTACGACCCCAGTCGAATTCTCGACGGGACAATTGACGAATCGCCCGCCAATAAAAATGCGATTGACAAATTATATCATTAATTTAGAAGGAAAATGAATGTTGAATCCCGAACAGAAGTGGTGTAGTAAGTTAAGTTACGACGTTTAGGTCGCCAATCAACGATTTACTTTTTGCTTTAAGTCCGTTTCCATATCTCCTACAAACTACCAGCGCTAGATATCATATGTGGGAGGTCATTGGGCGGGGCCCAGCCATCAGTCAATTATATTTCTTTCTTCTTTATGGTAATGCTCCACAAAAAAATCGAGCGAGCGAAATGTCGTGACTACGTCTTCAATAAAGTTGTCGTACCTACGAAATGTCTACGTCGGCTTAAAGTGCGAAACAAATGAAAGAAAATCTCAGTCACTTTCCTAATTGAAGTCAAGAATCTGCTCCTTGCATGGTGTGAATTGTGGAGGCCTCTCGGTTTTGTTTATGCTCTCCATATTAAAATACACTTGAAGGTCGAATATATCCGTTCCATTAAAGAAGTTGAAGGGTTTCAGCATAAAGCCTGCTTCAACTCGGTTTGTAATTGGAACATCTTCAGAGGTTGGGAGATGAATGAAGCCTACCGTGACCCAATTTACGATGTCTGTTTTTCTAATCGTTTCATTATTAAACATCTTTTCTAAGTCGCCGATCGGCCGATCTAACCTATTCACATCGCTAGATGAGGAGAGATATTGCTCGTCCTCCTTTCTCCTGGTCACAGCGCAATGATACTTTGAAAAGGATAACGCCCCCATTGCCGGGTGGTTATTTGACATGGTTTGGGAGGCGGTAGTTAAAGGATGGATCTGATAGCCTCTTTCCACTCCCCATTTGTTATGTTGGTCCTCGTTCACAACTAACCAAAACTCTGGCTTATCAAGATTTAATCTATAGCCCCTTTCTTCTTCTATAAACTCATATTCCACATAGCTCGTAGTATTGTGTTGAAAGAAAGGGGGTACCTTGTTAGTCGATGGAACTTGTGTTCTCAAAGCGGACAAAACATCTCCACTTTTCCAATGAACAACTTCCATCGTGTTGTCTGTTCCAAGAATATCTAAGTCCACCTTAAATCCAAACATATGATCATGCATTTTACCGTGTGTGAAGTGGTCTATCTTATACCCAAAAGCGTCCTTACTTTTGTTGACATCCATGAACGGATTTTCGGAATCCCAAAAACCTCCAAATATATATCCACTTGCACTTGCAATTGAATATATTCTACCGTCTAGATAAAAATGCCATTCAATGATGTAATCATAATTGTCAACAGCCACTTGAGAACGGACTACGAGATAAGTATTCCTAAGCCCCCCTTCGAAGTCGGGCCCCGTATGACGAGCAAGTGCATTTTGTCCATCGGCCTCGAAGACACACATTGTTTTTTGAATTGACGGTTCAACGAGGCTGTCCCAGAAGCTTGTCTCCAACAAAGTTGCGTGCGCAGGACAATCAACAGTTTCGACGATTCCGGTCGACATACCAATTCCGTAAGTTGAGTCGCTGAATATAATATCAGTTTCGCCGGCTGCACCGAAACCATAAATAACAGAAATTTCATTCAGTGATATTTCATATGCGATGCTTTCTCCTTTATACGTGATACAGAATAGTCCAGGCCCTCTAAGCTGACCAGATGTCACATCAAAACTCCACCCCATCCAATCCACATGATGACCCTTTATCTTGTATCTCGGTCCTTCTGGTTCGTAAGTTCTCGGTGGTGGTATGTGGGCTCTATCTCTGAAGGGTGCATCAGGGTCTCTATCGGGAAGATGACGATCTAGGACTGTTTTTCTAAAGCCAGGCGGAAAGGCGAACCTACGGATACTTCCATTATTATAGGCATCCATTAAAGCTGATGCGTTCGGAAACGGCCCTTGATTGAGATAATAGAAGTCATGGACGTACCAATCGCTAAAATCAACCCCAGGTGAATGGACAGTAGCTGCTATAGGTAATGTGTTAAATAAAAAATCCGCACCTCCTAGGGAATTTAGGTATGGCATTGCTCTCAGCTCACGCTCCTCCGATTTAAGTCCTGGTGGACCATAATAGAGGTTGAATATGAAATCCGGAGTCTCGTCCGAGCAAGAGGCCCCGTCAAAGCTTTCTTTTAAAAGAGGTTCAAGAAATTTGAACTCTCTGCACAAAATGAGTGAGTAAAGTTCAAGATCTACAGTGTCAAATGGCCGGCTGTTAAAATGTAACTCGCCATCATTATATAATTGAGTAGCTGAAATGTTGCTTGAACCTAGAGGACCGACCTTGTACTGCATGTAGTCAGGAGTGTTTCTGTTGCCTCTAACAACATGGATAGTACCATATCTGTAATGAATGACAGTCATATTAATGCGATGTTTGTTGTCGTGCTAAATAAATTCGTTATTGGGATTTACATGAAAACCAAATGACTGAGAGCCATGTAAAGCTTTCATTGCGGGTCAATGTTTCTTTTGACAATGAACTTATAAACAATTCTGATTTTAGTTGGACAACAGGTAGTGTATACAAAGACATATTTCGGGTTCAGCATGATAAGGCTTAACAACAACATTTTCCTAACTGAAAGGTATTCTTTTCGTCGTTTTAGAGTAGTTGTGCTTCTACTTTGCTAGTGCTTAGATCAAATAAAGTTTAGAAAGGTGCTCTTCCAGCTTCGTTATTTCTCATTTGCTTTCGTAAACTTATGCACCATACCATTAATAAGATCATATATTCAACTTCGTATAAACGTCCACAAGCTGTTAATCAATATGATTTTAATCGTTTGAATCCTGATAAGGATTTCTCAAATTGACGTGCTGAGATAAAGTTATTTTTCAAGGCCGCAATCCTGAGACAACACCATCAGAACCAAAGTAACAGATACCGTAATACTAATGCCATAATAATTTTCTTAAACACATAGGATGCCAGAGCTTTACTTCATGGTCGCCCCATAAGTCTTGGTTAAGTTGTACTGCACTTTGACTGAAAGATCCGACCTCGACCATTGATTTTACAATGTTAGAGGAAGGTAGGATGGATATTCTTCAAATATCTGCTGTGTTCTCTTTTCGCAAGGGGACATCGATTGTAAATGATTCGTTCATTCGCTCTGCGATAAACAATATATCAGTTTTTAACATAACAATCCTCTAAATCGAGTTCAAAATATCGCACAGAAACCACCATTTCCTCAAATTGACAAGTGTCGCTTTGTCGTGAGGAATTGTTTCTCCTTATTGTGCGAATGATAAGCGGCACACCCACAGATGCTCTTCATTAAACATGATGAAATTTGCACTGTATTGAGCAAAACATGCAAGACATGGTTTGTTGCTTTAATCATTGAATTTCATTCCAAACCTACCAAGGGCAGTGCTAAACGATTTCAAACAATGTACCCCAAACTAGAACACGGTTCATATATATGAATGTGCAAAGAAGAGCAACCAAGATACAACATTGCCTTCAAGCCAAGGTTTACAACACCTTGGTTTACCAGTGCTCCAATACAGACAACAAAGATCGTATCTGATTCAAGCATTTAGAATTACGAACAATACAGACAATGTAGATAAGAAAGCTTTTCCCGACACAAAATGTCACCACAGGGCACGACTACAGAATTCTTTAAAATATGTGTAAATTCAACATTCGTAAACAAAGTTTTTAACAAAGAACTACAAATGCTTTGAATAAACTGACAAGGGATGTTATCAAAAACAAGAGGCCCAGTGGGCCTTAACGGTCACCTGAGTAAAAGAGCACCAAGTCAAGTGACTTTGTTTGAAAGAATTAGAAAAAGGTTTGGTTGAAATACCCTCAGTAGTTCTTGAGAAGAAGATGAAAATGTTTAAAAGTTACCAAAAATGACCCCCTTTTGGTCCCCATTTTAGGCACCCCTGACCTCCAGCCTTTTAATTTTCACAAATCTGTATAATCAGTACCCAATGATGCTTTTCACCAAGTTAGTTTGAAATTGGCTTAGTACTTCATCAGAAGAAGGTGAAAATGTGAATTTTTTAACATGATGAACTTTGACCTCTGGGTGTGGCCCCATACATGACCCCAGGGACATGAATTTCACAATTATAATATACCTGTCCTAGTTGTCAAGCACACAGAATATTTAAGCTCTGGCATTAACGATTTATTAGAAGAAGATTATTAAAGAAGTACCAAAAAATTACCCCTTTTTGCCCCCTATTTGGGCCCCTTTGACCCCAAGAACCCCTATTTTCACAAACTTGAATTGGCATCCCCCAATGATGCTTTCTACCAAGTTTGGTTGAAATCTGCCTATTAGTTCTTGAGAAGAAGATGAAATATTTAAAAGTTACCAAAAATTACCCCCTTTTGGTCCCCATTTTAGGGCCCCCTGACCCCACAGCCTTTTTATTTTCACAAATCCGAAAAACCATTACCAAATGATGCTTTTCACTAAGTTTGTTTGAAATTTGCTTTGTACTTCATCATCAGAAGATGAAAATGTGAATTTTTTAACATGATGAACTTTGACCTCTGGGTGTGGCCCCATACATGACCCCAGGGACATGAATTTCACAATTTATAATATACCTGTCCTAGTTGTCATGCACACAAAATATTTAAGCTCTGGCTTTAACGGTTTATAAGAAGAAGATTTTTAAAGAAGTACCAAAAATTACCCCTTTTTGGCCCCTATTTGGGCCCCTATGACCCCCAGTACCCCTATTTTCACAAACTTAAATTGGCATCCCCCAATGATGCTTTCTACCAAGTTTGGTTGAAATCTTCCCAGTAGTTCTTGAGAAGAAGATGAAAATTTTTAAAAGTTACCAAATATTACCCCCTTTTGGTCCCCATTTTAGAGCCCCCTGACCCCACAGCCTTTTTATTTTCACAAATCCGAATAACCATTACCAAATGATGCTTTTCACCAAGTTTGTTTGAAATTGGCTTTGTACTTCATCATCAGAAGATGAAAATGTGAATTTTTTAACATGATGAACTTTGACCTCTGGGTATGGCCCCATACCAAGGCCCCAGGGGCATGAATTTCACAATTTATAATATACCTGTCCTAGTTGTCATGCACACAAAATATTTAAGCTCTGGAATTAACGATTTATTAGAAGAAGATTTTTAAAGAAATACCAAAAATTACCCCTTTTTGGCCCCTATTTGGGCCCCTATGACCCCCAGAACCCCTATTTTCACAAACTTGAATTGGCATCCCCCATTGATGCTTTCTACCAAGTTTGGTTGAAATCTGCCCAGTAGTTCTTGAGAAGAAGATGAAAATGTTTAAAAGTTAACGGACGACGGACGACGGACGACGCACTTAGGACGACGGACGACGACGGACAAACGATGATTGCAATAGGTCACCATGACCATTCGGTCAGGTGACCTAATAAAACTGTAAATCGTCTTTAAAGTGCTTTAAATACATGTTTTAAAAGTCATCCCGTCTGCCGCCAGCGGACGTCGAAGACTGGTTTTTAAATAAAAGAGCCATAGGGGCACATGCTTAGTCTCGACGCACAGGAAAACATGCCGTTGGCGCGCTTGTACACGTTATAATTCATTTTAAAAGAATACCTGATGGGAAAAAGAAATAAAGGATCACAAGCGATTTCTTTCTATGCTCGTTTCAAGCATTTTATTCTATTTCCACAGTGTTTTCTATTCTACATGATAGGTATGTTTCAGAGTCAAGAGTCATTAAGAGTCAGTTTATTATTTCGCTGCATTCTTTTTGGATTTGGACCAGTCCAAAATTTGGTCGTACGGTAAAGGGATAACAATTAGATTACCTTCCTGGATACGGTCCGGCATCAGACTTGTACAGCAGAACGGCTTCTTTATCAGGTGGATGTAGGTACATGTATGTAATGTAAGCAGTCTTAAGACTGGATGGGTCGCCAATTGTTGGATCGTTTTGACTTATGTAATTATTGTCTCTCATAAAACTTTTAATTTCTACCATCTCCTCTGCAGTCAGTGGGGCAAATATTTCTGGTTCATTTCCATCCCACGCGGTTCTAGGTTCGGTCCTATATGTTTTTATTTTGAAAGGAAAGAAAGATTTTATAGTTTTCCGTCTAAGTCACTTACTTTAGCATGTCCTTTGACCAATTTCCACAAAATCCCACTTTAATGCCCACCATGAAAAATGCTATTTAAAACGTTATGGACAATAAAGAAATGGCAAATTTCAAACCCTAAATGGCAAATATTTTTTTTTTAAATTACACCAACTTGAAATCTTCGTCTGGAACTTTTTTCAGTTTTGACCAGTCTAAAAAATATGTGGTGTAGGAATTGGTTACACTGTTTTCATTGCAGATTTTTAGCCATTGATATGATAATCACTTATAAGAGCTCAATAGTGGTTCTGAAATGTACTTGACCAATCGCGGCTATAAATATTATGAGAGAATTAATGGCTTCTGGCTTGTACTTCACCGTACCTTCAAAATGATGTTGACCGGGTTTGTAGCAATAAAATTGGTCAATCGAGAAAGTTAATCAAGGAAGAAACCGGCCAATGAAATCATTAATTCAGCCCGGAATTAAGCTTACAACTCCGACATTGGCCACCGTTCTGTTAAGCTTTTTTGTTGGTTTGGTGACTTAAACGTCGTAACTACAGCTTTTTTAAGCCATAGTTACGACGTTTAGGTCACCTACAAACCACACCACGTTTTTGTTCAACTCTAGTGGTCATGAATTTTACAAAATAACTCCGTGCAAAATCTGCACAGGCTGGTTAGGGTTGAAACGTTTTAATCTCTGAAGATATTATAGATTCAGAATAGTCATACAACATAATCATAATCTTCATGATTAAAACTGACCACTACTGGATTATGTATCTTTTTTTCAAATATTTGTTTTATTGACCCCGGTAGGACCATTCTCGACCTTACGGATCACATATTTTCAGTTGAATAAAAGCTTACCTAGGACAGTTTTGCCCATTATTCCCAATAGTTGTTGTTGTTGTAGACGATGTCGTCGTATTGGAGGTCTCTACCTTGGTCGTCTGGTACGGCATTGTTGGACATTGACACACAGGGGTGTTCTGACAAATCATGCAAATGAATTACCAGGGGTAAATAATAGAATCTTAACCCTTGTCATGCTGAACCCGGAATATTCCTGTTTTGGCAGGAGGTATAGACAAAGATTAGACTGCACCTATGTGCAGTCTAATCTTAGTCAAAACCTCCTGCTTATCCCTTTTGAGTCAGAATTGTTTATAACATACATTTTCAAAAGAATAATTAACCTACAATGATTCCATTCAGTACCGTCAGCCCTTTGATTTTAATTTGATTCTAAGGAAAATTTTACTCAGCATGACAAGGGTTGATCTTCGGCAATAAACGGATCGCTGGCCATGTCCACTGACTCCGACAGGAAGTTCCACTTCCATATCAAACGGCGTTATTACGCAACATTTATGGCCAGTAAGATGTGACAAAGAAAAAAAAAATAATAATAAGATCGGTGCTTGTCTACCTTAATGCCGTAACTACAACCAATAAAGATGCTTAAGATAAATGTCGGCTACCGTTGGAGGTTAAAGTCTAAGTGAATAATTTGGATTGGTCGATTGACACACGTGTCCGTCAACTTTAGCCTCTGTACTGCTGTCAAGTCAAACTTATCAGGTCAGTAAGAGCAATTGACTTCCCAGCTTCGGGCCCCTGGCTGACCCAACTAGCGTACTAAGTGTCATTCGAATGATACACGTTAATTTAGGTCGATGTCGGAGTTTAAAGTTCATCACATGTAAGAGATGAAGAGAATAATTTTTGTTTTCATGGAGGTATGAACCGAAAAACCTAATCACACTGTATGCATACGCGAAGCGGATTCATACATTTCTGACTAGGTTTTTCGGTCCATACCTCCATGAAAACAAAAAATATTCTCTTCATCTCTTATAATTTAATAGCATCGAACGAAAAAAACAGCTTTACAAATTTTGATAACTTTTGTGTGGGACTTTTTTTGTGCGGAAGCATACAAAGTCGCTGCGTGCTCAAAATTTTGTTCATGGAGTTATGAATACTTTTTTCGACCAATCAGAACGCCCGTTTTTGATAGACGAAACTAAAAATTAAATTATATCTAAATGAATCATTTGATTGGTCGAATGATTATTTGATGGACATCAGTGGTTGGTCAGTTGTTTGTTATGTCATACAAAGATTCGTTTCACAGTGCTAGTTTTTCTAAACAATGGGAAAGTCCAGCTTGGTGCCTAGAAACTCCAAATATTCAGTATTAATATTTAATATTTATTGGTGGAGTAAACTCTAATTATCGAAATACAAGTTGTTGTTTGGGATTGTTGGGTGAATTCGACGTAATGCACTGTTACAACGTTTATCACATTTTGCGACTTTGTTACAAAAAGCGTTGTAACAATGCACTGCTCTATATCGAGGGCTTAGAGCAAAAACATAGTATGGGTCTATACAGTAGTACTGACCCATACTATGTTTTTTCTCTAAGCCATCGATATGTTGCAATAAACAAACAACAATGAGTAAAAGGAATGCTTTTCACATGGGCTTGTAAAATCGAGATTATTTTCGGATTTTTCACTACATTTGTACTTTAAGAATTTACAGTAAACAGGAATGATTTCTTTTTTTAAGATAACATTGTAGCAAAAGGAAGGAAACAATGTTACTTTTATAAAGGCTTATAATAATTTCGATTGATAATCTAGGTAACCATCTATTAGCTTTCAAATGCATTTTCTTTGATATCAAAATACTCTAATCCTTATAGCTGTTTTCTACGTCTTGAAAACGTTGAAATGCACTATACCAGTACACATCCTAAATCAAGCAGTGTCATTCCTGATATGATAACAACATACAAGTCGCTTGTCGGTCCTGTCCACCTTGCGCAAAAGGTATCACTACGAGTACATGTAAACAGCAAAGCTCTCGTCAGACAGTGTACTGTGATCTAACCATACAAGTCATTTCTCCACCAGGCCCATGGAGTGAAAATGTATAACTCCGATAACACGAGGTCTTACCGTACAAGTCATATCTCCGCCAGGCCCATTGCAGGTAAAAGATATCACTATGAGTACATGGGGTCTTACCATATAAGTCATGTTTCCACCAGGCCCATTGAAAGTAAAGGGCATCAATCCGACTACATGCGGTCTTACCATAAAAATGTCATTTTTCACCAAGCCCATTGAGAGCAAACAGTATCACTCGGATTCCACGAGGTCTTACCATACAAGTCCTTTCTCCGCTAGGCCCATTGAAAGTAAAGGGTATCACGCGGTCTTACCATAAAATGTCATTTTTCCACCAGGCCCATTGAGAGCAAGCAGTATCACTCGGATTCCACGAGGTCTTACCATACAAGTCCTTTCTCCACCTTACATACTTTCCTTTCCTCCATCTGCTATCCCACTTAGGCTTACGATTATCCACCCAAATGTGAGAGACAAATGTCGGAAAGGATATGTGCCGACATTTGTCTCAAACCAATGGGTGGATAATCGTAAACCTAAGTGGGATAGCAGCTGGAGGCTAGGATAGGATGTAATGGTTGTACTAGTGCGAGATATACCAGGAATCCATTTATAGGTGCTCCAGCCGCCACGATATGTCTAAAAAAATGTTTAAACCCAATTCAAACCTAATTCAAACAAACCAACAAACCACCAGTCCCGTTGAGAGTAAAAGGTATCGGCCCGATTACATGTTGTCTTACAATACAAGTCATTTCTTCGCCAGATCCATTGAGAGTAATAGTAATCACTCCGAGTACATGTAAAGAAGAAACTCTCGGACAGTATACTTTGGTCTACCAAACAAGTCATTTCTCTGCCAGATCCATTGAGATCAAACAACATCACTTCAAGTACATGGTAACAACAAAGCTCTCGTCAGGTCCTACCAAGGCACTTCCCTGCCAGGTCCTTCGTGAGCAAATGGTATCATGGCGAGTACATGTTAACAGGTGAGCTCTAGCCAGATAGTATACTATAGTCTTACCTTACAAGTCACTTCTGCGTCCGGTCCACCATGAAAGGCATAAATCCCAATAAGTATACCTCCTACAAGACCAACAGCAAACAATAACACCCCAAATAACTGGGCACAGCAAAATTCTCGTCTACTGGAGCTCATCGTGGATTGGTTTCTGGTTTTATCAACGGACAACGAATATCTGGATTCGGAGTTGACAAACATGTGGGGTTCTTTTCTGCTGAAAAACAGATATGGGAATAATAAAAATGATCTCTGCTTAGTCATATGACTTCATTTCGAGTTCACGCGATAGTAATGCCGTTAATTTTCAAGCATTGGCTATGAACTTTTGGTCTCCAAACGGCATTTTACTCTATCACATTGGGATAACTTGAATTAAAAACAACCACAACCACAACCACAACCACAACAACAACAACAACAAAAAAAAAAAAAAAAAAAAAAAAAAAAAAACACACACACACACACAAATATATCAAATTTGATCTTTTGGGCATACTCACATCTTTATTTATAAAGATTGAGAAAGTTTCATATCAATGCGTCCGCAATAAGATGAAACATATTTTGTGAAAATGAAACGATGCATTAAGAAAGATATAAATTTACATGTTCCAATGTAATTTTCCACCCCATTGAGTGATTATAAACTGAAATTTTGTCTATGCCCCTAACCACTCAACTATACACTACTCAAAACTTGCTAAGGATCACTTTTTCTGGCTAGAATTTTGTATCTTGAGGTAATTACACAAGTTTTTTTGTGTATCCTAGAAATTTAGAGTTTTAGGTATTGCGATTTTTTAATGGTCAAATTTTGGGTGTTATTCTGAGAGTAAGGCTTACAAGAAGGACATAAGGGTAAGAAAAATTAAATAAAAATATTTCCAAAAATTTAGAATCTTTACACACTTCAATAGCGTATGGGATGTCCAATATGCGCCTGACAATGTATACGCATCCTGCTAATAAGCTTGCTGGTCATATATTGTGGAATTTTATCCCATTATACTAGAAGAGCTTATCTAAGCTCCTGTACAGATGCTGGCTGCACGGGGCATGGTCAAACAGCTGTCTGCAACATATCACAAGCAAGGTCTGTTGAATTATTTCCTGGAACCTAGCTAGCTATTTCATGCGTACGATTGTGTTTTGATCGGTGTTGCAGAATCTTTGTACACGCGCATTATCATCCATCAGAATGAAATTTTCATTATTAGCACCTGCATATGGGCGAACGTAAACATCCTCGTCTGTAAACAGGACTGGAGCCCAGTTATTTTGGGTCCAAGTGACATGATCCCGCGCCCATGCTAAACGGATTTGCACGTGATGCCGCGGAAACGGAACCCAGACTACAGGTCGTTTTGACCTCAGGCCAGCATCAAGCAAACCGATTCCTGATGGTTTGGGTACTTATGCGCACACCAGTAGCGTTCTAGAAGTCCCTACGTAACGTTGATGCGTTAACAAATCGCTGACGCCGTGCCTGAACTTCCAAAAACTGGTCTTGAACCTCAGTTGATAAGCTTTCTCGCCCCAAGCGCGCAAATGTCTGAACATTTTCGGTCATAATAAACCGATTCAACATTCTGGAAACAACAATCTGGATCACACTGAAGACATTAGCAACAAGCCTTTTGGAATAACCCAGAATGAAGCATCTCAATGTCGTCTATTCGACTTAATTATTAAACTCCTACCTACCATCTTGATTCTTGAAATGGAAATCAACCGAGAATTTGTGATAACTTTGCTGAAAGTTCTGTAAATGTACTAACGCACGTTAAGATACAAGACAAACAAAATGGGACACATATTGTGAGGTATGTCTTTTCCAGAGATCCCTTTACGTAATTAGATGCCGAATCGACATTTTTGCTACGGGCTCAACAAGTCCGAATATTAACCTATCTTAAAAAATGTTTTTTGAGTCAATTTGTTTTCAGCATAAAATCATTGAACGAAAAGGTGATCCTTAGCAAATTTTGAGTAGTATGAATTTATTTGATTCCTGACATTTGATTGTAAGTTTTGCTCATGTAAAAGACTGGAAATATCTTAAGAATAGCTAAGTCACACCACGTGAAGGTCCTGTTTTAAAGGACTTACGGATGCGGAGAGAATTGGTTTCGTCACCCACAACAGTGTGTTTTAAACTTCACCCAACTTCTAGACCAGATGGATCTTCACCGCGTACATGTATCCAAGGAATATACATTTACGAACAATAAACGTTCAATGTCCTCGGTATTTCCGTTTTTGTCCAGTGGATGAACTTGGGAAGTGTCAGTTCCCATAACGTGATTGTCCCAAGTGTTCATTTCGATACGTTTTGTGTCTGTCTGCCGTTGGGACTTGATCTATAAAAGTGTTTTACTCTGTCACCAGTCCCTTCTTTTCAAAACCTAAAGAAAAATTCTCACATGTATATCTTTTATGAAAGAACAGTTCTCCACATGTACAGAACTGTAAATACGATATTTTTTCTTTTATTCTACATGATACTTTTATTTATCGCGGAGCGAAAAAAGGCCAACCTCCGGCTACCGACTCTCTTCATATTGCAAATCAAAGCACCGAAAGCAGTGTGGAGTTAGAATGCCGTGAATACCACACTAACTCGAAGAACTGGTCATTTTTCCTCAGTATGCTGATCTCTAATAATGAGCAAATTCTAAAGAGTGGGATGCGTGTTGCTGACAGCCATAACGTTCGACCTGAACTCATTCAAGAACAATTGGTTTATTTACACAGCATCCATAGGCCCTGAAAGATAACATTGTCCTTGCCAGATGACATTGACCTTGGTATCAGAAGATGCATATCATTGAGAACTACCAAAACGCCAAATATGTGCGGTGTATCTTGAATAGGGTCGACTATGATCGCATCTGCCAATCAAATAACCAATCGACCAATCGATCATTCATTTAGACCGGTGGGTAACTTTTAACTCCAACATTTGCAAGTGATCCATCATTTGGCAATTTTAAGTATTATGGTTTTGCATATATTTGATCCTGGTAGATGACCTTGACCTTGGTACTAGTAGATGCGTATCGATAAAAAAATATTATCATACCACAAATGAGCATTGTCTCCTAAATAGTCATGAAATTGGCCAATTGTGACTGTCATTCAAATAACCAGTCGACCAATTGAATCATTCGTTGAGACTAGAAATTTGTTTTAATCTTCGACATTGGCCGCCATTCTTATCAAATTTGGATTAAAGCTTGAATAAGCTGTAGTTACGACGTTTATTAAAGGAGAAATGCACCTAGTTTCATGCCATGTCTGTGGGATGATCCGATTTTTGTGAGTTGAATACTGTGAGAATTGGTTTAAGCTATTGGAAGGAGTCGATTCCACTGTGATATCACGTTAAAAAAGGTTAATTTTTCAAATTGCAAAAGCTTAAAATGATATAAGTATCGGTAATACTCTGTCTTTAATAAATCAAGCTGTATTAACGACGTTTCGGTCGTCAACCAACCATTCTACTTTTTGTTACATGCTACTGGCCGTAAATTTTGAAAAATTAATTTTGTTTAAAATCGAAGTGGAACATCCTGTCGTAGTCAATGGGCGGTGCCAATAGATT
This sequence comes from Fragum fragum, assembly GCA_946902895.1. NCBI lineage: Eukaryota > Metazoa > Mollusca > Bivalvia > Cardiida > Cardiidae > Fragum > Fragum fragum. The sequence goes on along the minus strand of OX336373.1, from coordinate 49,787,273 downwards.
AAGAGGGCGGGTCAGCAGAAGATGAAATGTCACACTCTTCTGTCTTTCAATCCATATAGAGAAAAAAAGGGACAAATTTCGCTTTCTCGCTCGTAATCCCGTCACCCCTTTATTTTTGGAAAAGGGGCTCAGGCCATGGCAATATGCAGGATGTCATCGAAATTTTCTACCTTCAATTCCAAAATATTATCGAGGAAGTTAAGGGGTAAATCAGGGTAAACTGCTATTAAGCGATGGCCTTTTGCGACAAACTTGTTAAATCATGAATAAATGAGTATTAAAAAACCCTCTCTATTCAATTTAACCCTTTCCTGTACAGACTCGGGATTTTTACGTAGCTGTGATTTTATGCTTGAGAAACATTGTCGATATAAAAGAAATTTATTATTACAAGCAATTTCTCCTTTTCCCATAATATTTTCTACCACGGATGGTTTCATTTCAAATTGCATTCATTTTTTTCATCGTCGAAATCGTCAATTCAATTTCAAGAACAGGGGTAATATAAGTACATATTAAGGATTTACAAGTAAATTGGCCGTCCATCTTAAAGCCACCTGCAGGAAATTCGGTAGAATTAACGTTTTGAAGGGTTTCATCATTTGTTTTTATTTGTAGTAAGTTAAAGCCAGTAATTGAACAATCGCGACTGTCAATCAAGGAATCAATCGACCATTCAAATCATTTCTTCAGCCCGGACCTGACCTTTCAACTCCAACATTTGTAGCCATTTTTGTTAAACGTTTTCGTTGGTTTGGCGTCTTAAAAAATCGTAAATAAAACTTATTTCAGCTTCATTCTACTTTTTGTTACATGCTTCTAATATATTTTTTTTTTCAAATTAACGCCGTTTGAAATCGAAGTTGGACCTGTTGGAGTCAACGGGCGGGCGGTAGTAAGTTGGCGGGACCAGCGTTTCCGTTCGGCCAAAATCGAAACGATTCAACCCTTGTTAGATTACATAGAGAGAGAAGTTTAATAAGGTTCCATATTTTCACACCCACGAGATTGTCCTTTAGGTGAGAGTTTGTCCTTTTGGTGAAAGTTTTTTCCTCACTTTACAACTCAAGCAAAATAAACTTACTTCCTTACTTACGGGTCGCATTTAGTCACAAAGAATCCGAAAACTTTCGTTTCGGTAAGGCTATTTTAAACTTGCATATAGATTTAGTCGTGAAAATATATATCTCTATAGCTCACTGGTGCATATCAAGATAACTTGATGAATGGTTGCATTTATTCGGTTGAACAGAAACGGACACTTTACGACGATTGTAAAATATAGGCTTTCATTCGAAATTACAAACCTCGAAGCGATCTAAAAGTAGGTGTTGAAATCTAAAGATCTAATTATCTTTTCAATATTTAACGGAAACAGTAACATAACTTCTAATGAACGATGACAGAAGACCAAGTGCAATTGCCGGATCGCAGTTTTCAATCAAAGATTCATCTACCAATCAAATAATTCATTTAAACCAGAAGTAAAATTTGAACTCCGACATTTATGCAAATCATTTATGATAATTTGGCGACTTAAACGTCTTAACTATAGCTTATTCAAGCTTTAGTTACGACGTTTAGGTCGTTATCCAACCGTTTTACTTTTTTATTACATGCTACTGGCCATAAATTTTGAAAAACAACGCCCTTTTATAGTGAGACTTCCTGTTGGAGCTTCAGTGGTGTGGCCAGCAAAGTCAGTGGACGTGGCCAGCGATCCGTCAGTTTATTTAAGAGATGAAGAGAATATTTTTTTTGTTTTCATGGAGGTATGAACAAAAAAACCTAATCACATTGTATGAATACGCGAAGCGGATTCATACATTGTGTGATTAGGTTTTTCGGTTCATACCTCCATAAAAACAAAAAAAACATTCTCTTCATTTCTTATAATTTAATAGCATTGAGCGAAAAAAAAGTTTTACAAATTTTGATGTTCAGTATCATCTTTAATTGTGCAACAAACTTCTTCTTTTTTCAAAATGACCACAGATTTCAAATGGCCGCTATTTTCTCCGTAAATCAAAAATGCCTTTGTGCTGGTGAATTTTAAGTTGTCATAGGGTCACTTTTGGTGAAACGTTACACACTCTCAAGTTGTGAAAAACATTTTTCTATTTGCTCAAATTTACTGTAAGTTTCAAAATGGCCGCTATTTTACTTTCAGTATCTTTCCATTTAGTGCGGAGAAATGTCTTGTTAGAATATTTCTATTTTTTATTTCGTTTTCTATGAGCAATGCATTTACTGTTCACTATGAAAAACATCTGATAGTCTCAAACATTCACGCCGATTTAACCACGTGTTGTTACGCAATTTCTACCCGATCAAATCGACAGCTAGGAAAAATATGCATACAATATCAAAATTCAACAAACTTAGGAAATATCCACTGGGGATTTTAGACGAGAAGATTTTCTAAGATTTTCTTCTCGCTTTTGTTAAAATAGCTACCTGTATAAAGATTTTATTTGTTTGACAATTCTCGTAGAACTTCACCCAAAACTTAGTTTCAAGATTTGCCCACAGAATTTTGTGGAGGAGAAAATTAGAAATAAAGATTTTTATGGAAGCACGACTTGACAACTAAATATGACACTGTACGTCGGGCTGGTCGCTACGACCAGAGTAGCAGAGTATGAAAAGTTCGCGTCCAGAAGAGCTCAAAAATTGTGCGGACGTATTTGCCTTTGACTAGTAATATGATACATACACGTCGTTACATATTAACAAAGCACGCAGGAACTAAGTGATGCGTTATCAAATAAACAAGCTTCGTTGAGTTTAATTGCTGGTAAATAGCGTCCAAATTATCTGACTTGCCAACATGGCCTTATCTTATATAATCTATATCAGAGACCAGCGTAGATGGACCGATTTGCCACTCTACCATAAAGGTATGACTAACTATTACCTAAAGGTCCGTATTTCTTTGATTACTTCGAAGCACACCAGATTCATCAATATGAACTAGTTGATTTCTTCACAGTGGCTCCACGTATAAATGTAAATGGTGAGGGTGTGTCTATTTCTGACTACTTCATTTGTTTGTTTGAATTGGGTTTAACGCCGCTTTTAACAATTTTTCAGTCATATCATCGGCGGCTGGAACATCTAACAATGGATTTCCGGTATTTCTCACCCCAGTACCACAAGTATATCCTTTCATAGCCTCTAGCTGTTATCTCACTTAGGATTACGATTATCCACCCATTAGTGAGAGACAAATGTCGGAAAGAATATGTGCCATCGCCGGGGCTGACCACTTCATAAACTATCCCCTGCAACGATTACATGACGACATTTTAATACTTTTTAATCACAAAGTAGATCCATTTTGTGAATTTGAGATGCAATTTGATTCAATTCAAATCCTACTGAATAACGCCGCGGGAGTTTATTAAATTTTGCAATATTTTAACAACTACTTTTAGTCTTGCATGGTGTTCCAGTCTTGGAAACTTATAAAGACCAAGAGGGTGTATTAGCGACAACATCGCATAAAAAGCACTCACAGCACCAACCAGAAAGAGTTCTCCCACAATAGCAGTTATCGAAGTGACAATATGATGTTTTCTCAGAGAAATGTTTACCTATCAAAATTGATCAATACCGGACATGTGTAGAACTTGAAAAACCTAGAACAAATAAACATTGATTTTATAATTCAGTAGAGAAAGATCAAAATATGTTACAACCTTATTAATCAAACATGCATTTGACAATGATGCGTACATATAACATACTTTTTAAAATTAGTTAAATGTTTTTTTTTAAAATGGTTTCTTAAAGAAGCTTAAAGAAGCTTCAGATATCGATTTGAGTCCCCCGGAAATGCATGTTAATGAACTCCACTAACGATTTTATAGCTTAAAAATAAATAATAAATGCCATAAAACATATATGTATATATAAAAAACTTTGTTAATGAGTAGGTGAGTCTGCAAGGTTGTCATAATATGGAAACGAGTAATGACAATGGTGTAGATTTTCATTTAGAAGCATATCTAAATATATCGTTTCATTTGAAAAGCCGGGGCACATTATTTATTGAATTTGTCGCCCTTAAAAATAATAATAGAAATAGAAACTTTCAGCGTTGTAAGATATTGAAGAAGAGGAAAACTTGATTTTTTTTCAATCATTCGAACGACGACTACACTGACTTTGATTTCAACTTGCCTTCCTACACGAGCTTTATCAAAATTTGCCCAACCCATCTTATGATGAGATCCTTTTACCAGACTCAAACGGATTACTTTTGAAATGCTCTAACTGCTCTCCTTCTTTAGATAAGGTAACATGCTGTCTTCATGGTCCATTACTCCTCTATAATGTTTGACTTTGAAATCTATATGTCATGTTTTTTTCTTATTTCCACGTAAATTTTACCGGTAAACCACACTCTAATAAATCTCATATTATCCTGTCCTTATAATCAAACGATTCTCTCATATAATTAAAGTTCAAATTTTTATTCACGGTTGTTCTACAACGTTGATAATTAAATGTTCCTTATTCATTAACCTTATGATGTGTGTCTAACAAAAAATTTATGTCATAGATTGGTAAAATATTTTTTGTTATCCGACAAATTTCACACTTCTTAGAATGTTTACAAATGCGTTTGGAAATATCCCCTCTTGTCATTCTATTCTCCAACTCTTTGTCAAATTGTTCTGTATAACCATTAATTTCCATACTTTCTATACTGCTTTGTTGCTTCAACATGAAAGATTGTAAAAACAAATCGATCTATCCACCAGAATTGTCATTACCAAATAATTTAATTGTTAGTTTCGTCTATCAAAAACGAGCGTTCTGATTGGTCGAAAAATTTAATTCATACCTCCATGAACAAAATTTTGAGCACGCAGTGATTTTGTATGCTTCCGCACAAAATAGTCCCATGCAAAAAGGTATCAAAAGATGTAGGGTGTTTCCTTTTTTTGCTCTATACCATTAAATTATAAGAAATGAAGAGAATATTTTTTGTTTTCATGGAGGTATGAACCGAAAAACCTAATCACACAATGTATGAATCCGCTTCGCGTATTCATACAGTGTGATTAGGTTTTTCGGTTCATACCTCCATGAAAACAAAAGATATTCTCTTCATCTCATAAATAAACCAAATAAGGAAGTGCTCTCCGGATGATCCACCCTCTTTCTATCTTTCAACCAACATGACGCACATATATCGTTTGCAAGCCTTTGTTTAACCTATATTACCACCAAATTACTACCTTTATGGAGACATTCACTCCTTTAATATTCTGAACAAAATCACACCCTTGCCTGATGCATGTTTATAATCTGTCTTATTCTTTGAATATTTGGACATAATAGCAGACTCCATTTGATGAGGGTCATCCCTCGTTGTTCTCTCCCTAACTATATCTCTCAGAACCGTGCCGCATAAAAAGCTTTAAGACCTTTTAACGCATATGTTATGTTATTCCAGATTTCATTTCATACTTCCCTACTTTTTTGATATTTTACGCCTTCCTCTGTCCGAGTCTGACGAAGAACTTGACTCTTCCTCAGATTCAAACTTTAAAGACGCAATACCCACTCTGTCAAGCATTTTCCCTAGTCCCAATTTCTTCAATTCTTTTTGTGCCAGCCTTTGCAATTAACCATCTTGTCTTAAATCATTCGCATTTGTATATTTTCATCTAGTGTGTCCTTTTAATCCGGAAATGAAAAATCATATCTTGTAGTATAGGCCTATCTTATTCAAGCTGTAGCTAGGACGTTATGATCGCCGACCAACCATTTTACTTTTTTACATGCAACTGGCCATAAAGAGTCTTCTTTCTAATTCCACTCAAAGTTTGAATAAAGTAATATGGGGGAAATAACTTAGAAATAAACAGTAACGGAATGATGTATGGAAAGAAGGACGGGCGGACGGAATCACTGACGGAGAAAGTGACGGACGCACAGCACTACCAAACACATTTGACGAAAACCCCTACTTTAAGCAAGAGAAGGATAAATAGACGGACGGGTTAAAGGGATATGAGCCACCATCACATGAGAAGATAAATAAATCCCGCGTATAGATTTGTAAAGCGTGTGTGGACAAATTCCACAGCCGTAACGGATCCCCGTGCAATCAATCGGGTTGAATACGTTTCGTTTGAAAGGGTTTAACACCACCTTTAACACCTTGACCAGTTTATCAGTCATATTAGAGGCTAGTGTACCTAACAATGAATTCCTCGTATTTCCTCTCACACCAGCGCTATCATTACAGCCTTTCCAAGCCTCCACATGCATGTTTATCCCACTTATTTTTAAGACTATCAGATTGTATACGTATTGCAACAAAGCGAAATTTTTATATTAGATATAGTTGAATAGCTTATCCCATAATAACGTATTTTGAATGGGAAAGAAATGCATAAAGAATTATGTGGTTATGCGCGTTCGAGCGAAGTATAAGCACAGTACATCCAACGAGTGACAATACTTAAAGATTGGATATCATAAGCAGACCCCTTCCGTAGCAGGGACTCCTTTCTTGGGGACGGGACGCGGCCATAGCGCAGTGAGAGCGTGTTGTACTCTCATGTGTGAGGTCCAGGGTTCGTGGCAAAAATCCTTTCCGCTATTTGTCTGTCGCCTTTGGGTGGATAATCGTTAACCTGAGTGGGATGAGCAGCTGGGGGCTCGCAAAGGGTGAAGAGGTAATACCGGTGTGAGAAATACCAGGAGTCATTGGTTATTTCCAGTCGCCGCGATATGACTGAAATACTGTTAAAAGTGGTGTTAAACCCCATTCACACCAAAAGTTAACCGGGCTGTAATCTCGGTGCTTAAAGAATTGTAAACACGAAAGTTTGGAGATTTACCATGAAGTTTGAAGTTATGGGCAGACACTTCCACATCCATCGGGACTTATGACGAGAAAGAGGGACGCAGAAGAAAGTAAGATTCGATAAAACGGATAAAGTCACTTGACGAGAAACATAGAATTTGATTGTTTTAGAGAAGGCCATGAGTTAAACAGGGAAACGAATTCATTTTCTTATAGAGAAAAGGGTAAAAATCCAATCCGTTTCAGAAAGATCATCCATAAGGATTGATAATTCGCAGGATAATATAGCTAAGTATACCAATTGGAACATGACTAGTATATCAGAACCAAAGGCAGATCATTCGAGGCTCTGATAATTTCAGAACGAAGAGAATTTGAAATAGAAAGATGAGAAATTCTCAAGGCATCTAAGTCTTGAGACGAGAGAGAAAAGAGAACGAAGAGATGGTAAATATCCAAGGCTGTCAGGATTTTAGAAGATAGAAAAAAAGAGGATACTTGAGGCATAACGGAAAGAGGGAACGGCGGAACGAATAAATCGAAAAAAAGATGACAGATACCCAAGATATCCAGGTCTTGACAGAGGGAGAAAAAAAGTAGGAAATGAAAGCCATCACTTTAAAATTTTGAGGACGGAAGTAGAGGAAGTTTACGTAGGCATCATGGGATGTTGAGGAATCACATCACGAGAGAATTAAGAAAGTAAAAATATCTAAATTTCCATTTTATAATTGTGAAGCTAGAAGCGACATGCTAAAAAACGAAAAATCGCAATATTTTCCATGGCCTCGAATCTGAGGATTTCTTAAGAGTATCACTTTGCAGACAAATCGCCTAAAGACCTTACAAAAGTTATTGTTCACTAAGATGATTTTGTTTGTTTGAATGGGGTTTTACGCCGCTTTCAACAATCTTTCAGTTATATCGCGGCGGTTGGATTACCTAACAAAGGAATCCTGGTATTTCTCACACCAGTACTACCATCACATCCTTTCCTAGCCTCCAGCTGCTATCCCACATAGGTCTACGATTATCGACCCATTGGTGAGAGACAAATAGTCGGAAAGGATGAGTGCCGCCTTCACTTACAATAAAAGTAAAGCCTGTGCCGATAATTCCAAACAACACAGGAGGTTTACAAACCAAATTAAAACAAAGAAATCTTGGTTGTAAGGGATGAATGCACGTTTACCTTTTGTTCATTCAATGCATTTAATCCGAGTTAGGCAATAACTCTAGCCAAGGTTAAAATTGAGCAATCGCGGGAGTCAATCAAGGAATTAACCGACCAATCAAATAATTCATTCAGTCCGTAATTTAGCTTTGAACTCCGACATTGACCGTCATTTTTATCAACCTTTTTGGTTGGTTTGGCCATTCAAACTTCTTAACTAGAGCTCATTCAAGCTGTAGTTACGACGTTTAGGTCGTCAACCAGCCACATCATTATTTTTTTACTTGCTACTGGCTATGAATTTTACAAAATAACGCTGTTTAAAATCGAAGCGGAACTTGCTGTCTTGGTCAGTGGGCGTGACTAAAGGAGTATAGGGGCCTACAATTGTCAATAGAGGGACTTCGGTAACGATGGCGGGAGATTGCCTATTAATGCCGGATCTCACCAACAAGTAGTACAAAAAGCAAACATCTCCATCGGGGGTGGGGGGATAAGAAAGCATTTGATAGTCATTTACACCCACACGAATTCGAAGAAAGATTGATATATTAACTACTCCGAAATAAATAGAATCACTTAAAAAACATTTGATCTTGAAACAATAGAGAAAAGTTGAACATGTGGGAGAACGGTAAAAAAGGCTAAACCTGGTACACACAGGTGCAAATGTTCAGTATTTTTCCTTTTAGTTTTTTTTAACGTCAAAATCTAAATCACCAAAAGCGGCTGATCAGACCCTTCCATTGTCATACTGAGCGCGTAGTTTGCCAACGGCCAATACGTTTTACACCCGCATCACGTAACAGCCCCCATAGTCTTGTTTTACTACTCATATAAAATATACTTACTTACCAAAGTTACTAGTCCGGATGTGGAGCTTAGTTGCACTGTGTCTGAAAGACAAAGTAAGGGTATTGCCAAAATGCGTTTGATTTTAAAGTTGCATGTGATTGGTCAAGTCAAAATCTCTTTAGTCCACTGTCGTATATCAAGATCCAGGGTCTAAATTTGTACTACGGCAAACCCCAGAATCGTACGGTGTCCGTGCGATGATTCCCGGGAGGAATTCGTGTTATTTTTGTTAACACAAATGTGTTGTTTATCAAAAGCCCTATGTACTATTTACTTAATATTTCAACTCATGATTCCACGTTATACTAAAATTGGATTTAATGTATTTAAATTTCATTTTTTGTGTATTCTTTGACTCTGAAATAAAACTTTGTTGCTCCAAGATTATTCAAGTTAAAATGTTCATTTACATAATTACCAATTCCTTCTAATATGGCGTAATACATTTTTATCCATTTAAAAAAAAAAAAAACATCCTGAAGCCTCGTCATTGAAAAGGGTACTTTTGATAAAATTTCATTTTTTCCAAATATTCCCTTCATCTGTTCTCAAAATTTCTTGAAGGCCTTTATTGATATTGTTTATTTAAAGCCCTATGCCATAATATTTGCATGTTTCAAATAGACGGAGCTATGATGCATTTAACTTTGAGTATCTCCACTCTATAGTTGGACATTTTCATGACATTTTTTCTCTTTGTTAGCTGAGAATTTGTAGTGAATAGAGCTCAGTGAGGAGATTGATTGAACGGGGTATAACGCTGCTTTTAACAGTATTTCAGTCATATCGCGGCGGCTGGAGCATCTAACAATGGATTCCTGGTATTTCTCACCCCAGTACTACCACTACATCCTTTCATAGCCTCCAGCTGCTATCCCACTTAGGTTTACGATAATCCACCCATTAGTGAGAGACAAATGTCGGAAAGAATACGTGCCGCCGCCGGGGATCGAATCAATGGCATCCTAATCATTGAAGATTAGGAGTCTGGCGCGCTACCGACTGCGCTATGACGGCGGCTCTCAGTGGGTAGACGTGATATAGTAGTGATATACAAAAGAGCTAAAAATTTAAGAGGAAAAAAGAGTATAATCAGTTCCCTCCTGTTTTAACCCGTATCATCTTTTATACCGAGTCAATTAATTCACAGTTTTGTGAAAAGCAAACCGTCTCTGACGACTCTTGTTTTTATTATAATCTTGGCCTGTCGTCTTTTAACATTAAAGTGGTTGAGAATATAAAGAAAGTCGGAGTGCGGTGGTAAAATGCACATTTTCATGACTCGAATTTGTATACAAGCTATTTATTTAAAAGAAATTATATGATATTGCATTGCTTTTTGGCCGAAACTCCGTGCACTCATAATAACGACTTGAAATTCTATTCTAAGAAACCTCGCACCTTGCAGCTTAATAACTACACAATAACATTTTACCCAAACGCTTGCGAACTTTAAAGAGCATCAAGTTAAAATAGCCATTGTATAGCAATTGCAGAAGACTTCTGTTACAGGTTATACTTGAGTCAGACGCTAGTAAACCATTTTGCCATAAAATACCTACTCAGACTGTCAATCAAGAGTCAGCCGACTGATAAAATCATTCGTTTGGCCTGGAAATGAACCAAGAACTCCTACATTAGTCGCCTTTTGTGTGATTTTTTCAACGACTTAAACGTTTAAGCTACAGCTTGGTTATAAAAGCCGGAGATCCGTAAATTAATCGGTTGTCGGTGTCAGTCAAAAATTCGATCGACTAATCAAATCATAAAAGTTGAGCCCCAACATTTGTAACAACGAATGTGAAGCATTTTTACGTAATATCGTAACTCCAGCGTATTCAATCCATACTCCGAACTCACAGTAAAACCTGTAAAGATTAGAATATCGACCTTCTTTTTTTCTGAATAAGAATTTCTGGAATAGGTGGGGTCAAATTGTTCAAAATTTTGAAAGTTTCTAGAGCTAGAGTGCTGATTCGTCTGATATGGAGGCGTGGAAGGTTATCCCTAGTAAGATCTTCAAATGGAGATTTATAATCGTTGTAGACAAACAGTGGGGCACTGTCTTGCTTTTTTTCTTTAGTTTTGTTAGTATTTCTGACTAGGAAAGATGCCATGACAACGGACAAAGGTTGAAATTTGACAAGATAAAAGAGTAAAAGATATTTAGCCTATTGAATCTGTCTAGCTTACTCCATATTCCCTTTAGAATATTCATTTGCGTTCCCAACACTGAAAACAGGGGACTTTAATTGTTCATTTCCTACAGCAATCGCTTGATTTTGATCGATCGATCAATCGATCCATCAATCTATCTATCAATCGATCCATCCAACTATCTATCTATCTATCTATCTATCTATCTATCTATCTATCTATCTATCTATCTATCTATCTATCTATCTATCTATCTATCTATCTATCTATCTATCTATCTATCTATCTATCTATCTATCTATCTATCTATCTATCTATCTATCTATCTATCTATCTATCTATCTATCTATCTATCTATCTATCTATCTATCTATCTATCCATCCATCCATCCATCCATCCATCCATCCATCCATCCATCCATCCATCCATCTATCTATCTATCTATCTATCTATCTATCTATCTATCTATCTATCTATCTATCTATCTATCTAACTTTATCTTTAATCTTCCGTTATTTGTGAGACTTTATCTGCCTCTCAGGCTTACATGAATTCTCATTCTCTCTGTCCAATGTCTCTGTGTGACTGCCTTTCCTCCTCCTCTGCCCCCCCTCTCTCTCTCTCTTTTAAGCAAAAGTTAGGAAGAGGACGAATTGTTCACAGATCCTAGAATATATTGAACGAAACAGATAGAGAGAGACACCATTTGAACAGAAATAGAGACGAGAAGGCAAAATGCAACATGGTAAGATTTAAGAAAGAGGTACGGAGAGAGGGAATTATTTTGTATGTTGAAGAAGAAAATTAGAGAAAAAATAGAATGCGTGTACATCAAGTGCTTCTTGCAATTGCGGTTCCCGTAAATCACTTTGTTGGTTAGTAATACTCCCCCACCCACCCACCCTCACCACACACACAAAATATCAAACAATAAACTAAAATTCAAAGAGAACGTTCTATGCTTTCAAATTTAGGCATGAAGAAATGAAGAAATTAATTTTTCATCATTTCAGACTAAATGATGCAGATGTACACGGCGACATCATATATCACAACCAGAAGAGGAAGCTGGGGTTGATTTAGCCTCTTCTCGATCTGATTAATTACAGGTGGTTCATTTAATCCGTTGCTTATTTAACTCTGGATTCTACCGTATATACCGTAAAACTTTGTGGCTAGAAACTATATACTAAACGCAAGGATAGAAAATTAAAATATATATATTGGTTACCAAATATCTCGTATCTACGTCTACTTTAAGCCGCAGTTTCAACAGTGGTTTACTTGCCCTTTTGTAACTAGAATTACAGATAGAAAAATTCACACCAAAATTAATGCTACCGTGTACAAAAACCCTGCTTATTAGAAAAAGTACAATAAATAAAATAAAATAAATATGTGTAATGAACAATTTTTTCTCCGCCTGAAAAAGAGTTTCAAAATTATGCCTCCGATACGCAGATGATCATGGAAATCCATAACTTTGAAAGGTGACTTAAGTGCAGGCTGATCTTGGTCTACACCTCCTGCTTGTACTTTTCCTGCCAGAAAAGTAATGAAATTGTTTTTTAAAAGAAATATTGATTATTGAACAACAAGTACTGTCAGTGCCCTCAACCCTTTGATTTTAATTCAATTCCATGGGATTTTATACAGCAAGACAAGGGTTAAGGCAGATCAATAGTTAAAAATGTAAACCTGTGCACACATTCTGACACTAACAGGCGATATCTTGCGTGAGTATTTCTAAGACACCCCCATTTTACACGGATCACACAATTAAATCGAAAGAATTGAATAAGGTGTAAATTAAGATAGAGCCGTTTCATGTGCTTCCCTCTTGAATTAAGCTTTGAAATAAAGATACGTCAAAACAGAAAACCAGTGGTAGAGGTAGAGCGCCGGCTTCTCGATGGGGAGGTCCCGAGTTCGATTCCCGGCTATCGATTTTGGTTCTTTCATTGTCCCACATATTCGACGCGAGTACTAGTTTATTCTCCAGGAAGCAGAATCGAGAGGTATTAATCTAAGTTCGAAGAACTTGTGTCCCAATCGATGAAAAATAAATATATTTAAACCAAACCACGGAATACCATTTACAAAATCATAGAAATATAAACAAGTTTTGTTATATTGTTTGGTCTGGGTAGCGGGTTTTTGAACACAAGAGTATTAAGTACGGTGTTTATTGAATGGATATCAGTTATATCAGGCTATCAAAGAGTTTATGTATTTCCGTTTATTTATCGTCGCTACGGTAGCACGTGCCCATATCAGCCCATAGAAGACGGTTAGTTGTTACGGGGGCTAGCGCAAGGATACAGGACGGAACTGCCGAGAGCTCCGCCTGGTTCTTTAACGTACTCGATGGATAGCACCGTCACAAGGAGCCTCGGTTTTTAGTCTCTTCCGAAATTTGGTTCATTGATATGGCCGACCCAGGGCTCGAACCCGTGATCTTGAGATTTGAAGTCTAGCCGCCTGAGCTAAACGGGCTATCAAAGAGTCATGCGTTTAGCATTATAAGAGTTAAGGGAGTTAACTTAGATGGGGCAAAGAGGATTAGAAATAAGGTCTCAGGGGTTAACTCCAATATACCAATTACCATCGTTGAGGGGTCGCTAACAAGTTTCAATACTTTTCCCGTCTCTAAGTTAAACATATTATCATATCAAAGGAGCTACATATATATATTTTTCATTGGCTTGCCTCCAATCCTCCAGAAGTTTTGATATGGTGGGTTGACACCCATGACCTTTCATGATATATTGTAACATAATGCATAATTCGAGCCTATTGTGGAAGCTCAGATATTTCTTTCATGAAGAAATAAGTAGAGTGGCCACGGTCCGAATCCATGAAATCAATACTAAATATTATGTTGATGGGTCGAAGATAAACACGCCCATCTGCTGTCCATACTTTCTTGAATTAACATTTTTGAGAGGAAGATGCGAAACAAGATATTTGATTTGTTGATATAGTATTTTGGTCCCATATAAATAGGGAAGCAAATGCGCAAGACGAGGGGGGAGAGCCGGGAGTTTGAAATGGGATAGATCACGTATATGACTGTTGGAGCTTATGCTCCCAGAGTAGTTTAGAAGAAATAAATATTCTATGATGTAGAAACAGAAGTTTGGAGTTATTGTTACTTTATCCACTATACGATCACTGAGAAGAAACATGGTAGAAACAGGAGAAAAGGCCGAGATTATATTACATGTTTAATTTGGTGCAGAGTAACCAGGATCGACTAACAGTCGTGTTACGGCCTTGGGATAATAAGTTCGTAGATCAAGATCAGAAGGAGATTTTACGTACTTCAACGCTATCATAAAACACATCAAAAGACATTTGTGAAAAAAAGAATGTCAACATTTAATCGTTATTTTGGGGAAGAACTTGGACAGTTAAATCGAGGAAAGTATTGCTATAATTTCGACGTTATTCTGATACATATTGAGACCTTTGGTGTTTCGAGCGGACCAATTAAGAGCGACGGGCCTTGGTGAAGAAAATTCGACAGATACAACCGAAAACGGAAGAGACAATTTCACGATATTTAATTTTACCGTGAGTATTTTGTTAATATTTTGAACATGACTTCTAGTGAAAACCAGCCAGATATAGGGGCCATTATTCAAAACTTTTCAGAGCAACTCGGGGGTTTAAAAGATGCATTTCAGGCTCAGGGTGTATCTCAAATTGTTTCAACCTTTAAGGGAGATTCACTAGAATTTCAAAATTGGATTAAAGCCATAGATAGGTACGCTTTATTGGCTCGAATTCCGGAAGACCAAAAATGTTTGATTGCTTTACAAACTTCAGCCGGTATAGTAGCCGACTTTTTACAAAGGTATTTGCAATCGGGTTCTATATGCAAATGGGAAAATTTAAAATTAGAATTAAGTTCTAGGTTCGCGTTCATGACGGACCCCATGCATGCGCTTACCCTCCTATCTAGGGTTAGACAGAGTCATAGGGAAAAGGTGCAAGTATTCGCTGAACGTTTATTGAATCTTGCCACGCAAGCGTTTGGGGAACAAGGAGGTCCGGTTATGGAGCAACAATTGATCGGATATTTCATTGATGGAATAAAAGAAAATGCAGTTAAAATGCGGGTCCTGCGTGAAAATCCATCAACATTTCAGGATGCTGTGGAAATCGCAACTTTTGAACAAAATTTATTGAATAGATTTCAATTGCGAATACAAAATTCACAAAATACGCGTGGCGAAGAGCCGATGGAAGTCGCTCTTTCCAGGCCAAAACAATGTTTAAGTGTCATCGTTATGGACACATTAAGAGAGATTGTCGTTTTGACAACGATAGTAAATCAAAAAGTTCCAATGGGGAGAAAAAGAACAAGAGGCATTTGAATATTTAAAGAAAAGTCTAGAAACTATCCCTTTACTCGCTTACCCAGATGTAAACAAACCAAATAATCTTTATGTCGATGCAAGTTTCGGCGCAGTAGCTGCTGCACTGACACAGCCTATGTCGGAGGATGATGAGCCGTACCCAATAAAAGGTTTTAAAAATGAAAAGCCGATATATTTCTTGTCTCAGAAATTAAGTCCTACTCAACAAAGATATTCAGTTATTGAAAAAGAAGCGGGGGCTATTGTATTCGCTCTTCACAAATTGCATCACTATTTACACAATAGTAAATTTACGATCTACTCTGACCACGCGCCGTTACAATACTTGTTAAAAGGTGATATTAGAAATAGGAGGATACAACAATGGACGTTGAATATCCTCGGGTATGACACAGAAATAAAACATTTAAAAGGAAAGGAAAATTTTGTTTCTGATTTTCTCACTAGAACTCCCACAAAGAGTGATAATGAAACATCACAAGAAAACGAGAAAACCGAAGACAAATTACAGGAAGATGATATTTTCATTAATGATCTCTATCCAGAGATAAATGTCATAGATTCTACCAAGTTCAATCCAAAGCAATTTGCGAAAGTTAAAATTCCGAATGTAGATTTACTAGAGGAACCTTTACCTACGTTTGAGGACTATGACATGGTCACTGAACAAAAGAAAGATAAGAAATTTTAGAAATTAAAACTCATTTGGAACAGAAAGCGCGGAACAGACAAAATAACAAATATCGACTCGAGAAGCAATATTCCACGGATTCAGAAAATATTCCCTTATTTGAGTTAAAAGAACGCCTACGCATGAAATCAAACAGGGAGGCGGAGCTAAGGAGTTCCGATAGTCAGGGTTCTGATTATGAAGACGCCCAAAATTATGATAATGACAGTACCGCTTACGAAACTTCGATCGAGAGCATGTCACCGGAAAATGTACCGGATCAAGACTTAATTGATAATTCGCAAATGGAAATCGACAATGTAGCTAATCGTAAGAAGAAATTAAGAAAGAAAAGAAAAAAAATCGTCAAATTTGTCGGATACGAAAACAATATTCTTTGAAAAGGTTATGGATAAAATAGCTGAACGATTTTATTCGGAAGTATTGAAATAGTAAAGTACTCATAAGGCTTCAATAATAATTATAGATGTGTAAATAACTATGTTAGTGAAGTCAATATTAAAGATGTATTTTGTTAACGCGTTTTAACGTCAAAGACGGAAATCATTAGATACCAGCTACAAGATCACGGGGTTAATTAATAACATCTCATAGGAGACAAATATCGCAGGGTTAGAAAATGGCCGAAGCTATTTAAAGATAATAGAGGAAAGATTTTGCAATAGAGAGCCAGGACAAAAATTCTTTCAATTATGTTTATTTCCCATAAATCACTCGCGTTGGTAATCAAGTGCGCTTCCAAAAATTCGATGAATAACAACACGTTTGCCAAATTACTTTTCGGTCAAGCCAAGTAATCAAACAACGAGGATACTTTAATCTGTAACGGACAATGAATTTTCCGGACGATCAAACAAATGAATAAATGCATCATTGGAACTTATCATGAATGAACCCTACCCCAAATAATTTTGTCCTCGAAATAAAACAATGGATATTGAAATACAAAAGAAGGCTGGTCCTTGACTTAAACGATGTTCAAAAGTTAGCAAAGTACTAGTATGAGGGCGGGATATACTCAAATGTATAGATGTCATAGGAATGACTCGTCTATAGGCAAGGACATTATGCCTAGTCCCGACTAAGAATGAAATTGACTGTTACTTCTACAGCAGAGTAGTGTAGTGTCTATAGAAAACGTTGTAATATTAATGTTATCATGGGTGTTAAATAGTAATCGTTTATAGAGTTGTTTCATAAAGTTAATGATGCTTGGACCCAGTCAAAATGATTTCAAAAAGATTGAAGTTAGCTTAATTGAATATATTACCACTGACTTATGACAAATGTGTATATGTTTTAAATAGTTAATTATATGTACTTGTATATGTTATTTCTGAAAGGATCTTGCACAGGGGATTTGAAGTCGCTTTCTTACCTAAGATATATATTTAACAATGATATATCTCAAAAGACAAGGGCGTATGTAACATAATGCATAATTCGAGCCTATTGTGGAAGCTCAGATATTTCTTTCATGAAGAAATAAGTAGAGTGGCCACGGTCCGAATCCATGAAATCAATACTAAATATTATGTTGATGGGTCGAAGATAAACACGCCCATCTGCTGTCCATACTTTCTTGAATTAACATTTTTGAGAGGAAGTTGCGAAACAAGATATTTGATTTGTTGATATAGTATTTTGGTCCCATATAAATAGGGAAGCAAATGCGCAAGACGAGGGGGGAGAGCCGGGAGTTTGAAATGGGATAGATCACGTATATGACTGTTGGAGCTTATGCTCCCAGAGTAGTTTAGAAGAAATAAATATTGTATGATGTAGAAACAGAAGTTTGGAGTTATTGTTACTTTATCCACTATACGATCACTGAGAAGAAACATGGTAGAAACAGGAGAAAAGGCCGAGATTATATTACAATATATTAGGGAAACAATGATTGACTGATTGAATGGGTTTAACGCCACTTTTAACAGTATTTCAGTTATATCGCGGCGGCTGGAGCACCTAACAATGGATTCCTGGTATTTGTCACACCAGTACTACCACTTCATAATTTCCTAGCCTCCAGCTTCTATCCCACTTAGGTTAATGATTATCCACCCATTGGTGAGAGACAAAATTTGCGAAACAAACAGGAGTGTCTCCACAGACTTGTCGGTGTTTGCGTACAATTGACAAAGTGTGTGATCTACACATTATCAACTTTTCAACCACGCATGTATCGGTGTTTTTTAAAATTTTGAAGATATCATGGCAGCCAGAAGTCCACACAAGATTAACTTATCGAATGATTTACTGCAGATGAAGGTTTAGGATGAGTTTTAATGTTATTTTTGTTCTTCTTAGTCCAGAAATATTTTGATGCCTAGAAAAGAAAAGTTCACGGATAATTACGTTTTCGGATAATCAACTTCACCAAAATTTGTTTTAGAATCTCTCTCGTGTCAGAACTAGAGAAGAAAACTACAAAAAAACAAAACAAATAAACAAAAACGAAAATATTAAGAGAAGAAACACAAGAATAACCAAGAAATAGATTGCATTGGTGATTCACTTAATTTTTTTTTAGACATCTATCTATCTATTTATACATGGTAATCAACTCTCCTTTCGGGTATTACTGGCAGGTGACACAATCCAGATGTTTTCACGTCCCTGAAAGAGAGGCAGTAGCTGAATCCCACTGCTACCCACTTCTACAGCTGGGTAGACTGAGGCTGGCTATTAAGTGTCTTGCCCGTGAACACATCCGGTGACTTGGGGGCTCGAACTCGTAACCTTTAGATCACGAGTCAAGCACCCAAACCACTCGGCCATCGAGGCAGACATTTTACATGGAAGCTTCTGAGAAATTGATTTTATATTATTATTCATATGTGTTTAAACAACATTATACAATAATCATACAACTTAGCAAAGCAAACGCATTGCTCAAACAATAAAAATGCAAACAATGATCAAGAGCAGGTAAGACTATCCAACATAACAAGATACATACATATTATGTGAATGACTCAGAAACTCATTGTTGAACAGCACCACTGAAACTCTCTCTCAAAACACACACACAAAAAAAAATAGTTTAGATCACAGACTTTTAGGAAATGACAATAACAGTCTATTTTTATAGTCTGTTGCCTTCTTATTAGTTTCTTAGGAAATCTCACAGAAATCCTTGGAACTTTTTTGTCGGTAATGTGTCTCAGAGCCTTCTTTTTTTTTTAAAACCCATTCCAACACAGTGACAATATTTGATGCCCCTTAAGAAAAACAATTGGGAAAACATTGTGTAAAATGAAGAAAGTACTTTTAGCAAGCAATTTCTTCATTTTACACTGTTTTCTTCCGAGAAAGTTGGAATAATCTAAGATTTCATTTTCTAACTTTTAATTATTGACTGCAACTTCTTTCAACTTGGACTAATCTCAAATTTTGCCATCTTTAAATGGGTTAAATACCGAGGAGCATGAACTACCACACTATATTTGAATCCTTTTTGTACCATTAGCTCCCAGCCAACTTTCATGTTAGCAATTTGCTATTTTCTTTCCAGTTTATGAAGAAAAGTGCTTTAAGAATAGAAAAAGAAAAAAGTAAAGAAGAGGTTCAGCACATAATTGATGATGAACACTGGGTACTTGATTTGCCAGACATTGAAAGGAAAGAGTGAGTATTTGAACCTTTACATGACAATAACATCTCAGACTCCTTGAAATCAAAAGAAGAAGCATTCACCCATTCCAACACAATAACATTTTTTCACGTCCCAAGAATAAGAATTGAGAAAAAATTGTGTAATTCATTTTCTGCAATGTTTTCTATCCTGAAAATTGAAAAATCTGAAATTTATACACTTTAAATTGTTGCTGCAAATCCTTTCAATTCAGACCAGTCTAAAATTTTGCAGTCTTGTAATGGGTTAAAGGTACCTCATGAATGATAAAATTCTAGAACTTTTGAATTAACCCATTACTAGACAACAAAGTCTGTTGACAGTTTTTGTTGATGAAATTTAAAAAAATTGTGTCTATACAGGGAAAAAGACTACTAATTTCAATCTAAGGGCCCAGCCTGCCAAAATTTAATATTTAATATTAGAGGTATAGGTATCTTCTCAAAAGGTCTAGGGGCCCAGTCCAAAATCTAGGGGCGATGGGCGACTGGGCCCCTGCTAGTCTTTTTCCCTGCTATAGCAGGGCTCTGCAGAGTGGTTCTATAGCAGGGCTCTGCAGAGTGGGCAACTCAGGCAAAGAAGTCGTCTGGTTTCTTAAAACTTCACCCCAGTTGCTGATCAAAGCAAAATCGAAGTCGCCTGGAAAATGCGGGAAGTGGCCTTGTTATGATAGGCGACAATCACATTTTTCCTAGAGGTTATCAAATTAGGGGACAGTAAATCAGTTATATAACCACTGATCGGAAGTCCTGTAATTGTAAATAAAACATGTATCGATAGGCGACATGCTTGCTTTAGTTGTACTTCTGCTGATTGGATGGTTGCAAGCCCTAGTATACTGTCGGTAGTACATGAACATTTTGATGTTAAAGACTTTCCCTTCTTAAGATTCAATTATTTCTGTGGCACATCATGTTTATTTTATCTATCTATGAGATTTATTGTGCACTTTCAGGCAGTGAGAACAATGGCGGGTTTTATTATGAAAGCCATGTCATTTACAAGAGTCCAAAATTCATTGAATAAAACCTTGGTGATGAAAACTGATTTTCCCTTAAATCTAAAAAGAGGGGGGATTGTCTTCAATAAAATCCTTTGATCCTAGTTATCTACTTTAATTTAAGAAAATGTAGAAAAACTGAGACAAACAATTTAAGGTTTCTATGATCTTTTCATTGGTAACATTGTTGGGATTCTTTCAAGAAATTAAATTTCACTTATCTTGTTTTGGTAGTTAATCCATTCAATGACATGTAATCCAAACAACTAGAGCACATTATTCTGTTTTAACTTAGTTTCAAATTTAAACCTTCTCTACACAGTCTCAGAGTCTGAGATTTGTGTGTTCAGCTGTTATCTTCACCCTTTACTTACAATAACAGCAACTCAGTCAGATTGATCTCTTTTTTAATCTATTAATTTCAAGCTTTTTATCCAATTTTTTTCTAATAGGTGAAATTTAAACCCATCACCACACAATCCCACTTTTTTGATGCCTTGAAAATTTTAAATGTTTAAATGGAAAACTTGTGAGAAAAGGAGGAAGTGCTTGTAGCAAGCAAGTTCTTTTCCTACAATATTTTTTGCCTTATCTGGTACTTATTTTCTGTTTTGAGCATAATTTGAAATATGGCATGCACCTTTTTAAAAGCCCGTCAAAGACGGAACGTATTATGGCGTCTGATGTCTGGTGGCGTCCACTTCTTTGTCTGGAGAATAACTCACCTTCAGTCCGATTGACTACGGAGTGCAGTGCATAAGAACCATAACTCTACCTAGCTTATTTTTTGAGTTATTCCCCTATAATAGCTATGATCATGAAACTTTATGGATGGATAGATGTCATCAACAGAGAATGCAGTGCACAAGAATTGTAACTCTACATAGCTTATTTTTTGAGTAATTCACCTTTGTTGTTTTTCACATTTGGATTTTATCCACAGCATATCTCTGAAAGTATAATAGCTATGATCATGAAACTTAATGGGTGGATAAATATCATCAAGGTGAAGTGCAGTGCACAAGAACCGTAAATCTACCTTAACTATTTTTTGAGTTATTGCCTTTGTTGTTTTTAGCTCTACTGGCCAAAGGCCACTAGAGCTATTGCGACGGCTTTTTCCTGTCCCTGCTACCGTCTGTCCATGCTTCCGTCCGTCTATCTGTTAACTTTTCCTTGATTACACTCTAGGATAAACAGTTTTAATCAAATTCCCTTCAAACTCTCTCAGAGTCATTGTTCCATCATAAGGATCCTCCTTTCTAAATTTGGTCAGATCCGTCAAGAAACATGGTGCCATGTAAAATTTAATTAGAAAATCCATGTTAACACTCTAGAGTCCACAGTTTTCATCGGATTATCTGTAAACTTTCTCAGAATGATTGTACCATCATAAGGATTGTTCCTTTCTAAATTGGGTATGATTCGTCAAGAAATAGAGGAAAAGGGGCCTTTTGAAAATTTAATTAAAATCCTCATTTATAATCTAGAGTCCACAGTTTTCATCGGATTATCTTCAAACTTTCTCAGAATGATTGTACCATCATAAGGATTGTTCCTTTCCAAATTGGGTATGGTCCATCAAGAAACAGAGGAAAAGGGGCCTTTTGAAAATTTAATAAAAAATCCTCATTTAATAATCTAGAGTCCACAGTTTTCATTGGATTCTCTTCAAACTTTCACAGAATGATTGTTTCAACATAAGGATAGTTCCTTTCAATATTGGGTATGATCTGTCAAGATAAATGGGAAAAGGGACCTTATGAAAATGTAATTAAAAATTCCATTAAAAATCCTCATTAACACATTAGAGTCCACAGTTTTCATTCGATTCTCTTCAAACTTTCTCAGAATGATTGTACCATCATAAGGTGTTCCTTTCAAAATTGGGTTAGATCCATCAAGAAACACGGGAAAAGGGTAGTATCATAGGAAAAGGGGCCGTATGAAAAATTATTACCAAATCCTCATTAACACATTAATGTCCTTATGTCTTTATCAGAATCTCTTCAAATTTTAATAGAATGGTCGTATCATCATTTGGATTGTTCTTTTGTAAATTAGGTCTGATTGGTTAAGTGACACAAGAAAAGCAGCATTATGAAAATTTTATTACAAAAATATCATTATCACAATAAAGTCCTCAGTCTTTATCATTTTCTTCAAACTATCTGTCATTAGGATTATTCTTTTGTACACTGGGTCTGATTTGTTAAGTTTCATGAGAATAGGTGCCTTATGAAAAATTTTTTTTTTACAAAAAATTCTTGACACTTTTCAGTCAACTGTTTTCATTGATTCTCTTAAACTTTTAAATAATGATTGTACCTTCATTAGATTTGTTTCTTTTGAAATTCAGTTTGTTCTGTAAAGTATCATGGGAAAGGGGGCCCTATGAAGATTTCACTATAAACTCATTAACACAATAGATTCCACAGATTACACAGATTGATTGTACCATCATTACAATTGTTGATTTTGACAGTGGATCTGATTATGGCAAGTGTCACATAAAAAGGGGCCTTATAAAAAACTTTCTTAAATATTCTAGTTAACACAATGATGTCCCTTGATTTCACTGGATTCACTTCAAAATTTCACAGAATGATTGTATAATCTCTTAAATGGTTCTTTTCAGAACTGGGTACAATCCATCAAGTATCATGTAAAAAGCATGTATGTATGACTTTTTTTTTCAAATATTCTAGTAAATATAATGAAGTCCACATATTTCATCATATTCACTTTCAACTTTCACAGAATCATAAAACGAACAGTAAAATATCCAGGGAAATGGGGCCTAATGAGAACTTGATTTTAATATCTTTGCTAACACAATAAAGTCAACAGTTTTATCGGATTCTCTTCAAAGATGCATGGAATAATTGTGGCATTGAAAACACAGGAAAAGGGGCCTTACAGATTATCATTCAAAACATTCTTGTGTATGTGATGAAGTTTACAATCATTATCAAATTGTCTTTTAAATTTCTCAGGACAATTGTAAGGTTGTAAGGAAAGTTCCTTTTCGAACGAAATTGATCCATCAGAAAACACAGAAAAAGGGGCCTTATGGATTTTCATTCAAAACAATCCTGTTTATGTTCTGATGTAAATTTCTCAGGCTGATTGTAGGGTCATAAGGTAACTTCCTTTTGGAAATGGAGTGGAACTGTCATGAAACACCGGATTTTTCGGAGAAAACCCAAGGTATTGTTATTACTTTGGCGGTGTTCGTGTCGGTGTTCACGTCGGTGTTGGTGTTGATGTTGGCGTGACAAACTTTAACCTTGGTCATATCTCTATTGTTATTGAAGATATCATCATGAAACGTGGCATGTGTATTGACCATCACGAGCTAACTAGACTATCAAGGGGGATAACTTTAAACACATTTTTGTGAGAGTTATGCCCCTTTTTATGCCCCCTGCATCGATAGATCGGGGGCATATTGTTTTACCATGTCGGTCTGTCTGTCTGTCTGTCTGTCTGCAAAACCTAACCTGCCAACTAAACATTTTCCTATTACTTCAACCCTGATTAAGTTACAATGCTAATATTTGGTATGTAGATAGGTTTCAACAAGGCGCAACTGGGGAAGGTCATTTCATCAAGGTCAAGGTCAAAGTTTTAACCATTTTCCCTAAAAAAAAGAAAAAAAAAAAAACAATAAAAATCGCCTGTTTCTAAAGAATTCCTGTTTTGGAGGCATAGTGTTTCACAAACACATTTTTTTCCACTTAGAATGTTTGTATTATCCAGCAGCTGCAGTTGAGCGTTGGCACCAGTGGGCTGTGCTCTTGTTGAGAATATATTACCATCTACCTGTATATATTAGATATTCAAGAAAAAAATTCAGAATCATATTTCTTGATGAAAGAAGACAAAATTATTTTCACAGGAATAAGATCTCTGTAATAAGGAGCAAAAGAAAGGATGAAATAATTGTAAGGTCATGAGGATGACCCCTATTGATTATGGGAGGTTTCTATTTGAAAACACAGGAAAAGGGGCCTTAATGACAATTTCTTTGTTTACAGTCTAGAGGCCACAGTTTTGACCCAATCTTCATGAAACTAGGCCAGAATAATTATTAGGGCATGAGGATGAAGACTATTGATTATGGGAAGGTTCTTTTGGAAAACACAGGAAAATGGACCTAAATGACGATTTCTTTGTTTACATTCTAGAGACCACAATTTTGGCATAATTTTCATGAAAATTGGCCAGAATAATTGTTTAGTCACAAGGATGTACTCTATTAATTATAGGAAGGTACTTTTGGAAAACACAGGAAAAGGGGCCTTAATGACAATTTCTTTGTTTACAGTCTAGAAGCCACAGTTTTGACCCAATCTTCATGAAACTAGGCCAGAATAATAATTAGGGCATGAGGATGAAGCCTGTTGATTATGGGAAAGTTCTTTTGGAAAACACAGGAAAATGGGCCTAAATGACGATTTCTTTGTTTACATTCTAGAGACCACAATTTTGGCTCAATTTTCATGAAAATTTGCCAGAATAATTGTTTAGTCACAAGGATGTACTCTATTAATTATAGAAGGTACTTTTGGAAAACACAGGAAAGGGGGCCTTAATGACAATTTCTTCGTTTACATTCTAGAGACCACAATTTTGGCTCAATTTTCATGAAAATTGGCCAGGGTGCTTGTTAGGTCATAAAGATGAACCTTATAGATTTTTTTGAAGGTTCTATAGGATTACACAGGAAAAGGGGCCATAATGACAATTCCTTTGTTCACAATATAGAAGTAACAGTTTTGCCTCAATCGTCATGAAACTGATTATAGTTATTTGTCTCTAGTTGCATTTTTTTACAGCAGACAGTTCGGGTGAGTGATCTAGGGCCATCATGGTCCTCTTGTATTAATTGCACACTATATACAACAGAATGTGCAGCTGCTTGGTTGCAAAGCTATCTTTATTTTCCTATACAAATAAGGAATATGCACAAAAAAGTGTTATGTAACACGATCCATCCACTTGTCCTGAAAGTCTCACCACTTCTCCCTATTTTGAAAAACTTCTCCCATGTCTCATAAGAGGGGAGGTATTTGGTGTACACAGGGGTTGTAAAAATCATAACCATGATTGGTAGTAATATAATGAAATAAAATAGGTAGTCCCTGAGACTGCAAGTGCAGACTTGAATTGACAGGGGGTCAGATTTTAAAGGTTATACTGTGCTTATTTTCAAATGATTTTATTTTATTTCTTCTTAGGAGCAAATATATTGAGGAATCCAGTTACAGGATATGTGAAAATTTACAGTTTGGGAGAATGTCCTTTAAAGGTTTTAACCCAGAAATCGAGGTAAAAATATTATTGTTACATCAACCAACAACATTGAAGTAATTCTTTTCTTAGCTCAACTGAGCACGTAGTGCTCAAGTGAGCTATTGTGATCCCCTTTCGTCCGGCGTCCGTCCGGCGTCCGTCGTGCGCGTGTGTCGTGCGTCGTCCTTCAACAATTTCTTTTAAACACCATCTCCTCCTAAACCACTGGGCCAATTTGAACCAAATTTGGCAGAAATGTTCCTTAGGTGGTCCCCTTCAAAAATAGCTAAAAGAATTGAAATCCGTTAAAAACTCTGGTTGCCATGGCAACAAAAGTGAAATTTTAAAATAATCTTTAAAAATCTTCTCCTCCTGACTCAGAAGGCGTAGAGCCTTGATATTTTGCATGAAGCATCAGTATATTGACCTCTTTCAAAATAGCTAAAATCATGATCCTTGGGTCCCAAGGGGCGGAACCCCAGGGGGGGGGGGTTATATAGAAATAAAGAACGATTTTTTAAATGACATCTCCTCCCAATTCACAAGGCCGATTTGAACCAAATTTTGCAGGAATGTTGCTTAGGTGGTCCCCTTCAAAAATAGCTAAAAGAATTGAAATCCGTTAAAAACTCTGGTTGCCATGGCAACAAAAGTGAAATTTCAAAATATCTTTAAAAATCTTCTCCTCCCGACCCAGAAGGTGTAGAACCTTGATATTTTGCATGAAGCATCAGTATATTGACCTCTTTCAAAATAGCTAAAATTATGATCCTCGGGTCCCCAGGGGCGGAGCCCAAGGGGGGGGGTTATAAAGAAATAAAGAACAATTTTTAGCTCTACTGGCCGAAGGCCACTAGAGCTATAGCGATGGCTTTTTCCCATCCGCCGTCCGTCTGTCGTCCGTCCATTAAACTTTTCCTTGTTTACGTGATAAAGTCCACAGTTTTCATCGGATTCTCTTCAAACTTTCACAGAATGATTGTACCATCATAAGGATCGTTCCTTTCGAAATTGGGTATGATCCGTCAAGAAACACGGGGAAAGGGGCCTAATTAAAACTTAATTAAAAAATCTTCGTTTACGCGATAAAGTCCACAGTTTTCATCTGATTCTCTTCAAACTTTCACAGAATGATTGTACCATCATAAGGATCGTTCCTTTCGAAAATGGGTATGATCAGTCAAGAAACAAGGGAAAAGGGGCCTTATGAAAATTTAATTTAAAATTCAATTAAAAATCCTCGTTTACGCGATAGAGTCCACAGTTTTCATCTGATTCTCTTCAAACTTTCTCAGAATGATTGTACCATCATAAGGATCTTCCTTTTGAAATTGGGTATGATCCTTCAAGAAACACGGGAAAAGGGGCCTTATGAAAATTTAATTAAAAAATCCTCGTTTACGCGATAGAGTCCACAGTTTTCATTGGATTCTCTTCAAAATTTCACAGAATCATTGTACTGACATAAGGATCGTTCCTTTCGAAAATGGGTATGATCCGTCAAGAAACACGGGAAAAGGGGCCTTATGAAAATTCTTTTAAAAATCCATTAAAAATCCTAGTTAACGCGATAGAGTCCACAGTTTTCATTGGATTCTCTTCAAACTTTCTCAGAATAATTGTACCAACATAAGGATTGATCCTTTCGAAAATGGGTATGATCCGTCAAGAAACAGGGGAAAAGGGGCCTTATGAAAATTTCATTAAAAAATCCTCGTTTACTAGATAGAGTTCACAGTTTTCATCAGATTCTCTACAAACTTTCACAGAATGATTGTACCAACATAAGGATTGTTCCTTTCGAAATAGGGTATGACCCGTCAAGAAACATGGGAAAAGGGGCCTTATGAAAATTTAATTAAAATTCCTTTAAAAGTCTCATTTACGCGATAGAGTCCACAGTTTTCATCGGATTCTCTTCAAACTTTCACAGAATGATTGTACCAAAATAAGGATCGTTCCTTTCGAAATTGGGTTTGATCTGTCAAGAAACATGGGAAAAGGGGCCTTATGAAAATTCAATTAAACTCCATTAAAAATCCTCGTTTACACGATAGAGTCCACAGTTTTCATCGGATTCTCTTCAAACTTTCTCAGAATGATTGTACAATAATAAGGATCGTTCCTTTCGAAAGTGGGTCTGACATATCATGAAACAGGGGAAAAGGGGCCTTATGAAAATTTAATTAAAAAATTCTTGTTAACACTCTAGAGTCCACAGTTTTCATCAGATTATATTTTAACTTTCACAGAATGATTGTACCATCATAAGGATTGTTCCTTTGGGATTTTGGTCAGATCCATCTGGAAACACGGGAAAAGGGACCTTATGAAAATTTAATCGAAAAATCTTTTAAGAAATACTCTTATCACTCTGGAGTCAATAGTTTTCATTGGATTCCCTTCAAACTTTCACAGAATGATTGTACTATCACAAGGATTATTCCTTTTGAAATTTGGTATGATCCATCAAGAAACACAGGAAAAAGGGGCCTTATGAAATGTCTAATAAAAAATTCTCATTAATAATCTAGAGCCAACAATTTACAATGGATTCTCTTCAAACTTTCACAGAATGATTGTACAATCATAAGGGTTGTACCTTTTGGAATCGGATATGATTCCTCAAGAAACATAGGAAAAGGGGCCTTATTAAAATTTAATTCAAAGATCTTTGTTAACACTCTAGAGTCCACAGTTTTCATCTGATTGACTTCAAACTTTCACAGAATGATTGTACCATCATAAGAATTGTTCCTTTCAAAATTTGGTATGATCAGTCAAGGACCACGGGAAAAAGGGGCCCGATTAAAACTGGATTGAAAAAGTCCTCATAAACACAATAGAGTCCATAGTTTTCAACAAATTCTCTTCAAATATTCCCAGAATGATTATTACATTATGTGGATTGTTCCTTTCGGAAGTAGGTTTGATCCAACAAGTTTCATAGGAAAAGGGGCCCTATGAAAATTTAATAAAAAAAATCTTAGTTAACACGTTATGGCCCTAGATTTCACCTGATTGACTTCAAACTTTCACATAATGATTGTACCATCATAAGGATTGTTCCTTTCAAATTGCGTCTGATCCATTTAGAAACATAGGAAAAGGGGCCTCAGGAAAATTCAATTAAAAATTCTTAATTATTGCTTGTAAGTCCACAGATGAGATGGGGTTGTCTTTATACTCAAACAGAATAATTATACTTTTGTAAGAAGAGTTCCCTTTGGAATTGGTTCAGATCCATCAAGTAACATGGGAAAAGGGGCTATATGAAAATTCAATTAATAAAACCCTGTTAACAACAATAAAGCCAACAGCTTTGATCAGATTTTGTTGAAACTTTCACAGAATGATTGGAAGGTCATACTATCATTCTTTTCATATCAGGGTTTGAACTGTCAAGAAGCACAGGAAAAGGGGCCTTATGAAAATTTCATTTATAAATCCTTGTTACAAAGTCCAGAGCTTTCATCGGATTTTCTTCAAACATTCACAGAAAAATTGTACAATAATAATGATTGTTGATGTTTGCATTAGACCTGATCCGTCAAGTATCACAGGAAAAGGAGCATTATGAAATTTAATTTTAAAATCATTGTACCACAATAAAGTCAACAGTTTTCATCAGATTTTGTTAAAACTTTCACAGAATGATCATACCATCATGAGGATTCTTTCTTTTCAAATTAGGCGTGATCTGTCTAGTATTATGGGAAAGGGGGCCTTTAGAGAATTTTATCTATAATCCTTGTAACCAAGTCCAGAGTTTTCATTGGATTTTATTCAAACCTTCACAGAATCATTGTACAATAATCATGATTGTTGATGCTGACATGAGACCTGATCCTTCAAGTATCACAGGAAAAGGAGCCTTATGAAAATTTTATTTTAAAAATTTGACACCTAGATAAAGTCTGCAGTTTTCATCAGATTCTGTTCAAACATTCACAGAATGTTTGTACCATCATAAGGATTGTTTCTTTCCAAATTGGGCCTGATCTGTCTAGTATCATAGGAAAAGGGGCTGTATGTAAAATTATTACCAAATCCTCATAAATACAACAATGCCCTCAGTCTTTATCAGAATCTCTTTAAACTTTAATAGAATGATTGTACCATCATTTGGATTGTTCCTTTGTAAATTAGGTCTGATTGGTTAAGTGACACAAGAAAAGGGACCTTATAAAATTTTTATTACAAAACATCATTATTACAATAAAGTCCTCAGTCATTATCATTTTCTTCAAACTATCATTAGGATTGTTCCTTTGTACATTGGGTCTGATTTGTTAAGTTTCACGGAAAAAGGGGCCTTATGAAAATTTTGTTACAAAAATTCTTGACACAATTCAGTCCACTGTTTTCATTGATTCTCTTTAACTTTTAAAGAATGATTCTACCTTCATTAGAATTGTTCCTTTTGAAATTTGGTTTGTTCTGTAAAGTAACATGAGAAAAGGGGCCCTATGAATATTTCACTATAAACTCATTAACACAATAAATTTCACAGATTAAACAGATTGATTGTACCATCATTCCAATTGTTGATTTTGACAGTGGATCTGACTATAGCAAGGGTCACATAAAAAGGGGCCTCATGAAAAACTCTCTTAAATATTCTGGTTGACACAATGATGTCCCTTGATTTCACCGGATTCACTTCAAAATTTCACAGAATGATTGTACAAATACTTAGATGGTTCTTTTCAGAACTGAGTACAATCCATCAAGTATCATGTAAAAAGGGGACATATGATTTTTTTCAAATATTCTAGTAAACATAATGAATTCCCAATATTTCATCGGATTCACTTTTAACTTCCATAGAATGATAAAACCAACAGTGAAATATCACGGGAAAAAGGGCCCTATGAGAACTTGAATTTAATATCTTTGTTAACACAATAAAGTCAACAGTTTTATTGGATTCTCTTCAAAGATGCATGGAATAATTGTGGCATTCGAAACACAGGAAAAGGGGCCTTACAGATTATCATTCAAAACATTCTTGTGTATGTGATGAAGATCACAATCATTATCAAGTTGTCTTTTAAATTTCACAGGACAATTGTCAGGTTGGAAGGAAAGTTCCTTTTGGAATGAAATTGATCCATCAGAAAACACAGGAAAAGGGGCCTTATTGATTTTCATTCAAAACAATCCTGTTTATGTGATTAAGTCCACAATTATTGTCAGATTCTGATGAAATATTCACAGAATGATTGTAGGGTCATAAGGTAACTTTCTTTTGGAAATGGAGTGGATCCGTCATGAAACATGGGAAAAGGGGCCTTGAGGATTGTTGCTTAAAATGATAAAGGGGATAAAGCCCCTTTTTTTCTTTATGCATTCTTCTTTGAGCAATTAACTTCCTTAAATATCAGATTTCTTTAACGGAAAACTTTATAACCAGTAGAGCGTCTCAGGCCCTCATGGGCCTCTTGTTTAAATGACATCTCCTCCCAATTCACAGGGCCGATTTGAACCAAATTTTGCAGAAATGTTGCTTAGGTGGTCCCCCTTTAAAAAATAGCTAAAAGAATTGAAATCCGTTAAAAACTCTGGTTGCCATGGCAACAAAAGTGAAATTTCAAAGTAATCTTTAAGAATCTTCTCCTCCTGACCCAGAAGGCGTAGAGCCTTGATATTTTGCATGAAGCATCAATATATTGACCTCTTACAAAACAGCTAAAATCATGATCCTAGGGTTTTCAGGGGCAGACCAAGGGGGGTATAGGCATGAAGCATCAGTTCACAGACATCTTTCTTATTTCTGAAATTATAACCCATTGAAAAAGTTTTTTCCTTCTTTCAAATCAGCACGAAAGCCTTGGAATTTGTTATATGGACTTTTGGATCCCCAGGTTCATTGTCTATATATGTAATTGTGGCCACTTGTTTCATAATCCTAACTTTAACATGAAATTAGACTGTTGAAAGAAAAAGAGCCTTTATCTCAGGTGAGTGCCCCAGGGCCAACGGCCCTCTTGTTTGGGAATCAGTATCAAGTTAACCAAATGACAAAAATTTAGACTGGTTCAAATGGAAAGGAGTTGCGGATGAGAATTTTGAATTGATAAAGTTGTAGGTTTTTTTCAACTTTCCAATTTGAAAACATCATGGAAAATGAAAGATTTTGTTTGTTACAAGAAACTTCTTAATTTTTCACAATTTTTTTTTAATGCTCCCGAAGGGCAAGCATATAGCTGAACTTCATCTGTCCGTCTGTCCTTCCCTCGGCCCGATATCTCCACAACCCTTGGGCCAAATTGGACGAAACATCACATGTGAATTCCTTTTGATAATGCACCAGGGTACTTTTCCTGGTTTTTGGATGGCTCCAAGGTCAAGGTCACAGTTCAAGGTCAAATTTGACCTGCCTCATAGCATAGCTCCTTCAATTATGAATGCTCTATCATGAATAGATGCACAATTTGAATGAAAAAAAAAATCAGATAGCTCCAAGGTCACAGTTGAAGGTCAAAGGTCAAAATTCACCTTATTCACACTATAGCTCCTTCAATTATGGATGGATTTAAAATTGTTTTGGCACAATTGTGCTCTGTCATGAATAGATATACATCTGAAAAAAATAAATCAAGATAGCTCAAAGGTCAATGTCACAGCTCAAGGTCAAACATTTTCAGAGTATAGCCCCTTCAATTATGGATGGATTCCAAATAACTTTACACAATTATTCTCTAGCATGAGAAGATGTGCAATTTGAAACAAATCTTCAGATACCTCGAAGCAGGGCTCCAGAAATTTGGAAATTAAAATCGGTCAAAGAAATGCCCTCCCCCCCCTCCCCCCCCCCCCAGCCTACAAAAACCAATAACCCCCCACTTCCATTGGCTAAAAGGAATACCACCGCCTTTTTTCATCTTTCCTGTGCGTACTCATCATTCATTCAGTAGTTGCCTTCTTTTTCAAATTTTCCGAAGATGATTATATAATCTTCTACAAGTTGATGATAGATAAAAACAACTGACAGATCCTTCTTTTATTTTGTTTTTGAAAATTCGGCTATGTATAAATTGCAATTCCAGCAATGTACGGCAGTCCACGAAATTCCAATATATTGTAAAATTAGATAGACTAATAAATTACATTACTAAAATTTCTTGGTTTTACAGCATAATTTCATGTCGTGTATATAATAATCCCCCCTCCTCCCCCCCTGAGAACCGCAGATTTAACCCATTCCCTCTCAATCCCTAGTTTTTACGCCCCTCAACAAAAAAGCTTTGGAAAACATTGTGGAAAATGAAGAAATTGCTTTGATCGAGCAATTTCTTCATTATCCACAATGTTTTATAAAAGGCGAAATTTAAATTTTCATCAACTTGATATTGCCGTCTGCAGATCCTTTCAATTTGGACTGATCTAAAATTTTCTCATGTGGAAATGGGTTAATTGTAGTAATGATATAATTTTTCATAGTCTAGCTATCCAAAGTTCTGTTAATTTAACACAGTCTTGGCAATTTTCTGTCAACACGAGCCACTGTGGATAGAAAAACACTGCTGACGTCACAAAAATGTCATTCAGTCCCTTCTATCCCATGGGATCGCAGAGTAGTGACATACTTAAAAAAACAGACGAGGCAAACTTGAGTGGGTCGTCCACATGTTGCACTATTTTCCCAGAGTAGAATTTGTGCACAAATCTCGGTCATTTATTTAATGGAGTTGATTTGCTATTTATTATTTGGAGGTTTTCCACCCCTGAAGTAAGATTTCATGATTCGATGTTTCTTTAATTTTATCGACGGAACTAGCGATATTATTAAGCAGGTTTTTTCGTTTATATTCAAATTATCTGCATTCTGCAGATTTCCACTTAGTGTTTGAATTCTATCGGCTATGTTACTTACCGTGAATGAAAATCTATAAAACATATACATGTATTAACAACGCGACTTTTTCATACAAATTTCAAACCCATCCTCTTGCGCTTAGTTGTGATAAATTAATTTCATAAAAGCATTGTGCTGAGCTATTCTGACTTTATACGAACGGCAACTGAAGCCTGTTCATGTCTCAATTTTTATTCGCATCCCATATTATAGTAAAAGACACTTGTTGCATGATAAATGGCAATTCAAACTGACGCAGTTTTAGATGACCATTTTGATAAGACTTTGAACATATGTAAGTCAAACCGATTCTCTATTGCAAATAGTTTACAAAACTCTATACCAGAAGTTCAGTCAAGGGTGAAACTGGCTAACTGCAATTTAGGTCAGAGTGCGGATGGGCACTTGACTGGCGGGTGGCTAAACTAATTATCGATTTTTGGCACTTTTGTTAATCCATTATAATCCCTTAACCTGCAAGTTATGTGTGAAACCCTTGAATTATTTCGGTTTTAAAGAATATTGTAGTAGATGATAGGAGAGATTATCAATATTTTAAGTGAAATTTAATGAAAATTTCAGAACGATTTTGATGGTATTTTTAGGATTCCAGTCGGTCTGGCAATTCAAAATTCAGTCCAGACCGGCAATTTATCAGATTGCTGTAGCCCTGCCCCAAAGGCCAAGGTTATATTCCAATGTCGAAGTTAATATCAAACATGTCTAGAGCTCCTTCAATTATTTAAAGGATTACAATATAACTTGGAATAATTATTTTAGGTCATGAGAAGATGTGCCATTTGGAATAAAAATCGGACAGCTCCAAGGTCAAGGTCAAATGTTGAAAATAGCTATGTCTGGAGCATAGCTTCTGAAATTATGAATTCATTAAAAATAACTTTACACGAGTCGATGGTTCAGCGCAAAAAATTGTTGTAACTTCCTAAAACCATGTAGATAGTTACAACTGTTTTTGCGCTGAACCATTGAATTGTTCTTTATCATCAGTAGATGTAATGATTCCTTTATTGTTCATAATGTTTTCCTTTTTTTTTCTTTTTGAGGGTCAACAAAAGGTGTCATTATGACTTGTGGGAATGATTTAAACTATCACACATCACTTTGTAGTGTTACAAAATGAATGAAAGTCAGAACAAAATATTGTGGGTAGATATTGTGTTCAGCCAGCGTAATAACTACGCTTACTATGTTTATACCTTATGCTTTATTGTTTAACCCATTCCCACACAATCCCTAGTTTTATGCCCCTGAGAAAAAAGCTATGGAAAACATTTAGGATAATGAAGAAATTGCTTGTGACAAGCAATTTCTTCCTTATCCTTGATAATTTCTGTCCAAAAGACAAAGATTTCTAAAATATCAACTGAAATTGTCATCTGCGACTTCCTTCAATTTGGACTAGTCAAACAATTTTCTTGTGTGGGAATGGGTAAACCCATTCCCCCACAATGATGCTTTTTGATGCCCAGGAAAAAAAGATTAGGAAAACATTGTGGAAAATGAAGAAATTTCTTGTTACAAGCAGTTTCTTTATTATCCACATTTTTCCAAAAGTAAAAAAAAAAAAAAAAGAAAGAAAAAATTTCATCAACTCACAATTGTTATCTGCAACATCTTTTAATTTGCATTAGTTGGAAATTTTAACTTCTGGTAATGGGTTAATCATGTCAAACCGTACATGATATAACAGAAGATTTTATGTGAATATAATACAAGCTTTAAATCAATTTTGAAAAAAAATATCATATTTAAATTTCAATTTTACTTTGCTCTTTCACCTGTGTTTTTTAAATGGCTGTTATGGAATTATGCTCAAGATTTCTTAACTTTTCCATTGCTTCATCTGAATTTCTAGCAGTGGCTTTAACTATTGGTAGTGCGTAAGACTCCTAATCATGGGTCCAAGGTTTGATACCTGGCCTCAGCAAATATCCTTTCTGGCATTTGTCTCCAACAAATTGGTGGATAATAGTAAATCTAAGTGGAATGAGCAGCTGGACGATCTGAAAGGATGTTGTGTTGGTTCTTGAATCCATGGTTAGTGGTGGCCTTGAACCAAATTCAAGCAAGCAATCATCTAAATTTGTATTCAACAAAATCGCCAAATGATGTACGAAAGCTTGAAGTTTTTTTTCCAACGAGGTTTGTGGTGTTAAGTGCCTACGCTATAAAGTGAATATTACCAAAATTCTGACCTTGGTATCAAAAAGAAGGCATATTAGCCAC
The DNA here is from genome assembly GCA_946902895.1 of Fragum fragum. NCBI lineage: Eukaryota > Metazoa > Mollusca > Bivalvia > Cardiida > Cardiidae > Fragum > Fragum fragum. The sequence goes on along the minus strand of OX336373.1, from coordinate 49,751,138 downwards.
AATGAGAAATTAGGTTGATGTTGTTTTGAAATTGATTGTTTCTCACATACACTGTATAGGTGTATATGGTTGGTTAACCCGTAACAACATGAAGTTGCAGTCAAGAATCTTAAGTTTATGAAATTTTAGATTTTTTTCCAACTTTCTGAGTAGAAAACATAGTGCTTGTTACAAGCAATTTTTCATTTTACACAATGTTTTTCCAATTGGTTTTCTTAAGGGGCATCAAAAAACATCATGATCTGGGAATGGGTTAATGACTTTAAATAGTTAACTAAGTAAAAAGGTAGACAGCAATAGAAGAAAAAAATAACTTGGTGTTTTTGTTCTCCACCATAGGTAGTTGTGCCATTTGAAACAATTTTTTATGGCTCCAAGGTCAAGGCTCAAGGTCAAATATTCAAATTGAGTAGGTCAAGAGAATATCTCCTACATTTATGGAGGGATCTTAAAATAACTTTGCACAATTGTTTACCATCATGGGGAGATGTGCCAGTTAAAACAGTTTGTTGGACAGTTCCAAAGTGAAGGTTGCAGCCCAAGGTCAAGTACTTGGCATGTACAAGTCAACATGTTTTCCCTGGCCAACTTTCTTGTCTTACATTGTTTTCATGCTTAACGTTGACAATTTTAACCCCCTCAGTTTTCTTTACAGAAACTGATGCAGTTAAAAAACAATGACATTGCTCTGAAAGAATCGGAACGAAAAGAAAAGGAGAACAGTGTAGATGACAAAGAAATGGCAGAAAGGTTAGAGACTTATTTTAGACATTATTATGAACTTGTATAACCCATGCCCACACAAAAATACTTTGACACTCAAAGAAAAAGTTTTTGGAAGACATGGTCGAATATGAAGAAATTGTTTTTTCTACTTCAGAAGGTGAATAATAAAAGAAATGAAAATATCATCAACTAAAAAGTGTCGTCTGCAACACCTTTGTATTTGTACCAGAATAATATTGTGTTTTCTAGTAATACGTTAAATCCAAAAAAAGATGCAAGGTCCTCCATCAAAATATTATTTATCTTTTTTTGTTTAATTAATGACAAATTGAAGGATAATTGATAGTGATTGAAATAAACTTTCTAATAACATAAACAAGAGCATGAATTAAAACTAGTAACAATAATTTAAATCATTAAAGGCTCTCTTTCTCCCAATTTCATAAAGTTTTCTGCCGATATATGTCCCAGTTTTGCTCAAGGAACAGTTTGTTGCTGTTAAATTTGTTATTATCACACCATTCATTAATGTGGTCCACTTGATAAAGCAAACACTTGACTAGAAAAGTAGCGACTCTTTGGAACTGATAAGCTTCCGAAACCTTGCTCGATTTAACTTGTTTAATGCTGGTTCATTTTGATGACCAATAAAATCAAGTCACATGATGTTGTTTGCATGTAATAAGCCTCCTTCAATGACATTGTTTTTTGTATGAGATCATACACAAACGAGTAAAAGATGCCTTCCGTGAGGATTTCTAATAGACATGTTCTAGTATTACTCTAATTTTAGAGTTAATGTTCATTTTTCTTTGCTACACCATTTCTCTGCTGGTTCTATCAGCAAAGACTTTTCTATGTGGCTAACTAATCTCCCTTTAATCTGCTTAAAAACTAACATGTTATATTTTGATTATGACAAATAATATTGTGACTGTTACAATATTATTGTGTAATCAATATGGATATTTGCCTAGACTGATCATTGATGGAGGTTAATCTGGATGTCTTGGAACTATTGACTATCTTATCAGGGAATATTTCATATTGCCAAGATAGAGTAATTTAGAAATTCTCGTTTTCTATTTGGCAATGCTTTTCATACCTGGCCGGTGACTTATTCTTGGCCTTAGATTATAAAACTTTTTTTGTACTCAACTGAGAATTTACTCAAACTTCTAATCCGAATAATTATCTAGTTTTAATTTTGATTGTATTTCAAGAGTAATAAATAACTTCCTACAATTATTGTCAGTTATTTTCATGCAATTGCCATAGGATCTAAGCAGAAATACATCTTTAATCCCAACTCGAAATTTGAGTAAGTTCTCAACTGAGTAAGAAAATGTTTTAAAGTCTCGGGCCAAGAAGTTAGTGATAGAGGCTATGTACATAATTTAACAAAGATTTTTTGATTCATTTTGTGAGAAATTTTGTCCTTACTAGAGCTGTAGAGTTTTTAGCTTACCAATGAGGTCCAATCTAAACATTTTTATGCCCCCACATCTATAAGATCGGGGGCATATTGTTTTACCGGTGTCCGTCTGTCTGTCTGTCCATCTGTCTGTCTGCAAAACTTAACCTCCAACTAAACATTTTCCTATAACTTCAACCCTGATTAAGTTACAATGCTAATATTTGGTATGTAGATAGGTCTCAACAAGGCGCAACTGGGGAAGGTCATTTCATCAAGGTCAAGGTCAAAATTTTAACCCTTTACCCGTTTCTAAAGAATTCCCGTTTCGGGGGCATAGTGTTTCACAAACACATCTTGTTCAAGCTGTGGTTATGATGCATTGGTAGAAGACAGCAAACATATTGTCAAGTTCATATCTTCTTCTTTAATTGAAGGATTTCCAAATAACATTTGTTCCCCTTGAAGTTATCATTTCATGCATAAAGTACAGCTGTAGACTAATAAGTTCAAGCTTACATGCCATTAGCCATGATTTTTGAAAAATAAGACCACTAAATATCAAAGGGGCACTTCCTGCAGGAGGCAATAGGTGGGGTGAATGGAGTTAGTGGGCGGGGTCTGTGATTACTCGATTGTTGACTCTTGGACCAGAATCGCAGTTCAATATTTGACATATATTCACAAGATATCTTATGTTTTACAGGTATCAGACATTGATAGGTACAGTGGCTAACAAGTTCAAGACAAAGAGACAACAATATAGTGAGAGGATTCAAGAAAACCATGATATATCAGTAAATAAGAAGATGAAAAGAGAATTCAAAAGGCCATCTGATGATTGACAAGAAGTTTGAATTTAGGAAATGAAAGACCTTACTGCTTGTGCTACTTCGGCGAGATCAAGAAAAGAGAGAGAGGGGTAAACTGTGCTGGTACCAGGGCAGTGTTTTGACTCTCAAAAATCGGACATTTTCTTAATTACACTATCACAAATTACTCTCAAGGGGTAGTTTTTTACTCACAAAGATAAATCTCTAAGGGTCATAAAGGATACCATGTTCCCTCAAATTTTGCAACATATAAATCAACTTTTTCCTTTTTATCTTCCGAAGAGGCTTATATTAGTGATTCAAAATAAGAAGAACATTCCTGTTGACACTTAAACTTTTCAAATTTATACTCATGATTTGCTCTTTTTTTGTTTTGACCTCTTCAAAAGCTATGGCCATGGTATTGTTGATAGCCTGTAGGTCTCTTAATCATAAGGTCCCGGGTCCAATCATTGACACTGGTGAATAATCTTTTTGACATTTGCCTCCAAAAGTGGGTGTATAGTGATAAACCTAATTGAGATGAGCAGCTGGAGGCTTGGAGAGGTTGTAGTTGTACTGAAGTGAGAGGAGGAATTCATAGTTAGGTGATCCAGCTGCTGTGATATAACTGAAATACTGTAAACCAATTCCTGTTTAAACCTGGGATTTACATCCCAGTGTTTTTATGCCCCCACCACTTAATGTGGGGGGGCATATAAATTTGCCTTTGTCCGTACTTCCGTCTGTCCCAAAATTGTCCGGGGCATATCTCTGAAAGTATAATAGCTATCAACTTGAAACTTCATAGATGGATAGACCTCATTGATGAGAAGTGCAGTGCACAAGAAACACTACTCTTGCTTGCATAATTTGGAGTAATTGCCCTTTGTTATTTTAAAGACTTACATTTTGTCCGGAGCATATCTCTGAAAGTATAATAGCTATTAACTTGAAACTTCATAGGTGGATAGACCTAGTTGAGGAGAAGTGCAGTGCTCAAAAACCACAACTCTTGCTTGCATAATTTTGGAGTTATTGCCCTTTGTTATTTTAAAGACTTACATTTTGCCCGGGGCATATCTCTGAAAGTATGATAGCTATCAACTTGAAACTTCATAGGTGAATAGACCTCATTGAGGAGAAGTGCAGTGCTTAAGAACCACAACTCTTGCTTGCATAATTTTGGAGTTATTGCCCTTTGTTATTTTAAAGACTTACGTTTTGTCCGGAGCATATCTCTGAAAGTATAATAGCTATCACCTTGAAACATGATAGGTGGATAGACCTCATTGAGGAGAAGTAAGACCACAACTCTTGCTTGCATAATTTTGGAGTTATTGCCCTTTGTTATTTAAAAGACTTACATATTGTCCGCGGCATATCTCTGAAAGTACTTGAAACTTCATAGGTGGATAGACCTCATTGAGGAGAAGTGCAGTGCAAACTCTTGCTTTCATAATTTTGGAGTTATAGCCCTTTCTTATTATCAAAGCTACCGGTGGGGGCATCTGTGGACAAAGCTCTTGTTATACTTGAGAAAACATTGTGGAAAAAACAGAAATTGCTTTTAACAAGCAATTTCTCCTTTTCCCACAATATTTTCGACCACATTGGATGGTTTCATTTCAAATTTTCTTTGTTGTCTACAACCTTTTTCAATTTGGACCAGTCTAAAATTTAAAAAGAAAAAAAAGAAAGGGTTAAAAGTGTGTTAAACCCCACTCAATCAATCAATCAAGCATCCTCTTCAAAAACAATTTTGCCTCCTAGAATAACTTAACTTCTGACTTTCAGAAGTCAGTACAATATTAGGGTAGAGTAAAACTTGTAGTACCAGTAACTCTTACCATGGACAATGAAATGTTTGATTTGTTCAAACTGAAAGAGGTTGCTGTCAACAGTTCATGATGTATTTTTAAAATAGATTATAGAAATTTGTTAGAAAAGAAGGAAAAATATTTGTCACAAGCAATTTCTACTTTCTAACCCTTTTTGGCTTGCCCGAGTACAAAGTGCTCATGAGAGCTATTATGATCACCTGTTGTCCGACATCCGTTTGTCATGCCTCGTCTGTCAACAAAATATTTAAACAAGTTGTCCTTCCAAACCTATGGGCCAATTTCAACCAAATTTGGCAGAAATGTTCCTTGGATGGTCCCCTTTAAATATAGCTAAAAGAATTGAAAACTCAGGTTGCCTTGACAAGAAAAGTGAAATTTTAAAATAATCTTTAAAAATCTTCTCCTCCTGACCCAGAAGGCACGGAGCCTTGATATTTTGGATGTAAGATAAGTATATTGACTTTTTTCAAAATAACTAATCTTTACTCACAGGTCCGGGGGGAGCCAGAGGGATTAAGAAGGATTTTTTAAAGACAGAATTTAAAAAAGATCTTGGGAAATTTTAAAAAGATCCTAAATTATCTTCCCATGCTGAGCCAGAAGGCGTAGAGCCTTTATATTTTGTATGAAACATCAGTATATTGACCTCTTGCTAAAATTGTTCACATCATTACCATCAGGTCCTCAGGGGTGTGGCCCCAGGGGCAGGGGTCTATAAAGAAACAAGAACGATTTTTAAACAACATCTCCTTCCAAACCTTTTGGTGAATTTGAACCGCAGAAACGTTCCTTAGGTGTTTCTCTTTTATAATAGCTAAATGAATATTGCTAAAATTTTTACTTTTGGATCCCCAGGTAGTTCTTTTCCACTATGTTTTCTACCCTAAAAGTTGAAAAATGTATAATTTCATCAGCTTTAGATTATTATGTGCAGCTCCTTTCAATTTGGACTTGTATAAGATTTTGCGGTCTGATAACAGGTATAACATTTGTCACTTAATAACAAGGTTAGTTCAATAGAGGTGGTCAGTTGGAGTATCTTTATTCGAAGTCTTGCTGCTGTGAGTTCTTAGATTAACCCTTGCCTATTCAATCCCTTTTTATGTTCTATTTTGAGAAAACATTGTCACAAGCAATTTCTTCTTTGTTCTAAAATATTTTCTACCCTAATGAACAGTTATTTTTCAAATTTTCGTCTGGTTTGTCTGCAAAACCTTTAAATTTGTAGGTCTAAAATATTGCTGATCAGGAAGGGTTGTTTTTTATCTCCAAATTTTGTATTTAAACTTCAGATTCTTGTTTAAATTTTAAAATGGATCGATGACAAGTATCCAACATTTAATGAAATATTCCAGTTTCATGAATTTGTTATGTTAAGCTTATTTATAAGAGGCCTATCAGTGTCTCAATTAACAGATGCTTAAATAAGTGGTAGACAATCAAGTTTTTTCAACATGTTTTTTATTTGTGGCATAAATGAATAACATGAATATATCTTAGGGACTAACCCAAACTCCTAACACTTTGAAATTTAGGGTAAAAATTTATGCATTAAATTTTATAACTCATTCCCACACACTGAAGCTTTTTAACGCCCCCAAAGAAAAACAATTGGAAACATTGTGCAAAATAAAGAAATTGCTTGTAACAAACAATTTATTCATTTTCCACAGTGTTTTCTACCCAGAAAGATGAAAAAATCTTAAATATCATCAATTTAAATTGTTGTCTGCAACTCCTTTCAATTTGGACTGGTCTAAAAGAAATCCTGTCTGGTGTTGGGCAAACGGAATACTCATGACCAAAAGGTGGTGATCAGGAGACATTTTTTTGTGAAATATGTGAAGGTGGCTTAGATTGCATACATAAATTATTGAAGAATTTTTTGCTGAATAACATGTTGTTGGGAATCATTAGAATCATCTTACTGAGATGATTCTAATGATTTCCAACAACATTGAAATTAGGTATGATATGTTTTAGCAAATACAACCTTGTCTTTATGCGAGCTTTTCAATGTTGAATTGACCCTTCAATAAGCTCTTTTAATAATTTTAATATTAGCTATTGAGTTTTTCAAAATTATTTAAATTCTTAGCCACAGCTAAGTTGTTTTACCCATTCCCACACAATGACGCTTTTGCAAGTCCCTCAAGAAAAACAATTTGGAAAATATTGTGCAAAATGAAGAAATTGTTTGTAACAGCAATTTCTTCATTTTTCACAATGTTTCTACCCAGAAAGTTAAAAAAATCTTAAATTTCATCAACTTTAAATTGCTGTCTGCAACTCCTTTCAATTTTGACCAGCTTAAAATTTTGTTTTGGTGAAGTGGGTAATAACTTGGATTTGAAACTTGCAAATTTGTTGTAATACCGTGCTTCTTTACAAAGCAACTTAAATTGTACAATTTTGTATTTATAAACAAGTTAAACCTTCCTATTAATTATGAAACACATTTTATCATTGTAATTAAGAATTGAATATATGTATAATAAGACATCAATCGCTTATTAAATGAAATAAATATTATAAAATATTTGTGTCACTGTAATGAAATGCTTCATTAAAGATTGCAAGCAAGAATGCATCGTGAAATGGTCTGTCTAAACTACATTTCACCATTCTCCCATGATAAAATTATCCAGTCCAAATTCCACTAGAAATTGTCACAAAGCAGACTAATACCCCCAAACAGCACTTGTCCATATACAAGTGCTATCCACCAAAGGGCAGTAAAAAAGGGACTTTCTAGCTCACCTGATCACAATGTGCTCAAGGTGAGCTTTTGTGATTACATTTTGTTCGTTGTGCATTGGAAGGCGTAATCAGTTCTCCCCAGTAACCACTAGGGCAGGGCAGGGCAGTTTTTAATTTTGAAATTTTTAAACAGCTTCTCCTTGGTAACCTTTGGGCCAATTTCAACCAAACTTGGCATGAATGTTCCTAGAATCCCTTTTCAAAAGTTGTTCCCGTAATTGCACTTTACACCCAAAAAATTTTGATTGACTCCCAAACATGGGCTTGGCAGGGTCGAGCAGTTTTTGACTCTAAAATCTTTAAACATCTTCTCTTCAATAACCTTTGGGCTAATTTCAACCAAACTTGGCATGATTGTTCCTAGGATGACCCTTTCAAAAGTTGTTTGTGAAATTTTGATTTACACTCAAATATGGGCGTGGCATGGCAGGGCAGGGCAGTTTTTGACTTTGAAATCTTTTAACATCTTCTCAGTAACCTTTGGGCCAATATCAACAAAACTTGGGATGAATAATCCTTGAATGACCCTCTTCAAAAGTTGTTGGTGAAATTTTGATTTACACCCAAATATGAGCGTTGCAGGTTGGGGCAGTTTTTGACTTTGAAATCTTTTAACATCTTCTCAGTAACCTTTGGGCCAATTTCAACAAAACTTGGCATGAATGTTCCTTCAATGATGCTTTTCGAAAGTTGTTCGCGAAATTTTGATTGACACCCAAACATGGGCCTGGCAAGGTCAGGCAGTTTTTGACTTTGAAATTTTTAATCATTTTCTCTTCAGTAACCATTGGGATAATTTCAACCAAATTTGCCATGACTGTTCCTATATTGACCCTTTTCAAAAGTTGTTCGCAAAATTTTGATTTACACCCATATATGGGTGCGGCATGGCAGGGCAGGGCAGTTTTTGACTTTGAAATCTTTTCACATCTTCTCAGTAACCTTTGGGCCAATATCAACAAAACTTGGGATGAATAATCCTTGAATGACCCTTTTCAAAAGTTGTTGGTGAAATTTTGATTTACACCCAAATATGAGCGTTGCAGGTTGGGGCAGTTTTTGACTTTGAAATCTTTTAACATCTTCTCAATAACCTTTGGGCCAATTTCAACAAAACTTGGCATGAATGTTCCTTCAATGATGCTTTTCAAAATTTTTGCGCGAAATTTTGATTGACACCCAAACATGGGCCTGGCAGGGTCAGGCAGTTTTTGACTTTGAAATTTTTAATCATTTTCTCTTCAGTAACCATTGGGATAATTTCAACCAAATTTGCCATGACTGTTCCTAGAATTACCCTTTTCAAAAGTTGTTCGCAAAATTTTGATTTACACCCATATATGGGTGCGGCATGGCAGGGCAGTTTTTGACTTTGAAATCTTTCAACATCTTCTTCTCTGTAACAAATGGGCCAATTTCAACCAACCATGGCATGAATGTTCCTTAAGTGTCCCTTATCAAAAGTTGCTATTGAAATTTTATTGACGCCCAAATATGAGGCGGGGGGCAGTTTTTGACTTTGAAATCTTTACACATCTTATCCTCAGTAACCATTGGGCAGATTTCAACCAAACTTGGCATGAATGTTCCTTGGGTGACCCTCTCAAACAAAAGTTGTTCCCAAAAATTTGATTGATGCCAAAATATGGGCGTGGCAGGGCAGGGCAATTTTTGGCTTTGAAGTCTTTAAACAATTTTTCCTTGGTCACCATTTGGCCAATTTCAACCAATCTTGGCATGAATGTTCTGTTGGTGACCCTTTTCAAGTGTTGTTCGCGAATTTTTGATTGACGCCAAAATATGGGAGTGGCAGGGCAAGGCCGTTTTTGACTTTGAAATATTTAATGTCACAACTCGAGGTCAAAGGTGTCTATGTTTCATCGAGTTGTTTTTTCAGTCATCAAGCAATTTCTTCATTTTCCACCATGTTTATATTCCAAAGCTTGAGGGGCGCTTAACAGTGTCATTGGGAATGTGTTATTATTCACACAAACCATTATTCTATGAGACAATTCTAAGAAGTATTTTGGTAGGTCATGAAACACTGATACATACCAATTTTCAAGGCTCTAGGCCTTATGGTTTGGGAGGAGATTTTCAAAGATATCATCTTCATTTCTTTGTAAAATGAGGGATCGCACAGAATAGGGCTAATTTTCAGAGTACAATAATTCTATGAGGTATTAAAGTAAAGGGTCAAATGATGGTGATTTAATCCAAACATAAAATTTCTAGGCCATTTTGGGAGAAAAAGATTTTTAAAGATTTCCTTCTTTATTCCCTTGTAAAATCAGGGATCGAACAGAAAAGGGCTAATTTTAAATAGAATATGGTAATTCTTTGAAGTGTTTTGGTAGAGGTTCAATAGGTGATGATACCTACAAAATGTTGTATCAAAGCTCTAGGCCTTATGGTTTGGGAGATTTTCAAAGATTTCCCTCTTTATTTCCTTGTTAAATCAGGGGTAAAACAGAAAAGGGCTAATTTTCAGAATATGGTAATTCTATGAAGTATTAAAGTAAAGGGTCAAAAGATGGTGATTTATGCCAAACATCAAAGCTCTAGACAGTACAATTTGGGAGATTTTTAAGGATTTCCTTCTTTTTCCTTTGTAAAATCAGGGATCAAACAGAAAAGGGTTAATTTTAGAATACGGTAATTCTATGAAGTATTAAAGTAAAGGTCAAAATATTATAATTTATTCCAAAAATCAAAGCTCTAGGCAATATGGTTTGAGAGAAGATTTTCAAGGATTTTCTTCTTTCTTTCTTTGTCAATTGGGGATTGCACAGAAAAGGGCTAATTTTCAGAGAAGTATTTTTATAGAGGGTCAATAGCTGATGGTACATCACAAATATTAAAGCTCTAGGCCTGATGGTATGGGAGGAGAAGATTTTCAAAGATTTCCTTTGTAAAATCAGGGATCACACAGAAACGGGCTAATTTTCAGAGAACAGTTAGTCTTTGAAGTATTTTGGTAGAGGGTCAATAGCTGATGATATGTACCAAATATCTAAGCTCTAGGCCATATGGTTTAGGATTTTTAGCTTCACTGGCTGAAAGCCAGCAAGCTATTGTCATGGCAATGAGTCTGTTGTGCGTGCCTCCATACGTGCATGTATGTGTGCATGTGTGCGTCCACAAAATTTTACTATAAAAATCTCCATCTCAGAAAGTACAGAACAGAATTCAACCAAATTTCACAGAATGATCCTTGGGTGACCTTTTATCAGATTCCTTAAAAGATTTTTTATCGGATGAAAAACATGGCTACAATGGGCAGGGCTAATTCCATATATGGTGAAACCTTGAAAAATCTTCTTCTCAGAAACATGATAGTTTTCAACCAAATTTTACAGGAACGATCATTGGGGAACCCTTCATCAGATTCCTTCAAAGAATTATGATCAGATGAAAAATATGGCTTTAATGGCGGGGCTAATTTCCATATATGGTGAAGCCTTTAAAAATCTCAGAAACTGATGGATGGATTTCAACCAAAATTAGCAGAAATGATCATTGGGTGACTCTTTATCAGATTCCTTCAAAGAATTTTGATCGGATGAAAATTATGGCTTAAATAGGTGGGCTAATTTCCATGTAAGGTGAAACATTTAAAAATCTTCTCAGACACCAGATGATGGATTTCAACCAAATTTTACAGGAATTATCAATGGTTGACCCTTTATCAGATTTCTTCAAAGAATTTTGTTTGGATGAAAAACATGGCTTTAATGGGCGGGATTAATTGCCATATATGGTGAAACATTAAATTCTTCTTCCCAGAAAACAGTGGATTGATTTTAACTTAATTTTACAGGAATGATTGTCTGGTGACTATTTTTCAGATTTCTTCAATTTTGACACATTGAAAATATGGCATTTATTGTTGTGGCTTATGTCCATACATGGTATCCAGAGAAATTTTAAATTGCAATTCTTGAATGGCAGATTGTTAACAATTGTCTTAGTTGGGTGAACTGTTAAAGGGTTAAAAGTTTACAGTGAGTTTCTGAGACTTCTAGGTTTTTGTGTATGTATACATGAATGGACTGATGAATACCCAATTTTGAAGGAGACTGTGGTAACTTGGATTACACCAGTTAGTTATTTACATTAAACTGGATTGCATACACAATTTGAAAAGGAATGCCTCTTTGCAGTTCTAAAAATAGATCAAGGAGGTGCAAGGATGTTAGAAAGTGGTAGAAAGTAGTTCTGTCTTATTGGTTACTGCTCTGGATATAGAAGATAAAAGCTTAATATTATCAATGAGAGGTGGATTATATATTTTAACCCATTACCAGACAACACAATATTAGACTGGTTCAGATTGAAAGTAATTGCAGGTAACAATCTCAAATTGCTTGAATGAAGAATATCTTTGCCTTTTAGAATACAACACATTGTGGACAATGAAGAAATTGCTTGTAACAAGTTGAAATTGACCCTTAAACGCATTACATCACAACAAAATCTTAGACTGATTCAAAGTTGCTTGAATTCAGAAAATCTTTACCTTGTAGGGTAGAAAACATAATGGACATTGAAGAAATTGCTTGTCACAAGAAATTTCTTCATTGTCCACAATGTTTTCCAAAGCTTTTTTCTTGAGATGCTTAAAAAGCGTGATTGAGTGGGAATGCAAATGCAGATACTTGTACTTAATATGACATGGTTATTGTCATGTTCCTTAACCTTTCAATCAAACCTCACATTGTAACAAATGTGGATTTTAAGCTTATAGCTTAGCCCATTCCCACACAGTGACACTTTTTGAAGCCCCTTCAGAAAAACAATATTGGAAACAAATGTGTAAAACAAAGCGATTTCCTCATTTTTCGAACATGTTTCTTACCAGGAAAGTTGAAAAAATAAACTTTAAAGTATCAAATGCCACTCATTTCAATTTGGGCCAGTTTAAAATTTGGCCATCTGGTAATAGATTAAAAACTCTTAATATCAAGGATGGTGACTCTAAATTCATTTTCGTTGGGATTTATGACTTTTTCATATGAGGTTTATTACTAACTTTGATCCTTTAAAACGTTACAGCACAGGTTCAGGTATCTGCATACAAAATAAGTTATAAGAAAACCAAAAGATAGTTATTGCAATAGTACTCTCATATTTACAGCTCAAACAACTGAATTAACCCTTTCCTGGTTAATCCCTGTGTTTTACGTCCCTTTGATTTTGTAATTGAGAAAACATTGTGGAAAAGAGGAAATTGCTTGTAACAAGCAATTTCCTCTTTTTCCACAATGTTTTCTATCCTACCAAAAGGTTATTTTTCAAATGAAACCAACTTTAAATCTTCGTCTGCAAAACCTTTGAGTTTGGACATGTCTAAAATTTTGCAAAACAGGAAAGGGTTAACTCAACACTTAACGTTAAACCCATTCCAACACCATAAAATTTTAGACCAGGGAATATAATTTGGATTATATTGAATTCCAAAAATCATTATTTAACTTACCAGTACAATCAGGCCTGTGGAGCGATACAGGCGCTCTAGCGCCTCTAGTTTAATAATTGTTTACGGACTGACAGAAGGACAGATGGACAGACAGATGCCAGACATTTACCGATCACAATAGCTCACCTTTAGCATGTTGTGCTCTGGTGAGCTAATTATGACAAAGTATGGTGAAAATTGGGCTAAAAAGTGGCCCCTAACACAAGTACAAGACTTTTCTAAGATATGACCAAGTGACCTACTTACTGCCCAAAACTCATACAGTTTGATAGGGTAAGAGGCTTTTTAGCTCACCTGAGCACGAAGTGCTCAAAAGAGCTATTGTGATCACCTTTCGTCGCTGTCCGTCCGTCAACAATTTCTTTAAACGACATCTCCTCCCAAACCACTGGGCCAATTTGAACCAAATTTGGCAGAAATGTTCCTTAGGTGGTCCCCTTCAAAAATAGCTAAAAGAATTGAAATCTGTTAAAAACTCTGGTTGCCATGGCAACAAAAGTGAAATTTTAAAATAATCTTTAAAAATCTTCTTCTCCTGACCCAGAAGGTGTAGAGCCTTGATATTTTGCATGAAGCATCAGTATATTGACCTCTTTCAAAATAGCTAAAATCATGATCCTCGGGTTTCCAGGGGCAGAGCCGAGGGGGGGGGTGTTATAGGCATGAAGCATCAGTTCACAGACTTCTTTCTTATTTCTGAAATTATAACCCATGGAAAAAGTTTTTTCCTTCTTTCAAATCAGCACTAAAGCCTTGGAATTTGTAATTTAGACTTTTGGATCCCCAGGTTAATAGTCTTTATATGTAATTGTGGCCCACTTGTTTCATAATCCTAACCTTAACATGAAATTAGACTGTTGAAAGAAAAAGAGCCTTTATATCAGGTGAGCGCCCCGGGGCCAACGGCCCTCTTGTTCAAGATAAAAATCATAAGCAAGTTGGAGGAGGATTAAAAAAAAAAAAAGTGATCTCTAGATTGTAAACAAATTGTTGGCACGATCCCCCTAACTAGCATTCAAGTATCCTAAAAGCTCGACCTGAGCAATGCTCATATGAACAAAAACCAAGAGCCATAAAGAGTAGAAAACATCGTGAAAAAAGAAGAAAGTGTTTCTTTTGAAGAAATAAGTCTTTTGTTACAAGCAATTTCTTCATTTTCCACAATGTTTTCTACCTAAAAAGACAAAGACTAACGAAATGTCTCCAATTAAAATTTGTCATCTGCAGCTTTTTTATAAATTGGAACAGTCTAATATTTTGTTGTGTGGTAATGGATTAATGTAATTCTTCAGAGGATTAAATATATGATTGGATGGTAAAGGGCTTAGTGGCCAACCAGACAACATGAAGTCTTTTGTAACAAGCAATTCCTTCATTATCCACTTTTTTTCTACCTAAAAAGACTAAGACTAACAAAATTTCCAATTAAAATTTGTTATCTGCAGCTTTTGAAATTGGAACAGTAAAATATTTTGTTGTGTGGTAACAGGTTAATGTAAATCCTCAGGAGGTTACATGTGGGATTGGGTGGTAAAGGGCTAAGATGCCAACCAAACAACAAGAGGACCATGATAGTCCTATATGGCTCCCCTGAGTATGATCGCTAAGGGCTTTATGAAATGAATATACAAAATATACAAGAGGGCCGTTGGCCCTGGGGCGCTCACCTGAGATAAAGGCTCTTTTTCTTTCAACGGTCTAATTTCATGTTAAGGTTAGGATTATGAAACAAGTGGAAACTTTTTCCATGGGTTATAATTTCAGAAATAAGAAAGAAGTCTGTGAACTTATGCTTCATGCCTATACCCCCCCCCCCCCGGGTCTGCCCCTGGAGACCCGAGGATCATGATTTTAGCTATTTTGTAAGAGGTCAATATACTGATGCTTCATGCAAAATATCAAGGCTGTACGCCTTCTTGGTCAGGAGGAGAAGATTCTTAAAGATTATTTTGAAATTTCACTTTTGTTGCCATGGCAACCAGAGTTTTTACCGGATTTCAATTCTTTTAGCTAATTTTAAGGGGGACCACCTAAGGAACATTTCTGCAATATTTGGTTCAAATTGGCCCTGTGAATTGGGAGGAGGTGTCATTTAAAAAATTGTTCTTTATTTCTATGTAAACCCCAACCCCCTGGGCTCTGCCCCTGGGGACCCGAGGATCATGATTTTAGCTCTTTTGAAAGAGGTCAATATACTGATGCTTCATGCAAAATATCAAGGCTCTACGCCTTCTGGGTCAGAAGGAGAAGATTTTTAAAGATTATTTTAAAATTTCACTTTTGTTGCCATGGCAACCAGAGTTTTTAACGGATTTCAATTCTTCTAGCTATTTTTGAAGGGGACCACCTAAGCAACATTTCTGCCAAATTTGGTTCAAATCGGCCCAGTGGTTTGAGAGGAGATGTCATTTAAAAAATCTTTCTTTATTTCTATATAAACCCCACCCCCCTGGGGCTCCGCCCCTGGGGACCCGAGGATCATGATTTTAGCTATTTTCAAAGAGGTCAATATACTGATGCTTCATGCAAAATATCAATGCTCTACGCCTTCTGGATCAGAAGGAGAAGATTTTTAAAGATTATTCTAAATTTTCACTTTTGTTGCCATGGCAACCAGAGTTTTTAATGGATTTCAATTCTTTTAGCTAATTTTAAGGGGGACCACCTAAGGAACATTTCTGCCAAATTTGGTTCAAATTGGCCCAGTGGTTTAGGAGGAGATGTCGTTTAAAGAAATTGTTGACGGACGACGCACAACGCATGACGGACAACGGACAGACGCCGGACACTACGTGCTCAGGTGAGCTAAAAAGCCCTACACCTAATTTTTTTGGAGAAGAAGATTTTTAAAGTTTTTCTGCTTTAATCCTAGGTGTATTGAAGATCCCAACATATAGCGCTTATTTCCACAGTGCAGTAATTCTTTAAAGTATTTTGGTAGAGAGTAAATAGGCAATGATACATACCAAATACCAAAGCTCTAGGCATAATGGTTTAGGAGAAGATTGATAAATTTTCTTCTTTATTCTTTTAAATCAGAGATTGCACAGAAAAGGGCTTATTTCCATAATAAAGTAATTCTATGAAGCAATTTGTTAATGGGTCAATAGGTATTGATACACACCTTATAGTTTTGGAGAAGAAGATTTTCAAAGATTCCCTTCTTCATTACTATGTAATATCAATGATCGCACACAGAAGGGCTAATTTTCAAGATACGGTAACTCTTTGAAAAGATTTTGGTAGAGGGTCAATAGATGATGATTTATACCAAGTATCAAAGCTCTGGACCTCATGGTTTTAGAGAAGACTTTTTATGTTTTTCCCTTGGTTGCCATAGCAACCAAAATTCTTCATAGATTTCAATTCTCAAGTATTTTGAAAGATTATGACATAAGGTTAAAATTCAATGGTTAGTTTAGGAGGAGGTGATTTTTTGTAATTGTGAACAGACAGATGGACGGAAGGATGGACGATGTCAGATCACAATAGCTCACCCAGAGCACTTCTTTTTTAGGTGAGCTTAAATTGCTAAACATAAATATTTCGGGTCAACATACACTTCTGGTGTAAATGGATGATTCAATTGTTTAGGACAATTTTTTTACAGGAATGATCTTTCAATTCCTTCAAGAATACAAAGAAGAATGCGAACTAATAATCTTTTATGAAAAACATTCAATAACATACAATACATTAACCATTACTCAAACTACAAAGACATATCCAATAGGTGTTTAAAATTCAGTGTACATGTGAAAAGTAGCATACTGGTATCTTAGACAGTTCAGGACAATGAAATTGTAACAAGCAATTTGTCTTTGCCCATAATATTTTCTACCAATATAGAACAATTTTATTTCAAATTGCATCAAATTTTTATTGTCGTCTGCAACCTCTCCAGATTTGGACTAATTAAACTAGAAATTGTTGCAAAGCAGGCTACCACCCCCAGACAGCACTTGTCCATATACAAGTGCTATCCACCAAGGGGCCGCTACAAAAAGTGGACTTTTTAATTAATGGGCCATAAATCAGTCAAAAATAAATGGACCATAACCAAAATAGGATATGCACATGTCTGACTTATACTGAGTCTTTCTGTGAAATTTGAATCAAATCCGTCCAATGGTTGCTGGGAATTTGAGGGGACACGATTTTTCACCAAAGGGCCATATCTCCGTCAAAAATCAATGGACCTTAATCAAAACAGAATATGCACCTCTATGCTTGATACTGATTACATCAGTGAAGTTTGAATAAAATCCGTCCCATAGTTGCCGATAAATTGAGGGGACACGAAAAAGCTACTGACAGACGGACTGACCAACAGACCGACACACAAACTGACTCCTATATACCCCCCAAACATAGTTTTGGGGGTATAAAAAACTGGAAAAGATTAAAAATCCTTAGAAGCTTGTCAAAACATAAGTTTAGATTTTTCTGTTTCATCCAACTCTCAGAAAAATTCTATTCAGACTCAACCTATTTGGTTTGTTTTTTCTAAAAGCAGAGGTATATCTCACTTTAACATTCATTTCTATTGATTATATAGAAATACCATTGAAATTTTCCTAACATTGCCTCATCATTTTTTTTACATGCATTTAGATATGATTCATCTAAATAAGGTTGTTGTTACTCTGTGTTAACCCTTTCCCATTTTTCAAAATTTTAGACCAGTCCAATTTGAAAGAAGTTGCAGACAACAATCAAAAGTGGGTGCAATTTGAAAAGTAACAAACTTACAGGTCAGAAAATATTGTGGGAAAAGAGGAAATTGCTTGTGATAAGCAATTTTTCTTTTCCCACAAGTTTTTCTCTATTATGAATTCACAGGGACGTTAAAACAAGGGATTGTACAGTAAAGGGTTAATATTCAAGTTGAGGTTTCTATTAGGCAGCTATTGCAGGAGAAATGCAGTTTTTTTTAAAGAAATCATATTTTCCACAACAGATGTCACATTAATGTGTTGAAAGCCACAAACTTCTTGAATACATGTACTGAATTTAAACATGGCTGCCCACTATTTGAAAATATAGCTTCTATTTTTGAATGTATTTCAAATTTGTCTAGCATAATTCCAATAAAAACTTCCATAATTTTTCAGACTTAACTTTTTCTGGGTGACTTCTTTTTGTATAAAGATGAAAAACCCTTTTGAAAAAGATTTTTTAAACTCCTTAAATAATGATTTTTGTTATTTTGACTGAACACATTTGACATCGTCAATGCATCTTGTTTAAGCCAATACTGAGTATGCTTAAATTCCTCATTAAGAATTCTAAAGATTTTTACTTAGAGGCTTAAAAATCTTAAAGGGAGGTATCGATGTTTCTGAAAACTAGATAAGAAAAATTACCAAGTGCCGAAAAATAGACTCAAATGAACGTTTAATTCTTTAAGTTAGGTCAGGTGTTGTCTTGGTGGTTACCTTAAAGGACCAAAAGTGCTTTTTCTGGTTATATCGGAAAGGTTCAGCGGAATTCCAGGTTATTTTTAGATATCATGGAATTTGGCTGTCGACATCAGATGACCTCATTTGCATATGACCCAGTCAAATGAAGGTAACAAATTTACGAGCGAAACAGCCAACGTCCTAAATCATGTCACATGAAAGGACTGATCTTTATAGACCGGCTAGCGAACATTACTCCTGATGACGTAACGATGACGTTGGTTTGATGTAATTTGAACTAGATGCAAGGGTCTAACGGTTATTCGCGCCACGTGAATGCCCTATAATCTTCGTTTCTGTCTCACATTAATCTAAAAATAGATTTATAGCCTACGTAGGCTATTAGGGAAATACCCTGCTTTTTTCTGTTAAGCGACCTCATATTTTTGCAAAACTACTTTTCGGCATATTGTTTTCAAATAGTTTATGAGAGTCAATAAAAATAATTCAAATCTGTGACATGAAAAAAACATTGATACCTACCTTTAATCTAAAACATACTTTATCTTAATAATCTAAATGAGAATCTTAAGAATCTTGACAAAAAGAAAGCTTCTAAGATAGCACTTTCATAGTAAAATATGTGCACAAAATATTGAGTCTTTTATTGAATAGAACTCTTCTCATTTTCTTCCATAGTTCATCCCGGCTATATTTCTAGCCTAAAAATAGAAAATGAGTATATAAACATTTCAATAGATTAACCGGTTACCAGACAGCAAAATTTAAGACTGTTGATGTTGCAGACAACAATTTTTAAGTTTGTGAAATTTTGTTCCTCTGAGGTAGAAAATATTGTGAATAATGAAGAATTGCTTGTCACAAGCAATTTCTTCACTTTCCAAAATGTTTTCTTAAGCTTTTTTCTTAGTTGGCGTCTAAAAGCCACATGGGGAATGGGTTAACTATACAAACAAAAGAATAAAAATATATGACAATGATAAGGATTTATGATAATGATAAGAAAATAAAAGAGAACAAGATGTGTTTGTGAAACTCAATACTCCCATGACAGCCTTTTTTAGCTCACCTGAGCACAAAGTGCGAGGTGAGCTATTGTGTTAGGTCGTTTTCCGTCGTCCGTCCGTCCGTCTGTCCGTCCTTCCACAATTTCTTTAAAAATCTTCTCCTCCTAAACCAGTAGGCCAATCAAGCTGAAACTTTGCAGGGATGTTCCTTGGGTGTAGCTCTACAAAAGTTGTTAAAAGAATTTAATTCCGTCAAAAACTCTGGTTGCTGCGGCATGTGAAAATGGGAATCTTTAGTAAATCTGTAAAAATCTTTAAAAATCTTCTCCTCCTAAACCAGTAGGCCAATCAAGCTGAAACTTTGCAGAGATATTCCTTGGGTAAAGTTCTACAAAAGTTGTTAAAAGAATTAAATTCCGTCAAAAACTCTGGTTGCCGCGGCATGTGAAAATGGGAATCTTAAATAAATCTGTAAAAATCTTTAAAAATCTTCTCCTCCTAAACCAGTAGGCCAATCAAACTGAAACTTTGCAGGGATGTTCCTTGGGTGAAGTTCTTCAAAAGTTGTTAAAAGAATTTAATTCCGTCAAAAACTCTGGTTGTCGCGGCATGTGAAAATGGGAATCTTTAGTAAATCTGTAAAAATCTTTAAAAATCTTCTCCTGCTAAACCAGTAGGCCAATCAAGCTGAAATTTAGCAGGGATGTTCCATGGGTGAAGTTCTTCAAAAGTTGTTAAAAGAATTTAATTCCGTTAACTCTTTTAACTGCGGCATATGAAAATGGGAAATTTTAGAAAATCTTTGTTGTCTTTTTTTTAACAGACTACAAAGGCATTTATATTTTATATAGAGCTTAATCATATTGTTCTCAACCAAGTTTTTTTAATATTTAATCTCTAGGGTCAAAAATTGCCCCGCCCCTGAGGTCCGAACATTGGAAAAATGCTTAATTAGAGCAATTTCAAAAGACTTCTCCTCTTAAACTATAAGGTCTAGGATATTCATATTTGGTATGGGGCATAACTAGATGGTTTTGTACAATATCACTAAAAGTTGTCTTCTTCAGGTCAAAAAAAGCTCTGCACTAGGGGTCCAAAATTTGGAAAAACGCAAAATTTGAATATGTTAAAAAAAAATTCATTTTAAGGTGGAGGGTATTTATATTTTGAGTGTAGCATAGCCTGGCTGTTATCTATCTGTTTTGATCAAATTATGCTTGTAGGTTAATAAACACCCCTTCCCTGGGTGTCCAAAGTTAGTAAAAATGCTCAATTAGACCATTTTCAATAGTCTTTTCCTCCCAATCTAAAAAGTCTAAGGCATTCATATTTTGTTTCTAGTTTATACTAAAAGTACTGTAATTTGCAGATGCCACAGGTGAGCGATTTAGGACCATCATGGTCCTCTTGTTTGGAAATATGACCTTGATAAATGACCTTAGCCTTGATTGATGACATTACAATAAACTGATGCAAATCAATGCTTTGAAAATTTGTCCCAAATATTAGCCATGCATCTTCAACTGTGTTTGAATAAAGGCAAATTATCAAGTTTATGTGTTAAGTTTCCAAAACTCATGACCTTGATAAGTGACCTTGACTGATTACCCTGATCAGCCAATAAAACTGATGCCTATCAACGTATTAAACCTATATCCCAAAAATGAGCCATTTATCTTCAATGGTGTTTTCATAAGTGTATGATGATAAGTTTTTGCATTAAGTTTACAACTTGCAGACAGACAGATAGAGAGATGGACATCAGTATCAGTAAATCTGAATAGTTTTTTCCAATCTCATGACAGAACATTGTAGATTAATTACATCATGTTAGTAGTTTTCATTTCAATTTTTGTGATTTCTGTCTAGCTGCCTTATTTCTGTACCTTTGAACCTTTCTTCAGACGTGATTTGCTTTCAGTGAGTAGGGATATTGAATTTCTCACTCGCTTGTATTCTGGTTCATTTCACATTCACCTTTGTAATGGGCTCAGTTATTAAATAGTCTGCCAATATGTCATCATTTGATTACATGACCTCATATGCCACAATTGATACCAGTTTGAAAACTGGTTCATTAATTTGAAAGGTTTTCAGTTAGCAATTCAAACCGATGTTACGACAAAAGTATTTTGATCGTTAAAAGGTTAAATTTTTATGCACATAATATTATGTATCTTGAATAATATAAGCATGCCTTAAACGTTTAATTTCTCGCAGATAAAAAAAAATGAATATTTCTTCTATTTCTGGGTTTCACAAGAATCATGTTATTAAGCCAATAGACCTTTTCACGCAAAGCGCCAGATGACTAAAAAGTCTACATCCGTTAGACGCTTTCAAAAAATAACAACAACAACATTTTCCCGTTGCGGGGAGTTTTTACTTCCGGTTTAAAAAACACAATAGAAAATAAGAAGGCTCGATACGACCCTGAACTTTAACAGTGTTAAAATGTCAGAAAACAAGTTTCTTTTTAAGAAGTCAGTGTTCACAAATCCGAACAATAGATGGGAAAATTGTTTGAAAAATGTTCCGACCTTTGACATATCAAAATCAAAAAATATTTAGTGGAATCGCGGGACAAATCGTTTGACAAAGAAAGCGTCCGGGCCTACAAGTCGTTGAAGGCGTTTAAATACTTTGAAGAGGGATTTGTCCAGAAACTCAGTCACATTGAAAAAACTGTGGAAAATACCAGCTTGGATTTAATCAGTTCCCGTGTCCTTGCTTCATACCAGGGAAAATCCTACCAAACTTGCGTTACATTTTAATTGAAATCGTACCTCGCAGGGGATTAGGCAATGCAGCATTTCGCATTCTGTCATTTCATCTGACCGCTCATTTGAAATCTGAACTTCGTTCTGCACATTTCTAAGATCAATTTCTGGCAACAAAACGCGTTTCTTGGTGTAACACACGCTACAGTTTTCTTTCACAAGGGTTTCTACTGCTCCGCCATATTTAGACGATTTCATACTGGAAACAGTAGCTCTCCTTTGCCTCAATGTAACTTGCATAGTCACCGGAAGATTCATTGTCGGTATAAAGTCCACAGACGTTGGATCATCACTTCTCTTCCCATTCACAAAATGTCGACCACAAAATAAAGAATTATTCGTTGGTGCAAATTCATTTCTTCCATGGAGGACTCTTCCAGTTGCCTTTTTCCATAATTTTCTTCTAGACTCCGGTGTCTTCGGAATTCTATGGAAGGATATATTAGAGTTATGCCTTGTCGATCTACAATCTGCCAGGCAACAATTGTCATTTCCACCCATCTTTTTAGGATAATATATATCCCACAGCAAAAAGTATCCACTCAAAGTTGTTAAGCGTATTCAATTTATTTTTATTTTGGGTAGAAGATTGATATGATAATGATAAATAAATAAACACCATGCAATAATATTCCCGTGCCGATTGAAAACGACGTCTGGTCGGATTCTTTGATTCGTCGATCAGGGCCCAGTACTTGGCGGCATATCGGTTGAAACATCAAAAGACAAATTTGTTTCATCAATTCCTAAATTTTACTAATATACATAAAGAGTGTGCGGTGTTGTTTATTAGATGCTTGGTGACATGTTGCCGTCTACACATAACGCCATATAGATATGTGATATACCAAAGGAAACCCTTTACATCAAGACTGTTTACCGAGCAGCACTCCATTACAATCATTACATTTGATTATTTCTATTTTTCATTCTTTTCTTCGCACTATAAACATCGTCATCATACTATTATGATTTCTGTAATAATCCTTTTTTCGTTAATATATAGTGCTCTCAATTTTGAATTTCCATATACACTTTTTAATCGGTATATGGCATATCTAGACGAAAAGCAGATTATATAAATCAAAGAATATATTTTCTCCTTTCCTCCAACACTTCTTTTACCAGAACGCTGCGAATGTCAATTTGAGAAGAAGCATATGAAAACATTGTGGAAAATAAAGAAATTGCTTGGATAAAGTAATTTCTTCGGTAACCACAATATTTTTCCTGTCCCATAAGGAAAAAAAGAAAATAAATAAACAATTAAATTCCATTAGCTCTAAAATTTCGTCTGCAGCTTCTTTTAGGACCAGTCAAAAAATTCATTCATTGGGAATTGGTTAATATTGGAATGCTATTTTAGTCAATATTAAATCTGTCAAGATGTTTGACACTTGTCCGTATACTGCAAGGCGGGATTTTCCATTCATCAACGTAATCATTCAGTGTTTGCGTCGAGTGTCAAACTATAACTATTTACTTTTCCTTCCTTGCATGTGTGTGAGGGGGGGGGTAAAAATATGTCCAAAATATCTTATTTCGTAGGAGATATTATTGTATGAAAGGGTAATTTTCGCAAAACTCGAGGTACGTAATGTTTCATATGGCCTAGACACCAGGTCGTTTTAAACTTAATTTTGTTACTAATACACGATAATATCATCAATATTACTCGCTACAACTAGTCTGCATATATCTGTCCACATATTGAAACCCTTTTTGCACCAAAATTTTGATTTTTAACCTTTATTTTAGCTCGTTCAAAATAAACAATTTATATAGGATTATATAGTGATAAATTATCGACTCCCCGCAATCGATCACGTGACAAAGTCTCGGGTAAATATCGCCTTTAACGAGATTCGATTTGACGCATGCGCTGTGAGACCGTGAAAAGGTCTATTGCACAGATGTATCATGGGAGTAACAAATGACAACTCTGCTTGGAGATAGGGAATTGACCAATTGCTGGGCCCACCCACTTACTCCTTTTGCCACGCCCATTGTCTCCGACAGGAAGTCCCGTTCCGATTTTTGACGGCCAATACCATGTTACAAATAAGCAGAATAGTTGGTTGGTGACACAAGCATCGTAACTACAGCTTGAATAAGCTGTAGTTACGCTTTTAAGTCGCCAAACCAACAAAAAGTTTAACAAAAATGGCGGCCAATGTCGGAGTTGAAAAGCTCAGGTCCAGGCTGAATAAAGCTTTTAATTGATCGGTTTATTCCTTGATTGACAGATGCGATTGGTCAATTCCTTTGGTGAACTTATCTGACTAAAATTTCTTTTGCTAGCAGTCAAGCAGAATTTCCCTGTGCTATTTTCCCAGAACAAAAACATCTTGACTCAATATAAATCACTGAAATTAGTGCTGCTATAAAGAATGTATTGACCATGAAAACAAAGTTCTAGATAAGTCCAAATTCTGAAGTGAAGTTTTAAAATCCTAGAGACCCACGACATACACAACACCATTACAAAAGCCCTAAGAATTCCATTCAGTTCAGCTTAAGATCAAACTGGTTGTCAAAAGCCTAAAAAGAATAACAAAAATGCAATTGCCGTTATATTATTGCCTGATCCATTACCAGACGACATAATTCAAAGAAGTTGAAGATGATAATGTTTAGCTGATGAATTTGTTTGTTTGTTTGAATGGAGTTCTACGCTGCTTTCAATCTTTCAGTTATATCGCAGCGGCTGGAGACCTAACAATGGAATCCTGGTATTTCTCACACCAGTACTACCATTACATCCTTTCCTAGCCTCCAGCTGCTATTCCACATAGGTCTACTATTATTGACCCATTGGTGAGAGAAAAATAGTCGGCAAGGATGAAAGTTAAAAGTTATATGTATTTTAATATGGAAACAAAGTGGATAATAAAAATATTGCTTGTAACGAGTAATTTCTTCAATTTCAACAATGTTTTCCAAAGCTTTTTTCTTGAGGAGTGTATAGAAGGAGTGATTGTGTGGCAAAGAGTAAAAAACCTCACCATGATACTCAATCCTTTGCAAGCTTCCATCATGACAGCATTACTCTCTCTTGTCTAAAATATACAATAGTATCTCTTCAGATTAACTTTCAGTTTTACACTAACAGTAAATATCCTGGCAGAAAACCATCTCAAATTATCAGATTTTACTTAACCCTGATCCAAATTGATAGAGGTTGCAGTCGACAAAACAGATTTTGTTTAAATTAAAAAATTAGGGCTATATGAGGTGGAAAAGACTGTGAGAAAAGAATAGATTGCTTGATACAAGCACTTTCTTCTTCTTTTCTCACCATTTTTTCTATTTCTGTATTACTTCCACATGTAAAATTGTGTGATTGTGTGCTAATGGGTTAACTTACTAGAGTATTTAAAAAACAAATTGCCAAAATGTGTAAGATCTCATGATATGTGGATGATGTCAGCATATAATAATGAAAAGTAGTCATAACTTAACCAATCTATAATAGTGTTCACAAATGGTGGTAAAATCTTTTGATGACAACAGTCTCTTATCCAGTATAAATATGCTTTTGCCTTTTGACAAAAATATCTTAAATACAACTTCTGAAAGCTATACATTAGATGATGAAGACTCATATGTAGTAAGATGATCTTCAATTAAATTTAGGGATAAAATAGATGAGATAAAATATTTGCAAAATTTTCGGAACTCACAAGAAATTTAATTTTCTAAGTTGCTATGATCTTTACTATTTCAATTTTCTGTATACACTATGATTTTCTTTTAACTGGTTACCAAAACCATCCTGGGATTGCATGTGCCAAAGAAATAAGCTTGGGAAATTCTTGTAATGAGAGGAGAAATTGTGTGAAATAAGTAATTTTTCCTTATCTTACTCTTGATATAGTTTCCATCCTATAGGAGTCATTTTTTACATTTATTAACATTTTGAATAGTCATATGCAACCTTTTTCATTTTTCACGCTTCTACAATCCAATTGTCTTGTAATGGATCAACATTGTCCAAAGGTAATAAAACCATGTATTACACATGAAAACATTAACCCATTACCACACAAGCCCTCCTTTTTACGCCCCTCAAGGAAAAAGTTTTGAAAACATTGTAGAAAATGAAGAAATTTCTTGTATCAAGCTATTTCTTCATTATCCACAATGTTTTCTAACTAAAAAGACAGAAAAATTTAGAATTCTATAAACTCTATCATCATCTAGAGCTTCTTTCAATTTCAACCAGTCTAAAATTTTTTTGTGTAATAATCTGACTGTTGCTTGTACATTGATTTTAAATATGGATACAAACCCTTTTAGCCACTTTTGAGACTCTACCAATATCTTCTATTCTTCTGTCCAGAAAATCCCAAGTTTGATAAAAATCTTCTGACCTGTCCTGCACCATGTACACCTCTGTGGCTTTATAGATGGCACCAATAGCTGTTCTTTTGGTGTACCAGTTAAACTAGAATACATGAATACAATGTTGAGCAGGATCAAATTTGTTTGTACAGTAACAATTCTTCATTTCTTCATTTTAAGCGCTGTTTTCTACTGACAGAGGTCAAGATTTTTTCAAATATCATCAACTTGAATTGTCTACAACTTCTGACAATTGGGGCATCTGGTATTGGACTAAAGACCAAAAATACAGGGGCAGACCTAAACTGATTATGGTACTCATATAACTGATTTCCACTATCATTCAAAAATTGATTGATCAATAAAATCATTCTTTTAGGCTTTAAGGTGAACTTTCAACTCAGACATTTTGGTTTAACATTTTAGGGTGTTTTTTGCGACCTATTCCAGCTATAGTTATGCAAATAGTTTACTAACCAATAAACTCCCTTTCGGTTCATTCCTGACTACATATTTTACAAAATATTGTTATAACCTCAGTTCCACTGCCATGTCGGAGGTCAGTGGGCGTGGCCACCTATCAATAAATAGACCACCAGTTCCAGGCGATTGGTTCCTAGGATTTAACAGGTATATTTATACTTACATCCGTTGATCTATCCCCAGCATAATACCAGATTTCATCTGTTAAATTTAGCAAGTTCGATAAAGCTTCTGGTGCATTTGGAGGTAGAGCCATTATACCCATAGCCTGTCAAAATATATAATGATGGCACAAACTAATGAATTTCAATAATCTTTACATGAATGAGTTAACCCATTACTAAACAACAAAATTTAGATAACAATTTTAAATTGATAGTTTTTTATTGATCTTGATTCTAGCTATTATACTTTTAGAGATATACTCCGGACAAGATTCAAGTATGAAAAACAACAAAGGGCAATAACTCAAAATATATGCTAGGTAGAGTTATGATTCTTGTACACTGCACTCCCACTTGATGGGCTCTATCCATCTATGAAATTTCATGATTCTATCTATTATACTTTTAGAAATAAACTCCGGACAAGATTCAAGTACAAAAACCAACAAAGGGCAATAACTCAAAAAATAGGCCAGGTAGAGTTATGGTTCTTGTGCACTGCACTCCCCCTTGGTGAGATCTATACACCCATGAAGTTTCATGATCCTTGCTATAATACTTTTAGAGATTTACTCCGGACAAGATTCAAGTATGAAAAACAACAAAGGGCAATAACTCAAAAAATAGGCTAGGTAGAGTTATGGTTCTTGTACACTGCACTCCCACTTGGAAAGCTCTATCCATCCATGAAGTTTCATGATCCTAGCTTTTATACTTTTAGAGATTTACTCCGGACAAGCTTCAAGTATGAAAAACAACAAAGGGCAATAACTCAAAAAATAGGCCAGGTAGAGTTATGGTTCTTGTACACTGCACTCCTACTTGAAGAGCTCTATCCATCCATGAAATTTAATGATTCTAGCTATTATACTTTTAGAGATATACTCCGGACAAGATTCAAGTATGAAAAACAACAAAGGGCAATAACTCAAAAAATAGGCTAGGTAGAGTTATGGTTCTTGTACACTGCAATCCCACTTGGTGAGCTCTATCCATCTATGAAATTTCATGATTCTAGCTATTATACTTTTAGAGATAAACTCCGGACAAGATTCAAGTATAAAAAACAACAAAGGGCAATAACTCAAAAAATAGTCCAGGTAGAGTTATGGTTCTTGGGCACTGCACTCCCCCTTGGTGAGATCTATACACCCATGAAGTTTCATGATCCTAGCTATAATACTTTTAGAGATTTACTCCGGACAAGATTCAAGTATGA
Source organism: Fragum fragum (assembly GCA_946902895.1). NCBI lineage: Eukaryota > Metazoa > Mollusca > Bivalvia > Cardiida > Cardiidae > Fragum > Fragum fragum. The sequence continues at coordinate 49,722,683 of OX336373.1, read as the reverse complement.
ATAACAACAATAGGCAATAACTCAAAAAATAGGTTAGGTAGAGTTATGGTTCTTGTACACTGCACTCCCACTTGGTAAGCTCTATCCATCCATGAAGTTTCATGATCCTAGCTATTATGCTTTTAGAGATATACTCCGGACAAGATTCAAGAATGAAAAACAACAAAGGGCAATAACTCAAAAAATAGGCCAGGTAGAGTTATGGTTCTTGTACACTGCACTCCTACTTGAAGAGCTCTATCAATCCATGAAATTTAATGATTCTAGTATTATACTTTTAGAGATATACTCCGGACAAGATTCAAGTATGAAAAACAACAAAAGGCAATAACTCAAAAAATAGGCTAGGTAGAGTTATGGTTCTTGTGCACTGCACTCCCCCTTGGTGAGATCTATACACCCATGAAGTTTCATGATCCTAGCTATAATACTTTTTGAGATAGACGCCGGACAAGATTCAAGTATGAAAAACAACAAAGGGCAATAACTCAAAAAATAGGCTAGGTAGAGTTATGGTTCTTGTGCACTGCACTCCCCCTTGGTGAGATCTATACACCAATGAAGTTTCATGATCCTAGCTATTATACTTTTAGAGATATACTCCGGACAAGATTCAAGTATGAAAAACAACAAAGGGCAATAACTCAAAAAATAGGCCAGGTAGAGTTATGGTTCTTGTGCACTGCACTCCCCCTTGGTGAGATCTATACACCCATGAAGTTTCATGATCCTAGCTATAATACTTTTAGAGATATACTCCGGATAAGATTCAAGTATGAAAAACAACAAAGGGCAATAACTCAAAAAATAGGCCAGGTAGAGTTATGGTTATTGTGCACTGCACTCCGTATTAATGAGAAGAATATAACTGCCAAGTTTAAAGTCAATCGGACTTACGGTGACAGAGTTATGCTCCGGACAAAAAAGTGGACACAGCCCGGACGCCCGGACAACCCGATGCCACGGGTGATCCCATAATACGTCCCGTCTTCGAAACAAGCAATTTCTTTATTTTCCACAATGTTTTCTAAAAAAATAATAAGGGGTATAAAAAAGGGGTTGTGTGGGAATTGGTTAAAGTGCCGTTTTAATTGGAAAAATTTGGTTATAGTTCAGTCTGCAAAACTATTGAAATTTGACCAGAGTTGACAGGGTTTTTTTTTTTGTTTCCAAAGGTCATTTAAAGGTGATTTGTATTCTAACCAATTTTGAGACAACAAAATTTTAAACTGACTGACTAGAGTAGAAATTGCTTGTTACAAGCAATCTTTCCTATTCTCTAAATATTTTCCATACACGCATATAATTGTTTTCTTCAGTATTTAATAATGTGGGATTGTTTGGAAAAAAGTTAGGTGAAGAAATATTGAAATTACTTTCAAAACAGAGTTTTTAGCTATATTATCATCGTGTTTTACAATTCAAACGTAAATGTGTCAAGAATAATGGTATTCTGACTTTCTTGTCTCAGTGAAAAAGATAACCAAAAACAATTCTATATGCCCTAATATTTCAAACTATTGTCATGCTGAACCCAGAATATTCTAGGTACAACGATCAGCATGCAAATAAGTGAAGTTACAAGTCAGATTTGTCTATGAAGTCCAATTTTCAAAAAAGAAGTACTTTCAGTCCTTTGATTTTCATGCAAATTTGAAAAGGATCTTATTCAGCATGTCAAGGATTAACTCACTATACCTGTGGCCATTTATCTATATATGGAACAATCATCCTCAATCTTGTTTCTATTGCTCCTCTAATGAATGGTCTGATCTTTGGTACACTGAAATAATTAATATACACCATGGCTTGTGTTTGACTTGTATACTAGGGTACTGACCATACAAAATTTGCACATATCCTATTTTGACCTTTAGAAATTTCTCCCATGAGATATTGGGTGGAGGTCATTTTCTAAGGGCCAAAACAGGGGTTTATTGCTAAATTTTTTAATAATGTATCTTTAAACTACTGAAAATTATACAACTTAATTGCTGACTTCATAGCTCTTCATAAAAAGGTCAGTAGCCACTTAAACCATTCCCACTTAATCCCTCCTTTTTTACGCCCCTGAAGAAAAGGGCTTAGGAAAACATTGTGGTAAATGAAGAAATTGCTTGTATCAAGCAATTTCTTCATTATCCACAATGTTTTCTACCCAAAAAGATGAAAAAAAAAAAAAAATCCATCTACTTGTAATTGTTATCTGCAGCTCCTTTCAATTCATACAAGTCTAAAATCTTAGTGTGTGGGAATGGGTTAAACCATTTAATTTATAGTCATCATTCCCTCTTTTTGTTGTTTTGGCCCCCTTCAAAATCAGTTTTGACCCATTAAATTTCATGGTCAACGAGTCATTTACTCCCCAATTTCAAATGCTAGCATGAGCCCAATCCATACCCTATACCATTTATCTGTATCCTATACACTTTACTTTCAAATGTTATCATACTTCCCTGATTTGCTTTGTCATATGCAATGGTTTAAATTTCAGCTTTGTCATGCAGAACCTAATATATTTCTGTGTTGACAGGGGGCATAAAATAAGGTAAGCTTGCACATGCATGCAGTCTGCTCTTAGTCTACACCACCTGTTTGACATTCAAGCCAGAGTTTTTTTTTAAAAAAAAAATTATCAAAAGAAATATTGGCCAACATTTAGGGCCTTTTATAGCTTTCAGCCCTTTGATCTTAATGCAATTTTGATCTGGATGAAGTAAATCTTGTAAATAAGTTATAAGAGTTGTTATTTCTTGTGATAATCCTTTTCCTTTCACCTAACAATAATTGATATCTCTTGTTTATCAATAATACTTTACAACAGAATTTCATACAGTGGTACTTAGAAACCTAAAGGGGCTTGTAAGTGAAAAAACATGCAAAACTAGGCTATTTTGCTCAAGCTACAATAATTCCAAAATGACTTGAGGGACAGCTAGATAACATGGAGATTCTTTGTGGCAAAGTCTAATTCCTTCCCACTGAAACTGTAAAAGGAGTTGTGCACACTAAATATTGTTAACACAGACAGACAAACAGACAGTCAGGTGAATAGAGAAAAGCCAGATCAAGAAATTTCGTTCCATTGGAAACTTTGGGAGGTAAAAAGGACTTGTGCCCCACTATGTCTGTTCATGTATTCATAGATGCAGCACTGGGTTCTATGTTCTTTTCAACCTCTTCTAGATCAGGGTTCGGCAGTTCACACTGTCTATAACCATTGTTGGCAAATGCCACAAAAGTAAAATTCTGGTGCAAGTTTTTTTTCATTTGGCAAAAGTTCATGATACCAAAAACCCCCAAACCATAAACAGATTTGTTAATACATACATTTAATTTGACTAATCTCCAAAAATCAAATCCGAGGGCCAAGTGTGTATAATTGCTCTTAGGCTTGTATGTCATCAAGTCTAACAAAAGATCATGACATTTCCTAACTAAATTACAGTTCTGATTGACAACAAATCAGATGAATAAAATGCGCTCATTGGTTGGGGAAAATTTTGAAAGTTTCAGTGTCCTAAAAGCAGACAGATCATTTCTTTTTTTGTTCATTTGTACCCAAGAATGTTCAACTTTTACACAGATATCTACCTTATAATCAAATCAGACTTAGGTCAAAATCATGTTCGGAGTATAACTTAGCTACATCCATTCAAGTTAAAATGACAAATGAATGACCATGTTTACAACCTGCATATTGTTTATTTTACAACAAACAAGTTAAGAAAATAAATGTTCAGTTAAAAAATGTTCGACTTTGGCCTAAACATTCCTCCTTTTTGCCCTGTTTTTAATAGGGAAAAGTGCTGTTGACAACTTTTTTCAAGCCAGAGCTAACCCTGTTGTTTAATTTTCTGAGTCAACTCTTCTACCAGTGATTTATCTTGGTCATCATAAAACAATAGTTCAATCCCCTTGCATCCACTAGAACTCTTTTCTCCCACCCTGGATGCCGCAGAATAATCCTACCTGGGATCCCTGTGGTCTTCAGTCTCCTCCAGTTTGACCTTCTCAGCCAACTCTTCTGCCAGTCTTTTGTTACAGTCATTGTAGAAATAGAAAACTAGCTCTACCCCACCTCGTGGAAACAAACCATGGGCTACACCAGGTAGACCTTCGGCTTCTGCCCCTGTTTCAAGATACATTTACGATAATTACAGTCTTTTATTCTATTCAAACTGCAACATTTCTTAAGTTGAAAGAAAAGCAAGGGTGTGGAATTACCATGACAGACGTGTCCGACAGGGCTTTTTCTACTAGGCGAAGAGTAAATTTTGAAGGCCAATAGTCCCGGGACAAGTAATTACTGCAGCAAATCTTTGAATAGATCCCAAAAACAACTCATTACATATTGGAATATTACCATAAGCTTCAATTCTATTCATTTCCAGAAGAAGATTTTCAGGATTTCCTCATTTATTCCTATGTTAAATGTGGTATTCAACAACACAGGGCTAACTTTAAGAGAAGAGTCATTCTCTTAAGTTTTTTGGCACAGAGTCATAAAGCAAGGATACATACCAATATCAAAACCTTATGGTTTGGGATAAGAACTTGTAAGTTTTATCACTGGGTTGCCATGGCAACCACAGTTCTAAAGGGATTTCAATTTCATTATGTATTGAGTATAGCCTAAGTATCATTTCAATTACATTTGGTTGAAATCTGGTGATATTTTTTTCTAAATTTGAATAGACGGCTGTATGTCAGACGAAAACTGATTACAATATCTCATTCTAAGCACTTTAAGCTATAAAAGCTGTAGACAATAATTTCAAGCAAATAGAATTTAAAGTATCTGTCTTTATGGGAAGAAAAAATGTGGAAAATAAAGAAATTGATAACTTATAATAAACACTTCTTCAGGGGCATAAAAAGGAGGAATTGTATGTGAATGGGATAAATAGTTTAGTTTGCCCTTTTGACATTTAATTAAACAAGTTTCAGGAGTATATTTTCAATAATGACAATAATGATAGTTTTGTCCACAGAGACTTGTCACAATTGATTTTTATACTACATACTTAAATATAGACAAAGGAATAAGCTTGAAAAAAATAAATGTAATGGGACACTCTGTGTTGAATGATGCATAAAATATAAAAGTAAATAAATAAACTACAGAAAAATTATTCATTTTTGAGGAACAGTGCAATCAATCTCGAAAGACAAAGTGAATTGTTAAGTGAATCAGGGATATTTTCATTGGCCAGACAAAACTGTGCACAGTTGCATATCGAGCTTGACTCACCCTATAGGGCTAAATATTAACTTCAACTCCAACATCGACCTTCAAATCTAATACTGACCTGTTTCACCCCACTTGCTTTTAGAAGCTTCATTTAATAACCAGTTACAGTATAATATTGCCTTTAATATCAATAATCAAGGACACACAGCTAAATATAAAAAGATTAATGAAAGGTATGACAAAAAAAGCAGAACCATAAATGTCCAATGAAATTGATTCGAAGACGAAGGTTAAGAGGTCAAGATTGTTGGTCTAACAAAGGTGACATTGATTTGCTGGACAATCCTGTCTGTCATTCAAGATTGATATCAATGTTGATACAAGTAATTTCTTTATTTTCCACGATGTTTTCTATCTAAAAAGATAAAAAAATATTCAACAATTTGAAATAGTCGTCTGCAGCTTTTCTCAATTTGGACCATTGTAAAATTTTGAAATGAATTATTTGGGTTATCTTTGAAAATGATAAAAAAGAAAAATGATTCTATTTATGACATAACCACTAGGAAAAATGAAATAAAAATTTTTTCTCACAGAGAACTGATTAAAATAACGCTTTTCATAAGGGATTGTAAAAAAGTGGGAATGTGTTGGGATGGGTTAATTAATCATCAAAATTCCTCCCACCTGCTATAATAGCATTCTGTGTCCAGCCATGTTCATGGACAAATGGTAGAGAAGATCTCAGAATTCGAAGTTTTGTGTCATATTCTCTCTCATCTGTATCTTCATGTGTCTGATCTGTGTCTGTCTTGTGGAATTCACTGATTAAGAAGATTAGATGTTTGTTTTCATTACATTCATTGACTACAAACATGTCCTATATACTCTCTTTCCCCTAAAGATAGCTTCCCCCATACTAGCTAACCCTACAGTAATATCTTGAAAAACAGAATTCAACATTAAACAGTTTTATTTTGCAAACTTTATGGTCAGTATCACGTAACAAAATGTAAGACTGATGGGTTGTATCCTAAATGCCTTAACTACAGCTTGAATAAGCTGTGATAATGATTTCTAAGATGCCAAACAAACAAAAATACTTCACATAAATGTTGGGCAATGTCTGTGTTTAGCCCATTCCCACTCAATCCCTCCTTTTTACACCCCTCAACAAAAAAGCTTTGGAAAACATTGTGGAAAATGAAGAAATTGCTTTGATCAAGCAATTTCTTCATTATCCACAATGTTTTCTATCCCAAAGGACGAAAAATTCAAAATTCAATCAACTTGAAATTGTCGTCTGCAGCTCCTTTCAATTTGGACTGTTCTAAAATTCCATTGTGTTGGAATGGGTTTAAGTTCATTCCTGTTCTAAATAAATGATTTGATTGGTCTATTGAGTCTTTGATTGACATTCTTAATCCATCAATAATTTGTATGCTTGCAAGATATCTCAAAGGGCAGCCTTGGAAAGTGTGAACAATGACAGCTATTATTGGCACAGAAGGAAAAAAAGGGGGATGGGGTGGGGTGGGCATTGTCCCTAAAACGCTCATCTGAGTCAATTGCTATAGAAGTGAAATGGCAAAAGTGACCTTTTCTTGTCCTAACAAGACTTGTTACTGAAGTCTGATATTAGAAATAAAACTAGAAAGACATTCTTATCATGTTTAAGATACCTATGCAAGAAGTAAGGTGACTCCAAAGAAAGGATGGTTATTATGAGATCTGACTTAATGACCTACTTTATTAACCCTTTCCTGTTTTCAAAATGTTTGACCTGTCCAAATTCAAAGGTTTCGCAGGCAAAATTCTAAATTTGGATTTATTTTGAAAAATAACCATTTAGTAGGTTAGAAAATATTGTTGAAAAAGAAGAAATTGCTTGTTACAGGCAATTTCTTCTTTTCAACAATGTTTTCTCAATTATAAAATCACAGGGCTGTAAAAACACAGGGATTATACAAGAAAGGGTAAACCATGTAACTCAATATTGAATATGAAAGAGATCATAGAATCAAACTTTCTGAACAAATATAAAGACCTTTGACACAAAAATAAGGGCCTGGTGACCTAATATTAAGACCCCACATGACCTATTTTCAAATTTCTTCAAGATATCATGTAAAAAATATTCTGACCAAGTTTCAAAGCATTTGATCCAAAAATGCAATGTCTAGAGTGCACTAAGGTTTTTTTAGGATTTGACCGGGTGACCTTGTTTTCACCCCACATGACCCAATTTCGAACCCGTCTGTGATATCATTGAGACAAACATTCTGACCAAGTTTCACTTTCTGAACAAATATAAAGACCTTTGACACAAAAATAAGGGCCTCTACAGTATCCACGAGGTTTTTCTAAGATTTGACCTGGTAACCTATTTTTTGACGCCACATGACCCATTTCTGAACTCCTCCAAGATATTATGAAGAAAAACATTCTGACATAATTTCAAGACATTTGAGCCAAAAATGTGACCTCTAGAGTGCCCTCATGGTTTTTCTCAAGTTTGACCTAGTGACCTAGCTTTTGACCCCATATGACCTATTTTCAAATTTCTTCAAGAAATCATATTTACAAACATTCTGACCAAGTTACCAGACATTTGAGCAAAAACTGTTACCTCTAGAATGCACAAAAGGTCTGTCCAGTTGACCTAAATTTTTACCCTACTTGATCCATTTTTGAACTTATGGGAGATATCATATAGACAAATGTTCTGACCAAAATTCAAGGTATTTGAGCTTTGATTGGCTACTTATATGTTGTAACTTGGTTTAAACCTATTTATTTTACATCAATTGGGAAACAAGTTCTTCCAACTTAGATCAATCCTTCTTGATTCTGCTTCCTGGAAAATACATTAGTACTCGCACCAAAAGTGTGGGCCAATGACAGTACCAAGATCGATAGCCGCTCCCGGGGATCAAACTCAGGACCTCGTGATCGGGAAGCCGACGCTCTACCTCTTGACCACGGACACCATATGTCGTAACTACAGCTTGAATAAATACTTCACATAACTGTTAGTCAACATTGAAGTTCTAAGTTCACTTTCCGTCTAAATGCATTATCTGATTGGTGATTGATTCTCTGGTTGAGAGCCATGATTCGTCAATCTTTGCGAAGTTCTTATTTCTAAATCATTAATTAGAAATTGTGCCTGTGCATGACAATTCAAACATTACAACCTTGAGGTCAACCTTGAAAATAAACCTGAAGGGGTGAGGGACTAAATGCCTATACTCAATTTAGAAAATCTGTTAGCCCATTCTCACACAACCTTGCTTTTTACGCCCATCAAGGAAAACGCTTTAGAAAGCATCGTGGAAAATGAAGAAATTGCTTGTAACAAGCAATTTCTTCATTTTCAATAATGTTTTCCAAAGCTTTTTTTCTTGGGGGCGTCTAAAAATGTTGCTGAGTGGGAATGGCTTGACATACTTTCTAGGGGATCCCTTTTGAACCAACCAATCGCAATTGTTTGAAATGCAATTAACAAGCCAAATACTGTTGAATTTTAACAGGGAAAGCAAAATAGTTTGTATTGAAAATTTTATACCTTTCTGTCTGTTTTTGATAATCTGCATCATTTGTAGTTTGTGATAGCTTCCTAGCACAAGAAGTATGAAGTCTGGACTTAGCTGAAACACAAATGATGCCATTAACCTTTACACCCTTACTATGCTGGAACTGGAAAATTCCTAGTGTAGAAAATGACCAGCCTGCACATAGTGTAGTCTGATCCTACTCCACACAGCTTACTTGTCTCTTAGTTATTTATGAAATACATTTTCAAATGAAATGTTGACTGAAAATTTACCTTTCCCGTGCTTTCAGTCCTTTGATTTAATTGCAAATCTGTAAAAGATTTAATTCAGCATGCCAAGCATTAACAATCACCCTAGCTCTAAAATCAACAAATATACTAGAGGCGCTTGAGCATCCCTTATTTTTGCTCCACTGGCCTGAATTTACTTACCATTCATGAGAAATTTGGTTGAAAACCATCCTGCAGTTTGCAAGAATAAGATTTTCAAATTTCACTATATACTATATATGGGGGACAAGCCCAAGGTAAAAGCCCTAATTTTCATCTGAGCCATATTTAATGAAGGAATCTGACAAAGTCACCAAAGGATTGTTCTGTGATATTTTTTGAAAACATATATAATCCTTTGTAATCACTGTATACCATATATGGAAATAAGGCCCACCCATTAAAGCCAATCAATTCTTATTTTAGTAATCTTAAAAGGGGTCACCAAAGGATCATTCCTGAGAAATTTGGTTGAAATCTATCCAATAGTTTCTGAGATGAAGACTCTTAAAGGTTTTAACATTAATGGAAATAAGGCCCACCCATTTAAGCCATGTTTTTCATCCAATCTGAACTCTTTGAAGGAATCTGATAAGGGTCACCCAATGGTCATTTCTGTAAATTTTGGTTGAAATCCATCAACTGTTTTTGAGAAGAAGATTTTTGAAGGTTTCACCATATATGGAAATTAACCCTGCCCATTAAAGCCATTTTCATCAGACCAAAATTCTTTGAAGGAATCTGATAAATGGTCACCCAATGATGATTCCTGAAAATTTTGGTTGAAATCTATCGATTGGTTTCTGAGTAGAAGATTTTTGAAGGTTTCACCATATATGGAAATTAACCCTGCCCATTAAAGCCATTTTCATCAGATCAAAATTCTTTGAAGGAATCTGATAAAGGGTCACCTAAGGATCATTTGTGCGAAATTTGGTTGAATTCTGTTCAGCACTTTCTGAGAAGATTTTTAGAGTAAAAGTTTACGGATGCACAAACGGCAGACACAACGCCATGACAATAGCTCCCTGGCTTTCAGTGGAGCTAATAACCATTAACAATATAGTTAACTCAATGAATTATCTCACAACAAAATTTTGGGCTGGTACAAATATAAAAGACTACACAACTAGTAATCATGCACAACTAGTAATCATGGAGTGTCATTGTTGCAAGTTTCTGTCTTTTTAAAATTGAAACGTAGGAGTTGCACACACCAAAAAAATACTTCAATTCTAAGTCATGGGCAGGTAATTCAGATTCACAAAATCAGTAATAACTTAAGGGATTAAAACAATTTTTGTTTCATGCAGTACTAGATATCATAGTTTTTTTTTGTTTTTTTTTTATTCATTCAAATTCAAAATGTAGGAGTCGCGCACACAAGAAACACTGCAATTTTAAGCTGTTTTCCTAAGTCAAGGGCTGACAAGTGACTAATCGCTGGCCTTGCCTTCTTACTCCTTTTGCCCTGCCCATTGACTCCGACAGGAAGTCCTGCTTCAATTTCAGATGCAGTTATTTTGCCAAATTCTTAGCTAGGACCATGTAACAAGAAAGAGGAATAGTTGGTTGGTGACCTAAATGTCGTAACTACAGCTTGAACAAGCTGTAGTTACGACATTTAAGTCCTCAAACAAACATACATTTGTTTCATACATCCATCATCATATAATTCAATTTTTAGTTTCGTCTATCAAAAACAAGCGTTCTGATTGGTCAAAAAATTAATTCATAACTCCATGAACAAAATTTTGAGCACACAGCGATGTTGGATGCTTCCGCACAAAATAGTCCTGTACAAAAAGGTATCAAAATTTGTAAAGCTTTTGGTTTTTTTTCGCTCGATGCTATTAAATTATAAGAAATTAAGGGAATATTTTGTCTTTTCATGGAGATATGAACCGAAAAACCTAATCACACAATGTATGAATCTGCTTCGCGTATTCATACAGTGTGATTAAGTTTTTTGGTTCATACCTCCATGAAAACAAAAAATATTCTCTTCATCTCTTAAATAATCCAAAATTCTAAACTTTGTCTGCACAACCCCATGTTTTTATGTCCCTTTTGTTTTATACCTGAGAAAACATTATTATTTTAACAAGCAATTTCTTCTTCTCCAAAATCATTTTCTAACCTGAAGGTTGGTTACTTTTCAAATAACACTTACTTTTAAATGTTGTCTGTAACATCTTTCATATTGGACAATTCTAAATTTTGAATAGCAGGAGAGAGCTAAGGCAATGTAGAAATAAAGCCTTGGTTACCATGGTAATAAAAAGGGGAATGGCTTTCAATAAGCAATTTCTCCTTTTCTCTTCTCTGTAATAAAGTTTCAACCCATAAGATGCTTAATCTACAAATAACAAGATGTGTTTGTGAAACACAATGCCCTCCCATAGGACTAAACATATGACCTTTGTATGTGACCTTGAACTTATCACATGAACTTGACAGACATGAGGAGATGCGTATTATTGAGATGTATCATCGTGCCTAATATGAGCATTGTATCTTGAATAGGCTGGTAGTAATTGGCAATGTTAAGTTTTTTGGTTAGGTTTTGCAGACAGATGGACAGACAGACAACAGTAAAACAATATGCCCCTGACCTTTCAATGCGGGGGGCATAAAAATGACTGTGAGTTGTAGTCTACATCTTCTTTAAATTTGGACCAGTCTAAATTTTTGTTGTCTGGTAATGGGCTGATGATCAAATACTAAGCTTGTCAACAATATCACAGAGACAAATATTCAGACCAAATAACATGATATTTTAGCCAGAAATGAACCTCAAAAACACAGAAAATATATCTAAGACTTGACCTAAACAATAAAAGAGACTGAATATCCAATTTGTCTGAGACATTATTAAGACAAACATTCTGACCAAATTTCAGGACATTTCAGCCAAAAATTTGGCCTCTTCAGTGCACCTGCATGTTGACACACTATGCAGGTCATACAATGGATGACAGACACAGCTACCTCACAAAAAGGTGTGCCCAGGCAGACACAAATGGGATCTAAAAGCAATTAATTCATTATCTACTATGCTTTCCACCTATCACACAAGGGTTTTAAGATTTCATCCACCAAAACAAAAACTGTTGTCTGCAACTTCTCTCAGTTTTGACCAGTCTAAAATTTTGTTGTCTTATAATGGTTTAACTCTTTCCCACACAACGGTGGTTTTTAATGCCTCTGAAGAAATGCAATTGGAAAAAGATTGTTGAAAATATAGATATTGCTTTCAACAAGCAATTTCTTCATTTTCCTCCATGTTTTCTACCCAGAAAATTGAAAAAAATCTATGATTTCATAGACATTAAATAGTTATCTGCAACCTCATGAAATATGGAACAGTCTAAAATTTTACTGGCTGGTAATGGGTTAAGATGGCTATGAGCCGATGGATAACAGACAGACAGACAATGGTCTAATTTTAATATAAACACTTAAGGGCCGAAAATGTTCTTTTTTCTTTTAAAGATTAGATAGACACTTTGTCCGGAAAACTGACTTATTTGTACTGTTGTACGGAAAATTAACTAATCAGTACATTATCAATTCTTATTTCATCACAATGTCTGGATTTTTGATTCCCTTTGCTTTATTTCAATCAACTCATTAACTCTAACAAACAGACTAGTCATCAGGTCAAGAGTATTCAAAGCTTGTCTCATTATCTCCATTTTCTGATGTCGATCCATCTTGGGCAGGTTGAACCCCGCCACACTGACACTCATCTCAACATCACTGCTCTGTGACTTGTCGATTTTTCCAGCCTCCAAACCAGTCAGTTCGCATCTATAATGACCTTTTGACATGTCTAGTCCCAACTGCATGGGTTTTAGAAAATCTTTTTCAAGTAGAGGAAGGAAAGTCCAGAAACCTGTCTTATTTTCTGAGCACGGGTCTCGTAATACTAAATATCGGATAAAATTCAAAACTGCTATGAGTCTATCAGAATGTTCTATCAAATCTGTGGCAGAGTCATCTGGTAGATTGGTTATCAATAACAGAATCTTTTTCAACTTCAAATTACAGAATATTTCAATTGATTCAGAACTAGTCTGAGAGTCACTCAGTACTTCCTCTAATTGATTTTTAAACAAATGAACACAATAGCCACAGGCACCAGAATGTTTGACAGTTCCAAAGATCTTCACAAACATCTGGTACCTTCCCTTAAGGTCAAAAAGCTGGATGAAAACAGGAAGAATTCTAGTAAGTTTCTGTCTTAAACTTTTAACTGAAGAATGGACCATAATATCAAACATGGCATCAAGTATGCGAAAATATTCATATCTATCTAAGTCATTGTAGGCAAGTAAACACTCTTCATTTAACTGCTTAATTAAACTATCAAAGAGAATGACACCTTTCAAATGTACTTCAATTTCATGTCTCTTCATTAACTCTAAAACATACACAAGATTGTTTTCAAATACACCTTGTCTAGAATACAGACAAGAATGTTGTGGATCAATTAGAGATTCTCCATATATAAGGTATGTTAGACATGCCAGAGACAAAACTGGAACAGCCTCTGGAAGGTCAAGGTTATCTACATCACCAATAGCAACTATTCTCTTGATTCTATCATTATTGTCTATACACTTTTGTATAAAGTCTTTAATTCTAGGGTTTATTGCCACCAACATGTGAACTATTCTCTCAGCTGCCAGTCTACTGTTAGTCTTTAACACATGTCCATTCACAGTATTTAATGTTAGATCCAGATAGACAACAGGATGGTATAGTGTCTTCATCAATGATGAGCTGAGACAATTCATCAATCTATAATCTGGGTCACAATCTTCATGCTGATCTACTCCCTTTATTAACCCATCAGTAAAAGTCTTTAGAAAATCTAAAAAGGCAGATAAAAACCTATTGATGGTATCCACATTGGGATCAATGTCATGTGCTCTCCTTTCTTCTCCTTCAAGGTCAAGGGAACTGGGTAACTCCAGGTTGATAATGATATCATTCAAAGTTTCTAGAGATAATTCTACAGAATGTGATTGTTTAGATGGTAACATAAGGATGGCTTGTTGAATAAGTTGTAAGTAAGTCTGAAACCTAATTGGGTCATTGAGAGTATCCCCTTGCTCTAGTAAAGCTAACAGAAGTTCTTTAGGATTTCCTACTCCAACTATATATTTCATACATCTCTCACAGGCTTCAAAGAATTCAAAAACATTTGTATGATTGTCTTCTGTTATTCCTTCACTGAGTATTGTCAGTAGTTCCCAGAATTGATCCTCATCTGAGAACTTGTCTTCCAAAATAAACTTCTTCAACCCTATCCAGTCCTTGTAGGTCATGAATTCCTTGATCCATTCTTTAAAGTCTTTATCATCATTTTGCTCCATCATTACTTCAATATTATTAATTAATAAACCTCTGTTATCTAATTCTATATTGATGATCAATCAACCAACAAGTCTGAAACAGAAATAAGACAGCAACCTTGACTTAAGGATAAAAATGAGCTCCAAAAGCAGAAGTCCAAATAAGGAAAAGATTGGGAACTGTTTAACAAACTAACATAATTAAACATGTACATATTGTGCCTGTATACAGAATGTGAATGTTGCAGTTACACTAGAACCCTTTTAAATACAACACCAATTTGTCAAAGCATTTGTTGGAATTAACCAGAAGTTGCTTTTAAAAGGAGCTATTTGTTTTATAAATCTAACATTTGTGAAAAATACCAGGGTTGCAATTAATAGGGTTTTCCACTGTAACACTCAACATTTCCAATGAGAAATGGGCCTTTGCTTGAGATTTTCCAATCCAATGAGAAATGGGCCTTTGCTTGAGATTTTCAACAAGATCACATGATTGTGTGTCAAAAAAAAAAAAAGATTCAGATCAGTCTGTACATCCTTACAGTCTGATCAGTCTTCACCATGAGCTCAGTAGATAGCTGCAGACTCAATACTTCTGTAGATGATCCAGTGAAAAATATTCTAAACTCACTGTGTGGCCATCCTGGCTACTTAGTGTCTGCAGGTCACACACATTATCAGTGTGTAAAATGTTGTAACTGCAGCTATAATAAAGCTGTAGTTAAGACAATTTGCTCGTGCACCTACAACATGTTGAAACATCAAGAAAAGGCTCAAGGCTGCATACTCTTCCAGCCATAGACTACATAGTTTTTGTCAGATGATTTACTGCGTACAATCAAATTACTTTTAGAGTCTCTTTATCCCACTCTAAATTGGACAACAGGGATGTACAATTTCACATAAATTATTGATGAAAATTCATCTTTCTTTTGCATCTTTCTTCTAATTCATCTAAAATTATTTTCCCAACTGATTTTTACAGTGTAAGGACATTTGTTCTTCAACTAAGGTAAACTCTAAACAAAATAAAAATTTCATTTCATTAAATTTGAGTTTGAACATCTAGAATTACTCTACAATAATATTCAATAAAGGTGAAAGAAAAGATATTGATAATTGAAGGTGCTGTCTTATTTCGTTTTCATTTACTAGAAAAACAGAGTAAGTGATTCTCAATTAGAGTACCCAACTTCCCAATTAGGAAAGGTTGATAAATATGAGTCAAAGACAAACAAAAAACCGCCAGTGAACAGCTACTAACACTTTTTTCTCTAATGCTTTCTGATTATTGAGATTTCTCTATGGTTTATCACTTGATATTTCAACCAGTGAAATTATCAAAATGATAAACTCAGTTTTGTAAGATTTAGCGCCGCTTTAGTTCATTTCAAGCTACTGAGCTTAATGACACACTTAGAGACTTCTATCAAAAAATTTTATAATTTGTCTCTTCTTGGCATTAAAGAAATATGATAATTGTTTATTGTGTAAGATTGAATGACCTTTCATTCTGCAAATATATAACTTTTGTTTTTCACTCAGCCAATTCCGAAATGACAAAACTTTATATCGATCCAAATTGAAAAGAATCACAGACAACAATTTAAAGTTTATGAAATTTTAGATTTTTTTACCCTTCTGAGTAGAAAACATTGTAGAAATTTTTTTAAGCAATTTCTACATTTTACACAATGTTTCCCGATTGTTTTTCTCAAGGGAGAATCAAAAAGTGTCGCCGCCATCATAGGGCAGTCGGTAGCGCATCAGACTCCCAATCTCTAATCATAGGATGTCATGGGTTTGATCCCCGGCTGCGGCCCATATCCTTTCCAACATTTGTCTCTCACTGATGGGTGGATAATCGTAAACCTAATTGGGATAGCAGCTGGAGGCTAGGAAAGGATGTAGTGGTAGTACTTGTGTGAGAAATACCAGGAATCGATTGTTAGGTGCTCCAGCCACTGCGATATGACTGAAATACTGTTACAAGTGGCATTAAACTCCATTCAATCAATCAAAAAGTGTCATTGTGTGGGGATCGGTTATACAGGTTTTCTTGCCTCAAAGGGAAAATCTGATTTCAACCCATTCCCACAATATGAAGGTTCTTGACATCCTCCAAGAAAAAACTTTTGAAAACATTTTTGAAAATGAAGAAATTGCTTGTTACAAGCAAGCAATTTCTTCATTATGGACCATATTTTCTACCTGTAATGACAGAGAGGTTTGAAATTCATCAATAAAAAATGTTGTCTCCAATTTCTTAAAATTTTGGACTTGAAATTTTATCGTCTGTTAATGGGTTAATGAAGGATCATTGTTTGTTTCAGTGTATGATTAATTTATCTTTCATTGAGTGAACAACAAAAGCTATATTTTTACAAGTAGTGGAGCCATGAGTGAAAATGAGCTTTATTTGTCCACAAAATGAAAGATAAATTGATCTTACACGTAAAATGAACGACTTTGCTATTTCTTTCATGCAAAAATAGACAAAACATGATCTATTGGGGGTAAAGTCCTAGATCCTTTCGCACATAAATTACATGGCGATCTGAACGTTATCGGTGTGTTTGTTCCCACATACACAATATTCGGTAGCATGCAATTAAGCCTTTCCCACTCAGTGACGCTTTTAGACGCCCCCAAGAAAAAAATCATTAGAAAGCATTGTGGAAAATTAAAGAATTGCTTGTGACAAGCAATTTTTTCATTTTTCACAAGCTTTCTAATGATTTTTTTCGGGGGGTCTAAAATGTTTTCTACCAAGAAATTGGAAAAATCCAAAATTCCATTCACTTTAAAACATCGTCTGCAACTTCTTTCAATATGAGCCAGTCTAAAATTTTGCCAGGGCTGCCGTCATAGCCCAGTCGGTAGCACGTCAGACTCCTTATCTTCAATCATGGGATGTCATGGATTAGATCACTGGCGGCACATATTCAATCCAACATTTGTCTCTCACCAATGGGTGGATAATCGTAAGCCTTTTCCCACTCAATGACACTTTTTGATGCCCTTCAATTAATACAATTGGGAAAACATTGTATGAAATGAAGAAATTGCTTGCAACAATCTTTTCTACCTAGAATGTTGACAAAATCTACATTCAATTTGGACCAGTCTAAAATTTTCCCGTAATCGCCAACTACACATTGTTGTCTGCACCTTCTTTGGATTTGACTGGTCTAATAATTTGTTGTCTACTCTATTAGCATTCTCTTGTATTAACCATAACCATGTGTCAGTTTTTTCCTGACTGCAATATTTAGCCCTCTTTCAAATAATAGGTGGACTTCAAATATTTTATAAGAAAGAGGGCTATGATATTACAGCTAATTTTGCCAAGAACTGCTTTATCTCACCATGTAAGGGTTGTTTAAGAGTGCAAACACTGTAATTCAATGGCTAACCCTTGCTATGCCATGAAAATATCAAAATATAACCTGTAGTCTCATGTATTCGAGCATTTTAAGCCATGAATTTGCACATGCACACTTAAACAATGATAATTCTGTGAACTAAGCTAATAGTAACATATATTCAATTAGAATATTGTAGTATGAAAGAAAAACAGAGTTGTAACAAAATTTGTTATAATAATTACTCTGTATGTGGGTGCATACACTGGTCATGGAGATCCAATTGCAGTCTCCTATAATCGAGAAGCTTGGCAATATACATCTAAGTATCAATACTTGTGGCATTGGTGAAATAGACTCAAAAATGTATATCAAGTTATTTCCTACCAACTTAACCAAGTTTCAGCAAGCGTATACATAACAACAACATTTGCAAGAGGAACATCAAAGCCCTGAAGGGCCCGAGAGTTGCAACAACACACAGACTCCCCGGTATTCATTACTAAACATAAGGCTGTTGGGCCTTGACTGATCAAACGAGATTGATCCATGTAGAGGAGACCAATTCAAGTAAATTCTGTGTAAGTGAGTTCTATCTTTAAAGCCTAGTGTGATTGGATCATGCATTTAGGTAATATTTTCTTACAGTTGACTACATATCACGCAGATTATTTAAAAGAATCATGGATTATCTGAAGTGAATTGTTTTGAAATACAGTTGAATACCTTTATTTTGAACGTCCCTTAGCCTAAGTTCTCTCTATGTCCAAGTTATTCTAAAGTCCCGATATTATTACTTTTTACTTCTATGTATTTGAACCTCCATATGTTGTTCTCTTCATCTTGTGAACTACCGCTACGTCAAATCAATTGCAAAGCCCCATCACTATTGTTTGCACATATTCACACCTCTTTAAGACTAACCTTAATCATAGAGGTCGATATTTGCAATCAACTAAGTTTTTCACACATTTGGACGTGTCAACGCAGTTAAGAGATAAGTGTGTTACAGTATTGGATATCGAGCTAACTTGATTTTTTTTTGTCTGCAATCTGATAACTTGAAAGAATGAGTGAAGTGGAGACAATGTTACAATGGAAAATTCAATGACAAAAGAGGTACCTAATGCCTGTACCACACAGGACTTGTTAGGTCCCGGACCTGGTCTACCAAGGGGAAGGCCAGCAACTTCGACCGAGGGGATGCGCTAAAAGGACATTAACAAAGAAATTGTAATTAAGGCCCCTTTTCCTGTGTTTTCCAAATGTACCTTCCTATAATCAATAGGTTTCATCCTTTTAATCAAAAAATTATTCTGGCCAATTTTCATGAAAATTGAGCCAAAATTGTGGTCTCTAGAGTGTAAATGAAGAAATTGTCATTAAGGCCCCTTTTCCAGTGTTTTCCCAAAGAACCTTCCCATAATCAATAGGGTTCATCCTCGTGCCCTAATAATTATTCTGGCCTAGTTTCATGAAGATTAAGCCTAAATTGTGTCCTCTAGACTTTAAGCAAAGAAATTGTCATTAAGGCCCCTTTTCCTGTGTTTTCCCATAGAACCTTTCCATAATCAATAGGGTTAATCCTAATGACCTGACAATTATTCTGACCAAGTTTCATGAAGATTGAGCCAAAATTGTGGCCTCTAGAGTGTAAACAAAGACATTGTCATTAAGGCCCCTTTTCCTGTGTTTTCCAATAGAATTCTAATAATTCCTAATAATCGATAGGGTTCATCCCCATGATCAAACAATTATTCTGACCAAGTTTCATGAAGATTAAGCCAAAATTGTGGCCTCTAGAGTGTAAACAAAGAAATTGTCATTAAGGCCCCTTTTCCAGTGTTTTCGGAAAGATCCTTCTAATAATCAATAGGGTTCATGTCTATGACCTAATAATTATTCTGGCAAAGTTTCATGATAATAGAGCCATATTTGTGGCCTCTAGAGTGTAAACAAAGAAATTGTCATTAAGGCCCCTTTTCCTGTGTTTTCAAATACAATCCACCGATAATCAATAGGGTTCATCCTCATGACCTAACAATTATTCAGACCAAGTTTCATGAAGATTGGGTCAAAACTGTAGCCTTTAGAGTGTAATCACTTCAATTGTTGACGCCGCACGACAGACATTCAACGATCACAAAAGCTCACCATGAGCATGTTGTGCTCAGGTGAGCTAAAAACTAAAAAAGCCTAAACAAAACTTTAGCTACGAGTGATAATAATAAGAATACTAATAAAAGAAATTACAATAAATACAACGTCGTTATATCTTTTGTTCGATTAGATAATCATACTTGTTCAAATCATTTTGTGGCCTTATTTACCTACAGTATTTTTTCTACCATTTTGGTCGAACATGGAAAATCTTTGACTATCTACACATTGAACTATCTATACATCGAAGTTTTCTCATAAAGTCCCCTGAACTTCGAGGTATTGGTATTCGACTGAATGAATATTTTTTCCACTATTCATAGACATCAGAGCATATTTCTTTTCAGTGTTGCACAAGCTCTGGAAAGCAGTTTTATACTGTCTTAGCAAATCCAGAGGACTGAATTAATTGGGTAGAAAGTAACTCCTTGTTGTATAAATCTGGTTTCTGTTTCTCATCAGAGGTACTTTTAGTGCTTTGATTATACAAATTAATGAACTTCAAATCCAAGCTGAATTTTGAAATGAATACTAAAATAAACCTCAATCCAGATAAACAGACTGTACATATCATCTAGGAAAAAACTAAATGGGTTTTGGTCGAACATTTTTGAACATGGATGATTTGATCAAAATAATCTTATCTCTTCTTCATAAGGGTTTATAACCAAAAGATTATGGGTATCTACAGAAAAATATGTCTCAATTCGCTTGGACTTCAAAGTTGAAAATATTTCAAACATGTTTTTGCTAATATTGCATGCAACGCAAGGGTTGGCACGAGAATGACAGAAACTGGTTTGAAAAATGATTTGAATAAATTTGGGAAAGCAGGACAGTACCGGTCCCAGGCTGTTACACAAATTTTGTACAAGAGCAATCATTCTTTTAACCTTAAAATGTCAAACAGAAAAAGAGTAGCAGAAATTGCAGTAAAGAGCTCTTGAGAAAACCAGAGGTGCGTTCTTTTCGTCGAGATTCTTATGATTCTTATTTAGACTTTTAAGATATAGCAATCTTTAGATTAAGATTTTTAAGCGGCTAAATAAGAATCTTAAGATTTCTTAATGAGGAATTTAAGCGTATTCGGCATTGGCTTAAATGAGTAGCCTTGACGACATCGAATCTTTTCACTTAATATAACATAATTTGTTCTTGAAAACGCCTCAAAAATCTTATTTAGCAGGATTTTTCATCTCAACAAAAAGAACACACCTCAGACCTAATTTGGCGTTTTGATCCATCTTGTCCATACATCAAATCAGCCTTTCAAAGATATGTCATTAATCTAGGAGACAATCATTGCCTCGAGGATTAAAGCCTGTACTTCTAACAAACTAATCTCTATCAATTGTCTCAAAATCGAACAATAATTTGAATTTAAATCTGAAATCAACATTCTCGTTAAGTACCAATGCAGGATATCAAAAATGTGCATGTGTCATACACCAAAAAGGTGTTGATAATAACCTGCATTCAGTAGGTTATATAGCGCTGTTAGGTCTGACCCCTTGTATTTGATTTCACAAACAATTCCACAAAATCAATATCTTATACATTGGTGTTAGCATATATGATAAAGCTTTCTTAAGAGAGAAACGTGTAGCAATAAGTTTTACTTGATTTACATTTTAAAAATTTTGTCACTCTGCAAACAGCAGACATGATTTAGTTCAAGCAAAATTTAACCTAATTTTAATACTTTATCATTTAGGTTTAATAATATTTTCCCTTGAAAGTGCGAAATTAATCGGGTGCGAACGAATAAGCAATTGAGTACTACGCAACGTTACAGAGGTGCGAGCCACAGTACAAACTGCCCTGAAACAAAGCAAATAGACTCTCAGCATTTCTTACTTTCAATTAAATACCTACCAATTTCACGAAAGAATTTGCAAGATAGCGTTATTTTTCTCAGAGCAACTGCCATTTTATTAGTTGTTGTTGTAACAGTGGGGTATATAAAAACGCAATGAAGGGGTATGGAATGAATCGAAACGAAAATTTCTGCCGGCACTTAATCTGCTTTAGTTATATTGTGATATTTTGAAAAGCTTTACTGTCTATATCTGTATATATACGTTGTAGAATCCTTTGAAGCCGTCTATACAATATACATGTGTGTGTGGTTCCATATTATTGACACTCGTTTTTGAGGGCCGTTTGATAAGCCTCAAACGAGCCTGCAGGCACTGTTGCATAAGGTGGGCGGTTTCACTTGATAGTGGTGTCTACACATACATATGTATTGAATTGTTTGCTTGTGGGTATGACTGCTGGTGCTATAATTTTTCCACGATGATTGTGCTGACGTAATCAGGGGTAGGTATAAAAAGCTGACCAACTCACTGCTGACCAGCTGACTGCTGACCAGCTGACCAATAAGGTATAAAAAGCTGACCAGTATTTTGCTGACCACTTATTTCACCACTTATTTAAGCTCCTTAGCCCACCATTAATCCTGCTTAAAAAGATGAAAAACCTCTTTTCCCAACAGACAAAAAATATGAAAAAATATTCAAATTATGGAGAAAAAATTAAATGTTTTAAAGAAAATATGATAATCTTCACATTACCATTAGTTATATTGTATTTATTTTTTTTATTTTTTTTATATATTAACTTGTATCCATTTATGAATCATAATTGGAAATGGTATTAAATTCCGAAATAACAATTTAAAAGAAAATAGAAATTACTATTTCAAAAATACTATGAACATGTTGAAGGATTTATAGCAGCTAATCAGTTTCTTGACCAAGAAAAAAATATTTCCTATTCAATCATGGTAGCCTATTAAGATGATTAGTTGCTTCCTCATTTGATTATCAATTTGTTGTCAGTATGTACTAACAAAACAGCTTTTAATACATATGCATTGTGTTCATTCATGTTTTCATTTTTTTTAAACTATAATTTTTTTAATTTTGACATTCTTTTTCAGAATTGGAGAAGAAAAAGAATATCTATAATTTGAAGGCTTTGCATTTTCTATCATTTTCATTCTAGTCATTAAGCAATTTCCTTATAAAATTTCATGATCATCAATATAGGAATATAATGAAAATGATTTTTCAAAAAAAATCAAACCAGCAACCTTTGAAACATTAAAAAATAAACATGTTCTGCTGGTCTATGAATAAAACATTTACACAACTTCTTCATTTTACACAATGTTTTCTAAATTGTTTTTCTTTGAGGGGAGTCAAATAGCATCATTGTGATGGAATGGCTTAGGCTGAAAAACAATTCCCATGATCTATCTTACAGTCAATCTTAATTGCATACCAATCATGCTGACCACATTTTTTCATTCTTTGCTGAACACATTTTTTAAAATTGCTAACAGATCTTTCTAACAGCATTTTTTTTTTCTCATATTTTTTGACAAATCTTGATGACCACAATTTATCACATTTGCTGAATAATATTCTTAGAATAGCTTGCAAATCTAGCTGACTTCAAAGACCTTGTTTAATCCTTTCCAATTCAATCCCTGTTTTTTGATTTCCTGTGGTTTTATACTTGATAAAACATTGTGGAAAAAGAAGAATTTGCTTCTAACAAGCAATTTCTTCTTTTTCCACAATATTTTCTACCCTACTAATTAATTGTTTTTCAAACAAAAAACGACTTTAAATTGTCGTTTGCAAAACCTTTGAATTTGGACAGGTCTAACATTTTGAAAAACAGTAAAGGTATAAGGAATGTTGTGTGTTTGACTCCTACTGATAAGCTTATTGCCTTATCTTTTTATCACACCAGGGGGGGTTAAACATCTTGTGTATTCCATTGCTCATCATGGTCAATATTGGTCAATATTATGCAATAGCTGCACCTTTGCTTTTATACAGGTGACACTTTGATAGAAAATCTGAGTAAATTTTTAATAAATGTTGTTTGTTTGTATTTAATTTTAATAAATGGTGGATCATGTTCATTGTCAAATTCTTGTAAGCCTAACTCCTTCTACAATTATTGAGGGGTTTCAATGAAATTTTCACTAAATATTTGTCATCATATGATCTAGTACATGTTATCAGCATTTTGTGATTTAATGCTACCCCATGTCCAAATTCTTGTTTGCACAACTACTATTACAACTTGTAATGGATTATGATAAAAAAATTGCGTGCTAGCAAATAAATGTATTATCAGGGTTTTGTTGTTCCATTTGTTATCATGCAAAAAACAAGACTAATTGTCTAAATTCTTGTTTGCAAAACTAGTCCTACGCTACTTGATAGACTTTGATAAAGCCACTGAAAACCTGGTTTATTGCCATTTCTATCTTTTCATTATAACTACCAATATGGTGATGGTTTTAATAACCTATTTCAAATCACAAAAAATAAGATTGTACAAACCCAAAAAATTTGGTATATTAAACTCCAAAAATGATTCTTTGACTTGATTTTCTTGGGGCAGATAAAATTGAGAATAAAAGAGAAATGATGATTGGTCTGATTTTCAAGCTTTTATCTCAATAGTTCATCTTTTCTCTTAGTGAATAAGAAAAAATATTTTGATTTGTAAATAAGTCAAAATGATAAGGAAAAAATTGAAACTTGTTTATCCTTGGACCGAAAATAATGAAAAGGAAAAAAAGTATTTGCTGCTAGTTTTTTTCCTTTCACCTCAATGTGTCTAGAAGCTGCAAGTTTTGCATCTCTTTCAAAAACAACAACAAAACAAACTGCTACTTAGGTTTATTCCTGAATGTTGCATTATCTCCTATTTCCACACGTCAGTGTAAATTTAAATGTTGAGAAAGATCATGCAACCATTTATTCTACAACTTGCTTTTTAAGTCTTGAATTCTTTTTAACACTTTCCTGTTCAATCCCAGAGTTTTGTCTTCCTGAGATACAGCCATTATCAACATCACGAAAAGACACACAACCACACCTGATAAATTCTGATGTTTCAAAGTAGGGCAATGATAATGAATCACATTAAATTGAATTTAAGTGAATTAAGTCTATTTAACACAAAGAACGAATATTTATTGAGAAATTATTGTGTAATTTTAAATTGCTGTAAATTCATTATCAAGGCAAGAATAACAATTGACCTCAGGACACTTTTTTTAAATACTTGATTTGTATACAATATGATTCCAAAAAGATTTCTTTTTGGAGGAGAATCACATGTACAAACACAAAGAACGGCAAAGAGAAGGTGATAAAATCAGTCTTGATTGATATTGGTCAAATATAAAATCCAATTACTAAACGATCCAGCTTTTTATAGACTTAAAGAAAATTGTGTGGGAAAAGGATAAATTGCTTGAAATATATCATTTTCTCACAATAGATTAGACCTTATTTAGAACTTATATTCCAATTCTAGGCTAGCAAAATAAGAGATGTTGTCTGCAGCTTCTTTAACTTTTGACCAGTCTATAAATTTGATGTCTGGTATAGGGTTAAAAAACATTGTTAGTAGAAATTTAATATAAAGACTTTTCATATTTAGGGTGAGAATAGTTGAGTTGAAACAGATTCCTTCATTTTCCACCAAATAAAAAAGGGTTTTTGTCAGCATGGGTTAAATCTGAAAATTTCACTTTCAGGTTAATAGGTTGCACTTTTAACCCTTTAACATATTACAAAAAATTTAGACGTATCCAAATTAAATAGACAACAATTTAAAGTTGGTTTATTTGAAAATTAATCATGCAGTAGGTAGGGTATTGTGGAAAAAAGGGTAACTTGCTTGTTATGATTAATTTCTTCTGTTTCCACAATGTTTTCTCAAACATAAATTAAAGGGACGTAATAAAACAGGGATTGAATAGGAGAGAGTTAACCCATTCCCAATCATTTCTATCTTTTTGGTCTTACAGCAAAACTATTGAGAAAAAATTGTTGAAAATGAAGAAATTGCTTTTCACAATCAATTTCTTCATTTTTTCACAATGTTTTATATCACAAAAGACCAATGTTATTAAAACACTATCACCTGAAAATATTGTCAGCAAATTCTTTCAACTTGGACCAGTCTAAACATTTTTGTCGAAATGGGAATATTGATTGAATGGGGTTTAACACCGCTTTAAACAGTATTTCAGTCATATTGCGTAGGCTGGAGCACCTAACAATTGATTCCTGGTATTTCTTACA
Source organism: Fragum fragum (assembly GCA_946902895.1). Taxonomy (NCBI): domain Eukaryota; kingdom Metazoa; phylum Mollusca; class Bivalvia; order Cardiida; family Cardiidae; genus Fragum; species Fragum fragum. Next base: position 49,696,647 of record OX336373.1, on the reverse strand, counting down.
TCAGTACTACCACTACATCCTTTCCTAGCCTCGAGCTGCTTTCCCACTTAGGTTTAAGATTATTGGTGAGAGACAAATGTCTGAAAGAATGTCCCGCTGCCGGGGATCTAACCCATGACATCCTGTGATTGAAGATTAGAAGTCTGACGAGCTACCAACTGCTCTATGCTGGCAGCTCGAAATGGGTATAAGGAGATGACTGAAATTTATGATTTCAAAATGTATGCCTCTTGGATTTCTTCGTAAATAATATTAACTCATTCCCACAGGAACAATGTTTAGACTGGTTGAAGAAGTTGAAGACAACAATATGAAGCTAGTGACATCTAAAAAAATTTTTGGGGTAGAACACAATGTGAAAATTGAAGAAAATAAAGCGATTTCTTTATTTTCCACATTCTTTTCCCAAACTATTGTCTTGAAAGACCTAAAAAGGCATAAAAGGCAGGAATGTGTTTACGTGGTTGAGTGGACATGTTAATATAATTAGAAATAGAGACATAAAGATGAAGTCACAGGAATAAAGTTAGAAAAGAATTAGAGGTAGACACAAAAAGAAAATAAAGATTTTAATCTTTATGTAAAATTGTTGAATCATTTGAGTAACATTGAAAGAAAAGGAATATATATTTGTAACAAATAATTTTCTTCTTTAGCCCCAATATTCTCCTTGAATTCATTCTTCAGAATTTTAGTAAAAAAAGAAATCAAGTAAGAGTTTGAGAAGTTTTCTTTCACATGAAAACACATATTCAACCCATTCCCACACAATGATGCTTTAGTCGCCCCTGAAAGCTTTGGAAAACATTGTGGAGAAAGAAGAAATTGCTTGTTTTCTACCCTAATAGACAAAGATTTTGAAGATTTCATCAACTTAAATTTGTCATCTGCAAATTCTATGAATTTGGACAGGTCCAAAATATCTTCGTTTGGGAATGGGTTATAAAAAAAACATAATTCACATAGGCCTACTCCCATTACTGTGCCTTTTCCAAACTTGACATTTAGAGAAGCATTGAGAACTCAGTGCTTTTATGAGAAAGATTGTCTAGATCACTTTTATACCAAACCAGGAGTATATCTCTATGCAAAAATTGTTATTAATATTTGTTAAAAATTATTCCATTGTGAAAAAATTATATACTTTTTTCTAATCTAAAAAAGTATTTTTCTACAAAAAAAAAGTTATAAAACAGGGAGGGGAAATAATCACATTAAGAAATGTCCATTGTTCAGCAAATTATTGTGAGTACAGGTACATATGAATGTCATAAGGTCATTCATTATATTCTTCAAATTCAGACATTAACCCACTTCCACACAAGCCCTTCTTTTAACCATCCTCAACAAAAAACCTTGGAAAACATTGTGGACATAGAAGAAACTGCTTGCATCAAGCAATTTCTTCAATGTCCACAATGTTTCTACCCAAAAAGACAAACAATTTTAGAATTTCATCACCTTAAAATTGTTGTCTGCATCTTCCTTGAATTTGGATCAGTCTAAAATATTCTTGTGTGGGAATGGGTTAATAGAATGGGAAAGGATGTTCATATCACTGAACATTTTTAGTGCGAAGGGTTTTCTGATAATCAGGGAATGGTGTTTATTTCTAGCTTGAAGGTGTCGGCTCCAATGACATAACTGACCAATAATATTGTAACATTGCTCAAAGTGCACTCTGATTGGCTTATTGGATTTGACTGACAAGTCCCTTCACTCTAAAGAACAAATAGCATGCAATGCTCTTTTCCTATTTTACCCATTACCAGACAGAAATCTTTTAGATTGGTCCAAATTGAAAGGAGTTGCAGATGACAATTTTAAGCTTATGATATTCTACATTTTATCAATCTCTAGGTAGAGAACAATGTGAAAAATGAACAAATTGCTTATTGCAAGTATGTCTTCATTTTAAACAATGTATTCCCAATATTGAACATTTGTATTTCTTGAGGCACACCAAAAATCATGATTGTGAGGGAACGGGTGAAATAGCTTATAATTTCATAACTCTGTTTTTTGACTAATTATTTTCTTTCCTTTTTTTTGTTGTTAATTGTACCTGTGCTAATTTAAGAGAGAGAAATGGAATGAGAGAGAGAAGGGGAGAAAGACAGAGAGAGGAGGGGGGGGGGGGCTTTGACTGGTTGTTTGGTACAACAGTGTAGTATCATTGCTTATGTCTTAATCCCATATTTGGACTCAATGAAGAAAATTAGTCTTAAAAAATGAAGGAAAAAACATTTGTAACCTTGTTTTACAATGTTACTTCTATCCATAAATTTTACTAATAAAGTAGTGACCTTTCAGGACCAGTCTTAAAACTGTTTTCTAGTAATGCATTTATTAAATCACAGTGGCGTCAAATCAGTTTGTACACATTTGAATGCCAAGGGCAGGCCCCCATACACATTTTCACCAGATTAAGTATGATGTCATTAACCTTTCATTGATTCTTGACTTACCTAGAGAATAAACATGTCATACAGCACATCTTTTTGATTGGACAAGAGATGTTAATTGCCAGTTGACCATAAGTTTTGTTAACTTGAATTATGCTATATCTATATTGTCATTTGATTCTGATAAATTGCATCAGTCATGTTTGGAGTCAAATATAAAATAAAAAATGAATGAAAAAAAAATTGAATGGATAATGCATGAATATTTTTTCTCTAATTTGGATATTGGAAAAATAAATCTTGGGTAAGGTAACTGTTCTGAATTGTTCAACAAATAAGACAAACTTATCCTCATAGAAGAGGTAATCAAGATAATTTTGATAAGAGATAATCGGTCAGCAAGTCTTGTCTGTAGTTTTCTTCATTTAACTCTGGTCAGCAGATTAATTGATTAACCCATTACCAGACGGCAAACTTTAAGACTGGTTCAAATTGAAAGGCATTACAGGCGACAATTAAAAGTTAAGGAAATTTTAGATGTTTCATTTAGGGTAGAAAACATTTTGGAAAATGAAGCAATTTGTTGCTGCAAGTAATTTCTTAATTTTCCACAATGTTTTTCAAATTGTTTTTCTGGAGGGGCGTCGAAAGGCGTCATTGTGTGTGAATGGGTTAATCCGTTCCCACACAGTAAAATTTTAGACCAGTCTAAATTGAAAGAAGTTGCAGACAACAAAGTTTATGAAAATATAGATTGTTCAACTTTCTTGATAGAAAACATTGTGTGAATGAAGAAATTGCTTGTTACAAGCAATTTCTTCATTTTAGACAATGTTTTTCAAATCATTTTTACAGAGGGGCGTCCGAAAGCGTCAGTGTGGGATTGGGTTAATGAGTGGGGTCAGTCGTTTTACTCTGATCAGCAAATTTGGTAAGCAGATCATTTGTCAACTGGTCAGCAATTCTGGTCAGAAATTTAGTTAATCACCAAAATATTTGGTCTGAAAGTTTGATCAGAAATGTTTATTGGTCAGCAAATTTTGTCACCAGATATTTTGTCAACAATTTTTTATTGGTCAACAAATTCAGTCAGCAAGTCTGGTCAGTTGATTGTTCAGCATATTATTAGGTCAGCAGGACTGGTCAGCTATTTTACATTGGTCAGCAAACCTTGTTACCATGTTTTTTGGTCAGCAAGGGAGGTCAGAAATTTCATTGGTCATCAGAATAATTGTCGAGAAAGTCCAGTCAGCAATTTTCATTGATCATCAAATATTTGGTCAGCAAGTCTGGTCAGCAGTTTTACATTGGTAATCGCAAATTATTTCATTATCAAGACTGGTCTGCAATTTGTACTGGAAAAAGTCTGGTCAGCCCATTTACATTGGTCAGCAAATCTTGTTAGCATATTATTTTGTCAGAAATTTTTGATGATCAGCATGGCTAGATAGCAACTTTAATGTGTCATTAAATTTGGTCAACAAGTCTAGTCAGCAAATTTTATTGGTCAGCAAGTCTGGTCAGTTTATTTGTTCAGCATATTAAAAGGTCAGCAGGGCTGGTCAGCTGTTTTACAACAGTCAGCAAATCTTGTTTGCTATCTTTTTGGTCAGGAAGTCAGGTCAGAAATTTCATTGGTCAGCAAATTTGGTCAACAGATTTATTGTTCAGCAAGTCTTAGTTAGCAATTTAAGCCCAGCAAGTTTGGTCAGCATATTATTTAGTCAGAAAGGTCTGGTCAGCTTTTTTACATTGGTCAGCATTTGGTTATCAAGTCTAGTTAGGGATTTTCATTGCTCAGCAAATTTTGTCAACTGATATTTTGTAGCTAGTCTGGTCAGCAATTTAACACTGGTCAGCAAATTCAGTCAGCTTATTTATCCATAATTGAGTCCAGTCAGCCATTTGTATTGGTCAGCAAATTAGGTGAGCATGTTATTTAGTCAGGAAAGTCTGGTCAGCTTTTTTACATTTGTCAGTGATTCTGGTCAGCAGATTGTTTGGTCAGCAAGTTGAGTCAGCCATTTTTATTGGTCAACAAATTTGGTTAGCAATTCTGGTCAGCTAATTTGGTCAGCATATCATTAAGTCAGCAGAGCTGATAATCAAGTCTACATAGTGATTTTCATTGCTCAGCAAATTTTGTCAACTGATATTCTGTAGCTAATCTGGTCAGTAATTTCACACTAGTCAGCAAATTCAGTCAGAATATTAATTTATAGTTGAGTCTGGTCAGCAATTTGTATTGGTCAGCAAATTTGGTCAGCATATTATCTAGTCAGCAAAGTCTGGTCAGCTTTTTTACATTTGTCAGCGAATCTGGTCAGCAGATTATTTTATCAGCAAGTTTAGTCAGCCATTTTAATTGGTCAGCAAATTTGGTTAGCAAGTCTGGCCAGCTAATTTTGTCAGCATATCATTAGGTCAGCAGGACTGATTATCAAGTCTAGTGAGTGATTTTCAATGATCGGCAAATGTTGTCAAGTGATATTTTTTAGCTAGTCTGGTCAGCAATTCAACACTGGTCAGCAAATTCAGTCAGCTTATTAATTCATAATTGAGTCCAGTCAGCAATTTGAATTGGTCAGCAAATTTAGTCAGCATATTATTAAGTCAGCAAAGTCTGGTCAGCTATTTTACATTGGTCAGTGAATCTGGTAGTCAGATTATTTGATCAGTAAGTTTAGTCAGCCATTTTTATTGGTCAGCAAGTCTGGTCAGCTAATTTTGTCAGCATATCATTAGGATAGCAGAACTGATAATCAAGTCTAGTGAGTGATTTTCATTGCTCAGCAAATTTTGTTCACTGATATTTTGTAGCTAGTCTGGTCAGCAATTTAACACTGGTCAGCTAATTCAGTCAGCATATTAATTCATAATCAAGTCTGGTCAGCAATTTGTATTGGTCATCAAATTTGGTCAGCATATTATTTAATCATCAAAATCTGGTCAGCTTTTTTACATTTGTCAGTGAATCTGGTCAGCTGATTGTTTGGTCAACAAGCTTAGTCAGCAATTTTTTAATAGTCAGCAAATTTGGTTAGGAATTCTGGTCAGCTCATTTGGTCAGCATATCATTAGATCAGCTTGGCTGATAATCAAGTCTAGTAAGTGATTTTTATTGCTCAGCAACTTTTGTCAACTGATATTTTGTATCTAGTCTGGTCAGCAATTTAACACTGGTCTGCAAATTCAGTCAGTATATTAATTCATAATTGAGTCTGGTCAGCAAATTAGGTCAGCATGTTATTCAGTCAGCAAAATCTGGTCAGCTATTTAACATTTGTCAGTGAATCTGGTCAGCAAGTTAATTCAGCCATTTTAGGGTAAAAACATTGTGAAAAAAGGAGAAACTGTTAGAAACAATTTCTCCTTTGTATACAATGTTTCTTATAATTGTACTTTGACAATATATATCAGTAGAGGAACATTTGGTTATCAGCTAACCTATTACTACACATTACCATAGATAACAATTATGGAAAAAGGGAAATTATTATAACTACCATTTTCCCCTTTTCATACAATGTTTTCAATTCTATATGGTACTTGTACTTGTTTTTTATTCATGTTTTTAGTATAATCTATGCAGCATCTTGCATTTTGGACCACTCTTCAAAATTTGTTGTCTGGATTGATAATGAATATAAATGGCTAAAATTTGAATTTGTACATAGATAACTTGTTTTAAGGTTTAAAAACAATAAATTGATAATTCATACCATGTGCATGTATATCAAAGTCAATGAACAACAGATTTGGAAAAGTTTAATAAAGAAGTATTCAAATGTCATTTCAAACAAAGAAAAAGGATATATTAAGAACAACAACAACAACAAAAAATTAAAGGTTTTTATTAAGTTGCTAGAATATTTCTAAAAATTCTTTTACTTTATTTCAAAAATTCTTTTAGTTTACAAAAACTACTTTTCCCCCAAAAAAAACAAGATTTAAAAATTTCCTTGAAACAACCTATAAAGAATTTACATAATTGTACCATTACTTCTTGTGTCAAAATATTATACATAAAATAATATAGCATAAAGGGTTGGTGAAGGAGTTAAAATAAGTGGTGAAATAAGTGGTCAGCAATTTACTGGTCAGCTTTTTATACCCAATGGTCAGCCAGTCAGCTGGTCAGCAGTCAGCGGTCAGCAGTCAGCTTTTTATACTTACCCCGTAATCAGTGTATTTCTTTGTTCTAATCGACATTTTAGCTTTTGGAAGTGAGAAACTTTTATCCTGGCAGGAGCGGTACCAACCTATCAACTTCTATTATTAAGCGTTTTTCTGCTTTTATACCATATCGGGGAATTTGTAGTATCGGTTAATTCCGGTCGTATTCGGAATGCTCGGAGTGAGCCGAGTTTCGGTGAAGGTCATTGGTATAATTGACCTTAATTAAAGATAATGAGAGAATAATAGCACAAATGAACAAAATGCAGTGTGAAAAGGATAGATTGAACGACTCCATTTTAGACTTGCAATCTCGATCTATGCGAGATAATTTGCTTTTTTACGGTTTTGCGGAGTGTAAGGATAGGGATGAGCGCACCGAAGAAGACTGCGAGCAGAAAGTTCGAGCCTTCTGCGAGGAACAGCTGGCTATTGATATGACAGAAGTAAAAATCGATCGAGCGCATAGGATCGGTCGATATTACGCTGATAATACTAGGCCAATAGTGGTGAAATTTAATTTTTACCAAGACAAGATGAAAATTAAACAAGCTGGTTACACAAAATTAAAGGATTCGTCGTTCGGGGTTGGTGAACAATACCCTCGAGAAATACAGGAGCGTAGAAAGCAGTTATATCCCGTTATGAAAAGTGCTAAAGACGCAGGTCATCGCGTAGTATTGTCGTACGACAAATTATATATCAATGGGCAGTTATATAAGCCAATTAGTGTTGACCCTATTCAGTCGATGACTGCTGCAACCCAGACTGGCTAGGCCAGTGGCATTCGGCATATTTCTTTCCTCCAATGGAACGTAAATGGGATATCACAAAAAATCGAAGATGTCGATTTTCAAAAATATATCTCTGAGTATGATTTACTCTTATTTTCCGAAACGTGGCACACACAGCGAAATATACCAAACTTACAATTAAAAGGTTTTCAATGTTTCAGCTGTCATCGACTGAGAGGGAATAAGCGTGCGAAAAGGAATAGTGGTGGTTTAATCATTTTCTATAAAGAGTGGTTAACGGGTAAAATAGAGCTAGTAAAAACAGATAACAGGGGTATCTTGTGGTTTAAGTTGAAAAGTGAGTTCTTCGATTTTGGAAGGGACAAATACATTTGTTTATCATATATACCACCTGAAGATTCGAGTGTTTATAAAAACCAAAATTCGAGCTTATTTCAATTTGATTTTTTCGAACAATTATCGAACGATGTGCTACTATACAGAGATAATGGTGACATTTTGTTATGCGGCGATTTTAATGCCAGAACCGGGACAAGGGCTGATTATACAGCAAACTTAAATCTCGATCGGTTTGTAGGTACTCTGCCGCAAGAAATATTGTATAATCCACCAGACCGTAAGTCACATGACACATTCGTGAATAATTACGGTAACAAATTACTGACTTTTTGTAAAGATCATGAACTGTTGATTGCTAACGGTAGACTTGATGACGGCCAGTGCACATACTATACTATAAAACGTAATGTGACTGGTTCTAGTCTAGTAGATTATTTATTGGTTGATAAAAGTTGTTTAAATATTATACTTAATTTTGAGGTGTTGGACTTGAACGAATACTCGGACCATTGTGCGGTCGAGTACTCGATCGAGACCAACGCAGCGAAGTTCGATCATTGTAATTTTTTTCCTGATGTAGAAATAGTAAATGAAAAGATTATCTGGAACAATGAGAATGTTGTAACTTTTCAACAATTATTGTCGGAAAATGAAAACATTTTCGAAAACATTTCTTCGAAAACGACAACAGGGGAAATTACGATAGATGAATCGATCAACAGTATTAGTAATTTGTTACATGATTTATCAAAACGGGTTTTCGGTAAAACATTTAGAAAATCATACAAATGTAATAAACAGCAGCTATCAAAAAATCCCTGGTTCAATCAAGACTGCAAAAATGCAAGGGCTGAATTTTTTAAAAAGAAAAAGCAATTTAAAACAACGAAATCTAATAATGACAAAACAGATTTTTTGAATGCTAGAAATCATTACGCTTATACAAGAAGAAAAGCAAAATTAATGTACCAAAGGAAAGAAGGTGATAGAATTTGTCAACTAAGTACTAGAAATACCCGGACATTTTGGAAAAATGTTAAAAGGTTAAACAAAAATTCTGCGACTAACATTCCGGTGTCAGCACAGGAATTTGTTCAGCATTTTAATAATATATCGAATAATTTTGGTACAGAATCAGAAAATATAAACGAAACTATTGATTTACCGGATATAAATATTGAGGAACTAGATCGACCCTTTACTGCAGAGGAAATTTCTAAAACTATATCCGAACTAAATCGCAATAAGAGTCCTGGATTTGACAATATTTTACCTGAATGTTTTATTGATAGCAAACAATTCATTGCACCGTACTTATGTAACATTTTTAACAAAATATATGATACGGGCGTATATCCCGAGGCATGGACAAAAGGGATCATTGTTCCCATCTTTAAGAAGGGTGAAAGAAATAATCCTTCGAATTACCGTGGGATAACACTTGTAAGTTCACTGGCAAAAATTTTCTCATTGTGCCTTAGAAATAGACTAAATAAATATTGTGAGAATAATGAAATTTTAACAGACTTGCAATTTGGTTTTACAGATAAAAAAAGTACCGTTGATTGTATTTATATTCTCCATTGTTTGATCCAAAGGGTTTTATCATTTAACAAACCATTATTTTGTGCTTTTATTGACTATGAAAAATGTTTTGACACAATCAACAGAGAGTATTTGATACAAAAATTAATCTCATCTGGTTTAAGTTGTAAGTTAATTCGTTTGGTCAAATCACTATATGACAAGGTGAAAGCGTGTATCCGAGTATCTAGTAACTCGAATCTCTCTGAATTCATAGATATAGCGGTTGGGTTGAAACAAGGAGAGCCCTTATCTCCCCTGCTCTTCATCCTATTTGTCAATGACATTAGCAGTTCTTTGAATTTAGAAAACATTAGCCAAAATGATATAGATCATTTATCAATTTATTTACTCATGTTTGCAGACGATATGGTTCTCTTTACAACGGATAAAAACAGTTTAGAACATTTGCTCAACGACATTTCGAATTATGCGAGTCAGTGGGGATTGAAAATTAATGTTGACAAAAGTAAAATTTGCATTTTTGAAAAACGAAGGAGAAATCATGATTTTGTTTGGAAAATTTATGATGAAGAGTTAGAAATTGTTGATAACTTTTGCTACCTAGGTATAAAATTTACAAAAAATGGACTATTTAAGGAGGCTATATCAGCACTCCACGATCAAGCAAATAAAGCAATGATGAACCTTTTCCAAATATTTAAGAAAACAAAATTTGACATTAAAACTAAATTACTTTTATTTGATAGATTGGTGACTCCTATATTACTATATGCTGCGGAGATTTGGGGAATTTACGGCATGATGCAGGTAGATAAATTACATCTAAAATTTTGTAAGAACATTCTTGGTGTAAGAACGCAAACGCCAAACTTCGCCGTGTATGGTGAATTAGGCAGATATCCTCTATATATTATAGCAAAAGAGCGGGCAATAAAATGTTGGATTAAAGTTAAAAGTAGTAATGAAAGTCTTATGTCTCGTGTATATAATGAACAGAACTTGATAGCAAATAGATCGAATTATTTTTGGGTAAACAAGATCTCTGAGACTTTGAATAATGCAGGTTTAGCATATCTGTCACAGAAAAACAATATAAGTAACGCGGATTTTAAATTAATACAGAGTCGTTTAAGGGATCAATTTAAACAGGAATGGAAAAGTTTTATTTGTAACTCTTCTAAGTTAGAATACTATTGTAAATTTAAAGAACTTTTTGAATTTGAGTCTTATCTACAAAATTTGAAAAATGACGAGTTAAGAAAGAATCTTACTAAATTTAGATTAGGATCTCACAAACTTGAAATTGAAGTTGGAAGAATTAATAGAGTAAATAGAAACCAAAGAATATGTAAATTTTGTGACCTCGCTGTTATAGAAACAGAATATCATTTTCTATATATTTGCAGTGGATTTAGTGATATCAGGTCGAAGTACATTCCATGCGCTAGGCCCGATGTCAATAAATTCATTCGCACAATGGCTTCTAAAAACAAAAAAGTACAAATTAATACAGCAAAGTATTTGAAGGAATCCTTTTCTAAAAGAGATACATGTTGAAATTCAGATTCCTAACTTAACACGAATGTTTGACCAGTCCAAAATGTACTAATATGATTTTTTTTTTTTTTGATAATATATATATATATCTTTACTTTCATATGAATGTTTGAAATGTTATGTTGTTGGTAAAACACTTGTATGTAAGCATAGTGCGTCATTGCCATATTTCCATGCAATATTGTAAATGGCCAATGGCATATTTTTTTGCCGAATGCCTTTCAATAAAGTTTTTGAGTTGAGTTGAGGTATAAAGGTGTCGGGTCAAAAAGTCCAGTGTCAGAAAGGCCCGGTCCAAAAAGGCCCACTTTTAAAACTGACCAAAAAGGCCCGGTCCAAAAAGGCCAAAATCAGAAAGGCCCACTATCAAATTTGACCAAAAAGGCCCACTAAACTATCTTAAACATTTGACATTATTTTGACTATGGGCATATGCATTTCTTTTGTTTAATTTTAAACTGACTTAAAATTGATCAGTGTAAAACAAAACACTTTTCAGTATGAATTAAAGAATGGAACTTTTATGTTTAGTACCTGTATTGAAAGGTGTTGGCATAAAGAACCAAATATGATAAGTATATCGATAGAGTATGGTTGCTTCTGAAATGCAGTTTCTTTCATTTTCCAAATGTTTTTCTGTCATCATAGCAATGTTTCTGGAAACCAAGGTGTTGTTAAAAGTATGCTGTGCGGTATATATCATTGTTGTCTAATGATGGATCATTTGAGCAAGTCCATAAAATATCATGCTCATGAGTGGTAGGATGAGATGATAAAATAAAAATACTGCTTGATATATATATACTTCTAACAGTTGAGTTAAATACCTGTATAATCAGACTGACTTGCTATTCTCTTACATATATGTAGGCTTTTTTGGAATTGGCCTTTCTGGTCAGTTTTGAAAGTGGGCCTTTTTCGACTGGACCTTTTTGAACCGAGCCTTTTTGACACTGGGCCTTTTTGTACACTGGGCCTTTTTGTCACTGGGCCTTTTTGACCCTAATTCGGTATAAACAATCGGGGGTTGACCAATCAGGCAAGAGCAACCCAATCTGCACACTGCGTCATGGACGCCTAAGCAGAGGAGGTTAATGTAACACCCGTAAGGAGCTCCTTGCAGTGGTGCGGTTCACTCGTCAGTCCAGGCATTACTTACTAGGTAGACCATTCTTGGTTCGCACTGACCTTAATAGTCTGACATGGTTACTGAGTTTTAAGAATCCTCAAGGTCAGCTGACAAGATGGTTGGAAGAACTGGGTCAATATAACATGACAGTTAAGCATAGGTCAGGAGTTAAGCATTAGAACGCAGACGCTCTCTCAAGAATCCAACTGAGTGGTAATTGTGACAATTATAAAATAGGTCTTTTATTAGAGGATCTCATTTGTTTTAGGGGGGGATATTGTAAAAGGGCTAATAAAAACTGGAATAATTTTACTGATTCTGTGGATGTTGTGTTGGCTACGTAGGTACCATGCCATACAGGGGTCGAGTGTCCAGTCCTGGAATTTTTCAGTATCTGAGGTATAGAACAAGGTG